>CM053268.1:75627098-76227098 GCA_028583415.1 Protea cynaroides
ATATGATGGGGATATTGCATGAGATCAGAGAGGCTCAGCGTAGATCTGATCTGATGATGGGGGAGTTACTAGACGCTCAGCTTGTGAGAGTGGATGAGCTATTAGACGCCCAGCGCATATCGGACACGCTGATGGGAGAGCTCATAGAGGCTCAGCGCCGGTCAGACATGTGTATGGAGGAGCTTTTGGGTGCTCAGTGCGTGACTGATCAGCGGTTGGCTGGTCTCACAGCTAGTCTTCAGACGACCCAGACTCAGGTAGCCTAGTTGACTAGGGTCTACGCTGAGGATTATGACAAAGATCGTGAGGCATCGCCTCCTCCTTCACCTCCAGCTTCATGATTGTATTTATTTCCTTTCATTGTACTATAGAGTAACTGTCCGGGTTGTGGACTGTACTCTGCTTTAGCTATTTATATACGTTTGTTTCTCTCTCTTTGTATTTAATATTGTCCCCCCTTTAATAGATGCATTATTCTCTTTTCAATTTGGTCTCAAACATCACTTTTGCTTATAGTGTGTTAATATTACAGTTTTTACTTTTATCTAATCTCAGTTCACAATTTGTCGTGAAGGTATGCTAATTTAGCGGACACGGCCTGAGATACTCTGATACCAAGTTGTCACACCCCAATTCCGCACTCTTCAGAATGGTGTGATGAACCACTAGCAAACCAACGGTTCAACTAGGATCTCGGACAGACGATATTCGTTTTATCTAAACCTCATACATCCACATTCATAATTAGAATAAATACATAATAGCGGAAGTCTTATAGTAAAATGAACTGAGAATCTACTGTGATATTAATATTTAAATAGCAAATTATTCTGTATCAACTAAGACATAAATAAATAACAAATACATGTCTTTACTAAATTCAAATAATGAAAATAAAATCTAATCGAATACGCATGAGTTGCACTCGCAAGAGGAGTCATGCGTATCCACTTCATCTTCAACTTCCATCGCCGCCATGTGCCCGTACACTGGAGCATTTACATAATCTTCGATGGTAGTACCTGCATCATCAGCTATAAATATTCGACGTTGAGGGGTGAGCACACATCATGGCTTAGTGAGCAAACAAAACAATGCAACAATACATATGCATGCAGTCAATTCTTATCTTTAGTTTGGTTTAAAGTTTGCAATGCGCAATAGAAAGGTTTAGGTGGTCAAAGGTTAACGTTTATTGACCCTGCCTCTATACACAGGGTGTGGAAGTCCGCCCAAAGGATAACGTTTACTGTCGTCCCCATCCACCCTACCATAACATTGTACAACAAAGGTTAACGTTTATTGCTGTAGAGTGTCATACCAACACGTAAGCCCCTACTGGCGACGGCTTGCAAACTGGGCTCGCAACTAACCAATCCTAATGCCAAATAGTGTATCCAAGGCCTCACCCCAGCATCCCTCAGAACGTCCATAGAGATAGAGCTAAGGCCCCCCGGTAGAGTCAGAGACTACAAGGACCGAGACCACCTCCCCTGATACTCTACAACGTAATAGTTCTACTAAGGTAATGGGGATACGACGATGCTAATGCACAAGACTTGAGTTAGAGATAGAGCTAAAGTGCTGAGACCCGCCAAAGGTTAACGTTTATTGACGTTCCCATCACACCTCCCCTGATACTCGCGCGCATCAAGTACACCAACCACACACATACATTCACATGCTTATTCCTATCATCATCATCATGTTATAAACAATAAAGTAAATATGCATGAACAAATAATAGAAATATTGGATGACATGTTGTATGCACATTACAAACATATTCACAAAGAATCATGCATTGCATTGGACTCAAGAAAAAAAAAAACAGCTTATTATTAACCAATTAGTTTGTAGGTCTTGTTTCCTCACCTTTGCTTGTTTGTAGATCCTCTTTCAAGCCTTAAGAATCACTTTTATATTAATATTATATTGCTAGAATACCTAACAAAGTCGATAGAATTTAATTAGAATTTATTTTAATTTTTACAGCTTGCTGGGGTCGATGCCTAGGGTCGGAGTTATGATCGACCCTGGGTGCGACCACCCCTATTCTGGGCTTCCCGATCACTGGGGGTCGATGCTCAGGGTCTGGTAGGGTCGATTGGCCATCGACCCCCCATGCGACCCCCTATGGGTTTTGTCGATTTTTCTTCCTTTAGCCCATTCTTCGTGTTTGGGGACCTATGACTTGCTCCTACAGTCCATTCCACACATGATCTATGGCCTAGAACCACGATTCATTCACCTATATGGCTTTCATGATTTCCCCAATGGTTTTCCATGAAAACCTAACCATGGGTTGATGGTTTGGGTTTCTCCAAGATCATACCCTCTTCATTATTTACCCTAAGGTCTTTAGAAACTCATGGAAATAGTATCCATACCTGAGAAGAATACTCCTTCTCTGCAACTCTTCTCCTTTTCGCCTTCTTCTCTTCTTTCCTTCTCTTCTTCTTCTCTTCCTTCTCTTCTCTTTCTCTCAATTCAATTAGGGTTGTAAAAGGAGTGCGAGAGGCTTAGGGGCGTCCTATTTATAGAGTAGAAACTCCTAAAATAAGTCCCATTGAGATTAGGAAGGAATCCCATTGAAATTAGGAAAGTTTCCTAATTTCAGTTTTTACCGAGTATCGGGGGTCGATAGGGGGGTCGGAGATCCCGTCGACCCCTGGTCCTTAAAATGTCCGATCCCCCATATAAAACTGGGGGTCTGACTTCCATACTGGTGGGGTCCGACCCTCCCTTGCTGGGTATGCGACCCTCCCCTTATTTTAAGTGTTTTTGGGTCGGTTTAATACCTAGGATTGTGATCTCCTTCACGCACTTGGTCCATTTGGCTCAACCATGATGGGTAGACCTGGTTCAAGGTGGTATGACCGGGTTAGTTTGATACAGGTCTTACAACTACCTTTATGGTGAAAAGTTTTAGATCAAGTTAGACCACAAGAGTTTGACTTACCTTTTTACTCAGAAGGATCTGAATATGAGACAGAGGAGATGGCTAGAATTGTTGAAAGATTATGATTATGACATCCAGTACCATCCAGATAAAGTGAATGTGGTGGCTGATGTCTTAAGTAGGAAGTGGGCATTGAAACCTGAGGCACGCCCAGTACAAATGCTACATTGTGTGCTGCAGCCTCGGGCTCAATAGAGAATGAAGAAAACCATATACTAGAGACAGCTGAAGATCCAATGGAACAAGGCTTGATTCATAATGTCACACCCTAATTCTAGATAACCAGTGGTGTGATGATCCGTCATGAGAACCAGCGGTTCAAACCTGGATCTTGTATAGGCTATGCCAACCATGTTAAACCAAAACACATTCCACAATAATAATCAAAGTAAATAAATAAATAGCGGAAGTCTTATTAATAATGAACTGAGAGTCTACAGTGATAATTTTATATTTAATAAGTTGTCTTCAAGTAACCAAAACATAATTAATACTGATTACAAGTATCACAATACGAAAGTTAACCACTAAGCGTAAACATAATTGAAACACTAGCTTTACGAGCCATATTCATCCTCCACAGCTTGCACATCCATAGCCGCTGCATGTCCACACATTGACATATTCATATAATCTTCAACCATAACACCTGCAACATCAGAAACTAAAAAGAATTACATGCGCGAGGGTCAGCTCTCCAACTTGAGCTCAATAAGTGAACAAAACAATGCAACAAACATATGCATGCATTCAATTAATATATTTGGTCTGGTTTATAATTTTATAATGTGCTATAGAAAGGTTAAGTGGCCCCCACACCTCTATACATGAGTGTGTGAATCCGCCTAATGGATCAAACACCATTGCTGTCCCACATGCACCCACAATGGAATAGAGATAGAGCTAAAGTATCTAGATCAAACACCGCCAACACTTCCCCTGATGCCCTACCCATACCAAAGCGTAAGCCCCTATTGGCGAGGGCTTGCAAACTGCGCTCGCAACTAACCAATCCTAATGCCAAACAGTGTATCTGAAGCCTCACCCCAGCATCCCTCAATATGTCCATAGAGATAGAGCTAAGGCCCCCCAGCAGAGTTAGAGACCACATGGTCCGAGACCACCTCCCCTGATGCCCTTCGATAGTTTTGCTAAGGTAATGGTGATACGATGATGTTAGTGGGCAAGACTTGAGTAGAGATAGAGCTAGAGTCTAGTGACGAGGTCAAAGACCACCATGCCACGTCCTGCCCCTGATGCTCCACTCACATCCAACACACCAATCACACACATACATTCACATGTCTATTCCTAGCATCATGATCATCATCATGTTATAAATAAACGGAATTAAATATGCATGAGCAGTAATAGCAGGAATATTGGATGACATGTGAAATGCACATTACAAACATACAAGCATAGAATCAATCATGGCATTGGACTCAATAAAAATAAATAGTTTTTTACTATCCAATTAGTTTAGGTCTTGTTCCCTCACATGTTAGCAATACTCGATCTCCTTCCAAGTCTTGAAATTCTCTTTCAATCAATTTAACAACCTAAAAATTATATGAAAGTTAGGGTTCATATATAACAAGTTACAGTAGTAGAAAATCGAAACAGAGCATTGATAGGTGTCTGATTGGTCCTATGGTCTCATACTGTATCGACCTTACTACCTACGATCGATCCCCTATGGTCGCATATGGTGCGACCATAGCTGTGACCATATGATTCTTGAATCTTCCCGAATGCCTATGGTCGATCCTCTGATCAGGCTGATCATTTTATGGTCGACTGTAGCTGCGACCTTGGGATTTCTGGTTACATACTACATGCAATTCAAGTTCTTCCTAGGTCAATTCCTCTGTTCTTCAATTGGGTTTGAACTAAGGTCATCATATGGCCATCATTAGCAGTCTCTTATCAACCCTAACCATCAAACTCATCCCCCATGGTTATCCTTGGAAATTACTCAAGGAATTACATGGATCATGATAGGTTGACATCCCCAATCCTCCATAAAATCCTTAGTCCATAGAATTAATATCTTTAGAGATTAGGTTCATACCTTTACCTCTGATTGAGAGCCAATCTCTTTTCAGCAAATCCTCTCCTTAGCCTTTTCTTCTTCTCCTTATCTTCCTTCTCTTTCTCTAGGGTTTACTAATGTTTTAAAAGAGTGAAAAAGGGCTGAGGGACGTCCTTTATATAGAGAAAAACTCTCCATATAAAGTCCTCTTTTAATTAGGAAAGCAATCCTTTAGTTTAGAAAAGTTTTCAAAACTAAGAGTCTGATCTGGGGTCTCACGGTCATGGCTACGGTCGCAGAACCCATTGACTGTAGGGTCGAAATCATCGACTGTGGGGTTCATGGTCTGAGATTTTTGTTTCCTTCCTTGGTCGACCATACTTACCCATATTCGACCATAGGTATGTTTTCAGTGTTTTTAACTCGATTCTCATACCTGGTTTGTGATCCATCTTCAAACGATCGGTCCACTTGGTCCAGAAATGATGGGAAGACCTGGCACGACACGATTAGACTGGGTTAGTGGAGTGCGGGTCTTACAACTCCCCCCCTCTTATATAAATTTCATCCTTACAATTTGCACATACCTTTCGAGTCGAATAGGTAAGAATATTGCTTTCACATAGCATTCTCTTCTACCCATGTAATTTCTTCTACATTTTGGATTCTCCAAGTAACCTTAATGTAGTAAATGTCATGGTTGCAAAGATGTTGCACCTTCCGACTAGTGATCTCAAAAGGTACTACTTCGAACGTCAAATCTTCAGTCAAATCCGATGGATCCGTTGTTAACACGTGTGTTGGATCTCTGACGTACTTCTTCAATTATGAGACATGGAATACATCATGTACACTAGTCATTGATGGTGGTAGTGCTAACTGATATGCTACCTTTCCACGTCTAGCTAGAACTTCATAAGGTCCAATATATCTGGGACACAACTTTCCCTTCTGTCCAAACCTTTTCAAACCACGCATAGGAGATATTTTTAGAAATACCTTATCACATATGGTGAATTCAAGATCTCTGCGTCGATTGTCCACATATTGCTTCTGACGGTTCTGAGCCACTTGGACCCTTTCCTTAATAATGTCGACCACTCGATAAGTCTCTTCAATAAACTTTGGTCCAACAATACTCCGCTCTCCAACTTCGTTCCAAAATAAAGGAGTTCGACATTTCCTACCATACAGTTCTTCATAGGGCGACATCTGTATTGTAGCTTGATAGCTGTTATTATAAGTGAACTCGATCAATGGTAACTTCTCATCCCATGATCCTTTGAAATCAATGACACAAGCTCGAAGGATGTCTTCTAAAATCTGAATGGTACGCTCTGACTGTACATCGGTCTGAGGATGAAATGCAGTACTAAACTTCAACGTTGTACCCATAGCCTTCTATAATCCTTTCCAAAACTTTGAGGTAAAGGGTGGATCTCTGTCAGACACGATGCTTTCAGGCACACCATGCAATCTGACAATATTATCCACATATAGCTTAGCTAGCCTTTCTAGGGTGTATTGAGGTCGTATAGTATAAAATGAGTTGTCTTAGTCAAATGATCTACAATCACCCAGACCGCGTCAACTACTCGGGGAGTCAATGGTAACCCGGTGACGAAGTCCATAGTGATGCAGTCCCATTTCCATGCTGGTTCTGGTAGTGGTTGTAATAATCCTGTAGGTCTTTGCCTTTCAGCCTTTACCTACTGACAATTCAAGCATTGAGACACAAATTTAGCTACATCCGCTTTCATTCCTCTCCACCAATATAGTTCTTCAGATCATGATACATCTTTGTACTTCTAGGATGTACCGAATAAGCGGGGGTGTGGGCTTCCTTCATTAGTTTGTGTCTAATATCCAAGTCTTCATTTTCAGGAACACATACTCTCCCTTTGTATATTACTTTTTTAGAATCCAAAGTGAAGTCAGGGTTAGTCCTACCTTTTTCAAGGTCTTCTTGCACCATTCTCAGATAAGGGTCTGATTTAATAGCTGCTTTTACTTCGTCTAATAGATCAGGTACAATCTTCAATGTAGCAAACATGTTTGAGAATAGATGAATAAACCATTGGTCAGTTGATTTATTCGGAATATCAATCATGAACTGCTCGTTATCTTAAATAAATACTCTTCCTGTGACACACGCTACAACATTTGTACTAGCTTCTTCCTAAGATTTTGTCATTGTTTTCCTGCTTAGTGCGTCAGCAACTACATTAGCTTTCCCTGGATGATACTAGATATCGTAATCATAATCCTTCAATAACTCCAGCCATCTTCTCTGTCTCATGTTCAACTCCTTCTGATTAAAAAGGTGTATCAGATTCTTATGATCTGATTTAATCTGAAATTTCTCTCTATACAAATAGTGTCTCCATATCTTAACAGCATGTACCACCACAGCTAATTTTAAGTCACGAGTGGGATAGTTCTTCTTATGTGTCTTCAGTTGTCTTGAGACATATGCAATTACTTATTCTCCTTGCATAAGCACACATCCCAAACCTATCCCAGACGCATCGGTGTACAAGGTAAATGGTTGTCCTAGGATCGAAATAGTTAAGATGGGAGCTGATATCAATCTAGCCTTCAATGTTTGGAAACACTCTTCACATTTGTCTATCCAAACAAAATTTTCTCTTTTCTTAGTCAGACTGGTGAGAGGTACGGTGATTCTAGAGTAATCTTTCACGGATAGTCGATAACAATCAGCTAAACCCAACAAAATTCTGATCTCTACAATGTTCTTTAGGTGTTTCTCACCTTACGATTACTTTTATTTTACTGGGGGTCCACTTTAATCCCTTTTGATGATGCTATGTGATCCAAGAAAATCACCTCGTTCAACCAAAACTCACATTTCTTGGACTTGGCATAAAACTTCTCCAACTGTTGTGAAGCTGTTCTAAAATTCATTATAGGACTTTCTTCATCTTTGGAATAAACCAATATATAGTCTACGAAAACTATGACCGACGTATCCAACATGTCATGAAACACCCAGTTCATCAACTCCATAAAAGATGTAAGGGCATTGGTCAAACCAAAAGACATAACCAGAAACTCATAATGTCCATACCTGGTTCCGAAAGTTGTCTTTGAAATATTGCTGTCTAAATTCTTCAGTTGATGATACTCCATCCAAGGTCATGCTTGGATGAATACCTTTACACTTTGCAACTGATCGACAAGTCATCAATCTGTAACAATGGACATTAATTCTTAATGGTAAGCTTGTTTAATTTTTGGTAGTCTATACATAGCCGGACACTACCGTCTTTTTTCTTCACGAATAGTATTGGCGCTCCTCGTGATGAAATACTTGGCTGATTATAACCTTTGTCTAATTACTTTTGTAGTTGAGTCATCAGTTCCTTCAATTATATAAGAGCTATTCTATAGGGTGCCTTAGACATAGGTGTTGTCCCTGGTAACAAGTTAATAACGAACTCGGTCGTACGATCAGGTGACAATCCAAGTAAGTCTCTTAGAAACATATCAGGGAATTTATGTATCACATCAGTATATTCCTTCTGTGGTGCTTCTTTAATAACGTTTACCATAAATACCATATATCTAACTCTTTTCTTTTCAAGGCATCTCTTCGCCTTTAGTGCAGAGAGGATAAGCTTCTACTTCCTAGGAAATTATGTGTCGTCTTTGTTCTTAAATGACAACCTCTTCTATGCATAGAACAACTTTGTAGAGTGTTGAGACACCAGTCTATCCCCAAGATGACGTTGAAGTCTGCCATCTCAAGTAGAACTAGGTTGCATCTCAATTATGTCCATCCATACGATTTGAACATTGTTCATAACATTCATCCAATACAACATCTAGTCTAAAAGGGCTTGAACTAGTAAAATCTGGTTTAAAGGTCTTAAGAGCACATTTAACTCCTTCATCTGTAATGATTTTTCAAAGACTATCGTCAAAAATCTCATATTGCACTCAGTAGCTTACATCTCTTTTGTCACTGCTGCTTTATCCTGATCTCTCTATCATATACCTTAAAAAATATCTTGTGATTGTTAATTCATATCTCAAGTCTACCTATAAGCATTAGGGTGTATGCTTATAATTTCATTAATTCAGCCAAACTCTTTTGGTCTTTACTTGATCATTTCACTCGACATTGGGCATAACTCAGTATTACTTGTGCTAATCCGAATACTATCAATGCCACAAAGAAATTTTTTTTTTTTACTTCATCCTTGTATCCACTCTTAGATATGATTTTAGAAATCTTTGGCCTTGTCAAAATTCATACCTATATAGCTATCTTTAACTCTACTTGAGTGCTATCTATTTCTTTATTGGCTACTCTTGATAGTTCTCAGTTCCTGCATATGCACTCTTTTATAGATCATGACTCAAATCCATATATCCAACGACCTTAAAGTAGATTATCTATTACTTCATCTGAGGTTTCTTGGCTATAGAGATTTATCTGAATCCAATCATCTCCCATAATTTTCCTTATTAACTAGGTATCTTATCAACAGATGTGGAGAAATATAAGAATCATAATGCTTATCCAAAAGCGATTCATTTTCTTCTTTCGAATTCAGTATAATGACGAACACCTATTTTATCTAGTGAACTTAGGTTTAAAGGATCAGGAGTAAATCTATGGTAATCGAACCAACAACCAAGGACCGTTAGTTGCAAGGTGGTCCAAATACATAGAAGTAGAGGTTCTACAACTCTTAACCTCAAGGTTATTGGTTTTATCGAGTATATAATGCCATTGGTCGAGGCACTACAGGAGTAAATCTGGAGAAAGTTTTGATACATCAATAAATCAGGTATAAATCGAAAAGATGTATGCTCAACATGATTAAACCTTTAACTGTTCATTCATTTCATATCTCTGTTCATGTTATCGATCATGAGAGTAGCTTAGATTGGTATAATCAGGACTAATTCCAAGGAAATAACATCTATAACTAATTGACAGGTTGAATCAAGAAGGTATTCTGTCAAGGTACGAGAATTTGAATCAAGTATGTGCATCCTCTATAATCATAAGAGTAAGTCAATAATGCACCGCATCCTATATAAACCTATCTAGTTATATGGTCATAATAGATTTGATCCTTTGCTGAAACGTTTGAGGCTCCATCTTTAGAAAATATTCCTCAACCCTTGTAGATGAGAGGATTCAGGAAAAGACCTTCTCATCGGATCTTGACTGGGAGGCCATCTGTAAGATGGGTATGCGGGATGCTCAGGTCAGTGATGATGAGAGGAACGCTCTGGTGTGTCCTCGTACTCGAGTAGAGGTAGTAGATACTGCGGCGGTAGCAGTAGCAACAGGAGCAATGGTCCCTGGGGGTGATGCCAAGGATGATGATCGTATGTTTATGGATGTAGATGCCATACCTCCTCCATCACCTCTACATTCTACTGGAGTTGGTCCATTTCGGGCTCCTTCACACATGGCTGGTCCTTCACACCCACCAACTGATGATATGATGGGATTACTGCGTGAGATCAGAGAGGCTCAGCGCGCGATGGACTTGAGAGTAGAAGAGCTTTCTAGATGCTCAGCGCACGACAGATAGGAGAGTAGGAGAGCTTCTAGATGCTCAGCACGCGACTGATGGGAGAGTGGGCGAGCTTCTAGATGCTCAGCGTGCGTCTGATCAGCGGATGGCCGAGTTGACAGCTAGTCTCCAGACGACCCAGACCCAGATAGCCTGGTTCACTAGAGTGTATGCTGAGGACTACGATAGAGATTGCGAGGCACCTCCTCCTCCATCACCTCCAGCTCCATGATGTATATTTTCTTCTTCTTATTTTTTTTTTTTTTGTACTATAGAGTAACTGTCCGGGTTGTGGACTGTACTCTACTTTGGATATGTATAAACCTATTTTTCATTTGATATATATGAAACATGTTTCTCCTTTTATATATGCATTATTCTCTTTCTTAATTTTGTCTCAAACAACATAGGTGCTTACAGTGTGTTCTTATTAAAGCTTTTAAATTTTATCCTAACTCAGTTTATGAACTTTTGTGAAAGTATACTAGTTTAATAGACAGGGCCTAAGAGCTCTGATACCAAGTTGTCACACCCCAATTCCACACTATTCAGAATCGTGTGATGAACCATAAATAAATCAACGGTTCAACCAGGATCTCAAATAGGCTGTGTCCGTTTGCTTAAACCATACACATCCACAATCATAATCAAAGTAAATAAACAATAACGAAAGTGTTATATATTAAATGAACTGAGAGTCTAACTGTGATAGAGTAAATAAATTATCCAATTATCTCCACAAGGACTAAGACATAAATTAAAATAATTAAATCAATTACATTGTCTGTAAAATGTAAACCAAATCTAATCGAAAACACAAGAGTTGCACTCGCATGACGAATCATGCGAATCCATCATAACTTCAAAGTCCATCGCCGCCACATGTCCATACATCAGAGAATTTATATAATTTTCTACTGTGGTACTTGCATCATCAACTAAAAATATTCAACGTCGAAAGGGTGAGCACACATCACGGCTCAGTGAGCAAACAAAACAATGCAATAAACATATGCATGCATTCAATTCATATCTTTGGTCTAGTTCATAAGTTTGCAATGTGCTATAGAAAGGTTCCGTGGCCGCCTCACCTCTATACACAGGGTGTGTAAGCCCACCCAATGGATCAAACACCATTGTCGTCTACATCCACCCCACCATAGAATAGAGATAAAGCTAAAGTGCTTAGGATCGCACCGCATCACACTTCCCTTGATGCTCTACCCATACCAACACGTAAGCCCCTGTTGGCGATGGCTTACAAACTGGGCTCGCAACTAACCAATCCTAATGTCAAACAGTGTATCAAAGGCCTCACCCCAGCATCCCTAAATACGTCCATAGAGATAGAACTAAGGCCCCCCGACAGAGTCAGAGACTACATGGTCCGAGACCACCTCCCCTGATGCCCTACGACGTAATAGTTCTACTAAGGTAATGGCGATACGACGATGTTAGTGGAAAAGACTTGAGTAGAGATAGAGCTAGAGTCTGGTGACCAGGATGAACCACAGTGTCACGTCCTCCCCCTGATGCTCCACTCACATCAAGCACACTAACCACACACATACATTCACATGCCTATTCCTAGCATCATAATCATCATCATGTTATAAATAAACTGAATTAAATATGCATGAACAGTAATAACAGGAATAGTAGATGAATGTGATATGCACATTATAATTATACAATCATAGAATCATACATGGTATTGGACTCAGTAAACGAAAATAGTTTATTATTAGCCAATTAGTTTAGATTTTGTTCCCTCACCTTTGATTGAGCGTAGATCCTCATTCAAGCTTTATGAATCACTTTTAAATCACTAGAAAGATCTAACAAGTCGATAGATTTTAATTAGAATTAATTCTAATAGATTTAGACTAACTAAAAACGTAGGGTCGTAGGTAGGGTAGCACCTAGGGTAGCAGTTTCTGTGACCCTAGGGTGTAGGGTCGGACATGGGGTCGGATACCATTCAACCCTACTGTGACCACACCCTCCCTGGAACTTCCCGAGGGCTTGTGGTCGATCATGTGGTCTTGTAGGGTCGGATATCATTCAACCCTACGTGCGACCACACGTATTCTGAGTCGACCTTTCATTCTAAAGTCTATTCTTTCATGTTTGGATCCTTTGGCTTACTTTCATGATCCATTCTATGATTGTTCTATGGCTCAAAACTACAAGTTATACACTATTCATAGTCCATAATGATTTCCTCCATGGAATCTCTTGAAAGTTGTCCTTAGATGGATGATTTGGGTTTCTCCTAACCCTATGTTCTTCATAATTATTCTATGATCTCTTATTCAGGTAAGGAATTAGGTTCATACCTTTATTCAGAGGTTTCTCTGAACTTCCTCCTCTTCCTTAGTCTTTTCTTTAAGTTCCTTCTCTTCTTCTCTTCCTTCTCTTTCTCTTTCTCTCACTTTCAATTAGGGTTGTAAAGGAGTGAAAGAGGCTAGGGGACGTCCTATTTATAGAGGAAAACCCTCCATAATAAGTCCCAATGAGTTTAGGAAAGATCCCTTTAGAATTAGAAAAGTTTCCTAATTTTTGGTTTATGTCTGTCATCGTAGGGTCGGACGTAGGGTCGCAAGATCCGTCGACCCTACACCTTCTTAGTCATCCGACCCTACGACTAAAAGTCATGGGTTGGACTTCTGTTGAGGTGGGGTCGACCCTACCTATTTAGGCATGCGACCCTATCCTCACATTTACTATTTTTGGGTTAAACTCATACCTGGTCTTGTGATTTCTTCACGCACTTGGTCCACTTGGCTCGACCATGAAAGGTAGACCTGGTACAAGGTGGTAAGACCGATTAGTTCGATACGGGTCTTACAGCTCAAGCCTAGAAGGCTTAAAAGGAACCCTAGAACCCATAATGGGTGACCGACAGGAGACGAACACCAAGTTGGTGGTCTTCTGAAGGCATACCAGTCGACCATACCGGTCGCACTTTATGCGACCGGTACCTCTTGGGAACTGGTTAAGGGGGACCGTTCGACTATACCGGTTGCACCATCCAACAAAGTGCCAGGACCGGTATGCACTGTATAGGTGACCTGGTTGGTTTTTTACCTACGTAAACTCTAAGGAACTAATCCTAATTAAACCCTAACATCGTATAGGACCTTGTGATAGCAAGATTGGATGCTGTGACATGGAGCAAACTAGCAACCAAGCGTCAGGTAAGGGAATCGGACCCAAAACCTAATTAACTAATAACAGTAAAACGTTGCTAATAATTATCTTGTGTTATGGAGTACTGCTTGTACATATTCACATGTCATCTTTACTTTCAGTATTATATTATGTGAATACATACTCGCAATGCTAGGATTGTGTGTTACGCATGTGAATGTCTTCGTTGATGTGTGGAATGGGAAGGGCCTGGGGTCTTGGATCATTCCTCACACTAGCACATTTTCATATCTCTACTATCTTAGCATACTTGGTGCGGGTATGGTATCAGGGAGAGGACGTGGCACTGTGGTCTCCGGCCTGGCCACCAAACTCAAGCCCTATCTCTATGCCAAAGGAAGCTATGCTAGGATAGGGCCTACTGTGATGACATATAGGATTGATTAGTTGTGAGCCCAGTTTGCAAGTCCTTGCCAATAGGGGCTTACGTGTTGGTATGGGTAAGGCATCAGGGGAAGTGTTGGCGGTGTGTGATCCGAATACTATAGATTTATCCCTATTTCATGGTGGGTGCATGTGAGACGACAGTGGTGTTTGATCCATTGGACGGATTCACACACTCGTGTATAGAGATGCGGTGGCCGCCAATCCTTTCTATAGAACATTGTAAACTTAAAATCGGACCATAATGTGAATGTTACTCATGTATGTTGCTTGTTGCATTGTTTGATTTTCTTACTGAGCTAAGTTGTGAGCTCACCCTTGTATATATACATATTTTTAGATGTTGATGCCGGTTATACTATGGAGGACTATGTGGATGCTCCAGTATATGGAGGTGTTGTTGCTTTAGAAGTGCAAGCAGGGGAGGACGAGCATGATGCTTCATGCGAGTGCCCTTTCTGCGTGTACCTCTAGGATGGTTTTATTTTATTTTATTTTATTTCAGTTGGATTCATAAATTGTGTAAAGTTATATTATTTACAATTTGGTGTGGAGAATAATTAGTTACTATACTTACAATGTAGAACTCAGTTCATTTAATTTAAGACTTCCATTGTATTTATTTATATTCTGATTATGGTTATGTGCAATGGTTTATATTAGTGGATACAGTTTTATTGAGATCCTAGTGTGAACCGTTGATTTAGTGGCGGTTCACTCACACTTCTGGTTCAGTCAGAATTGGGGGGTGACACCTTCGGTTTCATTTTCAAAAAGCACACTATCAGCCTAAAGTGGTCAAGCTGATTTTTTGCATAATATCCATATATAGGTGGTTGATTCTGATAACTTCTTTGGTTGTTCATCCCTTATTGTACTCCAAAATTTTACACTAGGGTGTGCAATACTGGAACCTGTTGTGCTGTAGATACGGTGTTATTTCCCACGGGTGATATGGGCACAATGTTATCAATAAAAGGTGCTGGGGGCACAATGCTGCTACCCATCGATACCGTGCTAGTCTGATCGGGAGGTGTTGGTGTGGTATTTACAGTTGGAGGCATAATTCCCAAGGTAACCTACATATTCATCTACGATTGTTCTAATTCCTGCACTTTTCGTGCTAAATTCATCACAACCATGGCCAGATCAGGTGGTGGTCCTGCCAGGTTAGCATCTTGTGGTATATTATTTTGGTTCACATTATTTCCCGCTCATTCTTTGTAAGACCCGCACTCTGAAAACCCGGTCTAAACCTTGGTTTTGTGTCGTGACAGGTCTTCCGATCATCACCGAGCCAGACGGGGCAAGCGGATAACAAACAGGTACGAAATCGGACCAAAGTCGACCAATTATACCTGGTTTTAGGTATACCGGTCGATGGTACCGGATGATGGTACCGGTCGACCGGTATGGCCTGCACAGCTATGTGCGGGAATTTGGAAATTAGTCTCTGCGGGTCCCACTTTCCTGATTTCGAATCCTAGAAGTTTCCTAATCCTAGTAGGGTTACTAAACCCTATTTCTAGCCTATAAATACACCCTTAAACCCCTCAAATCCTTTCCATTGTCTCTCACAAACCCTAGAGAAGAGAAAGAGCTTGGAGAGGGGAAGGAGCTAGGAAGAAGAAGGAGGTGCCGCCATTACCGTTTGACGAAGCTCTCGCTACCGTCAACGGTAAGTGTTTGGATCCATCTTCTTACCCTATGATAATTGTGTGGGTGGATCAATACCATGCAAAGTAGGTATTGATCTAAAACCCTAAATTGGCCAATAAACCCTAAGTTGCCGTCAAACCCTAGATTCGAGTTTCGAGATGATATTCATCGAAACGAGACTTGAATGAGTTGGGGATAGCTCTAACTCAAAGCCTAGACTTAGCATGGATAGGAGAAACCCTGAAAATCCATGGAGGATGATCGACGGCAGTCGAAGAACCCATGTATGGTCTTCCGGAGACATACCGGTCGACTATACCGGTTGCACATAGTGCGACCGGTATGTTGCGACCGCTACCTCTCGGGAGGTTATTCGTGGGGGACCGGCTGACCATACCGGTCGCCAGTCTTTCCCACAGAGCTGCGACCGGTACATGCCACCGGTCAGCTCTGTGAGGGTATTTTGTGATCCATGTTGGGTTCCGACCAACATGAAACCCTAAATAATATATTCTAATGAAACCCTAATATTATGTAGGACGCTGTGACTTATCGTTTGGATCTTGCGACGTAGAGCAAGTTATTGAACGAGCGTCAGGTAAGGGAATCTGACCTAAACCTAATAATTAATGGACAGTAAATCGTTGTTAATCATTGTATATCTATGATGTGATGTTTGTGCATATTCACATGTCATCCTTTACTTTCGGCTATTATTATTGTTCATGCATTCATAGGATGTGATTGTTAGGCATGTGATTGTTTTCGTTGGTGTGTGGAGTGGGGCATGGGCACGGGATCGCTCTTCACACTGGCACCTTTTGTAGTATTCTATCTTAACATGCTTGGTACGGATAGGGTATCGGGGAAGATCGTGGTACGTTGGTCTCCGATATTGATGTTGTCCCGACCATCGTTGGGTGGTACCGAGGATTCCGAGTCGACGCTGCCTTGTCCACGATGCTTTAGCTCTATCTCTATGCCGTAGGGTGTCGTGTTGGGATAGGGTCTACTGCGTATTGTTTCTATCCTAGTGGGTTAGTTGCGGATAGGGTATCGGGGGAGGTGAGGTCTAGGAGGTCTCCGGCCCGGCTCTGCACGCTCTAGCTCTATCTCTATGCCGTAGACGGCTGTCTTTGGGATAGAGCATACATTGTTGACATATAGGATTGGTTAGTTGCGAGCCCGGTTTGCAAGCCCCGGCCGTAGGGGCTTAGGTACTTGGTATGGGTAGAGTATCGGGGAGGTGCGGGTATACCTTAGCTCTATCTCTATTCCATGATGGGTGTATGTGGGTTGGTGGTTGTGTGATTACCGTGCGACGCCACACACTCGTGTATAGAGGTGCGGGGGCCACCAAACCTTTCTATAGCACATTGCAAACTTAAAACCGGACCACAAAGATAAAATGATTGTTACTCATGCATAATCTTGTGAAGCTGTCGATTGCCTTGAGGCTGTGTTGTGTGCTCACCCTTTGTATATACATTGTTTTAGATCCGGATGCAGGTTATACTCGTGGATGATTACGTAAACGCTCCGGCGTATGGTGGTGCTGCGACGTTAGACGTACAGGGCGGGGCGGGACGAGCATGACGCTTCATGCGAGTGCCCTTTCGCGTGTACGTGATGGATTTTATTTATTGGTTTCGATTATTTTTGTTTGTTATTAAGAGATGTAAAAGATTATTATTTTATCTTTGAATTTGAATAATGGGATATTTATTTAAATTATCAATAGATACTCGAGTTCATTCTATTTAAAGTCTTCCATTTGTATATTTATATTCGATTGTGGTTATGTGTAATTGGTTTGTATGGGTGGACACGGCCTATTCGAGATCCTGGTGTGAACCGTTGGTTCAATGACGGTTCACTCACACCATTCCGGGTTGGATCAGAATTTGGGGTGTGACAACTTGGTATCGAGCTCTCGGGCTCTGTTCCAACAAACCATGCTTTGCACTTAACCGGGTCGATGAACCGAGTTAGGAAGTTTAAAAATTTTAATACAAACACACCCTAAGCATTGTCCGATACCGAGACGGACTAAGAAAGAGAATAATGTACTATTCTAAATGTGAAACTTAATGCATTGCACATACACTAGATAGGTGAACCATGAAACTTCATTAAATGGGAAAAATAGTATCAAAAGTAATAGTGCGACGAGTACAGTCCACAAACCGGAAAGTTACCCTGTTATATAAACAGTCAAAAGAAAGGTAAATGGAAAATCATGGAGTAGGAGGCCTGGGAGGAATGGGGTCCGCTATGTCGTAGTCCCGCTCGTATGCGACCCTAAGCCGGTGCACCTGGTCCCGAGTCACTCGTGAGACCACGAGCCAGGCGTCCCAACTCTCGACCCATCGCTCGGCGAGATTCCGGGATGACCCTGCGGGTGTCCCCGATCTCGATAAACATACCCAACAACGAGTCGGGAGGGGGCCGAGATGGTCCAGCCATGGGAACGGATGGTGGTGGTACGGTGGAGACGTGGGGCGGGCAACCGGTGCTTCCCCAACTACATCGTCATCATCATCATCCCCCATCTGCGCCGCATAGGCCGCATTGGCCGCGGCTGCTGCGCTTGCTGCTCGCTACTACTCTCCCAAGTGGACGAGGGCGAGCCTCCAACTCGTCATCGCTAACGGACAGATCAACCATCGCATCCTGTTTATCGCATCCCGGTCGATGTCGGAAGTCATGGAGTCCTCAACGGCTGTCTCTCTCTCGAAACTCACGCCCGGACGGCGAAGAAGGAAAGTGACGAGACGGCCATAGGGAAGGTTGCTGGCCCGATCGGCCCACGGCCGCTCGATGCATAGTCCGGATGATGAGGTATGGAAGTGAGATCCGCTCTCGGTGCGACGCAATAGGTGACGTACTAGGTGAGCTGGGACAACTCGTTGTAGTGACCGCTCTGTGGCACTATATCGTCTTTGGATGATGCGGCTGTAGACCCGAGGTATAGGTCTCAAGCTAGCTGCCTTCATAGGAGCCCCGGGGTTGAGTATGCATTGCGCTATCTCCCGGCGCAAATCTTCGATCAAATAACCTTTCGCCTTGGGGGCGCGTATACCAAATCCCCATCATTGGGAACCCCAAGCGATCAGCCAAGCGGTGGGTGTTGAAGGAGATATGTACACCCCGGACGTAAGCTGGTGATGCATAGATCCCTACACTGGTTCGGGTCCTCGACATCCCCTTCGAGCTCAGTTTGGCATAAAAATGCTTGACCAGATTAGGGCGTGTAGTCTCGTGTAGGAGATAACCGGCAGCCAACCTAGAGCACCAAAAGCCGTCTCTACATTGAACCGGTGCAACTGTCCCACATTGACCCGTCGCCGGGATATAATACCCTTGTCATCAAACCCGGGAAACCGAGGCTGAGCTTCCAAAGAGCGAAACCGGAGCTCATCTAGGCGGGGGATAGGTGGAGAGGGAACCCGAGAACTGGAACCGTGTGATCGCTTCCCGAGGTTGCGTCTAGGAGCCATTTAGAATCTGCAAAACAAAAGAAAACAAGATAAAAAGGTTAGAAATTTTCGAAATTTCGGCAGCATAACGGCTATAAATTGGGAAAAAGCCTCGAACTCACCCAAAAACATGGGGAGGAGGACTTACGTAACCCCCACATTCTTCCATAAACCAATCACAAGCAATTATAACAAGCAATTTCAAGAAATTTCAAGAATTAAGAAAAATTAGAAAATTTTTGAAATTTTTGAAAACCTAGGTCAAAAAGAGTAAAAATTCGATTTTTATGAAAACCGTTCGGTGAAACCCCAAATTGGTTGAGGGCTTTTGCTCTTGGGGGTCCCTAAACCCTTTCTAAGCCGAAGGAAAAGAATTCCTACGGTTAAAACATCTCGAACAAAGAAAAACCTAAAATTCTACATATAGACGATATGAAAATTTCATAAAAATATGAGAGAGAGGGTAGAGACCTACCTGGAGACGATATGCTAGGTCTTGAATGGAAGGAATCGGCCTCAAATAGCACCGGTCGAACTGTAGCAACTCGGAACCCGAGAGGAATCGCAACGGAGAGAAAGAGAAAGGAAAAGTGAGAAAAATCTCACTTTTTCGCGATTTTAAAGCCATTTTGGGCATACCGGTCGACGGTTATGCCTATACCGGTCGGCCGGTATCAACCAAGTGTGCGACCGCTATGTCTCGGCCAGAAAATTTTTCTGACCGGTCGACTATACCGGTCGCAACACTGTCTACAGAGTGGCGACCGGTATCTCATAGACATGCGACCGGTATGTCTCGGCCAGAATTTTAATTTTGACCGGTCGACTATACCGGCCGCAGCATATTTCTCTGGTGAGCGACCGGTATCTTGCGACCGGTACGCCCCAAAAGAGTCGGAAAAATGTAAAATTTACAAAATTGTGCAAATTGAAATGTTACTTCTCGACTATTCGCCTGCATTATTCAAGACTAACACTACTATTATTGACGATTCTCACGTGTTATGTCTTCTTCTCGGATCCAAATAAATAGTCCGAGATGGCAGGTGGAAACGGTCGAAGGGGTAGGAAGCATCATCATGCAGGAAAGCGCCGGAGGAAGAGCAAGGCGAGGCAAGACCCGGGTTAGAGAAACCAGCCACTGAAGAGGATGAGGAACAGGTCCGGAAGTACCGGACGAATTACCGGGACCACCTCACGGGGGATTCCGAGACCATAGTTACAAACTTGGTCTATCGGATGCAAGCTCAACGGAAGGAATTTTCGAGGTGAGGTACTAGCGATGCTCGGGTCGAGCGGGTTCTATTCCGCCGGTAATACGCTGGGTGCGAGAGAAAATGTCTTCACTAACGGGTGCGGAGTAGCCCAAGGCCAAGGGCCCAAGCACGGAATGCACCACCACCACATCGCTTCCGTCGCCTTACGCGTATCCGGGGGGCATATCCGTATCCACCACCATGGTACGGAGCAGATACCCGGGGGACAGCACGATCTTAGCGGTCGGTGGACGGGTTCTTGAAGTTGAAACCGTCATCATTCACCGCGAACGGGGAAACCATTGTGGCCAGCACGGTGGGTTTTGAAATGGAAAAGAACTTCCGGTTGATGACGTGTACCGAGGAGGAGAAGGTTCTATTTGCCACTCACATCTTGCGAGAGGACGCGAATGCTTGGTGGAATTCCACACGGGCATATTTGGAGAACCGGTATGCACTAGTTGGCGGGAAGTGTTTAAAGCGGCTTTCTTCGACAAATACTTCCCAAAGAGCTTAGGGGATTCAATGGAGAGAGAGTTTCTCAGCTGCGAAGGGGTCGGTCATTTGTAGATGCTTATCAACGAGAGATACGAAGAGCTATTCTTCTTCGCACCGGTTAGTATGCGGGAGGAGGAGACCAAGATACGTAGGTTCACCATGGGACTACGTGGAAGCATTAGAGAGCATCTGTTGGGTGCGGATAAGAAGACCTACAACGAGGCGGTGCAGGTTGCGAGGGTGATAGAGTCCGGTCGGAGGGACAGCTTCTTCGCTCAAAACAAGGGAGTGAAGAGACCCTCTGGAGAGAACTCGAGTGGCGGTAATACTAGACCATTCCGCCCATACGAGGGCGGGCGCTACGACACTGCGAGAAACAACTCGGCACCACACGTGCCACAATTAGCCAGGCCCAACCCGAATATTAAGTGTTATAGCGTCGACAACTTGGACATGTTGCAAGGAACTGCACGCTACCTAGGAAGCAAGCTCCCCGACAAGCGGAGTTTATGCAGTCCACCTCGAAGAGGCAGCCGCATCTTGATGATGTGGTAACCGGTACGACTTTATCCCTTACTATTTGGTTTATTCTTTCGGTTGCATGAGCATATAGAACTAAGGGGAAATATATTCCGGGAATTGTAAATGTAGCCGGTTTACCCGCCGGAGTATTATTTGACTGCGGGGCCACGCACTCCCTTTGTTTTGTTTCTTTTGGGAAGCGAATGGAGTTACCGATCAAGCAATTGAACCCAAGCTTGATAGTTCGCTCTCCACTAGGAGTCGAGTGGCTTTGACCAAGTATTATGGACCATGTCTTGTAAGTATCGAGGGTCGAGACCTAGAAGCAAGCCTAGTAATACTTGAGGTGGCAGATTTTGATGTCATTTTAGGAATGGATTGGCTAGGCCATCATTCGGCCGTCCTTTTATGTGGTGAAAGGAAGCTTATGCTTCTCGACAAAGAGGGAAAAGAATATAGTTTCGCTGG
Source organism: Protea cynaroides (assembly GCA_028583415.1). Taxonomy (NCBI): domain Eukaryota; kingdom Viridiplantae; phylum Streptophyta; class Magnoliopsida; order Proteales; family Proteaceae; genus Protea; species Protea cynaroides. The sequence continues at coordinate 75,649,133 of CM053268.1, forward strand.
AATTAAGCTATCTAGGAAGCGAAAGTTGATCCTCTCCGCCCTAAAGACTAAGAGATGCTTGGAGAAAGGGGGAGTGGGTTATCTCGTATCGTAGTCGACCTCACAGCGAGTCACTCAAGATGGAGGATATAGAGGTGGTTCGGGAGTTTCCGGATGTATTTCCGGAGGATCTTCCGGGCTTACCACGGGGCAGGGCTACGAATTTGTGATAGACCTTATACCGGGTTCGACTCCGGTGTCTAAAGCGCCATACAGGATGGCCCCAACCGAGCTAAAGGAGTTGAAGACCCAATTACAAGAATTGTTAGATAAGGGCTTCATACGACCTAGTATTTCGCCTTGGGGAGCCCCGTGTTGTTCGTCAAAAGAAAGATGGAAGTGTACGGCTATGTATTGACTATCGTGAGCTGAACAAGTTGACGATCAAGAATCGGTATCCTTTACCTAGGATCGATGATCTGTTCGATCAGATGCGAGGGTGCAAAGGTTTTCTCGAAGATCGATCTCCGATCGGGGTATCACCAATTGAAGATCAAGGCCGGAGATATTCCAAGACCGCTTTCGGGACAAGGTATGGGCATTATGAGTTTAGTGATGTCTTTCGGGCTGACCAATGCTCCGGCGTCGTTTATGGGCCTGATGAACCGAGTGTTCCATGACATGTTGGACACTTCGGTCATCGTATTCATCGACGACATATTGATTTACTCTAAGGACATGGAGACTCATACAACGCATTTGAGAGCAGCCCTACAACGGCTGAGGGATGTGAGACTTTATGCAAAATTCAAGAAGTGCGAGTTTTGGCTGAAGGAAGTGGCTTTCTTGGGCCACGTTGTATCTGGAGACGGTATCAAGGTTGATCCAAGCAAGATAGCTGCTATAGTAGGATGGGAAGCACCAAAATCTGTTGCGGAGATTCGTAGTTTCCTTGGGTTGGCTGGTTATTATAGAAGATTCGTGGAAGATTACTCCGGGATCGCGGGTCCACTCACCGGATTGACCAAGAAGGGAGAGAAATTTATATGGACAGATGAGTGTGAAAAGTGCTTCCGGACTTTGAAGTCAAGACTTGTCTCTGCACCTATCCTAACCATCCCCGAACCAAGCGTACCGTTTACTCTATATACGGATGCTTCGGGGGTTGGGTATTGGGTGTGTTCGATGCAAGGAGAACGGTGATCGCTTATGCATCAAGACGGTTAAAAGAGCACGAGAAGAACTATCCTACGCATGACTTGGAGCTAGCAGCGGTTATTCATGCAATCAAGACTTGGAGACACTATTTGTATGCGGTGAGAAGTTTTCAGATCAAATCAGATCACAAGAGCTTAACGTATCTCTTCACTCGGAAGGATCCGAATATGAGGCAGAGAAGATGGCTGGAACTGTTAAAAGATTATGATTGCGACATCCCAAGTACCACCGGGTAAAGCAAATGTGGTGGCTGACGCCTTAAGCGGAAAGTGGGCATCGAAACCCGAGGCGGGACCGAGTACAAATGCCACATTGTGTGCTGCAGCCTCGAGTTCGATGGAAATTGATGAAGACCATATTATCGAAACTGCGAGAAGATCCGGTTGAGCAAGGCTTGATTCATAAGTTCACTATGATGTTATTTGCATTGAAGATCTCGCCGAGCCTAATTGATGAAGTCAAGGTAGCAATCCTACGGGATCCATATCTTGGGACGGTCGCGGGAAGACTTAGAGAAGGGTACGTGTAATCCGACTTTACCTTGGAATCGGACAAAGTACTCAAGTATCGCGGACGGTTATGTATACCCGAGAGCGAAGACTGCGATATCGGAGGCCGAGTTATGTCCGAGGCTCATTACACTCCATATTCGGTACATCCGGGAAGTACCAAGATGTACCATGATCTAAGAAGACTCTATTGGTGGAGGGGTATGAAAGGCGATATAGCTCGTTTCGTGTTTCAATGTCCGAATTGTCAACGAGTTAAAGCGGAGAGACAAAGACCCGCGAGGTTTACTACAGCCGTTACGGAACCTGCATGGAAGTGGGATTGTATCACTATGGATTTCGTCATCGGCCTACCTTTGACACCAAGGTCGGTGGATGCAGTTTGGGTTATAGTAGATCGGCTCACCAAGACAGCTCGATTTATTGCGGTCGGACCTCGGTATACCATGGAGAAGCTGGCCAAGTTATATGTTGATAATATAGTCGGACTTCATGGCGTTCCCAGAAAGTATAGTATCCGACGGAGATCCCCGTTTTACATCGAAATTGCGGGAAGGATTACGAGAAAGCTATGGGAACAAAGTTGAAGTTCGATACGGCTTTCCATCCTCGGACGGACGGACGGTCGGAGCGAACCATTCAAATTTTGGAAGATATGCTTGAGCTTGTGCATTAGATTTCAAAGGGAGCTTGGGATGAGAAGCTATCACTTATCGAGTTTGCTTACAACAATAGTTATCGGGCTACAATTCGGATGGCCCCATATGAAGCTCTCTATGGGAGAAAATGTCGTACACCTCTGTTATGGAATGAAGTGGGGAAAGACGAATTGTAGGACCGGAGTTTGTTGAAGAAACTTGCCGAGTGATTGATCGGATCAAAGAGAGAGTAAAGACAGCTCAAGTTCGACGGAAGCACTATGCGGATAATCGACGTCGAGATCGGGAGTTTGCGTGGGTGACAAAGTGTTCTTGAAGGTGTCACCGGTGCGAGGTCTGAAACGGTTTGGTAAGAAGGGGAAGCTATGCCCCAGGTATGTGGGACCATATGAGATATTGAATCGACGTGGTAATTGAAGACTTAACTTTCGAAGTGGTGCCTGTAATGCTCTCAAGCCGAAAAGTTCAGCAACTTCGAACCAAGGATATCCACTATGTAAAAGTGCATTGGAGAAGCCAAAATGTGGAGGAAATTACTTGGGAAGAAGAGAGCGCGATGAGAAAGGAGTACCCTAACCTTTTTGACGATCAAGGTACGTTCAAATTTCGAGGCCGAAATTTCTTTTAAGGGTGGGGGAGTTGTAGTACCTACATGCAAATTTCGGGACGAAATTTCTTTTAAAGGTGGTGGAGTTGTAAGACCCGCGACGAAAACCCGGTCTAAACCTTGGTTTTGTGTCGTGACAGGTCTTCCGATCATCACGAGCCGGACGGGGCAAGCGGATAACAAGCAGTGCGAATCGGACCAAAGTCGACCAATTATACCTGGTTTTAGGTATACCGGTCGATGGTACCGGATGATGGTACCGGTCGACCGGGTATGGCCTGCTGCGGCTATGTGCGGGAATTTGGAAATTAGTCTCTGCGGGTCCCACTTTCCCCGATTTCGAATCCTAGAAGTTTCCTAATCCTAGTAGGGTTACTAAACCCTATTTCTAGCCTATAAATACACCCTTAAACCCCTCAAATCCTTTCCATTGTCTCTCACAAACCCTAGAGAAGAGAAAGAGCTTGGAGAGGGGAAGGAGCTAGGAAGAAGAAGGAGGTGCCGCCATTACCGTTTGACGAAGCTCTCGCTACACGCCAACGGTAAGTGTTTGGATCCATCTTCTTACCCTATGATAATTGTGTGGGTGGATCAATACCATGCAAAGTAGGTATTGATCTAAAACCCTAAATTGGCCAATAAACCCTAAGTTGCCGTCAAACCCTAGATTCGAGTTTCGAGATGATATTCATCGAAACGAGACTTGAATGAGTTGGGGATAGCTCTAACTCAAAGCCTAGACTTAGCATGGATAGGAGAAACCCTGAAAATCCATGGAGGATGATCGACGACAGTCGAAGAACCCATGTATGGTCTTCCGGAGACATACCGGTCGACTATATCGGTTGCACATAGTGCGACCGGTATGTTGCGACCGCTACCTCTCGGGAGGTTATCCGTGGGGGACCGGCTGACCATACCGGTCGCTAGTCTTTCCCAAGGCTGCGACCGGTACATGCCACCGGTCAGCTCTGTGAGGGTATTTTGTGATCCATGTTGGGTTCCGACCAACATGAAACCCTAAATAATATATTCTAATGAAACCCTAATATTATGTAGGACGTGACTTATCGTTTGGATCTTGCGACGTAGAGCAAGTTATTGAACGAGCGTCAGGTAAGGGAATCTGACCTAAACCTAATAATTAATGGACAGTAAATCGTTGTTAATCATTGTATATCTATGATGTGATGTTTGTGCATATTCACATGTCATCCTTTACTTTCAGCTATTATTATTGTTCATGCATTCATAGGATGTGATTGTTAGGCATGTGATTGTTTTCGTTGGTGTGTGGAGTGGGGCATGGGCACGGGATCGCTCTTCACACTGGCACCTTTTGTAGTATTCTATCTTAACATGCTTGGTACGGATGGGGTATCAGGGGAAGATCGTGGTACGTTGGTCTCCGATATTGATGTTGTCCCGACCATCGTTGGGTGGTACCGAGGATTCCGAGTCGACGCTGCCTTGTCCACGATGCTTTAGCTCTATCTCTATGCCGTAGGGTGTCGTGTTGGGATAGGGTCTACCTGCGTATTGTTTCTATCCTAGTGGGTTAGTTGCGGATAGGGTATCAGGGGGAGGTGAGGTCTAGGAGGTCTCCGACCCGGCCTGCACGCTCTAGCTCTATCTCTATGCCGTAGACGGCTGTGCTGGGATAGAGCATACATTGTTGACATATAGGATTGGTTAGTTGCGAGCCCAGTTTGCAAGCCCTGGCCGATAGGGGCTTAGGTCTTGGTATGGGTAGAGTATCGTGGGGAGGTGCGGGTATACCTTAGCTCTATCTCTATTCCATGATGGGTGTATGTGGGTTGGTGGTTGTGTGATTCTTGTGCGACGCCACACACTCGTGTATAGAGGTGCGGGGGCCACCAAACCTTTCTATAGCACATTGCAAACTTAAAACCGGACCACGGCATAAAATGATTGTTACTCATGCATAATCTTGTGAAACCGTCGATTGCCTTGCGAGGCGTGTTGTGTGCTCACCCTTTGTATATACATTGTTTTAGATGCGGATGCAGGTTATCCCGTGGATGATTACGTAAACGCTCCGGCGTATGGTGGTCTGCGACGTTAGGCGTACGGCAGGACAGGACGAGCATGACGCTTCATGCGAGTGCCCTTTCTGCGTGTACCTGTGATGGATTTTATTTATTGGTTTCAGTTATTTTTGTTTGTTATTAAGAGATGTAAAAGATTATTATTTTATCTTTGAATTTGAATAATGGGATATTTATTTAAATTATCAATAGATACTCAGTTCATTCTATTTAAAGTCTTCCGCTGTATATTTATATTCTGATTGTGGTTATGTGTAATTGGTTTGTATGGGTGGACACGGCCTATTCGAGATCCTGGTGTGAACCGTTGGTTCAATGACGGTTCACTCACACCATTCTGGTTGGATCAGAATTTGGGGTGTGACATTCTTCAGGGTTTTCATTGGCATTTCCCATTTCAGGTGATGGTGGGGTTGGGCCATGGCCTCTATGATTATTTCCACGTGTACGGTGAGCCATCTCAGATTATCGACTGATAAAATGTTTGCATAGTCAATAGATGTGAGACGATATACAAAATTGGTAGTTCTTAAGGTTAGTCACATAGAATCCTATTGAAAATCCCAAAACAAACAATTTCCCAAAATTTCATAGCTTTCATAGTCAAAATTATTTGTGTGGTCGACCTTGAGTGGTCATGCATGGTGCAACCACTCATGTATCCACACAAACCCTGTAGCAGAGTCCGAGAGTCTGTGGTCGACTGTATGGGTCCAACTCCACTCGCCTCCACTGAGTTGCTATAGTGTTTCCACTCAATATTCTCGCTTCTATCATCTCGTAATGACTTCCGAATCCATTCCTGAGGTAATTTCTTATTCTCTTCCTCCCTTTTTGGATTGCTAGAGCTAGGTTTTGTCGTCTTATAGTTGTTTTATCAAATTATATTTTATTTGATCGTAAAAATTTTATTTTTATTACTTAGCATTGTTATTGGGCATGATATGAAGTAAAGCCCTCAACTTATTTAAGATTTCATCTGTGGGTTTGGAATGAATCCCAAAAAGTTGAGTTTTGCCCTAAAATTTGGGGGTTTTCTCAAAATTGCAAATTCTTTGAAATTCCTCGAAATTGATTCAATTCCTTGGTCGTATAATATTGTTTGGCATGTATAATTGTGTTTCCCTTGACGTAAGTCCCCTAGTCCAAGCAATTGGATGAAAATGAGGCTTTTGGCCAAATCATGCTGTTATAATGTCGAAATTTTTGAAATTTCCTATAACCGACAATTGGTTTATTGGTTTGTATTCCTTGCAGTAAACATGGTCCGCACCAAAGTTCCTCGGGTTTACGATGCCATTCTCTTCAAGTCAGTTGAAGCCGAGAGCCGAGACACAGTACCCTTGGTTTTGGGCCAAAAAAGTAGAAGTGGGTTGGTTTGTGGACTTGCCCAGCCTTGCTCTCTTTGATGTCGAAAACACCTTTTGTACTATGGGTTAGCTCCCAGTGATACAATACCAGGGGTCTACTCGTTCGGGCCTGGTAAAGCAATTTTACTGCAATCTACAGATTGAGGGTGATCCAGAGGACGTGGATAGAGGTAGGGACCTTAGGATCACTAGTTGGGTAAAAGGAGTTCCTATCTCATTCAACTGTCAGCAGTTGGCAGACATCCTAGGCATCTCCAATGATGGTCCATTGGTCTATTGCACCCCAAAAGAGCGCTAGTTTTTGTAGATGAGGATGCGTGCGAAGATAAACAATCAGATCCTACGAAATGATCGCTGGCAAATGAAAGCGATCAACCTGTGTCCAAAGCCCAGGGTTTATTGCAAGATCATTCAACATAACTTGGTGCCACAGAGTGGGCACTACCAAATGGTCTCTCAACTCACTCAATATCTGTTATACTGCATCTGCACCAAACAGCCCGTATGCCTATCTTACATCATTATTCGCACTATGTACCGAGTTGCGACGATGGGAAACCTACCATATGGACGTATGATTACTACCATCCTCGATCACCTACATGTAAACATAGAGGGTGAGAAGATTTCTGAGGAGAGTCTCTCCGGACCTTGACTAGGAGGCCATCTACAGAATGGAGATGCAAAACGTGCAAGTCAGCGACGAGGAACGGAATGTGATGAATCGTCCCCCACGTCGAGCTGTAGCTGCGGCAGATGATGATGATGATGATCACGATCGAATGTTCCTAGATGTGGATGACATCCCCCTCCTTCACCACAGCATACCACTGGAGCTAGCCCTTCTCGTACTTCCCCCTTAGCTGGTCCCTCGCGCCCTCTACTAGATGATATGATGGCACTCTTTCAAGAGATCCGAGACATTCAACGTACTGCAGATCAGCGGGTAGCAGATCTTGCTGATAGTCTCCGAGTGACCCAGGTGCAGGTAGCCTGACTCACGGGGGTGTACGCAGAGGATTATGATAGGGACCGAGAGACACCTCCTCCTCCTACTCCTCCAGCTCAGTGATAAATCTCATTATTCTCTCCCAGTTATAGATACATTTCTTTTTTGATGTTCATATTTGCAGAGTAACTGTCCAGCTTGTGGACCGTACTCTGATTCCAGATATTCATTATCTCACTTGTTTGGGGCATATACATACATACATACATATATATATATATATATATATATATATATATATATATATATATATATATATATATATATATCCTTTGTTGTCTCTCTTTTACCTTAGGTGCATAATGGTCTTGCTTATTTTCTGTTTCAAACAATACTATCCTTATAGTGGATTTATATTAAAGCTTTTACTTTTCACCTAACTCAGTTCATGGACTGTTGTGGATGTATACAGGTTTGATTGGTAGAGCTTTAGAGCTCTGATACCAAGTTGTCACACCCCAATTATGGATGAACCAAAAGTGTGATGAACCATCATAGGAATCAACGGTTCAAGCCAGGATCTCATAAAGACTGTGTCAACAATCCAAACCAAATATAAATTCCACACAATCAGAGATAATGAAGTAAATAGTGGAAGTCTTATTAATAATGAACTAAGGTCTAACATGATAAATAATTAAATAATTTAGTAATCTCCAAATTACCAAGACATAAATAAATAACTTATTACAAAGTTTTCTGTAATTAAAATATGAATAAACTAAGAATAAAGGCATTAGAAACACTCGCACCCAGAGTCATGCTCATCTTCCACAGTCTGTGTGTCCATTGCCACCACGTGTCCATACTGCGGCGCCTCCATATAGTCTTCTACTATAGGACCTGCATCATCAATTAAAAATATTCGACGTCGAGGGGTAAGCATACATCATGGCTCAGTGAGTAAACAAAACAATACGCAAACATATGCATGCAGTCATATCATTATCTTTGGTCTGGTTTAAGATTGCAACTGTGCTATAGAAAGGATTAACGGCCACCGCACCTCTATGCATTAGTGTGTGAATCTGCCCAATGGATCAAACACCATTGTCGTCCCACATGCACCCACCATAGATTAAAGATAGAGCTAAAGTATGTAGATCACACACTATCAATACTTCCCTTGATGCCCTACCCATACCAGCACGTATGCCCCTACTGGCGAGGGCTTGCAAACTGGGCTCGCAACTAACCAATCCTAGATGTCATTCATATGTATTCAAGGTCTTACCCCAGCATCCCTCAATATGTCCATAGAGATAGAGCTAGGGTTCCTCGGCAGAGTCAAAGACCACACAGTCCGTGAACACCCCCTGATGCCCTACGATGTACTAGTTCCGCTAAGATAACAACGATACAAAGATGTCAATGTGATGCATGGTTTAGGGATCACACACCTCTCCCCACACAGCATACCAACCACACTCACAAACACATGTCTATTCCTATCATCATCAAGAATAGAGTAAAACAATAAAATAAATATGCATGAACAAGAATAGCAATAATATTGGATGACATGTGAGATGCATATTATAATCATACAAGCATGGCATCTAAGAGACATCTCTGTAGACAATAGGAATAGTTGGATGCCATGCGTTTGGGTGCTGATGCCTTGGGAAGGTTCACTGGTTGTAGAGGAATGGAAACAAACACATCTCTTACCTTAGGTTCCATTCCTCTACAACCAGTGAACCTTCCCAAGGCATCAGCACCCAAAATCATAAACTGGTTTCAGTGTCTTTGTTATGACTTTTCAAACTATTGATCTTTTGAATTTGAGACCGTCTGAATGTAACAAGGGTGTTACAATACGTAGCTGTAATCCATTCCTTTTAAAGTACAATTACTGCCACGATAGATCCTCAATATACAGGGGCAGTTTTAGTATTTTATTCAGGGACTGACTAAATCAGACAATGAAAAAAGGTGTTTGTAACCGCCCTTGTTAAAAGTAGAAAAACCCTTTAAATTTTCTTAGCCCTTGTCCATTCATCCGGGCCCAGCAAATTACAAACTGGAATCATGCACAGCCTCTCTTAACCTCTTTAGTTGACTCTTTAATGATGGATCCAACATTACTGCCTCTATGAAAGTACCAGTATCTGGTTGGCCCCAAGTGAAAGGTCCTGCATATGTATGGTCTAGCACATTTTCTTATGAATCCTGACCCTCCGCATGAAACCTCATCAACTCTCACAATTCACAGAGATGGGTCTATAGCTAAAAATGGAATGATGGAACAGATTAATGCAAGAGTAGTTAAATCTTGGACCCTGAATTTTAAGAACCCATCTACACTCTATTGGAATTTGTAGATATGTAATTCATATAGTCTATAGGATTTCAAAACAATGGATTAGATGGTTTACAATAACCCGAATGGTGTGGGAGATCATCTTCTTTGACCTTCAAGTACTCAGGTGGGGATCCGCATCCTCTCCTCCCAGTGGTTCTGGGAGGACAGTGGCAACATGCCCTGGATGACCGTCACGTGGCTCTTGGTGAATCCGAGACCCACGCCTGAGCCGACACCCAGCCGACAAACCAAGCTGACAGGGGGTGTCGGCTCAGACGTGGGTCTCGGATTCACCCGAGATCCACGTGACGGTCATCCGAGATAGGTTGCCGCGTCCTCACAGAACCACTGGGAGGAGACGATGTGAATCCACTCATGTGGTGGCATCTCTGGCGACTGCGACGTTCCAAGAACTAGGCCGTCTGCAGAATTTAGAGTACGCAGGTCATGGACCAATCACCTTTCTCCAGATCGTGAGCTATGCTCCATGGAAACAAAGCCTAACAAAGACCACAACACCATCACGTGGAAACAGTAACTTAGTTTTTCTAAATAAGGGACCAACTCGAAGGTATTACTGGCATTCAATATAAGGGATGTGATCATTAATGATCGCGTCGTTAAGTTTCCTTCACCTAGGGTGAACCTTTTTCGTACGTAACTTTGACTTCAACAAATTTGAGGACCTAGAATTCCAAATGTCATTAGAAGACACGTGGATTGACCCAGATTAGGATCAACCTCCACCACAAGCTGGTGATGTGCAAAGGTGAGCTGCTGATGATCCAAAATACCTATTGTTGTCACGATCTGTCCCTACTTGTGATGTTTTTGTCCCTACTTTTGAAGGTTACTTTAAAGACATTTGGGGGTAGCGATGACCCAACAATCCACATCACCTGATGATAACAATAGGGCTTTGGTGGCTACCAGCAATTGGGCCACGGATCTATGCAGAACCCATGTTCATTAGATATTCAAAGTGGCACAAAAGGACTTCCAATTTGATGGATGACAGATTCCTCACAGCATGGCATGGGCATGATAAGATCCAAATAAGACTGGTTTTGTCATTAGTAAGAGCTGTTTGTATCAGGCAGGCCTTGGACTACTTGAACTTTCTGAGTTCTGGCATTTTTTCTGCCACTTGAGTCAAGGAGTGTCTGGAAATCTGATATCGAAGGTCACCAACTTGAATCATAGAATTCAGATGTTTAAGGGAAGGACAATTTTTTTACCATATGCTATGTGACAAAATATAGAGATCTTGTGTTGATGTTGACATCTGATGATCATCGTTATTACATACATTATTCATATAAGCAGTGACTGGATTTTTAGTCAGAACAAACTTCTAAGAGAGAACTGAGATGCACAAGGGGAGAGATTGTATTGATACACTAAAGAAATTGAATCAATACACATTCAATTGCAACTAACCCAAGCCATAATTAGCTGTCTAACCACAAATAACAAACTAGTGTTACCGGCATGGCCCAAATGAAATCTTCACATGGAGCAGCAGCAGATGGATGCTTGTTAACTTACATAAGTAAATCAATCAATTGATAGCTGATCTGCTTGCTTGACCTCTCATTCTAGACTACAAATTCACAAAGCATCCGCGATGTAGCTCATGAGTACTTTGAGATCAACTTGTCAACATGAATAATGATATCATCGATATGAGGTCGGACTGTTGGCTGGGGCTGGAGCATCCATGTAACAAACTTATGGAGAGGTTCTGGATATGAGGGCTTTGGACCAGTCGGCCATTTTACCTGCGCATTTACAATGGCCAACTGTAGGCTTCCTCCAGATTCACCAACTGCATATTCGAAAGGAGACACCCCATACCTGTAAAGGCAAGGACAATGTGAGAGGAAAAAAGAAATGTAGAATTCCATTCTTGTTCCAACTACTAGTAGCATGACTACCCATATAGAGATGGTTTTTTTTGGGGGGGTTGGGTGTTGGGTGTTGGGGGGTTTTATAAAATAGCACTTTCATCATATCCTTACTCCAAATCCCTAGGCATTTATTAGTACTATGGTATCTCCTTTAGCACTTTTCACAAAAAAAAAAAAGTTTTTTCATATATTACTATATATATTCTGCATAATTTGTACACATGGCATATAAAAACAGTCGAAAAATAATTATAATATATGAAGTAATCAAGGTATAGATGGCAGCATGTGTCCAAGATCCAAATACAAATCAGAATCTGATAACCAAATTTCAAAAAAATAAGTGGTCTTGTCAAAAAGAATAACATAATGTTCTGTATGTCATAAATTCTTCGGCAAATTTAGACCCGCTTTGACAAATTTGGTTGCAACCTCATTTTTTTGAGGTTTGTAATGGTAGTAGAGGGCTTGGACCTAGCCCATCACTGATCTCATTTAGGGTGCGGAGGCGAAGTCCCACGGTATGTTTCAACCCGACGCGATGGAGTGACCAAATGGATCGGCCCGTTTGGAGGAGCTATATATTGTTCTTTTCTTGCCTTATAACCCTAGCCACAAAAGGACGAGAGAAATGGGATTTTTTCGAGCTTGGACATGAAAGAGAGCTTGTTCTTGAGAAATCTAATCTCCGTTGTAATCTCATTTTGGCATGGTGAATCATTTTCATCTTCTCTCGTGAATGTAGCACATCGCTTTGGTGTGTGAACCACATTAAATCTCTATGTTGTTTTTGCTTGAATCATTTTATATTTTCTTTTCGTGTTTTGGGTATTTGTTTAAACAAATTGGTGTCCGAGATGTCGATTGCTACGATCATCGCATCCACGGCTTCTACATCAACAAAATACGACATTGATCGATTTGATGGCAAAATAAGCTTTAGCTTATGGGAAGTCCGGATGATGGCTGTACTTACACAGCAAGGACTGAAGAAGTCCCTATTTGAGAAGAAGAAGAAACCTGCAACTATGTCTAAGGAGGATTAGAACGAGATGGATAACAAAGCCGTTTCTGCCATTCAGTTGTGCCTCTCAAACAAGATTCTTCAAGAAGTGCTCTCAGAGAAGACAGCTGCAGAGTTATGGGTGAAGCTTGAAAATTTATATCTCACCAAATCCCTCACCAATAGGATGAGATTGCAGCAGCAGTTGTATACACTTTGAATAGTAGGTACTTCCATTAAATCCCATATTCTTGAATCTAATTCTATCATTACCAATTTGTAAAGGATAGATATTAAAATTGATGATGAAGATTCCGCCCTATTATTATTGTGTTCTTTGCCTCCGTCATATAAGCATTTCACGGACACCATGATTTATGGTAGAGAGACAATCTCTATTGAGGATGTAAAAACAAATCTGTTAAGTAAGCAGAAAATTGATGATGAGCTGGCATCAACAAGTAAAAATGAAGGTATTGGTTTGGTGATAAGAAGAAGGTTAGATCAAAATCTAAGCACATAAATTTGACCTGTGAATGGTCAAATTTACAGATTGAAGCAGCAGTTGTAACTACCATATGTGTCCTACCCATAGTTGTGAAGGCGCCAAGGCGAACCAAGGCGATGGAGGCCTGACTGGGCGCCTAGGCGACCAAGGCGACCGCCTAGGCGACCAAGGCGCCCAATTTTCCAAGGCGACCCAAGGCAGCCTGGGCGCCTAGGCGACGCCTTGACAACTATGGTCCTACCCATGAATGGTTCTCCACATACGAATCAGTTGAAGGTGTTGTTGTGTTGATGGGAAATAATGCCTCTTGTAAGGCTATTGGAAGGAGGTCATCTGAATTAAGATGCATGATGGTATCATCAGAACCTTGTTTAATGTCAGGCATGTCCCTGACTTGAAGAAGAATCTCAACAGTTTGGACACTCTTGATTCAAATGGGTGTAAGTATAGAGTTGAAGGTGGGGTCATGAAGACCAGCAGGGGTGCTCTCTTGTTGATGAAAAAAGAAAGAAGGTTGGTAGCTTGTATGTGTTGCAGGGTACTACAGTCACTGGTTTAGTTGCAACAGTTTCATCATCTATGTCAGAAATCTGATGTCACAAATTTATGGCATGAGGTTAGACCTATGAGTCAAAGGGGGATGACATCATTAAGGAAAAGAGTTCTGTATGTGGTCAGAGTATAGGAAAATTGGATTTCTGTGAGCACTGTATTTTGGGAAGCAGAAGAGAGGCAACTTCAATACTACTATTCACAAGACCAAGGGAACTTTGGACTACATCCATTCAGATCTTTGGGGACTCCCCACAGTTCCTTCAAAAGGGGTAGGTGCTAAGTATTTGCACACTTTACTTTCGTTGATGAATTTTTTTAGGAAGGTTTGAGTTTAGTTCTCAAAGCACAAGGATGAAGTATTTGTTACTTTGAAACAGTAGAAAACTTTGCTTGAGAAGCAAACTGGGAAGAAAATAAAGAGGTTGAGAATTGACAATGGCCTAGAGTTTGTGGAGGAGAGTTTAATGAGCTCTGCAAGAATGGGAGTATTGCAAGACACCACACAATTGTGAAGACACCTCAGCAAAATGGAGTGACAGAATGTATGAACAGAACCTTGTTAAAAAAAGGTAAGGTGGATCTTATCAAATATAGGTTTAGGCAAGGAGTTCTGGGCAAAAGCTTTTAACACAACATATTAGTTGGTGAATAGATCTCCTTGCACTGCCCTTGAGTGTAAGATTCCAAAGGAGGTTTGGTTAGGTAAGGATGCTGATTACTCAAATTTAAAATTTTTTGAATGTCCTAGTTATGCACATGTGAATGATGGAAAATTGGAGCCTAGGGCCAAGAAATGTATTTTTCTTGGGTATGCATCTGGATCGAAGGGATTCAGGTTGTGGTGTACTGATCCATAGTCTCTTAAATTTCTTATTAGCATAGATGTTACTTTTGATGAGTCTGCTATGTTGCATTCTAGAAAGGAAGCTCTTGTTCAGTGTGATGAAAGCCAGAAGAGTTTTGGAGAGAGTGCGGAGTTTGAAATTGGTGGTCCATCTTCAAAGAAAGCACAATCTACTTCAGTTCAGTTGCCTAATTCACTGAAGAAGATGATGCTCTAGGAACAAGAAGAAGAACAGTATATCATTGTCAGGGATAGACCAAGGAGGAATATCGACCACCTCATAAGTATGAGCATGCTGATATTGTTGCTTATGCATTGTCTGTTGCATATACATTATACAATATAAAATGATGAACCTGCAACATATTCAAAAGGAGTTTCTTCAGTTGATTCCACTAAGTGGTTGACTACCATGAACGAAGAGATTGAATCTCTTCAAAAAAATGACTTGGGAGCTTGTCAAGCTACCAAGAGGGAAGAAAATTGTTGGCTGTAAATGAATCTTCAAGAAGAAGGAAAGCACCCAAGAAGGTGAAGATGCTAGGTGCAAGGTGCGTTTGGTTGCAAAGGACTAAATACAAGTGGAGGAGTTGATTTTCATGATGTATTCTCTCCTGTTATGAAGCATAGTTCCATTTGTCTTTTACTTGCTTTAGCTGCTATGCATGATTTAGAATTGGAACTACTTAATGTTAGAACAACATTCTTGCATGGTGAACTAAAAGAAGGGTTTATATGCATCAACCTTAGGGTTTTGCCATTGAGGGTAAAGAAAACAATGTATGCCTATTGAAGAAGTCCCTATACGGTTTGAAGCAGTCTCTTAGACAGCGTACAGGAGGTTTGAATTGGTTATGGCAGGTCTTGGTTATTATAAGTCCCAGTATGACTTTTGTGTATATTTCAAAAAAATTATCTGATGGCTCATTCATTTATTTGCTACTTTATATTGATGATATGTTGATTGTAGCTAAAGATATGAATGAGTTAACAGATTGAAGGCACAGTTAAGTTCTGAATTTGAAATGAAAGATTTGGGGGCAGCAAGGAAGATTCTTGGCATGGAGATTAAGAGAGACAAAAAAGCAAGGAAGTTGTGGCTATCTGAGCAGAAATACATTGAGAAAGTACTGGAGTGTTTTGGCAAGACAAATGCCAAACCTGTAGGTACTCCTCTAACATCTCATTTTAAACTTTCAGCTACTATATCACCTCAAATAGATGAAGAGGTGAAGTTCATGTCACGTGTTCCATATTCTAGTGCAATTGGTTCCATTATGCATGCTATGGTTTGCACCTATTCTGACATTTGACAGGTAGTCAGTGTGGTGAGTAGATATTTGCCATGTCCTATTAAAACTCATTGGCAGACAGTGAAATGAATATTTAGATCTTTGAAGGGGACTTCCAATGTCTGTTTGGAGTTTGGGAGGAACAGTAATATTTTATCTGGTTAAGTCGATTCAGATTGAGGGTGAGTGAGCCTTGGTGTGACGGTAAGATTGTCATATTGCAACCTGGCAGTCACGGGTTCGAAACACGGAAACAACCTCTCCATATTGTGGGGATAAGGCGGCATACATTATGCCCCTCCCCAGACCTTACAAGTAGTGAGAGCCCCGTGCACAGGGATGCCTTTTTAAAAGCGAGCCTTGGTGTGACAGTAAGGTTGTTATATTGTAACCTGGTGGTCATGGGTTCGAAACATGGAAACAACCTCTCTACATTACGGGGGTAAGGCTGCGTACACTCCGCCCCTCCCCAAACCCTGCAATAGCAGGAGTCTCATGTATTGGGATGCCCTTTTTATGCCGATTCAGATTATGGAGGTGATCTTGACAAGAGGAGATCACTCACAGGTTATGTATTTACTCTAGGATGATTTGCGGTTAGTTAGAAGGCTACTTTCCAGGCTACATTTGCATTATCTACCACAGAGGCAAAGTATTTGGCAGTGACTAAGGCAGTGAAAGAAGTTATTTGGCTTTGAGGTTTATTTGGTGAGCTCAGTGTGAACCATGGAGGGACTATTGTCCATTGTGATAGCCAGAATGCTATTAACTTGACTAGAGATCAGATGTATCATCAAAGAACAAAGCACATTGATGTTTAGTATCATTTCATTAGAGAGATAATTGCTCAGGCAATATCCAAGTGTTGAAGATTGGTATTGAAGACAATCTAGCTGATATGTTGACGAAACCTCTTGCAATTGTCAAGTTCAATTATTGCTTAAACTTGTTTGGAGTATGCCGCATTTGAGTTCAGCCCATTGAAGAGCTATTGGAGAAGATGATTTATGGTTGCTATGTGCTTACTTGTTTGGAGGTGAATTCAAGCCAAAGTGCAGATTTGTTTTGTCTTAAATTCTTTGGCAATTTTGGATTCATGACCCGCTTTGAAGATTGACCGCTCTGACAAATTTGGTGGTGACCTGAATGGGAATTTTTTCTTAGTTCTATAATGGTAGCAGATCAGCCCAAGCTTCGAGCCTATCACTGATCTCATTTGGGGTGCACCCTATGGCACAATTCGACCGACCCGATGGAGCAACCTGATGGATTGAGCAATTTTGGAGGAGCTCTATATTGTTTTTTTCTTGCCTTGTAGCCTTAGCGCCTTTCTTTCCTATTGAAGAGTCTTTGGAGCAGCATTTGGATGCATTGTCTTCTATCAATGAATTCTTGATAGGGAGCCAAGATGCATCTCTAATAGGGGACAATTGGTTTATTCTTCTTTCCTAACTTTTTGAGTGCTGCCGATGACAATCATATAATTGTTGCCGCCCCACAAAAGGAAGAGAGAAAAGGGGTTTTTTTAAGCTTGAATCTGAGAAAGATCATGTTCTTGAGAGATCTCCATTGTAACCTCATTTTGACATAGTGAATCATCTTTATCTTTTCCCGTGGAGCACATTGCATTGGTGTGTGAACCACGTTAAATCTCTGTGTCGTTTTTGCTTGAATTGTTTTCTGTTTTCTTTTTGTGTTTCTTGGTGTTTGCTCTAATAGATAAGTAAGATCGCCTTATGCTCTACGGTTCATTGTCTATGTGCAAGGGAGGAAAATAGAAAAAGGATAAAAAGAAACCTAAAGTTGTGGTTACAGTGATAATGACACTGCATAAGAACAAAGAAGTGCAGATTGTTGTAGAACTCTAGCTTATTGCACTCAGCTTGACTTGTTCAAGATGAACTGGCTTGTGCAGGTAATGTCATGAGCCTGAGTCAGAGGAAACCCCATATAGATGAGGCAACAGCTGAAGTATACTACTTACTCTGCAGGTTCAGTGGTCATTTACCAACCAAGACTTGGCCTTCAAACATTTGATTTCTGAAGTGCCTGTTAATTCTCTTGTCCTTCAATCAAGAGATTAGATTGCAGTAATGAACATAAAACCATGCTCATAGCAGAATTTGGACCTAAATGATTCTTAAAACAAGTACAAATCTGGGTACACCCCTTTCCCATCTATGGGAAACATTACTTTCTTGCAGTGGTTGAGATCAGCATACTGTCTGACTGATGAATTAACCGAAATTACAACCATCAAAAAAAGGTGAATTAACCGAAATGGAGCTGGCTAGAAAGATATTGTATTTGGGGCTGTTAAGATTACTGCATAGTGTTAACCCCAAGGGGGTAGCTCAATTTGTAAAGACCAACCCTTCAAAGAGGTCATGAGTTCAACTCCCCTTGGGCCTACCTATCCAAAAAAATAAATAAATAAATAAATATTACCACATGGTGTTGGTGTTGTTTAGGAGTCTGGTTAGGTGGTCACCATACATGGTGATTTTTAGCAATTGTTTCCTTACGTTTAGGTCATGTTTAAGTCGGCTACACGATGTAGCCAACCTTCTTTCAATTTCTTTAGAGTCGGTTCCATATTGGGGTTAATTATTTAATTATCATTCTTTGTTTATTAATATAAAGTGAACCGAGGAAGGTGAGAACATATACATGTTCTCTCTCTCTCTCTCTCTCTCTCTCTCTCTCTCTCTCTCTCTTCTGTTCTTTTTCTTCTTCTTCATTCTTTCTTCTTTATCCTTCGTTTGTTACATAGTATCAAAGCAAGTTGCCGTTTTGAGAGTCGTCTAAGGTTATTCTTCTTATTCTTACTTTTCTTCTTTTTCCTCCCTTGAAGCAAGTAAGAAACCCCAAGGGGGTAGCTCAATTGGTGAAGGATTGAAGACTAATACTTAAAGTGGTCATGAGTTCAACTCTCCTTCGGGCCTACCTTTTCAAAAAAAATCAGGTAAAGAAACTAGAACCTATTCGTGCACAACTGAGTTTTCAGATCTGAGACCAATGTCAGATCTCGATTTCTTAGTTCGAACCAAATCTGGTTTAGTTTGGATTTCAATCAACTGCAGCCTTTAATTGATTTCAATTTCTGGGTTTAATTCCTATTCATTAATTGCATTCAATTAAGTATTAATTCCTGCCATCAGTTGCAGATCTCTTATCCTTCATCCTGCTCTCTTTAATTCCCATTAATCATCAAGAAAGTGTTCCATCATTACTACTGACTATTCTCCTCAAGTTTAAGGATCTGCCATAATATTCAATTTCTTGTTTGAAGTTCTGATCTTCCACCACTCTCGTATTTGGGTGTCTTGCTAGTTTGCATCTATTAAATCCCTGAATGTCAGTTACAAACCTGAGTCCCGATTGCTCAGTATTTATTGCACAGCAGTTACAAATTTGGTTGATTGCTACCAACTAACATTAAGTCTGGGTTTGATTTCAGACCTCCATGCACTCGACTGCTATTCTGATTTGAGAGTAGTTTCATTATTGCTCACTCATTATTAGGACTAATACTCATCTAATGCCTAGCTGCCGTGAATTTCTATTTTCTGCTACAAAACCTGCTGTCGATCAGGTTAAGAAGGTACGTTACTCCTACATCGAAACCTCTTAATTAATTATCCTACCATTGGATGGAAATCAAATTCAGATATTCTCTTATCCAATCAGTTTATGCCACTGTGTCATTTTCTGATCTATCATTGCCACATCAGAACTTTGACTTTTCAATTATTGTCAAAATTCCCTTGCCTCATTATCAAAGTCCTAGTCACGCAATGATTTTTTTATATCTCTTGATCCAGCCATTGAATTATTTTGAAATTTCATTATTTTGTTCTTGTTGATATTCTGCACATTATCCTACATTTTGGGTTCTCTGACCATTGGATTTGCTGCTATTATGAGTTTTATATCCTGGTTAGCCTTTTACTTGAGATATCATCCCTCATTATATGAAGACCCCTGGTTATTTGTCCACATGGAATGCTCCATATGAGGGGGAGAAGGAGAAGCAGTATATTTGCTCATGTTGGAGCCTAGTACTATTGCACGTTTTGGAGCCTACTACCATTGCACATGATGCAACCGCTAGTGTTGAAACCTGTGTTGGAGCCTACTACCTCTACTACCTTTTTGCTCGTGTTGGAGCCTATTATCAGTTGCACAAGATGCAGCCTTTGTTCGTGTGTATTCATGGGAGATGCACTTTTATTAGTTAGTTTAAATCTGCTCAAGGAAGAAAGACTTGTGTCTGCTCATTGGAGAGGCACTTTTATCAATTTGTTCACGTCTGCTCAGGAAATAGAGACTGATGTCTGCTGGTTAGAGAGACACTTTTATCACTTTGTTCAAGTCTGCTTATTGAAGAGAGACTATGATCAGTTGCACAAGATGCAACCTTTGTTCAAGTCTGCACATTGAAGAGAGACTATTATCAATTGCACAAGGTGTAACCTTTGTTGAAGTCTGCTCATTAAAGAAAGACTCTTATGAAAGACTCTTATCAATTGCACAAGATGCAACCTTTGTTCAAGTTTGCTCATTGAAGAGAGACTATTACCAATTGCAAGAGATGCGACCACGCACGTGATGCAATTTATCTGGTTCCCACCTATTGAAGCTGTAATGATGATTGTTATTCTCCACCACATATTTTATTCGTAGGTGATTTTGAAGATTAATATTCGTAAATTTGGTATTGCTACATGGAGGGTTCTCTTTGTGCTCCCTAGCATCTCTGATAGCTATATATTGAAGTGATTGGTGTTGTGATTCATATCTATTCTTCTTATCCAAGATAGAACTCCAGCTTGAGGGAGAATGTAGAGTTTTTTTGTATATTCCAAGCTGGAGTGTTAAGTTGTTTAGGAGTCTGGTTAGATGGTTACCATACATGGTGATGTTTAGCAATTGTTTACTTATGCTTAAGTCATGTTCAAGTCGGCTACACAATGTCGCCGACCTCCTTTCTATTGCTTTAGAGTTGGTTCCCATACTGGGTGTAATTATCTTTTTTTATTAACATAGAGTTAACTGTGGGAGGTGAGAACATATTCACGTTTTCTCTCCTGTTCTTCTTCTTCTTTATTCTTTCTTCTGTTTCCTTACTTTGTTACAGGGGCCTCATCCAATCTTGTAGACAGCTATTCTGGGAAGTTGTGTTCAGGTCTTAAAGGCTGTAGTACAGTTATTGTACAAAACAATGTTTTTTTTTTTTCATGTACTTAACAAACAACCATAGACATCTACAATCACTAGACAGGATATTTGTGTGAACTTTATCATGTTTTTTTTTTTTTTTTGCTAAAAGGTCAAGCAAATTGCATTAAAAATAATAAAAGTAATGAAAGTAATGAAAAGTACAAACCACAAAATGGTCTATCCCACCTTCGGCATTGCCATCAGCAGGATCCATTTGTTGTCACCCAGAATAACAAAGGTGTACATTCAATATCAACTTTAAAAAATCAGGTTGCAGATAGAAATCTGTAACGCTGACATTTGGAAGCATCCCAAATTACTTCACTAGTAACAAAGTTAGGACAGGTAATCCAAATGCAAGAAATCAACTCTGTCGCTGCCCATTTTGCCAATCCATCTACTACAACGTTTGACTCTCTGAAGCAGTGAGTGATTCTAAGAGCTGTGAATTTCTATCTTATTTCCTCCCATTCTTGTTTCCAATACCATGGCACATTATTGCTCATCAAGCATCCTGTGACAGATGCCGAGTCACACTCAACCCATAACCTGTCAAAGCCTTTTTCAACAGCAAGCTTCAATCCCTTCATGCTGCCCTAAATTCCACTTGATAATTTGATGCTTCCCCAATGAACTCAGAAAATGCAAAAACAACTTTGCTAGTACAATCACGGAACACCCCTCCTGAATCTGCATCACCAAGATTACCTAAGGAGCATCCATCTATATTTAACTTCCATCATCTTATAGGCGGCTTCTTCCATAATACTGGAACAACCCTCGCCGGCTTAGCAGTCATGGAAAGGAGTGAATAGTGATTATTAATACGTAAATCATCCATAAATTTAACCACACAAGGCTTGGACATGGTAACAGAATGAACACCTTTCCCAATTCTAAAAAGGACTGAACTTAAGCACACTATTTTCCCATCATAGCAACACATATTCCTCATTTTCCATATATTATGGATAATGATAAGAAAGAGGGAATATCACAAATCTTTAACAGGTGCAACTCGCTTCTTAATTCTCCACCATTGAAGGATAGAAACTGAGGATGAAAGCTCAACCCAGTTGAAACCAAAAAGTTTTAAAACAGTATCCCACACTTTCTTTACAAATTCACATTTTAGGAATAGATGGCAGAAATTCTCCTCTATTTTATGACAAAGATAACATCTAGACACAATGCATACTTGCATTCGTCAAATAGCATCATCAGTAGGCAGTTTATGCATACACCATCTCCACCCAAATATTGAGTCATATGGTGCACTCCTTTTATTCCAGACAATAGAAGTCCAGCTTTTCAGATCCTCCTTGTTTCCAAGAGCATTCCATGCAGAAGAGACAGAAAAAAAACCCATTTGTAGCCCAAGTCCACACCATTTTGTCCTTGCTTGATAGCACTAATGGAATATTTTTTGCCATGTCAAAAATATGATTCAAGGTTAAAGAGGACACCTCCGGAAAGTTCCATCTTCCTTGATCAATAAAAGTTGAAACTTTACCACTTAAAGAAAGGGGTGGTAATTCAAAAACAGCATGCTCTCCAATTAGGTCCAGCACCGAAAAGGATCCCAACCAATAATCAGTCCAAAAGTTAAAACATTTCCCATCCCCTACTAGCCAACGACAGTGCTTTGCAGTCCAATCCCAGATCTTTTTGATACTTCGCCATACTGGAGAGGAATTTGATAAATTCCTTAGAGTACCATTTTGGCAAAAATATCGTGCTCGCATAAAACTAGCAAACAAAGAATCAGAGGCCTTGATATTCCAAGCCAATTTAGATAACAATGCATCATTTACCTCACTTAGTTTTCGAACACCCAGTCCCCCTTCCTTCAATGGCTTACACACCAAATTCCAGCTCACAATAGTATGCTTTCTCTGATTTAAATCACCAGTCCATAAGAAGTTCCTCATCCACTGTTCAGCTTGCTTAAGAATAGACAGAGGCCACTTGTAAACAGAGAACGAATAAACAAATGAACTAGATAACACAGTCTTTACCAGCTTTACTCGTCCAGCTAATGATAGTAAACGTCCATTCCATGCAGAAAACTTCTTCTTGAATTTGTCCAATAGTGGCACGAAGAAATTAGCTTTAACTTTCCCTGAGAATAGGTTTACCCCAAGGTATTTAGTAGGAAAGCTTTCCTCAGTAAAACCAAGGATTCTCTTTATCCTTCTCTTCTTGACCAGAGACACACCATTGAAAAAGCATTTACTCTTGTTTTCATTGATGCTTTGACCAGAACCAAGAGCATAACAATTCAGCATTTTTTTCAGAAGCCGTGCCTTGATCTTAGCCTTAAGATAAATGAGAATGTCATTAGCAAATAAAAGCAAAATAGGGGACTTTACATGCCTACAATAAAGAGGGCATATTACATCCATAGAAGCCATTTTCTTGACATTTCTACATAAAACTTCCTCAGCTAAGATAAACAATAGTGGAGAGATAGGATCCCCCTGACGCAATCCTCTGGTGGCACCAAAGTAACCAATAGGTCCCCCATTTAAAATAACTGATAGCCTGGCAGACTTTAGAAGAGTCATTAATCTTCCAATAAAAATATTTGAAAATCCAAATTTCTCCAAGGCTTTCATAAGAAAAGGTCATTCAAGAGAGTCAAATGCCTTCTAAATATCAAGCTTTAAAGCCATAGTACCATGGTTGGTTCTTCTTTTCATAATGGTAGTCAATTCAGAAGCTAGACGAATATTGTTGTGAATGAGCCTACCTTTAACAAAAGCCCCTTGCTCTTCAGATATAAGAAGATCCATGAAGCCACCCATCCTGGTTGCCAAAATCTTTGGGATTATCTTATAGATAAAATTCCCCACACATATTGGCCTGTAGTCAGTTAACTTGATAGCACCTTCATACTTCGGTATAAGGGATATAAAGTTGCTATTAATACCATTCGGAATAGCATTAGATTTGAAAAATGAAATAACAGCCAAGGATACATCAGCACAAACAATATCCCAATAAGACTTGAAAATTTTACTTGCAAAGCCATCTGAACCAGGAGCACTATCTGGACTAAGATAAAAAACAGCCTTCTTAATCTCATCATAAGTTGGTATGGCATCAAGTAATGATGAGTTAACATCACTAACCAATCTAGGAATAACATCAAAGAGATCAGAATTTATTACTCCAGCATTACTTGTATGGAGATTTTCATAAAATGAAATAATATGGGCTTTAATATTTCCTGATCTTCTAACCAATCACCATTGACTGATTTAAGAACTCTAATAGAATTTCGTCTTTTCCTAGCAGAGGCATAATAATGAAAGAATTTAGAATTCCGATCACCATTCCGTAACCAATTGATACGGGACTTCTCCCTCTATAATGATTCCTGCAAACCAAAAGCACTATGAAGTCTCTTCGATGCAACAATTTCCTGTTCCCAGAGAGATTGAGAGAGGCCCTCATTTTGAATAGTTTCAAGAATATTGTCATGGTTTATCTGGGACACCTGCACTTCATCATCAATCTTTGGGAAAACGGCTTTAGACCAGGTCTTCAAAGACCTCTTGAGCATCTTAAGCTTCTGAGACAAGATATAATAAGGGGTACCTGCAAAAGAGGAATTCCAACCATTGCAAACAACATCTCTGAAACTAGGATTCTCCATCCAGAACCTCTGGATCTTAAAAGGCATGTTAGCAGGCTTGGGAATAGAGTTGCAACCCACAATAAGAGGACAATGATCCAAAGGAAAACTAGATAAAACTTGCTTAAAACAATCCTCATATCTAGAGAACCAAGCTTGATTACCACAACTCCTGTCAAGACGAGCTTTAACATGTCCCACGACACGATTGTTAGACCAAGTATACTTGAGGCCTACAAATCGAATTGCCTTCATTTCAACTGAATCAAAAGCAATACCAAACTCGCCAACAGCTGAAACATTAAAATTGCCAACACCTTTCTTCTCATGAGAATATAGACAGTAGTTAAAATCACCACAAAGCAACCAGGGCACTGAGGTGACGCCCAAGGAAGCCAAATCAAACCATAACTCTCTTCGTTTTACTTTAAAGCAATGAGCATGCACAAAAGAAATCAAATGAAGTTCCCCATCTAACAAAGTAGAAAAGGTAACATGCTGCTCTGAAGACATAATCACAGATGGCTTTGAAGGACCATGCTTCCACATAATCCATAAATTAGGCAATTTATTAAACCTATCATTATGAATAAAATCAACACTATATCCTAGGCTACGCATCATAGGCGTAGGGTACTTTTCTGCTGAAACCAAAGGCTCAGCAAGACACAAAATAGAGGGGGAATGCTCCCTTAATATGAAATGAAGATAACGTCTCGTTTTAGGATTTGGCACCCCTAATGTTCCAGAAAGCAATCTTCATTGGGAAACATTTTTTCCAGTTCCCCCTCTTTTTCCAGACCTCCCCCTTCTAGGCCTCACCTCAGAAAAAGGCTCTTCAAGGAGCCTATCAATAGTAGACAAGTCTGAAAAAGAAACTTCAACAGACCCCATCTGTCCAGTAGATACAACACTACAACGGTACAACCACCATTTCCTTGCACAGTAGTAAGAAATTGACTAGAAGAGGGTTGGGGACTTACATAAGCATGTGCACCAGGCACCAAAACAGAACCCCCAACCTCACTAGTTCTAACATCCCCATCAATCACTACATTTTCCCCATCAACATTAGATTCATCTTCATTCTCAGCCATGTCAGCCCAAGTCATATTTTGGGGAAGCACAGGAGAAGAATTTAAATTTCCCCCTCTACTAACAAATCTGTATTGTCCAAAGGAACACCATGTCCAGACATAACTGGAATGCTAACTATTGCACTAGCTATAGGTATAGATATAGCAATAGGAACCGAACCTGAAGAGGTAGCAGCTGTTGCACAAGAAGTATTAATAAAAGGATCCTTAGGATCAGAATTTGAAAAACCAGGTTGAGAGCCATATTTTGTTGCTCAACATGTCTCTTACAGCTTTCCTGAGAATGCCCAAAAGCACCACACTTCGCACATTTTACAGGGCTGTCCTCATAGATCACAACTTGCTTGAAAAAGAATTGAGAGCCACCATGCATTTTCCCCACCAGGACTTCATGTATTCTAGGCTTGTTTTTTTCAACCTCCACACGAACTCGGGCAAATTTTCCATCCACAGCCAACTGTGCTCGTCTGTCAACAGAAACAGGATTCCCTATCGCACTTGTAATAGAGAATAAAACAAACTGATCCCAATAATCATATGGAAAATCAGGAAATCGAATCCACTGCAAATTCCTGGAAATAACTTGCTTACTAACATTGAAATCCGGTTCCCACCTTTGGAACCTAATAGCTTTTCCATGCACTTTAGTTGTACCCCTTTGCCATATAGTCAGCATGTCTTTATTGCTGAACAAACGAAAGATAAAGAACCCTCTACCAAGAGAGGTAATTTCAAAATTAATATTTCCCCATTGTGCCTTTACCCACTGTTCGAGGTTTCGGTCGAAACTTAAGGTTTCGACCGAGATATCTCGGTTTCGAGCGTAGGCGAGACGAAACCCAGGCTCGAAACTGAATTATACAAGGTTTCGACCCATAAAGTGATTCTGGACCAGCTTTTAAGGGTCAAAACCTACTCGAAACCAGTAGGTTTCAATTGCTTTGAGAAAATTTCTCCCCCTTTGCTCTCCAACTTCATTTCTCTCCATTTTTCTTTCTAAAACTTCATTTCTTCAAAGGATATCAACATTTGTCAACATTTCTCAAGGTTCTTGAGCATTCTTCAACTCTCAACTCCTTTCTCTCTCTTCAAGGTAACTCATTCTCTCCATTATGTGTATTTTTTAATGAAATGGTATGCAAACATCATGGATGACGTCTAATTTTTTATATGTTTGTTAGAATCACCCGATCTATGAATCTATGGAAGTAGTTTTTTTTTTTTTTTTTGACAAATAATTTATTTATTAGATTTTCTGTTTGAAAAAAAAAGATTTTCCTACAACTATTTTTTGAAAAAAAATATGTCTTACACATGTTGTATGGCATTGAATTGAATATATGTTAAACAAAATAGAGTGATCTACATTTTGTATGGAGTAGAATTATTTTTCTGTTTTTATTTAATTATTTTATTTTCGGATATTGATAAAATAATTAATAAAATTGAAAATAAAAATAAATGATAAAATATTTCTGTTAACTTTGAAAATCTTGATAAATAAAATTATTTTTAAAAGTATTGCTATTTTATGGTGGGTTGCTATTTTATGTAATAAAAGTAATGTGAACTAATTATTTTTGTTGATTTAAGGGCATTTTAATTACTAAAAAATTAATAAAATATTTTTAACTTATGGAAAAAATATAAATGCGTTAGAAATTATAATATGTTGCTGTTTTATGTAATAATGCAATGTTAAAATGATAAACCTATGCTGTTTTTTTACTTTAAGGTGTACTATTTAGTTATAAGATATTATTTATGTAATAAAGTGTTGTTAGAAATGAAAATATAGTTTGTTTCAATTGTAGTGATTGTTGTTTTTTTGGTTCCAACAGTGTAAGTGTTTGAAATGGCTGATGCACCAACTCCAAGTGGTGACATTGCATGGAGGCATGGGATACCACTGACTGCCAATAAGAAGCAGTCACAATGTAATTATTGTGCAAGCAAATAAAAGGAGGTGGTGCCACTAGATTGAAATGACATCTTGCTGGAGGTAACAAGGATGTTATGAGTTGCCCCAACGTACCAAGTGAAGTGAAGAAGGCTATGGCAAGCTTAATGAAGAGTGATATTGATAGAAGAAATAAGAAAAAGGCAGATAGACAGGAGTTTAAAGAGGCTTGTCTGGAGGGCAATCTAGGGGTTAATGAAGATGACATTAGCCTTGACAGTGATGAAGTAGACCAAGAAATGACAGAGGCAGAGGTGAGACAGTTAAAGAGAGCGAAGATAGCAAGTATAAAGCAAAGAGAGATACATCGACAAAGACAGTTTGAGAGGACTAGAGGAGCTGGGTCATCTAGAGAGGCAGCAGCAGAAGATGAGGGGAGGAGGCCGAGGCTGAGAAGTAGGGGTGCCCTTGAGATACCTTTTAGGAGTACTCAGAGTGTGAGGACTCCAGCTACTGCACAGGCACCACCACCTTTTCGTGACCCAGATCTTGAGGTCCTAAGGGCGGATCTTGATCTATTTGTTAGACAGAATAGTAAACAAAAAAAGTTGCCCCATTTTTGGACTGATGTCAAGACGATAGTAGGAGATAAAATCTCCAAGTGGATGATGTACCATGGCATTGCAGCAAATGCTACCACAGGACCTCACTATCAGAATATGTTGGATGAAATAGGTAGGGCAGGTCCAGGAGTTAAGGGCCTACAGCTTAGGAGTTGTACAACACCTACCTACCCAGACATAAGAAAGAAATGAAAGAATATGTGGATTCTTTGAAGACACAATGGGAAAGATATGGGGTGACTGTGATGTGTGATGGGTGGACCGGACCTACCAAAAAATCCCTCATCAATTTTTTGATGAATTGTGATGGTAGAACAGCGTTTCTGAAGTCTGTTGATTATCAAATCATATCAAGGATTCCAAATACATTTATGTTCTCTTGAAGAAAATGGTGAAAGAAGTGGGGATAAATCATGTGGTACAAGTGGTTACTGACAATGGTAGTAACTTCAAAAAAGCAAGGGAAAGGTTGATGAATAATAAAAAAAATACCGACTTTTTTAGAAATCATGTACAGCCCACTGTATTGATTTGATGTTGAAGGACATGGGGGAAATAAAACTGGTGAAAGAGACTGTAGAAAATGCAAGGCAAGTAACCACTTTCGTTTATAACCATGGATATGCCTTAGAGATGATGAGAACCAAGTATGGTGGAGACTTGGTGAGGCCATGGTTAACGCATTTTGCAACAAACTACATTGCCCTCAAGAGTATTGACATTAAAAAGTCTAGCTTGAGATCAATGTTTGCTTCAGATGAGTGGTTTGAGTGGCCTCAGTCTAGTTCTCTAGCTGGTAGAACAGCACAGGCAACCATATCCAGTGATAAATTTTGGGATGATGTCAAAAAAGTTGTGGCGATATTAGATCTCATTGTGAAAGTGCTGAGAATGGTTGATAGACAGAGGAAGGCCACCTTACCATACTTGTGGGCTGCCATAGATATGATGAAGATGCAAGTAGAGGAAGCTTACAGACGCGAGAACTCAAAATATATTGCCATCATCAAAGATCTTTGGGAGCGACAGCTCAAGCACCCACTACACAAGGCTGGTGAGTCTTTACTTGATGTACTTCAGTTTCTCAACTAATTAAAATTACATCAGCTTGCATTGACGTAATTATAATATTTGTCAATTTTTAGCATATTATTTGAATCCTAAGTATCAATACAAAGATAACTTGGGAATACGTCAAGAATTGATAGATGCAGTACAAGAAGTGGTTGCCAAGCTTAAGCTAAACGCAAGAGCACAGTCTATTGTTTTGCAAGAAGTAAGACTTTTACTTACTTTGTTGTCAACATAATTTATAAGAATTCTATTTTTACTAAGACTATTACCCATCAAAATTTGTTCAGCTCAAAAGCTTTAGAGATGCCACTGGGAGTTTTGGTAGGGCAGGGGTTGAATCTGGTGGACAATCAACACCCCCTGGTAAGTATACTTACTTTATGGATGTCAATATGCCATTATGGGTTTTTTCATCATCTACTATTTGTTTCCTATGCTATTTTGCAGTTGATTGGTGGATCTTATACGGGTGGGAGTTACCCAATCTTCGTGCAATAGCAGTGAAGGTGCTATCACAAACATGCTCCGCCACGGGAAGTGAAAGAAACTGGAACACATTTTCGCTTATACATACTAAGCGACAAAACCGGTTGGGTGCAAAAAGGCTTGAAGACTTGGTGTATGTGCACTATAATTTGAGACTGAAAGAGGAACACATACGGTTAAGCAGGGACAAAGATGCTAAAACCCCCATTGAGCTGAGTGAGATCATTGAGTTAGAGGGAAAGGAAGTTGATCCTTTGAACGAGTGGGTTACAGATCGTGGTAAGCTTTAATTAGATGAGGCTGGTGGTCGACCAAGTTGTCTCATTGCTGGAGCCTTAGAGGCTAATGTGGGTGAGTTTATGGCTACTGAGGGTAGAGTCCACGCACAGGCAAGACGTCCATTTCAGACTAGTGATAGTGATGAGACTGAGAGTGATTGGCCGGTTTCTTCTGGAGAAACACAGTTACCTTCCGCCACCCAGGGTGGTACTGGTACTAGTGGACCTAATGGTATTGGGGGTAATGATGATGATGGTGGTGGTGATGACAGATATGCTGCCTTACGCAATGAGCCCGATCAGTATGACCCTCCACTGCAGCTAGATCCATTACCACCTCCCTTAAGATTCACAGGGGAGACTCAGTATGATCATGCTACACAGGATACTGACCATGGAGCCTGGCCTAGTGGTAGTAGTAGAGGGTACACTAGAGGATCACGCCATCAGTTCATGCCACAGGAGGAAATGGATGAAACATATCCCATAGACATATCGACTATGTTTGGCAGCATGGAAGGGGATGCATTTAGAAGAGAGTTCTCAAACTGGAGGGACTGGGCATTGGCGTGCATCAGAATTCATGATCACATGGACCTCGAGCCTGGCAATTTCTGAAGAGAATGGCGGCGAGAGTATCGGTTCGATAGCACATGGTGGATTTGGATGGTCTACTACTGGGGCTAGTGGGATTAGAGGTGGTGGGTATGGGTGTTATTCTAGTTCCTACCCCCAGCAATCAATTTAGAGATGACTCAGCCTCAGGTGTTGGCAGTGGCACTGTTGGATCATCATTCGTCGACTCCATATTTCTATATGTTCCTCCTTAGACATTCATGCCTACTTCTACTCTACCCACACACACTCGATCAGCCTTACCCTCGACAAGGGTACTTATATTATGTTGATGACTCTATCTACTGGTGGGCTGTTGGAGACTATCAGAACAATTAGAGTGATAACATGTCCTGGGATACATACGTGTTGCAGTCTGAGGAGCGTTATCGCCACCATTAGTGGTATGTTGCACGTGGTTTAAATGTACCACGAAGCTCTACATGGAACTAATTGATGAGATTTCTAATTTCTAAGTTCAATCATCAATGTATTAATTTTTAATGAATATTGTTAATTAGTGGCTTAGTACTTAGTAGCTTAGTACATTACTACATTGTGACATTTGTGTATTATTTCAGCGTACAATACCAAACATTGGTCCACACCACATGTAGCTATTTTTTATGTCTTTTTTGCAAACTAACATTAGAAATAAGTGTAAAATGGTTTAAATAGGGTACACAAAAAAAATCAGACCAAAAAAAACATTTTTAAGCCTCGAAACCATGGAGTCAATAAAGCTGGTAGAAAATACCAGGTTTTGGCCTGGTTTCAGTGGTTTCTCCGAGTTGTGCCGGTTTCGAGCCTGACCGAAACAGGTCTCGAAACCGGCACCTTGATCCTTGCCTTTACCTCCTTCTCAATCTCCTCCAAAAGGACTCCCCTTACATCAAAACGACCAATCAAGGAGTATTATCAAGGAGTATTGAAACATCAATAATCTCCTATCATATGCTTCTTGGGGAATCATAACACAAGTAATTCCCCCATCATTAACTGGCCTTGGTAATGAGGCAGCCCCATTACCCTGCAATACCACAGCAAAAGATATGCCTTCACCCCCCCCCCCCCTTACTCAAGGCCCATCTCCCACATCATGCAATCCATTGGGTGCCGAAGAAACCACTTCTACTCGACTCCCATCATTCAAGATATTTGGTGCAGAGGCAGCTGGATTCTTGTCAGTTGCAAAAGATTTTCCCTTTTCCTGCCAAGTCCATCTTCTTCTTTTCCTGCCCCGATAAGCACGACGAGTAACTAACCCCTCAACTGGTGCATGGGTAAATCCCACTGCAGCACCATTAATATCAGAATTGGCTGCACTCGATGCAAGTTGCAACACAACAGCAGCTGGGGTCCCATGTAGAGCTGGAATCCCAAGCGGCAACCCAACAGAACCAATTGGAGTTGATATCCCAGTCGGCGGCAAAGGTGCATGGACACTGGAACTTGGAGCTGAACCTTCAACCCTAGAAGCACCAATCAGCATGGGCACCGAGACTTCAACCCCTCAAAGCTGCCGCCACCGGAAGAGCATGCAGATCCCTACCCTCAGAAACACGATCCGTAGACACACCATTAGCACCGAAAACCAAAGAGGGAGTCAACTGTTCCGGCACTGGAACCCTAGAATTAAAATGCAGATTACTATCAACAGATACCCGAGCAGAATTCACTCCATTAGCAGAGAAAATCAAAGATGGATTCGACGGTGCAGGCACAGGAACCATAGAGTTCATCTGTGACGAAAACCTAGAAGCATTAGAGCTAACTTCCCCAGCAGCAGCTGAAACAACACGTCGAACCAGATCGTTAGCAAATTCTGGTAGCACCTCTGCCAGAATACTTGCCACAGATGATCGGACTGCATCCACACCATGCGACGCCATAGAGTTAAACCCTTCCGCAGCCAAAGAATCCTGAACCCTTCTTTCTGCGACCCTGACTGAATCAGAAACACCCACAATAGGTACCGACTGGGTTAGACCTTGCACAGAAGAAAACACAGATTGAGAACCACAAGAAAACCCTGCTGACCCGAAGGATTTAAGCTCAAAATTCCCAAGCCAGACGACTGGCTGCCGCCTCCAAGAACCGACAAATCCCTAGAAACAGAAATATCACGAAGGTTCTGTTGAAAAGTTGAAACCCTAGAATCTTCTGGCAGTATTGGAAAACCCCACGTAACACCAGAGAGAGGACTGTCAATCACTCTCCCATCACCAGGAGGCAACGGTGGACCCTCACCAAGAACCGACGACTGATTCCCGCCGGCAGTCGCCATTAATTCCAAGTAACAGCTGAAACCCTAGAACCGAGATATCAGTTTCTCTCTCTAGAAACCAAAATCGCCAGAGCATCTCTCTCTAAAATTTCCCATCACTTCATTAACCATTGGTAAATGTGACTTAACACTGCGATTTCTTCAACTTTATCATGTAATTGTAGTTTATCTCTACATTATCATTTAATGCTAGGTTATATTTACATGTTTGGTAGTCCAGCCAAATGTATTCCCATATCTACACAGACAAATTTCTCCCATGAATATGAGGACTCCAATTAAGTGGTTAAAATATATCTGTTTGCATTGTTGAACTGACAAGTGCTAGTTTGGAATGTCTGCAAACTCCCCACAGGACAGGCATAGATGAGTTCAAAGTATCAATTTCAAAGACAAGTTGCAACACTAACCTGTTTTTCAGTCATGGATACAAAATACACATGTAATCTCAAAATTCCAAGTGGATTCCACCTTCTCAATCATGTTGTTTTACTCAAAAATTAAGTTTGCATATCAAGACAGGTTTTCTATGCAGGCAAACCCTTCAAAAATTTGAATTGGTTGAAAGCAAAAAAAGATTTCATATATTTATCTTTTTTTTTTTTTTAATTATAATACCACAATGATGTTTTTCTTCAAATAAATAAAAAATGCAATGGATATATATGGATCTTAACCGCGCGCGCGGGGGGGGGGGCTAATAATAATTCAGCCAGCATGGTAAAAGTATAAGTCCTCACATTATAGCATAAAGTGTACATCCTAGAGACCAGACATCTGATCTATCGTCGATATCTGCATGGCTTGGGCAGTCCCACAACTCAGGAGCTCGATAGGGTGCAGAACAATGCTCAGCTGCCCATTCCTACAGAGACACCAAAAGATGGTCCATATTGATATAAGATGCCAAGCATTCCAAGCATTTCTATTTACACTGGAAGAATTTAACTACATAACGCAAAGAAAATGCCTCTGATGATTAACATGGAGAACAGATTCCAGAGCAAAAAGAAAAAAAAAGACCCTCAAGATGTAATTTACCAAGAATATCAAATACTTACTGTGACATGATTTTATTGTGGAAATCAAGAATATGGAGTAGTGACTATGATATTGCTTACATTCAGAGGAAAAATTAAAAAGAAAAAAAAAATTAGGCCTTAAAAATGCATAATATCAAGGGTAGTAAACAATTACTAGATGGTATCAACTTCACAATTACCAGAGAAAGAGAAGGGGGGAGATATACCCAATTTCATCAATTACTTTAGAATAATAGCACCATAAAATGGAGAAGGTAGGAAGCAATAAACATTTCAGTCTTTTCCTTTCGATTTTAAATTTTATATATAGAAAAAGAAGAGTCAACACAGAAAGACTATTATTGTTGCTGTTAATGCATGATTCTTCTAAGTGGGTCAGGAATCTGCCATGTAGCACCTTAGTTCCACCCAAATTATGTGGACACATAGTCTACACCACCTTGACTTGCCGTAAATTTAAGAGGAGTTTGACAAAGCAGAATAGAACATTGAAAACGTTTGGAATTTGGAAAATCGACATTTCAAAAAGGTTGAAAGGGGTTGACTGAAACTAATAAAATGGGAAAGTCCAAAATCCAATATATGGTGAGCCATGCATTGAATTAGGCTACCAAAGTTGACATGCAGCGAGCAAGCCCTCTATCCATCTAGCCATTGGAATTACCACATCAGCCCTCTATGTGGCTCAAATAAGTTACGCATTTAAATAAGGTTTTCCAAGGGACACAGCTAGAGAAACAATTGCCACAGTAGTATTATTCTTAGTGCTACAATATCAGCGTATATTCAAACTTCTTAGGTGAACCCAAGGTGGATAAACCTTATTGGTCGCCTAGAATATTGCCTTGGGCCATTGAATGTAGGATTAGATTAGCATCTGAATCAAGGAACTTCAATGGGAAAGAGTCCCCAAAAAAAAGATGTAATGAAAAGAAGAAGAACTAACATAACTTGTATACAAAAGACAAGGTCAAAGTGGAAAAAAGCTAAAGATTTAGAACACTGTAAACTTTGGAATAATGGGCTGACAAATAATAAAAATGGATGGACATAATGGTAGATAAAGATTTTACAAAATGATGTAATACATGTTAAAAGGATTATAGATAGAATAATATCCATTAAACTTGTTTTAGGAAAAGAGATAATTGATATATTTAACGTGTGCGCATCCCAACTAGGATTAGATGAAAACACTATGAAATAATTTTGGGAACACACGGATATTTAATTCAAGAAATTAGTCAAAATAAAAAGAATATAATAGGAGGAGAACTAATAGATGTGTTGGAAGGGATAGTAGAGGCAATGAAAGAATTCATGGAGGATCTGGTTTCGAAGAGAAGAATGAGGGGATTTCAGTTTTACATTTTGGGTTTCTCTCTGATTTATCCGTAATAAATACGAATTTCAAAAAGAGAGAAAAGCATCTAATAATTTTCAAAAGTGGACAAAATAGTAGCTATATAGATTTCTTCCTAACTAGACGAGCTGACAGTTATCATGTAAAGATTGTAAGATTATACCAAAAGAAAGGTTAACCACACAACATAGATTAATGACTATAGATATGTGCTTTATAACATTGAACCGTAGGAAAGGTGAGATTATTTTCCCTAACATAAGATGGTGGAACTTGAAAAGCATTAACTGATAAATTAGTGTCACAAGGAAGGTGGGATTTAGATGAAGACGATAATAATATGTGGAACAAGCTGGCTGCTCATATTATAATACAGCTAAAGAAGTTATACCGAGTCCAAAGGAATATGGTACCCATCTAGGGAGACTCGGTGATGTGATGAAGTTCAAACAACAATCAAGGATAAGAAATCTAGTTAAAATTTGGCAAAAGTGAAGAAGATTTCCAAAGAAATAAATTTGCTAGAAAATAAGTTAAGAAGACAGAAGGGAGAGCAAGAACTAAGACATATGAGAATAATGGAGGGGGGAATAAGAATCTATAAACTAGCCAAATTGAGGGAAAGAAAGAGTATAGATTTTAACCATATTAGATGTATTAAAAGTGAAAATGATAAAATCTTAATAATGGATGAAGAGATTAAAGAGGTGCACAAAATATTTCTATAGTTTACTTAATGAAAATGATACAAGTAATGGTACCTTCAAATGTTAAAATATCCATCAAGATACTACAAATCTTAGATATATACAGAAAATAAGAGTAGCTGAAGTAAAGCAGTAAAGCTTATATGGTATCCCAAAAGAGGTATGGAAGAGTTAGGAATTAGTGAATTATCTTAATTAACTAGGTTATTTTAAAAAGGTTATGAACACAAGGAGAATTCCAGATGAATGGAGAAGAAGCATTGTTGTACCTGTTACAATAAAGGCCAAACAGGCCTTTAGCGATATCACTGGCGGTAATAACCACCAGCCGATATTTTTCTTGGCTGTTGCCTTATTTGATCCCTTGGTTATTTCTTATTTAGTTTGCTAGTTGTTTCCTTCGTAATCCTCTCTTATTATAGAGACTTTTCTGTAATAGTTAAGTTTCATTCTCTATAAATATAAGATGTAGAGAGGAGAGTTTTTTATTGATTTGGCTGTAGCACACTGCTGGGAGTAGTGACTAGCGTTATAGGTCGTTGGGCGGCCGGAAGGTTGCCATGAGTCATTTTGGGTGACCGAAGATTGTCTAAATCTTTCTCTCCTCCTCTTCTCATTCTCTTCAATCTTCTTCTCTTTTTTTCTGGTTTGAGAACTTGTTGGTTATCTCTTTGTGGAATTGTTACAGTACCGATTTATAAGAATAAAGGTGAAATTCAAAGTTGGAATAATTATAAAGGAACTAAACTTATTGATGCAGCACGGGATCCACAAGACTTCGATAGGGATCTTTCTTTATTTTAATTTTAATTGGGAAAATCTTTGTAATCCTTGATTTTATTTGTTGTGTTATTTGTTTCCTTATACGCATCATTTATTTTCTGTTAGAGGCATGGGCCCCCTATCTATTAGAGGTGTTATTATCATTATCTATTAGAGGCGTCACTATCATTTGTTTTATTTTCTATTAGAGGCGTGGACCCCCACCCCCATTAGACATGGGTCATGATTAGTATTTCTTCTCATCTTTATCTTTTTGTTAGTTAGAGTTTGACTTGGATTGTGATGCCTAAATAATAGGCAGTTTTTTTTTCTCTATTTGATATTTGGTCATTTAGAGTTATTTTATGATTAGGATTGTAAGCCTATTTAAAGGCAATCTTTATGGAATAAAATTACCCAATGATTATTGAAAGAAGAAAAAACAAAAACTCTCAACTCTCCCCATCTTTCTTGGTAAGTCTCTCTCCCTTCCTCTCTCACGATTTCTCTTTCTCGACCACTTCTACGGTTCTCTCCCTCTTCCTCCCTTTTACGGTTCTTTCCCCTTCCCCCTTCTACGGTTCCCTCCCCTTTGTTTGATTCCCCTTTTATGATCCCTTTATAACACTCTATTAGCTACGCCTTCCCTCTTTCCCTCCCCTTTTTTCTTTGAGTGATAGAAGAAAGAGAATGCTGACGAAACCTCTAATTTTCCCTTTTCTGTTATGGTAATCCATACCCTTCCCATTCACCTTCCCTTTATTATCCCTTTCCCTATCCCCACACTTAAATCCCATCCGTATTTTTTGATATCAGAACCTAGGTTAGGAAGAGATGTCAAAGACCCTTGAACAATGGGAAAAGTTGCTTCAACAACATGAGGAAGCCTTAGAAGTTCTTTGATGCGAAAGGTTGCTTCAACAACATGAAACCTTAAACATTATTCAAGCCAATCTTGAACTTCTCAAGGCTACCCATGTAGAGAGGATTGCTAGTAAGATAGAGTCCACCATTGAAGTTCCTACAGTAGAAGGTTCCATTGAAGAGGATAAAGATGAAAGTTAGATTAGTTACATGGTGAAAGATTATATCGTTCCAGAGCCACCCATTAAAGTATATGCTGAAAAGGTCAAGAGCGAGGTTACGAACGTGGTACAGGTTGAGATCATGGTTCAAAAAGACATTCTGCAACCAACAATTGAAAAAGACCTCTTCGGCGCACCTGATCTCGTTCGTGACTCTGCGTTCATAAAATATGTGATTCCATCGTCATTCTTTGAAGGACGGATCCCTCAACTTGCAGACTACATCCCTACCACTCGAGGGTTACCAGAATTTTGTTATAGGCTACCGCTAGATATGTCTTCCACAAGCTTATTTCGTCGTTTCTACAAAATTCGAGGACGAATTTTTTTAAGCAGGCGAGAATTGATGCAATACAGAATCTACAAGACTTGGATAGGGATCTTTCTTTATTTGAATTTTAATGGGGAAAATTTTTTGTAATCTTTGATTTTATTTGTTGCGTTATTTGTTTCCTTATAGGAGTCATTTATTTTCTATTAGAGGCGTGCCCCCTATCTATGAGAAGCATCATTATCATTATTTATCAGTGGCATCATTATCATTTGTTTTATTTTCTATTAGAGGCGTGGACCCCCACCCCCCACCCCCATTAGACATGGGCCACAATTAGTATTTCTTCTTATCTTTATCTTTTTGTTAGTTAAAGTCATAGATTAAAATCTCGAGTCTCGAGGTCATCTCGACTTTGAGAAAAAAAACGAGATTTCCGAGATCTCGGCGAGAAACTGCAAAAAACCCGAGAAAGGCAAAAAATGCAGTTTCTAGGCTAAAATGTCCATTTTAAGGCCTAATAGGCTAATACTCTAAGGAAACCCTATTTTAGCATATATAAACACATTTAAACTACAATGTTACAGTAGTAGAAGATCAAAGAAGGCCAAATGAGCTAGTAAAATTATATTTTAAGAGAAGAATAAACATAATAGCACTTAATAATTAATTGTCATAGTCAAAAAACCCAAAGTGGTCAAGTAGAACATACAATCATAATTCATACATTATGTCGAGACCAATCAAGAACTAGTTGAAAATTGATCGAAAATGTCAGGAAATGGTCGAGAAATGGTCAAAAATGTTGAGAAATGGTCGAAAATGTCGAAAAATGGTTCGAGTTGGTCGAGACCTGTGGAAACCAGCTCGAGAACTGGTCGAGATGGTCGAGACATAGTTTCGAGGGGGTGTCTCGTCTCGACCCCTCGAGATTTTCAAGAAAACCAAGGTCTAGGCGAGATTTCGTCGAGATTTTGAACTATGGCTAGAGTTTGACTTGGATTGTGATACCTAAATAATAGGCAGTTTTTTTTTTCTCTATTTTCTAATTGGTCTTTTAGAGTTATTTTATGATTAGGATGGTAAGCATATTTAAAGGCAATCTTTATGGAATGAAATTATGCAATGATTATTGAAAGAAGAAAAACAAAGACTCTTGGCTCTCCCCATCTCTCCCGGTAAGTCTCTCTCCCTACCTCTCTCACGATCTCTCTTTCTCGCCCTCTATTTCTCTTTCTCGATTCGCCTTTCCCCTTCTATGGTTCTCTCCCCCTTCCCCTTTTATGGTTCTTTCCCCTTCCCCCTTCTATAGTTCCCTCCCCTTGATTTGATTCCCCTTTTATGATCCCTCTATAACACTCTATCAGCTAAGCCTTCCCTCTTTCCCTCCCCTTTTTCTTTGATTGATAAAACAAAGAGAATGCTGACGAAATCCTTAATTTCCCCTTTTCTATTACAGTAATCCATGCCCTTCCCATTCACCTTCCCTTTATTATCCCTTTCCCTATCCCCATAAGTTTGGTGTATAGCTTAAATTCCATCCGCGTTACTTATGAGCCATACTATGAAATTAGAGAGTGAGTAATTGAAACCTGCATAAGACAAGAAACTAATATTTTGGTTAACCAATTCGGTTTGCGGACTGTAGAGAGACCAACCACAAAAGCTATCTATTTGCTTAGAAAAAAATATTAGAGAAAAAGATCTTCATGTGTGTGATCTTTATTGAACTAGAAAAAAGGGTACACTTGTTTGTAACCAAGCATGTTACAAACAGAAATTGTAGCCGGACTGTATATGCCTCTAAACACAACTGATTTCACTTTTTTCGTAAGGATAATGATGTAATTTCACATATAAAAGTATTAAGTGGTTTAACTAATTAAGATTCCTTTGGTTAAAGAATAGAGAAGAATTATACACTCTAACAAACCCTTTACAGTGACTAAGGTTCATGCAACAAGGATTAAAATTTCAAGTCTCGAGGTCATCTCGACCTTGAGCCAAACCGAGATTTCTAAGAGCTTGGTCGAGATCTCGGCGAAAACATGTTGAAAAGCCGCGAAGGTTAGAAATGAGTGTTTCGAGCCTTAAATGACCATTTTAAGGCTTCATATTCTAGGGAAACACTATTTTAACTTATATAAACACATTTAAACCATAAAATTGAAAAACTAATCACACATTGTGGTTGTTTGGGTTTACACCCATGTTTGGCAGTGTCAGTCTAAATTTAGATGTAACCTAGGGTAATATTAGCTATTCTACATAATGTTACACTAATAGAAGATCAAAGAAACCAAATGAGCCAGTAAATTATATTTTAGGAAAAGAATAAACATAATAGCACTTCATTAGTTAATTGTCATAGTCAAAAATACCCAAAGTAGTCAAGTAGACCATACAATCATAATTCATATATTATGTTGAGACCAGTTGAAAATTAGTCAAAAATGTCGAGAAATGATCGAAAACTGGTCAAAAATGTCGAAAAATGGTTGAAAATGTCGAGAATTGATCGAGAATCTCGAGATCTCATCTTGTACCCAATCTTGTCTCGACCAAATTGAGAAGTTCGAGAAATTCGAGATCTCGATGAGATCTAATCTATGAGGAACAAAATTGCCCCAACTGCCCTACGCCTACGCCGGAGGTTTTTACCTAAAAATTTGTTCAATGGGAGGGAAACGGGTTCTATTTTTGTTTACTGATTCATTGAAACCATGACTACTTGTTCCATTGATTATATTTACTGATCATCCTTATGACAGCGTTTATGGCGGGAGACACTTTGAATATTTTAATATCCTAGCAAGAACAATGGAGTTGCCAATACATGAACCCTAGTCCGAATCTAACCTCGATCGAACTGGAAAATTGATACGGGGAGGGGAGAAAAGAAGGATCACTTTAAAGCGATGTCTCATCTGTCTCTCTAACTAACGTATCGAATCCCCCCCCCCCACCCAAAAAAACAAAAATGAAAATGGCATTAACTTTAGCACATGTCCCCTTTTGTTGGGGATCTCTTGCATTTAGGAGAGTTGTTGCTAGTAATGGAGAATGTTAGCGTATGTGATATAGGGGGCTGTGGGACCGACTTTAGATTTGGTAGATTTAGTAATTTTAGTTATTTTCTATTTGCTGTAAGTGGTATCTTGGTTTCCTAAGTTGTTAGGTCTCCTTTCCTATTCCTAATTGGAATATGTAATTAGGAAAGTTTCTTATTGGTTACTGTTTCTATATTTTTCCTTATCAATATAAATAAAAGAATATGGGAGGAGAATAGTACGCAAGTTGGCTTCTCCCCTTTCTAAGGAGTCAATTTCCTCTTCTTTTACTTGTCCTCTCTTCTTTCCACTCCTACCATTCTGGTTTTTTATTTTCTTTTATTTTCAAATTGCAATGGTATCAGAGCAAGTTTGATCTGCCATTTTGAGAGTCGTCTAAGCTTCTCGTTATGGTGTGCAGCCACCACAACTGTTGCTGGTGCTTCACTGCTTCTATTATTGTTTCTTTTTCTTTTTTTTTTTTTTTGCTAATGATGGGTATCCAGACCTTTGGCCTGACTATTCCCACGGGCCCATACTGACCCCACAACCGCATGAACCGGGTCATTCCGGTTCAGTTTTAGGTCTGTAGAACTTGTCTAAGTTTATTGTTGTTTCAGTTTGCCATGGTCGCACTCCAATGACTTGGTCGATTCCCACTCAACCCCCTCTTATTTCTTCTTTGGTTTTGGGGTTTGAATCGGTAACTCAATCCTACCATTAGTTTTGAGTTGCAGAATTTTTTATCTCTTTACCCTTGTCGTTTGGTCTGTTAATGCGTGCCTTCAAGATGTCTGCGAGTTGCAACTCCAAATCTGAGAGTTCAGCTTCATCCAGATTGTTTTGAAGGAGCCTGATTGTCTGGAAACAGATCTGCTTCTTCAGCCAGACTCAAGTTCAGACCTGAAGAACTAATTTTCTGCTAATATACTGGCTCCTGGTCAGTTGGAATCAATAGAATACTCATTTCGAATCATCTTTTGAAATTTCAGGAGGATTGGTGATCTATTGAGAGAGTTCTCTCTTCTGAAATAAATCTGCCTTTACCGCTAGTTATTTTATTGTGAGGTTGAAGATGAGTTTAGTTTTTGGAAATTACAAATAAGGACAGAATTATTGGACATTACATAAAAGTCCTTATTTTCTAAGTTCTATTTGTTTTCTTTTGCCTTTACCCTTTTAACCCATTTTCTCTTATATTTGTAGGGAAAAAAAAAAAAAACCCTTCCTTTTAAATTCTATTTGGTTAACTCCCACTTTTTTGAAACCCCAATTTTGTCCCTAATCTCCAAAATCCTTACAGGTCAATTCCAATATTTCTACCAATGGGCGTCCCAGTGCACGAAGCTCCCTCAACTGCAGGGTCTAGGGAGGACAGAATGTATACAGCCTTACCCCCATAATGTGGAGAGGCTGTTTCCAAGATTCGAACCCGTGACCACCAGATTGCAATATGACAATCTTACCGTCACACCAAGGCTTGCCCTCTCCAATACTTTTACCAATGGTCCCTTGCAAATTCCTCGTAATTTACCAAACTTCCATTGCCTCTTAATATTTGTGATTCACTTGCTTAGGTGGGTCCATAAGTATGGCCAGAATTTATAGACTTTCCATTGGCTTTGTATTTTGCAATTTTATTGCTTTGGAGTACCCTAAATAACATCAGTTTAGAATTGTAATGGTATGAAAGTTGTTACTACTATACCAGCTTCTCTGAGATTTTATTTACTACTGGAACAAGGTGATTGAAGATTGTTTGGCTCTTATTTGTGGGTGTTCTCGTTGAGGACCTATGTTATTTGTCCACGTGGCGTGCTCCACGTGAGGGAGAGATATGAGCATACATTTTGCTCCTATTTGTATTTGCTCGTGGAAAAAACACTTTTATTGGTTTGTTCAAGTTTGCTCAAGGAAGAGAGACTTGTGTCTATTCATTGGAAGCACTTTTATCATTGTTTAGGTCTACTCATTGAAGAGAGACTACAACTTGTTGCACGTAATGCAATCTACTACATGCTCGTGTTGGGAGTCTACTACAGTTGCATGTGATGCAACCTCTACTACCTGCAGCCTACCTACTTATTGCACGTGATGCAACCTACTATTTTTGCTCGTGTTGGAGCCACCACTATTGCTTCTTGATGTCTGCTTTATTGCTGATGCTACTTCTACTTGGTTTACAGTGACCTATACTATGTTGTTGTTAGTGTTTGGTTCATAGTAATCTATACTGTGCTGCTTTACTAATACTATTGTTGTTGCTTTTATTGAT
Organism: Protea cynaroides; assembly: GCA_028583415.1. Classification (NCBI taxonomy): domain Eukaryota; kingdom Viridiplantae; phylum Streptophyta; class Magnoliopsida; order Proteales; family Proteaceae; genus Protea; species Protea cynaroides. The sequence goes on from CM053268.1 coordinate 75,692,749, forward strand.
ACATTATTTCAAGCTGAAGCTCTCACTGTTGTTGTTGCTTCCATTGTTACATTGTTTCAAATTGAAGCTCTTACATTCTCCCGTGCTCTAGCTTGAGGGGCGGTGTTAGCGTTAACGATATAGGGGGCTATGGGACCCACTTTAGATTTGGTAGATCTATTAATTTTAGTTATTTTCTATTTGCTGTAAGTGGTATTTTGGTTTCCTAAGTTGTTAGGTCTCCTTTCCTGTAATACCCCCGCTCTACCAGGTTGTTAAATTACTTACTTATGCTTTGGTTTGGAAAGGTGAAGGAAATTCAAGAGACTAGCAGGGGTATTTCAGTAATTTCCCCATAAAGCTCACAAAGGTAAATAAATTTTTCCTACTATTGGTTATAGCTATTCTTAGGTTTACAGATTATAGAAATAGGGTTTGAATGATTAAATGGTCATGAAATATAGTAAGATGAACATCTATAAAGATGCTTATACTATTATTGGCTTACTTGAAAATAAATGAGAAGTACATAAGTATTTTATGTTGAGAATATTACGTATATCATTTTTTATCTAGATTCATTGTACTACCTGTATTGTACAATTGTACTACCTGTACTACCCTCATTGTACTACCTGTAATACCTCTTTCTTCCTTTGTATTCATTCTCACATTATAAATAAGAGGACCTCTGTCTATTACAGACAAGTCATTCCAACATTCAACATGGTATCAGAGTCAAGTTAGCTCTACCTCCAGATCCCTCCGCCGCCTCACCACCGCCACTGCCAACCTACCACCGCCGACCACCGACTTTCCTTCTTTTCTTTTCTTTTTCTTTTGTTTTTTTTTTCTCTCCCCACTAGGGGCAGCAACCAAAGAGGGAATCATACAATGATATAGGTACTGCCCTTCTTTTTATCCCTCATTACGGATCATTTTTTTATTCTCTTCATTGGAAATCAATTTTTTTTATCAGCCTGGATATTAATAATATAGTTCAGTTTGGTCGGATATCTATGAGTTTCTGAGTTTATCCCAATAAACAAAAAAGTGGGTGCAAACCAGAATTGATTTCCATATATTATGTTGCACATGGGACAAGTTAGGATATCTGACAAGTGATATTTCTACTTTGATCTCCATATATTGTGCTATAACCAAACAGGGAGGCTGTTCATATTGTTTTTGGGTGTTTGTTCTTGAATACACAACTCAAGAATGACATCTGAAGTAACCTCTTCTGGGATAGAGAGTTTTAAAATGGACAATCTCACTATTCCCACTAATACCACTAAACTTGATGGTGGTAATTACCTAATGTGGTCTCGAGCCACCCAACTCTAAATATAGCTCGGGGATTATCGGGATATCTCACCGGCACCAAGGAAAAACCTCTGACCAAGGACATTGTTTTGGAGAAATGGCATGCTGAAAATTCATTGGTAATGCAATATCTCCCCAATTCCATGCAACCCATTATAGCCGAGGGCTATTTGTTATTGGATACTGCTGCACAAATTTGGAAGTCTGCTAAGGACACCTATTTCCAAGTTGGGAATGTTGCTTTAATTTATGTCATTCAAAAAAGTGTTTATGAAACTATCCAAAAAAAATTGACTGTATCCCAATATTATACTAAGTTGAGGAGTTATTGGCAAACAATTGATTTTTATGATTCTATTCATGCTAAATGTGAAGAACATGCTATCCTATTTCACAAAAGGGAAGAGAAATACAGGGTTTATACTTTTCTGGCAGGACTAAATGTGGAGTTTGATCCTATTCGCTGACAGATTCTCAACAGGGACCCTTTCCCCACCCTCGAACAGGCTTATTCCATGGTTCAGTTAGAGGACCTACGACGATTAACAATGTTGTCCCCTTCTATTCCGGATAGGTCTGCTCTTCAGACAAATACTCAGACATACAAGAGTCCTCCTGTTTCCCGTGATGCTATCAAATGTGAGTATTGTAGCAAGCTTTGACACACCAAAGACACATGCTGGAAACTTCATGGCAAACCGGCAGATTTTGAAGCAAAACGTCAGGAAAAAGGTATGCACAAGGCAATGTCCTCCCACGCATCTCAGGCACATCAAACTGAAGCAAGTCCTCCTACTGGTCCTCTGCCACAACTCTCTGCACAAGAACTTCAGACTCTCCGGCATCTCCTTCGACTACCTCCTGCGACTACAAATCAATCATCCACATCTGCATCTACCAATCTAGGTTCTTTTTAGTTCAGTTAGGTATTTCTCATGATGGTCATTGTGTTTTCTCTGTCTCTAGTCCTTGGGTTATAGATACTGGAGCCACTGACCACATGACTGGTTCGTCTGAGTCCTTTTATTTATACTCTCCTTCTTCTGGACATAATACTGTGAAGGTCGCTGATGGATCCCTCTCTCCTATATCTGGAATTGGATCCATCCACTGTTCTTCCTCCCTTGATTTGAATTTCGTTCTACATGTTCCTAATTTATCCACAAATTTAGTCTCCATTAGTAGTCTTGCAAAGTCTCTAAATTGTAAAGTAACATTTTTTCCTATCTATTGTGTGATTCAGGATCTGGAGAATGGGAAGACGATTGGACATGCTAGTGTGCATGGTGGCCTGTACTTGCTTGACAATGGTCGCTCAGCACCTTCTTCCCATTCCGCAATCAGTACCCTTCAGCAGTGGCACCGCCATCTTGGGCATCCCTCTTCTGCTGTTCTATCTCATTTTTTTCCAAAATTATTTAAACAATGTAATAAAGACGAGTTATTATGTGAGGCTTGTGTTTTGGCCAAACAGGTTCGTATTTCTTATTTACCTTCTGTTTCGAGAAATCCTTGTATCTTTGATTTAGTCCATTCTGATTTTTGGGGTCCAACACGGACTACCTCTATTTCTGGTCATAGGTGGTTTGTAACCTTTACTGATTGTCACACTCGTACTACATGGGTCTATCTGATGCGTCAAAAAAATGAGGTCTTTGTATGCTTCCGCCATTTCCACAATATGATCAAGACACAATTTCAAACTTAGTTGAAGATGCTCCGTAGTGACAATGGTAAGGAATATCTTAAAGGATTTTTTCAGCAATACTTGGCTGATAACGGGATAATTCATTAGACAAGTTGTGTGGACACTCCTGCACAGAATGGAGTCACTAAAAGAAAGAACCGCCACTTACTCGAAACAGCTAGAGCACTAATGTTTGAGAGACATGTTCCCGCTCAATACTGGAGTGATGTTGTCCTCACTGCAGCATCCCTGATCCACCGCCTTCCTTCTCGAGTTTTAGACAACAAGGCTCCCTTGGACATCTTACTTGGAAATTCTGATTTTGTTCTTCCTCCTAGAGTCTTTGGTTGTCTTTGTTATGCTCGTAACCATCGTTCCCCTGGCAAGCTTGATCCACGTGGAATAGAGTGCATATTTTTAGGGTATTCTGCAACACAGAAAGGATACAAGTGTTATCATCCTCCCTCTCGTCAGGTCCTTGTTAGTAGAGATGTCATTTTTCATGAGCATCTCTCCTATTATCAGGCTCCTCTTCAGGGGGAGACAAAGACAGTTGAAGATGCACCTAATATCCCTAATGTACTTATACCGGATATACCTGATGTACCAGAAATAGTCCAAGAACAAGCGCTCGATACAGCTGCACCATCCAAGCATCCAACCACCAAGCCACCTCTGCAAGTTTATAACCGTGCCAAAGACAAACAAGGAAAGGCCACTACCACTCCTGCACATGTCCCTTCGCTAAACCTGGATCCAGAAACTGAGTCTACTGAGCCTTCTTCTGGTAAGGAACTTACTCCTTCTGATCTTGATCTTCCAATTGCACTTCGAAAAGGAACTAGGGCTTGCACCCTACATCATATTTCCAATTATATTTCCTATGACTCCCTTTCCCCTTCTTTCCGTGTTTTTGTGTCTTCGCTCTCTTCTGTGTCTGTTCCTCAAAAATAGCAGGATGTAATTATGGATGAAAGGTGGAAAGCTGCAATGGTGGAAGAAATGAGGGCTCTGAAGAAAAATAGTACATGGGATCTTGTTCCACTTCCTGCAGGATCAAGGTCAGTAGGATACAAGTGGATCTTTACAGTGAAACAGAAACCAGATGGGACTATTGATCGGTACAAGGCTAGGTTGAAGGGGGATTTACTCAAACATATGGGATTGACTACCAAGAAACCTTCGCTCCAGTGGCCAAAAATGACTACCATCAGGGTTTTACTGTCCTGTGCTGTACATCACAACTGGGACTTGCAACAGTTAGATGTAAAAAATGCATTCCTTCATGGAGAACTTACTGAAGATGTCTATATGGACTGCCCACCGGGTTTCACAGATGATAAAAGCCAAGGAAAAGTCTACAAATTGAAGCGAACTCTTTATGGTATAAAACAATCCCCTAGAGTATGGTTTGGAAGATTTAATAAAGCTATGGTAGCATTTGGCTATGTTCAAAGCAATGCTGACTATACTTTATTTATAAAACATTCCCCTAACACTTTTACTGCCTTACTTGTGTATGTAGATGATATCATCATTGCTGGCAATAACAATGATGAAATCACGAAACTAAAGGCATTTCTAGGGAAGGAGTTTGAGATCAAAGACCTTGGCAAACTTAGGAACTTTCTTGGGATTGAAGTTGCCAGATCTGCAAAAGGCATCTATCTGTCTCAAAGAAAGTATGTTCTTGATCTTCTCTCAGAAACAGGGTTACTTGGGGCTCAACCTTGTGATACTCCTCCTGATCTCAATACCAAGCTAAGGGCAAAAGAAGGCACACCAGAAGACAAAGAAAAATATCAGAGACTTATTGGCAAACTCATATATCTTGCCCACACACGGCCAGATATTGCATTCGCAGTTAGTTTGGTAAGCCAGTTTATACACGACTCATACTCTACACATATGGAGGCTGTCTATCGGATACTGCACTACCTAAAGTCAGCCCCTGGAAGAGGATTCCTGTTATCTCCTAGTGACCCTCTGAAAATGAAAGCATATGCCATTTCAGATTCACCAAATAAACAAATCCAGGTGGAGGCTTATACTGATGTCGATTGGGCAGGAAGTCCTAATCGTAAGTTTATATCTGGTTATTGCACATTCTTGGGTGGCAATCTGGTAACCTGGCGCAGCAAGAAGCAAAATGTGGTTGCCCGATCCAGTGCAGAAGCAGAATACAAAGCAATGGCGCTGGAATATGCGAACTACTATGGTTACAACGACTACTCAAAGATTTGAAGGTTATGTGTAACCAGTCCATAAAATTATTCTGTGATAATCAAGCAGCCATTAGCATTGCTAATGATCCGGTTCAGCATGATAGGACAAAACATGTTGAGGTAGACCGTCACTTCATCAAAAGAGAAACTGGATAGTGGACAAATCGAGATTCCATTTGTCAAATCAGAGGACCAACTAGCAGACATCTTCACCAAAGCTCTGCCAGGGAAATCCTTCCATATGATATTGTCCAAGTTGGGCATGCATGATATATATGCACCAACTTGAGGGGGAGTATTGAGAATATTACGTATTTCATTTTTTGTCTAGATTCATTGTACTACCTGTATTGTACAATTGTACTACCTGTACTACCCACATTGTACTACCAGTATTGTACTACCTGTACTACCTCTTTCTTTCTTTGTATTCATTCTCACATTATAAATAAGAGGACCTCTGTCTATTACAGACAAGTCATTCCAGCATTCAACATTTTATTTGTAAAGTGCTTGATTATTGACACATGCTAAACTAATGGTTCTTTTTACAATCAAGTAATGTTAACCATAGGTCTAGAGTTCAACTCTCAAAGGTGACAAATAAAGAAGTTTTGTTTTGTATGAGTGTTTATGTGTGGGACCCACAACATGTAGTTGATCCTATTGGTTGGAGATGATTAAGTTGATTTCTAAATTGGAATGGCATGGGTGTAAATCTGAAATAAAGATGAGGGCATTCTTGGTCCCTGAAATAAAAGGATACCAAAAATAGGAAAATTGGGTTATTGTGCATGTACTTTAAATGGAGTCTAAGAAAAGCATTCTTGACATTATACATTTTAAGGGTACCTTATAAGTATGGGCTGAGTTTACATGCATTGTGGATATTATAAGGGTAAGGTAGACATTTCATAAATAAAGGATATTTTAAACTAGAAAACTAAAAAGAAATTATATAAAAGAAATAAAATTTCATTTTCAACTCATTTGGGTTGAGTGAAAACGTATGAGAGAGGGAGAAGCTTTTCTTTGTGTTCTTGAGAGAAAGAAACTTTGATTCTTAAATGCTCTAAGTTCAATAAATGTTTATATGATTGAAGTGGAAGAAAACTCTTGAGGATGGTGGACTGAAGTGGTGGATTGAAGTTGGAATAGAGGCAAGCAAGGAAGTTGCAGAATTTTTGGGTCTCCATTGAAGGAAAACTGATTTCAGCTTGGAGATCAGTCAAAACACTCTTCGGGTGAGTCATAGCATTCCTATAATGACTAACGGAAGGATTGCATGTCAGTTAGAAGCTGTGATACAATGATTTCAGACCTTTAGAATGCAGAAATTTGGGAAAGGTTACTGTTCATCATCATTTGTGCATATTAGAATGTAAAAACTTAAGAAATGTACATTAGGTTGATCATTGGGAACCATTAGGATCAAATAAGAGACCTTAGAAGGTAGAGAGAACAATTTTGGACATGTTTGGGAGGTTAGAATGAAGTTCCAGACCTGAAAAACACAAAATGAACGAAAACAGAGGTTTAGCCGAGCCTCTTTGCACGTGCGGTCGGTGACCTGCGTGCGGTCGATGGTTGACCGCATGGTCCTTGATGTGCTTCCGCACGGCTCTTTTGAGATTTTTGAATGGTTTCTTTGGGCTATCTTCTTTAGACCACAAGGGGGTTTTATGGAGAATGAATTAGCACCTAAATGGTGATATTTTGGTAGAGCATGAATAGAAGAGTAAACTAAAATGTTTCAAACCATGATAGGAAATTGCAATTGAATGGCAAAATACTTTTAGAATGATGTTTAGATGGTTGGGTATGTTTAGAAAATGCTTACAGGTGGTATTGAAAGTGTTAGAATAGGGCCCAGGGGGTTGAGAATCGAAATAGCCGAAACAAAGGCTATTCTAGAATTTCAATGGTCGTTCGGCTGGTCGCAAGCGGCTGGTCGTGCAGCTGGTCATCAGCCGCACCTCCCTTTGATAGCACAAATTTCTGATTTGGGGTTTTCTCTCCAAAACCCTGGGGGATGCTTAAGGGATGTTTTTTAGGATGATTAGGGATCTTTTCAGATATTTTAATGACTTTGTTATCTACCTAATGACTTCCAAATGCAACAATATACATAGGTGTTATCGAAAGGTGATTTTGGAGATTTTTCAAGGAAGAGATCAACTGAGCTATATCTGAGCAAAAAAATTGGAAAGAAACTGAAGTGAGGAACTCCTTCCCCTGTAGCAGACTAGTATGGTATATAGAATGCTTGTCTGTACTAAGCTTTGATGATTGGTGTCATGATGTATTGTTATGTGTTTATAAAGTATTATGTACGATGTTGGCTTAATATCGGTATGTTAATGTGATGGAATTACAGTACTGTAGTACATATTTTATTGAAATATGATGTAACATGCTTATATTCAAATGATAAATTTATGATATGTTTTAATGAAACATGAGTTATGAGTGGCGTGGTGAATGTATATCTAAATTAAGGGTAGATAAGGGAATCATGAAGAACAAATGCTTATGTGATTAAGAATGTGAAATACAATAGCTGAAACCACTCATGGAATAAATGAAAAGCATGAAAGACACCATTGGTATAGCAACAATCTTGTGTGTGATGCCACCAAGTGAGCTAGCCAATGGGGTGTGCAAAGGCAAGATACGTTTTAAACTCGGTGAGCCCAAAACACTGATTTACATGATCAAATAAGTAAAATAAGATGATGATGAGACTAAGAAGGTTAAAATATGGTACTAATGGTGTAGCAACAGTCTTGTGTGTAATGCCACCAAGTGAGTTAGCCATTGACATGCATTTGAGCAAGATACGTACCTATACTCGGTGAGCTCAATACATAGAAAGGAATAATGGATCAAAGATAAGGCCCAAATGGCGATGAAGGAAAAGCCATTGGTATAGCAACAGTCTTGTGTGTGATGCCACCAAGTGAGTTAGCCAATGGGGTGTTATTGAGCAAGATACGTATTAAAACTTGGTGAGCTCATACACCGTCTAAGAATGGAAAATAGAAAACAAGAATGGGCAAGATACATCGTAAACCCGGTGAGCCCAAATAGCCTATGTTGACATGAAATGCATAAGAGAATAAGAAAAAGTGTATTGCTGTAAAATAATGACTCTAATGTGCTGATTATGCGACAGATGTGAATGTAACAGCTCTAAGTGGACATGTTTTATGATTTTCATACGTTGTAATGTTACAAATAATTGCTTAGTAATTTACTTGTAACCTGTGCAATATATGTGAAGTGTTTGCATGTAAATCTGCTAGGATAGGTTTTCTTGGCTCACCCTTTCATATGTCGACATTTTTACATATGAGGATAGTGATGGATGTTACGAAGTTGGCCTATAGGCCCATAAAGCCATGGGACCCACTAGATATCGCTGGCGCTAGCAGCGACATCTAGTGTTGGCTCCCCTTTCTCTTCCTTCTTTAATTAGTTACAGATTTATTTCCTTCTATTTTATTATTGTAATCTTCTCTTCTTGTCTCTTCTTAGAATAGAAACTTTCCTTGTAAATCTATTTATTTTGCTTTCTCTATAAATACAAGGTAGAGAAGAGAGCTATTTAACGATTTGGGCTACAGCACATTGCTATGTCGAAACCTCTCTCTCTCTCTCTCTCTCTCTCTCTCTCTCTCTCTCTCTCTCTCTCTCTCTCTCTCCCCCCTTAATTTTCTTCTCTTTTAATTTCTAGTTGTATACTTGCTGGTTGTTTCCTTGAGAAATTTTTTACATGGTATCAGAGCACTAGATCCTTGGCCATCACTGATAAAAGAAATCTTGGTTTGATTGGCCTTTGATATTTTTGCTCTCTCTATGTAACTACAATTTTCTGTTTTACTACTACTAATTGGTGATTGAGATTACATCTATGAATATTGTGCTAAATACTACTACTTTGTGGACTTATGTTCTTGATCACCTCGTTGGTAAGGTTATTATCCTCTCCTTGACATCCATCACCCCCTTTGAGCTTCTCTTTTCCTTTGGCCTCTCGGTGGCGGAACCGAGCTTTGGACCTTGTCATTTACCCTATTACCACCATCTACCTTCACCCACGCTGAGCCTTTGCCCAATCGGTTGGCTGAACCGACAAGACCCTTTTTTTTTTATATACATTGGTTGTGGATTTTGTTCTCTATTATGATAACTGACCCTAAGCCCACTGAAGCTCAAATCATATCCATAAAGTTGAAAGGAGTTTCTAATTATCTGTTATGGGCTCAGGCTATCAAAGCCTTTATTCTCTCTAAAGACAAAGCCACACTATTAAATGATGAGCCTCCTGTATGTGATGTGAAAGACAGTGAATCTGTTAAACTGTACAATACCTAGTTAAGAGATTATTCCCAGGTTCAAACATGGTTGTGGAACAGTATTGATACCTCCATCCTATCCATTGTAATGTTCCACAATACATCCAAGGCCATTTGGGCTGATCTGCAAGAGACATATGGGCAAGATAAGAATGTCTCTCGCATCTATGACCTATATGAGCGGATGTTCACTTACTCTATTGGTGAAAAATCCCTGAGTGACTACTATGGAGGCTTCAAAGGGCTTATTGAAGAAATACAGGTTGTGCAGCCCCTTACTAATGATTTGAGCAAAATCAATGCTCAACAATCTGAGTTCTACGTTGCTAAATTTTGCCTGGCCTTTCCCCGGAATATCAGTGTCAAAAGTCAACTTCTTACAGGAGCCTCTATCCCTACCCTTAGCGAGACCTTCTTTTGCCTTCAGCGATTGGTCCCACAAAGTGACTCTCCTTTCAAGGATACTTCTGCTTTGTTTGTTGGCCATGGCCATGGATCCACTCGTGGTCGTGGCCGTGGTCCTCCTGGACATGGCAATGGGCAGACATCTTCTAGAAAAGCTAATAGATATTGTACCCATTGTCACCAGATTAACCACATGGCGGAAAACTATTGGGCTATAAATGGTTATCCTGACTGGGCAAATACCCTTGCCAACAATGTTACTACTGAGGATGCCCTATATCCCATCCAAGCTCCTCCTACGCAAACATCTGCACCATCTAATGCATAATATGAGGCCTTGCTCCGTCAGGTTCAACACCTAGAGGTTACTGGACCACTACCCGCTGCCACCCTAGCCCACACAGGTACAACTGTCTTGCTATCTACCACCCTTTCTACCCCTTGGATTATTGACTCTAGCGCTACCTATCACATGACGGGACAGCCTTCTACCCTTACAGCCCTTAATGATACACCTAAGCCTGTCATCTTTTACCTTGCCGATGGATCATCTACTACGGCTTCCCAACATGGGATTATTACCCTTACCCCGTCCTTATCCTTGTCCTCTGTCCTTCATGTTCCCAAATTTCCTCTTAGCCTTATGTCTATTAGTCAACTTACAAAATCACTTAACCGTGTTGCAACCTTTTTTTCTTTCTTATTGTACCTTTCAGGATTTCAGGACCAAGGCGACGATTGGTGGCGAGCGTGAGCATGCTAGTCTGTATTATTTGGAGCTACCTGAACCCATTCCCACCGCTGCTACCACATCAACTTCCACCCCTCTTCAATGGCACCATCGGCTTGGCCATCTATCTCTTTCTAAGTTAAAGGCTCTTGTCCCTAGTTGCATGTCGCTCTATACCTTACAATGTGAGGCTTGTAAACTAGGGAAACATCGTCGTTCCTCTTTTCCAACTAGTTCTACACCTAGGCAATCTTCCCCGTTTTCTTTAGTTCATTCTGATGTTTGGGGACCTTGTCGAATTCCCAATTGGCTTAGTTTCTCGTACTTTGTAACCTTTGTAGACGATTATTCCCGTATGACTTGGCTCTATTTAATAAAAGAACGGTCTAAATTTATTAATATTTTCAAGGGTTTACATAAAGAAATTGCCACTCAATTTGGTAATCCTATCAAAGTTCGACGTACTGATAATGCCCTTGAATATGTTCAGTCTACCGTCTTTGATTTCTATTTTGCCAATGGCGTTATACACCATACTAGTTGTGCTTACACTCAACAAAATGAAGTTGCTGAGCTTAAAAATAAACATCTTCTGGATATTGCCAGATCTCTCATGCTCCATATGAATGTTCCTAAGTATTATTGGAGTGATGCTATTTTAACTGCCTACTACCTGATTAACAGGATGCCTTCTTCTGTCCTCCACAATAAAATTCTTTTTAAACTTCTTTATCTTAATACTCCCTTATTTTTAGTTTCTCTTCGTGTTTTTGGTAGTACATGTTTTGCCAAATCCTACATCCTAAAGTAAACAAATTATTTCCCCGGTCTATTAAATGTATTTTCCTTGGCTACTCTCGTACTCAGAAAGGTTACCGGTGTTTTGACTTTGTTGCTCGGCGCCATTTTATCAGTCATGATGTAACCTTTTTTGAAGACAAACCATACTACCCTATTCCTGTTCCCACCAATTCCCCTTCCACTGATATTCCTTTACCTTTCATTCCTTTTTATGATAAACCCACCTCCATCCCATTTGCTTCTGAACCCCCTCCCTCCCACCCCAAACTTCGCAAACCTTGCAGGTCTATACCTGTCGCACTCATGTTGTTCCACCTACTACGACTACTGCTCCGGCTGCTGCTGACGCTGTCCCTGGTTCTACGGTCGACTCTGACCTACCTATTGCTCTATGAAATGGTAAAAGAACTTGTACACAGAAATCATTGGTTACCTTTTCCATTGAGCACTTTGTTACTACTGCCCATCTATCCACTTCTCAACGGCGACTTGTTTACTCTTTGCCTGCTACCTCTGTACCCACTACCCTATCCCAAGCCTTGTCCCATCCAAGGTGGCATGCTGCCATGAATGATGAAATAGATGCTCTGACCTCCCGTCAGACTTAGACTCTTGTTGACCTCCCACCTGGCCACTCAGTTGTGAAGTGCAAATAGGTCTATACTATGAAACATAACTCAGATGGTGAAAGCATGGTTAGTTGCCAAGAGATACACTCAAACCTATGGGGTAGACTATTTTGAGACACTCTCCTGTAGCCCATCTCAATTCGGTCCGGGGTACTTGTTTCCATGGCTGTCAATTTTAATTAGCCCTTATATCAAATGGACATCAAAAATGATGTTCTTGTATGGGGATCTTCATGAGGTATATATGGACCAACCTCCGGGGTATGTTGTTCAGGGAGGGAATTCCACTAAAGTTTGCAAGTTACTAAAAGCAATATATAGACTAAAGTAGTCCCCTCGTGCGTGGTTTGATAAATTTACACTGTCATTACTAGTCTTGGCTTCACTACTTGCTATTCAGATCATTTTGTTTTTGTACGTCGTCATTAGACTACTGTTACCATCATTGCTGTCTATGTGGACGACATAATTATTACAGGGAATGATAAGTTGGGTATTACAGAACTTAAGTCTCAAATACCCACTTTCATATGAAGGACTTAGGATTCCTTCACTATTTTCTTGGTATTAAAGTAGTTCGAAGCCATACTAGTATCAGTGTCTCCCAAAGCAAGTATGTCCTCGATCTTCTTGCAGAAACAGGTCTTCTTGGCCCCAAGCCGGTTGAAACTCCAATGGATCCACATCGAAAATTTGAGACATGTGATAGTCCTGAATATTCTGATGTTCATCAATATAGACGATGGGTTGGGAAGCTAATTTATCTTACTGTTACTAGACTTGACCTTTCTTATGTTGTTGGAGTGGTGAGTCAATTTATGCAAGCTCCTAAGGTTGTCTATTGGGAGGCGGCCTATCGTATCTTGTGCTATCTCAAGAAATCTCTAGGTACAGGTCTTGTTTATTCCCGACATCGCCATCTTGACATTGTTGGGTTTTCAGATACTGATTGGGCCAGGGCAGATGGTGATAAACATTCCACTACAGGATATTGTACTTTCATTGGTGGCAATATCGTCACTTGGCGAAGTAAGAAGCAAACCACTGTCTCCAAATCCAGTGCTAATTTTGAATACCATGCTATGGCACAGACTACTGTTGAATTAATGTGGCTGAAGAATCTTCTGCAAGAGTTGGGATTTCCTATTTCTCAGCCTATGACCTTAATGAGTGATAATCAGGCTACGATCTATATTGCCAGTAATCCAGTGTTCCATGAACATACCAAGCACATAGAAGTAGATTGCCATTTTGTCCATGGTGCGGTTCTGAAGAAGCTTGTTGTCACTCCATTTGTTTCATCTTCAAATCAACTTGCGTATATTCTCGCTAAACCTCTATTTGGACAAGCATACCGGTTGAACTATTACTAGCTTGGATTGGCTGATTTGTACACTCCAACTTGAGAGAGGGTGTTACAAAATTGGTCCATAGACCCATAGAGCCATGGGACCCACTAGATATCGCTGGCGCTAACTAGCGCCAACAACATCTAGAGCTGGCTCCCTTTCTCTTCCTTCTTTAATTAGTTACAGATTTATTTCCTTTTATTTTATTATTGTAATCTTCTCTTATTGTCTCTTTTTAGAATAGAAACTTTCCTTGTAAATCTGTTTATTTTCTTTCTCTATAAATACAAGGTAGAGAGGAGAGTTATTTAACGATTTGGGCTACAGCACATTGCTGTGTCGAAATCTCTCTCTCTCTCTCTCTCTCTCTCTCTCTCTCTCTCTCTCCCCCCTCAATCTTCTTCTCTTTTAATTTATGGTTATATACTTGCTGGTTGTTTCCTTGAGAAATTGTTACAATGGAAAAGATGAGGCTACTGCTATGTGAGAAACCAAGTGGGGTTTCATCACCCCTTGGCAGCTATGGAATGGTATAATGTTTTAGTTTAATCCTTTTTGTATGTGGTTGTAATATTTTAGTAAGTAAAGAACTTGCAAGTTTTTGTACAGCCACTAGGAGTTGTTATGTATTTAGCCTTCCACTGTGATACTTATCGGATCTATGTTTTGTAATGTATTGGAATGGTTTTCAATTAAGCGAAAAATTATATCAGATTTTCTATGCATCAGTATTCTTATGGAATATTTTAATAGCTTATTGGATCACCAATCCGATATTCGATTGCCTGTGGTTGAGGGTGTTACATTTCCTAGTTGTGTTATGCAATTAGGAAAGTTTCCTAATTACTATTGTTACTATCTTTTCATTATCAATATAAATAAAGGAGTGTAGGAGGAAGACAATACAGTTTATTCCTCTCTCTTCTACCGTTCTTCTATTTCTCTCTCTTTCTCTCCTTCTCTATTACAGTTTATGTGTTACTGTTATTCTTTTATTGTAAACTGCAACAGAGAAGAACAAAGATTTTTTCGCAGAAGATCTTGAAATTCAAATCTTTCTGTACTTACGTTGGTCGATGTAGATGGCGGTTAGGGTGAATCATGGATTTGTGAGTCTTGTGAACATCAGATTTAGATCTGAAAAGGATCAGAGAGCAGGGGAAGAAGGGGTAAGGGAAGCAGGAGCAGAAGCAGGGGAAGAAGAGGTAGGGAAAGCAGAGAGAGGAGAAAGGAGGTTGCCTAACAATAAAATTACATTAATACTCTTACAGTAGGAATTTTTAACTTTTAATTCTGTAATAACACCAACTGAAATGACAATTTACTATAGCAAGAGCAATGGTTGCCTGACAGTGAACATAAAAGTGAGGTTACAAGTTATGTTGTAACCACCTTGGTTACAAACAGATTTTCCCTTATAAAAAAGCTTATGATAGACTTTCTAGAGATTTAATTTGGAAAGCTTCAGAGAAGAAAATGTTTCAAGTAAATACGTGGACATAATTAAAGATAGGGAAATTTACAACTACCTCCCCTGTTGTTTGCCTGAATTTCAAATTTCTCCCAAAGATTTCAAACAACTACAACTACCTCCCTAAGTTCAGATCATAATAACATACAGCTCCAGTCCATTAGGCATCTTCTATTAGATTCTGACGTATAATCAACTGTAATTTTTTAAAAGCCAAAGTACCCGCATAAAGGGGTTGAAGTTACTTTTTACCTTAAGAACAAAAAGAGTTAAGTTGAAACCCTTTCTCCCTCCTCCCTCATTTCATCCCCATTGTCGATCTCACCGGCGTCAATTCCAACCGTCGACCTCACATCATGGAACAAATCCAAGATGCCGCCAGAGAGTTCAGCTTCTTTCAGGTCATCAATCACGGAGTCCCCTCTGACATCATCAACAGCCTAATTGGTGCCATCAAAGCCTTCAACGAGCAGCCAACGGAAGTGAAGTCGAACAGACAAGCAACGGATGAAATATTCATTCCATTATGTTGGTATCACTGCCTCAATGGTATGAAAGCTTGGATCATGATTCATGAGTTAACGCATCCTGTACCCTGTGAGGCATTGATAGTGACACTTTATTCTGTGGTAGCAGAATCCTTCTGATACTCCCTTGTTCTTCAAAAACAGAGCCGCTCCTCGTTTCAACTTTGGAGAACCCAGAGGTACTGCCGTATTGGTACTGGTTGAATACAGTTTTCCATGTACATTTACATGCATCAATTAAAAATCGTGAATCTTTAAAAAAGATCATGTTAACCTAACACATTTACATGTGTCAATTCAAAATCAGTCAGCCCACAACAAGCTTTTGTTTCTACTATGTAATAAAATTAATCAGTCTCTTAAGTCACAAGGTTAAGTAATTAGAGATTCAAAAAAGTTTTAAGTAATTGAAACTAAGCTGACGAGTAATGAGTGGTGGGCATATACAGCAATCAGTGGGAATGGATCCATCACAAGAGAGATCAAATTTCAGAACACGGTGGGACCGGAAGGCGGGAAGCAGTGGCCCTGTATATCGCCTCCGATCGGTCAGTGCTGTATAGGTGATATGCTATACGCGATGGCCTTCCGTTCGTTCTATAGAGACTGCGACATCTACGGCACCATCGACTTCATCTTTGGCAATGCCACTGCCATCTTCCAAAGCTGCAATCTGGTTCTTCACTGCCCTTACTCCGGTGGGTTCAATGCCATCCAGGATTGTTCCTTCCACTGACTATGCCGCATGGACGATATCATACCTCGGGAGGCTGGAAAATCATGAATCTTAAAAAATGGTCATGTTAACCTAATTGAATCTTCCACTATTTAATTCAATATCTTCTTCAACTCTAAAATGAAGGGAAGCCTGCTGCAACCATGGAAAACAGAACAGCAGAGAGCCGCTTTGGTTATTTGATTCCCTCCTACCAACAATTATTGCTGGTTTCACCCTTGTGTGCGTGGAAGTCGGAGTTGATGCGTGCTGGAGTTACAGTTGAAGGTCACCAGAGAAAGAAGCTCGCTGCTCCGTGGAGAAGAGAATCAAAAATGAGAGAAGAAAAACGTTGGAGGATAACTTTTCTAATTTTAAATGAAACAAGAAGGTTAAAATTGTCATTTCATGATGGATTGCTAACAAACCATTCAGGGGTATTTACATTTATCACCATTAGAAAAAAAAAAAAAAAGGAACAATTGTAATTGTTTGAAATCGTTGGGAGGAATATGAAATTCAGGCAAACAACAAGGGAGGTAGTTGTAAATTTCCCTTAAAAATATGTATAAGGACGTAGTGACTAGTGTAAGAACTACAGGAAACGGGACAGTAAATTCCCAATAACAGTTGGATTACATCAAGGATCAGCTCTAAGCATATATTTATTTGTGCTAATCATGAATGAGCTGACTAGAGACATTCAAGATCAAATCCCTTGGTGGATGCTTTTTATCGATAATATTGTTTTAGTGGATGAAATAAATGCAAAGTTGGATTTATAGAGATCTACTTTGGAATCAAAACGCTTTAAGATAAGTAACACAAAAGAGTATATGATTTGTAACTTAAGTAACTATAACAAAGTAAAGAAAGAGGAGAAAAAAGGGAAGAAAAGACAATAAGAATAAGAAGAAGAAGAAGAAGAAGAAGAAGAAGAAGAACAGAAAGAGAGAGAGGGAGGTGTCGATCACTCCAAGAGGAGCTGTCCATTATGTGTAACCCTCTCCTCAGCAATAGAATTAATAAGAATAGAAATAAAAGATTACAAACTAACATGAACTCTCAATCGGTGGTGGATGGCCTTCTTTAGGCTGTCATTCCTTGGTAGTGTAGACAACAATGAAAAGGTTTGCTTCCGGTACTCGCCAACATTCACTGGCATGTTACTCATTGCTTCAAAGAAGTAAATATGGTTGCAGATGGCTTAGCTAAACATGCGGCTGCCACCCAATTGTCGTTTTCCTGGTTTTGTTGTCCACTATTGGTGGCTAGAAAGGTGGTGTGGAAGATGTCTGAGCGTACATGCTTTATATTTTGTTAAGTAGTTATTGTCTATCAGGCTGTTTTTTCCTGTGGATGGCATTACTGAAGGTGGGGGATACGATCTTGACCGTATTTCATTTCTTTTTTCTTTATTACTTTAATAAAATATTCTAACTTCTAGCAAAAAAAAAAAAGGAGTCCTAGTTTCTACAGAAAGGTAAAACAATAAAAAAAGAAAACTAGATAGACTTCTATCCTTAGGAACAATAAAACAAGAAAAAATAAAGTAATCACGAAGGAACACCCCCTGTCGTGGGACCCATAAACCGATAATCTCCAACACTCCCCCCCAAGTTGGAACATGCTCCAGCTTGGAATATACAAAAAATCTCAACACTCTCCCTTAGGTTGGAGTTACATCTTGGAACAATAAGAACAGATATTAACTGCAACATTGGTCTTCAATATGTGGCTATTGAAGACACCGGCGGACAGAGAGAACTCTATAGGTAGTAATAGTAAATCATGAACATTAATTAATCTACACAATCACCAACAAACAAGATATGTGGTGCAAAATAACAATCATCATAGTAGCTTCGGTAGCAGGAAATCATACAACATATAATCGCTGTGAACCAAAGAGCATAAATTCATTGTGAACCAGATAAACTACATCATGTGCAAAATGCATCTCGTACAACATGTAGTAGTAGTAGGCTCTTCCATGAGCGGTTGCATCTTGTGCAATAGATAATAGCCTCTCTTCAATGAGCAGACCTGAAGAAAGGTTGGATCTTGTGCAACTGATAATGGTCTCTCTTCAATGAGCAGACCTGAACAAAGGTTGCACCTTGTGCAACTGATAATAGTCTCTAATCTCTATTCAATGAGCAAACTTGATAAAAGTATCTCCCACGAGCAGACACGAGTCTCTCTTCCTTGAGCAAACTTGAACAACGCTAATAATAGTGTTTCTTCCACGAGCATACACAAACACGAGCAATGTATATTCTCCTTCTCCCCCTCACAGGGAGCATTCCAAGTGGAAAAATAACATAAGAGAATGCCCAACGAGAACAGCCACAAATAATAATCTTCGATCACACCAGTCCGGTAGCAAATAAAATCCAAAATAAGCTAGATGTAAGTAATAGCAACCATCATTTCACGCAAGTATCAAGCTTCCAAAATTTGTGATCTAAGGCCCACCCAAGCAATAAAAATGCAAATATATAAGTCCAATGGCAATTCTGTAATTCTGGCCACATTTATGGGACTATTCAAGATAAATAACATTCAACATACATCAAGAACAGGAGACAGAGACAATTTGGTAGCTAACCATAATGTCAAGGGGCCCACGGGTAGTTAACAAAAGAAGAAAGGCAATATTGTGATTAAATCAAAGTTCAGAATTAAATAAAGGTGAAAACGACACAAAGGACCTAACTGGAAGCAATATCAAGGTATGGGAGTCATCCTGGAAAGAAAAATAGGGAAAGGGCTAAACAAAACTAATGTTTAAAAAGGAGGGCTTTTATGTAATTTTCGAATATCACCTCCTACAACCTACTGACAAGAAAAATTAGCAGAAGACCGAACTGTTTTCAGTTGAAATATGTCCTTCAATTGGAATCCAATCCAAACGAAACTCTTGGGGAAGATTGTTAGCTCACATCCCTATTGATTGCAAACAATAAACAAACCCAAACAGTTAGTTTCGAAGAAACAAAAACTGCTGCAACTAAACCTGGTGGAAACTCAGAAAACCAGGTCTGATCTCAGCGATTGTTCTCACAGTTTACGCAAGGTAAATGATGCAGCCCAAGTTTACTCCAAGAGATGAAGCCGAAACAGGGGTTTAATTGGGCCTGGCCCAATTGACTAATCAAGCCACAAAGCCACAAGTAGTACCGCTAGTAGTTTCTACCGCCAGCACTTAATCTGTCCTATTCAGATTAGATAGTTAGTTTGTTTAAATCTATTGTTTAGATTGGTTTCCTAATATATGGAATGTTTGTTTAGTTAGTTTCCTAATATATGGAATGGATAGTTGGAAAGTTTAATTACTTGGAGACCAAGTCATAACTTTCTATTTTTCAGATTTAGAAATTTTCCTTTGAGTTGTATTAGAACCTTCCTATGTTATAAAGGAGGTTAGTCTTTCAAATTTTCTAGTCTTTCCTATTTCTAGTCTTTCATATTTACTTGTAAGATCTCAGCTATAAATAAAGAAGAAGGAGGCTGGCGGCAGTAGAGCTTTTCCAGAAAATTAAGAGTCAATCAATTTCTGGTTGAGCATCACCTGGTTGTGAGACTCAACCTCTTGCTCTTCTCTTTTCCTTGCAATCTCTATTTTTCCTTTGATCTAGGTTTACTATACTCTAATTGGCGACATAGGTTACCGGCAAATCAATCAAATTCTCTTGCTGGAATTGCCACTGAGATCACAAAGTTGCAGAACACACTACCCAGATCTGGCGCTACCAGGTTCAGCCTACTTGCGGGCTTCATAACTTCTTCAGTTTTGTTCCGATCTTCTTCAACTTTGGAGGGGTGTTCATAATTGTTATAAAGACCATTCAACCCAAGTTTCATCAATTTCTGATGGACAGATTTCAAGATAAGTAATTTTTTTTCTATTATTTTTCTCTGAAAATTTTGTATTGGACTGAGTAGGATCCTGTAGCAAAGAGGGATTGTTAAATTAAATTGCCCTAAACACTATTTGTCATCCATTGGTATCAAAGCATGGCTGAGGAGAATTCTACCTCTCCTAATCAGTCCAATAACCTCAATGACCTTGTTAATTTGGTTCTCCAACAATTGACCAAAATGGATGCCAAGGCAGATAGCATGGATGGGAGAATAAGTAATTTGGAGGAACGGGATAATCCTACGCCGGCTAGAATAGAAGCCCCTAGAAGAGAAATTTTCATAACCAACCTATGTCAAGGCGTGTTGCTAGGGCTCCCCAAAGAGTCCCTAGAGAGGAATACCAAGACCCACCCTATGAAGACTATGATGCAATCAACCTATTCAGTATTAAGCCCATATGGTGCGAATGGATCTCAAGGAGTTCCATGCAAGACAAGACCCCCAAGCTTTTCATGATTGTGTAAATGCCTTAAATGACTACTTTGATTGGTTTAGGCTTCCCGAACCTCGAAAGCTACAATTGGCCCGCTCCAAACTTGTGGGGGTGCTCGTGATTGGTGGCGTAACTATGAGTATCATCTTATGAGGAGCCGTAGGGAACCCACTACTTGGGAGGAGATGAAGGAAGAATTAAAAGAAAAATATTTGTCATGGTCTTTCCATTGAAGATTGCATGACCAGTTGATAATGTTCGATAAGATAATATGAGTATGGAAGACTATGTATATCAATTTGATCAATTATGTGCACGGTCAGGTTCACGAGATAATGATGATCAGATGATATCTCATTTTCGTTTGGGGCTGCAACCTGAAATTAGAGAAAAGATGGGTGT
Source organism: Protea cynaroides (assembly GCA_028583415.1). Taxonomy (NCBI): domain Eukaryota; kingdom Viridiplantae; phylum Streptophyta; class Magnoliopsida; order Proteales; family Proteaceae; genus Protea; species Protea cynaroides. The sequence continues at coordinate 75,713,713 of CM053268.1, forward strand.
AGTTGATATTGTAAGTCTTAATGACTGTGTTGATAAGGCTTTTCAAGCCGAAGATCTCCTAAAGACCTCTAGAAGGTATAACCCAAATTTTAATGAAGGCAAGAAACCCATGACAAATCCCAAGAGCACTGTGGCTGCACCTCATCCTACTCCCACGGCAACTGAAAAGGGAAAGGGACCAATGACCCCCAACAACAGTGTTCAATGCTATCATTGTAATGCCTATGGCCATTATGCAAGAGATGTCCAAGAAAGGTGAAAGGCAAATCCCTAGTGGCTTCTGTGGAAGCCAATGCTGATTCCTAAGTGTGGGAACCACAAGAAGACGATTCCTATGATAATGCTGCCCTAACTGATGATCCAGAGTATAACTTCGAAGAAGATGAAGCATCCCTTAGTCTACATGTTGTGAGTCGGATATTAGTGGCTGAATCAAAAGGGGAAAATTGGCATCGTCATTACATTTTTACCACCTGTATGTCTAGTGGACCTAAACTTGCTCAAATTATTGTGGACAACAATAGTAGTGTTAATGTTGTGTCACAAGCTTTTGTGATAGATGTTAAACTAGAGGCTGAAACTCACCCTCAACCGTACAAGGTCTCACTTCTCTAATACATTAGAAGTAAGTCAAAGGTGTTTAATTCCATTAAAAGCAGGGGTCTACAATGATACGGTATGGTGTGACGTTATCCCCATGATATTGACTGATGGGAAGACCATAGTTATATGACCATGATGTGTTAGTTGGAGGTACCAAGAATCAATGTTACTTCGATGTTGATAGGAAGCCCATGATATTAAAGCCAATTAATGTACCAGCTGAGAAAAATAGGTTGCGAGCTGCACAACTGAAGCGTAAACAAATCCTTCAAGCTCTAAAGAATGACCAGCCAACCACCAATAGCAAGAACAAGGGCAAGGGACAATCATCATAGGCTGGACAGCAAGCTAATCACCCATTATTGATACTCAATCAACAAGAGTTTAAAGAAACAAGTAAAGAGAGGTGTAATGATAACCCTCATGGCTAGGGAAATGTATCCCCTGAAAAAACTAACCTTACCCCACCTATACAATCTATCTTGTCTGATTTCGCAGATCTTGTTGCAAATGAATTACCTAATGAGTTGCCACCAATGAGGGACATACAACATGCAATTGATTTAGTCCCTGGTTCAGTGTCACCAAACCTGCCCACTTACCGTCTAAGCCCTACAAAGCATGCAGAACTCAAAAGACAGGTGGATGAATTGTTACAAAAGGGATTTATTGTAGAAAGCATGAGCCCATGTGCCGTACCCGCACTCTTGACACCTAAGAAAGATGGAACATGGAGGATGTGCATCGACAACAGAGCAATCAACAAAATCACTGTCAAATACAGGTTTCCTATTCCACGGCTTAATGATATGTTGGATATGTTGACAAATGCTACTATCTTCATCAAGCTTGATTTACGGAGTGGTTACCATCAAATCCATATTCGTTCCAGCGATGAATGGAAAACAACCTTCAAAACGAAAGACGGATTATATGAATGGAAGGTTATGCCCTTTGGGTTAACCAATGCCCCTAGTACCTTCATGAGAGTAATGACTCAACACTCCGACTGTTCATCGGTAAGTTTCTTGTTGTTTAATTTAATGACATACTGATATACAGCAAAGGCCATGAAGACCACCTAGATCATATACGGCGAGTGATGAGGATCCTTCGAGATGAGAAGTTGTACTTGAACTTGAAGAAGTGTTCTTTTATGCTCCCCAAGGTAGTCTTCCTTGGTTTCATTGTTTCATCAAAAGGGGTAGAAGCTGATCCATCCAAGATTGAGAGTATTACTAATTGGCCATTCCCAAAAACTCTCACCGGTTCGTAGTTTCCATGGCCTTGCTTCCTTTTATCGAAGGTTCATATGAGGGTTTAGCTCCATCATGGCACCCATCACATAGTGTATGAAGACAAAGAAAGGTCTATTCCAATGGACCCCGGCAGCCACCAAAGCAATCCATCTTATAAAGAAAGCCATAACTGAAGCTCCTGTCCTACACCTACCGGATTTTGATCGTGTGTTCGAGGCCACAGTAGAAGCCTCACACTCAGGAATTGGAGAGGTACTTATGTAAGAAAAGCATCCGGTGGCTTTCTACAGTGAGAAGCTCAATGATGCCAAGAAGAGGTATTCCACCTATGATTTAGAACTTTAAGCTGTTGTAGAGGTGATCAAACATTAGAGACACTACCTCATTGGGAAATAGTTCGTTCTTTACTCTGACCATGAAGCACTCAAATTCCTTAACTCCCAACAGACCATTAGCCACAAGCATGCTAAGTGGATCTCATATTTACAAGAGTTCACTTTTGCCCTCAATTACAAAGCTGGAAAAGAGAACCAAGTAGCAGAAGCATTGAGCCGCAAAGTAAATGCGATGAGTACCTTTTCAACCCAAGGTACAGGAATTGAACATATAGAAGGGGAGTAAATAGCAAATGAAGATTTGGGTACAATATACCAAAAATTACAGCAAGGTGAAACTGATCCAAAGTTTTTGATTCACGACGGCTACTTGTTTATGGGAACACGATTATGCATCCCAAAGACGTCCCTACGCCAATACTTAATTCGGGAGTTACACGGAGGTGGTTTAGGTGACACCTTGGTCGTGATAAAACAATGGCACAAATTACATATCTCTACTATTGGCCTCACTTAACCCATTATGTGCAAAGTGTGGTAGTGTGGTCCAACAGTGTCGTGCATGTCAACTAGCTAAAGGCACCAAACAAAATTCTGATTTGTACACACCATTACCAGTGCCTCATTCACCATGGTTGCATGTTAGTGTGGACTTTGTCATCAGTTTGCCATCCACGAGGGAACTATACCACAAAATGGCACACTTCCTCCCTTGTCGAAAGAGTTTTGACGCAAGGCATGTTGCTATCCTATTCTTTAAGGAAGTAGTGCGCCTCCAAGGGCTGCCCGAGACTATTGTGTCAGATCAGGATGTGAAATTTATGAGCTATTTTTGGAAGACATTATGGTTGAAGACAAATACTAAGATGCTTTACTCCACCGCCTTCCATCCTCAAACAGATGGGCAAACTGAAGTAGCGAACCAGAGCTTGGGCAATCTTCTCCGATACCTTGTTCATGATTATGAGAAGACTTGGCCCTCCATTCTTAATATTTCAGAGTTTGCTTATAATAGCTCGGTTAATCGGACCACGGGTTGTATACCATTTGAGATAGTGCTTGGCATACAATCCAAGAGACCTATTGATCTTGTATCACTCTCACCTCAAGTACGAGTAAGTATTGAAGCTGATGAATTTATCCATCATATTACGGAAGTACATGCGGATGTTCGATGGCGTATACCACTTAGCAATGAGGCATACAAAGCTAATGTAGATCATCATCGCCGTTATGTGGAGTTTAAGCCCGGTGATATGGTGATGGTTCGAATAACTCCTGAGAGATTTACTCACGATGAAGCTATCAAGTTACATCCACGGAAAATGGGTCCCTACAAGGTGCTGAAGAAAATAGGTTCCAACCCGTACATCCTTGAGCTCCCACCTAACATGGCTATCAGTGACATTTTCAACGTTGCTGATTTGACTCTCTATACGGGTCATCATTCTGACGAAGGAGATACAGAACATACTTTACGTCTTCCACAGTTTGTCGTTCCTTCCGCTGAACAAATTGAAGATGTTCTTGACTCCAAGTATAGAATGACTCGCAATGGGGGAAGTTACCAGTCATTTTTAAGTGGAAAGGGCACCCTCGTAGTGACAGCACGTGGATACATGAAGATGACTTCAAGCGCATTGACCCGGATTTTTATGATCGTTACATGTCTTTCCTCCATTCATCTGAGACGAATGTTTCTAAGCCAAGGGGAGCTGATGCAGCCCAAGTTTACTCTAGGAGAAGGAGCCGAAACAGGGGTTTAATTGGGCCTGGCCCAATGGACTAATCAAGCCACAAAGCCACAAGTAGTACCGCCAGTGGTTTCTACCGCCAACACTTAATCTGTCCTATTCAGATTAGATAATTAGTTTGTTTAAATCTATTGTTTAGATCTATTGTTTAGATTAGTTTCCTAATATATGGAATGTTTGTTTAGTTAGTTTCCTAATATATGGAATGGATAGTTGGAAAGTTTAATTACTTGGAGACCGAGGTCATAACTTTTTATTTTTCAGATTTAGAAACTTTCCTTTGAGTTGTATTAGAACCTTCCTATGTTATAAAGGAGGTTAGTTTTTTCTATTTTCTAGCCTTTCCTATTTCTAGTCTTTCCTATTTACTTGTAAGATCTCAGCTATAAATAAAGAGGAAGGAGGCCGGCAGCAGTAGGGCTTTTCCAGAAAATTAAGAGTCAATTAATTTCTGGTTGGGCCTCACCTGGTTGTGAGACTCAACCTCTTGCTCTTCTCTTTTCCTTGCAATCTCTATTTTTCCTTTGATCTAGGTTTACTATACTCTAACTGGCGACATAGGTTACCTGCAAATCAATCAAATTCTCTTGCTGGAACTGCCACGAGATCACAAAGTTGCAGAACACACTACCCAGATCTGGTCAGCCTACTTGCGGGCTTCATAACTTCTTCAGTTCTGTTCCGATCTTCTTCAACTTTGGAGGGGTGTTCATAATTGTTATAAAGACCATTCAACCCGTTTCATTAATTACTGACGGACAGATTTCAAGATAAGTAATTTTTTTCTATTACTTTTCTCTGTAGATTTTGTATTGGACTAAGTAGGATCCTATAGCAAAGAGGGATTGTTAAATTAAATTGCCCCAAACCTTATTTGCCATCAGTAAAGAACCAACTTTTCCTAGCAGAATCACCCCAGGGAGAGTACTCAACAGGCCAAATTTCAGGAAGAAAGGATGAGTAACAAAATAGATCAACGAGTTATGTAAGGACTGTTAGCAACTAGTAGCTCGACCAACTCAGAACCAGAACTGAAACTCAAACCAGTCCTGACACTACTTCAAACTTACAGATTGAATCGCCTGGAAGAAAAGGAACCTGATTTGTGACTCTCATGGTAGCCCACAGCCAACATGAAAATTCAACAGCAGACGCAGCAATTATGGCTGCACACCATAACGAAAAACATAGATGACTTTCAAAAAGGAAGATCAAAACTGCTATGCTACCATGTAACAAAGTAAAGAAAGAGGAGAAAGAATGGAAGGAGGGAGAGAGAGAGAGAGAGAGAGAGAGAGGGAGAGGGAGAGAGAGGTCAATCACTCCAATAGGAGCTGTTGACTATGTGTGACCCTCTCCTCAGCAATTGTATTAATAAGAATAGAAATAGAAATAAAAAATTGCAAACTAACGTGAACTCTAGCGTAACTAACAGTCCCAGTTTCTGATAAAAGATAAAATAATAAAAAAGGAAACTAGATAGACTTCCATCCTTAGGAACAATAACGCAAGAGAAAATAAAGTATCCACGACAGGGACACTCCCCCTGTTCTCTGTCATGGGACCCATAAACCGATAAGCTCCAATAGTAACAATAGGGCTAAGAGTGGGGAGGTGAAAATTGAAGATAGGGAGTGACCACTAAGTGATAACACTAGATACCGAGATTCAATCATAAATAAAGAAAAATATTGTACAAATAATTATAATAGGGTGGATGAAATGTGTCCAAACTCCAAAGTGTTGTGTGATCAATGTATCCATTTACACTGAAAGGAAAATTTTATAAAACCATTATGCGACCAGCAATGACGTACTGGGCTGAATGTTGGGCAGTAAATAAAAGATATTCAACAAACATGGTGTGACTAAAGTAAGGATGTTGAGGTGGATGAGTGGTAAAACTAGACAAGAAAAAATAAAGAACAAAAAAATTAGAGCAAACCTAGGAATTACCCCAAATTATGATAACTTGCAAGAAATATGTTTGAGGTGGCATGGACAAGTAGATGGAGGCCTATGAATGCTCCAGTATGCAGAAGTGATGAGAAAAGACATGTATAACTAGAATTGGAATCATGTATGACTTTGAATAGAGTTTGATTGGAGAAAAAGTATCCATGTAACCAACCCCATTTACTTGAGATAAGGCTGAGTTTAGTTGAGTTGGTTTCCTATTTTGTCAAATAAAGCTACTTTAGTTTAAGTTTATTAATATATTTAAGGAGAATCACAAAGCAAACTAAAGGTGGAGGAAGCCCAAAAATAACCTACACAACAAGTACACATAAATGTCTTCTCAGGTACATATATGCAAGGTGTAAAGTATCGGTATTGGTACAGTATTTTGAATGTATCCTAAACATTTCCATTCATTCCTTGACTATTTCCCTGTGTATCTTTGGCATATCTTGCATTTTCCTGATACAATATGATACGTCTCTTATTATGCAATATATATTATTTACCTAGTATGATCAAGGATTTGAGTTGTTTTTACCTAATCTAGTGATGCGTAACAAACAGAGAGATATATATGAGCAAACGAAAAAAATCTGCAACCTTACCTTTTTTTTTATCATTATAAATCCACAAAAACTTGTTGAAATTCCTTGAATTAGTGTCTTTTATGGTAAATGAACTCCCCAAATTCAGCTCAAAAAGAAAAATATGTCTTTGAAGCAGAGAATCGCTCTCAGTTTCGTATCAGATTTAAAGTATCGGCATTGGGTATCGAGTATCGTATCGGAACAGTGTTTTTAAGAAAAGTATGTATCATATCAGAGAGACTTAAGATAGACAAAAGATAAGCATAGAAAGGGCCTCCTATTGAACAAATCGTAAATTTATTAAGAGAGCTCAGCCTCACTACAAAAGTCACTTTAGTAGTACCAGGGGGGCGCCAATTCCCTGCGCCAATGGGCTATTATCTGTAGATGAATTGGGTGGGGGGGTGGGGGGCGGGGCACACCCACTTCTACGAAATTTGACAGAGTTTTCAAGAGAAGGGGAATGGGAGGAACTATTATTCTTCTTCTTCCCCTAGTGCAAGGATTTGAGTCATTTTTATTGAATCTACTGATAGAGGGACGAGCCTTGGTGTGACGGTAAAGTTGTCCTATTGCAACCCGGTGGTCACGGGTTCGAAACATGGAAACAACCTCTCCACATTGTGGCGGTAAGGCTACGTACGTTCTGCCCCTCCCCAGACCCTGTAGTAGTGGCCAACGGGAGTCTCGTGCACTGGGATGCCCTTTTTTCTTTTTTTTACTGAATCTAGTAATGCATAAAAAAAACAACCAAAAACATTTACCTTTTGTTGGCCAAAATCTGTTTCAATCCGTGATTTGAACAATATAAATCCCAGAAAATTGTTGAAATGGTAAAGATTAGTTTCGATTTTTGTGTTAAATTAAAGAGAAAAGCAAGTTTCCAAGGCCTTCAGTTGGTTTTGTATCCCATTTTTACAGTATCTGTTTCGAAGGTTTAAAGGAGGAGTATTTAGTGTATCTACCTGTACTGATCCCATAACGGACCATATCGGGTCGTATCAACCCATATAGGTCTTCTATTGGTCGATATCGATACAGAGAACATACAGTTTATTTTTATATTTAAGCATCATATCGGTACCGTATCGTATCGACAGCTTCTGATATGGATATGTATCGTTTAGTATCGGACCGTATCAAGGATACTTTAAACACTATCTCCCTAAGTTTATCCATTTTTTAGGTTGTAAGTCACATATAGAAACATACCAAGGTGTATCGACCTATATTGATATTTTTTTTGTTTTTCTTTTTTTGTATCATATTGGGTTAGTACCATATATGTCCCTCCCATACGACCGATACGATACTTGATTCCATGCACATATGTATATTATCATTATGTTTTTCTTAAAGGCAATAGCAAGGTGTGCATATACTTACATTTCCTCTTAATGCCAAACGATATAATTTCTTTTTTCCTAGAAGTATTTTTTCTCTATCTCTTATTATTATTATTATTTTTCTCCTTTTGAAATAAATAAAGATGAATGGAGCATCCAGAAATTCTGTTGTTGCTTAACATAAGTGGACATAACTAAAAACTAACAAGTAGTATTGTTCTTGTCACTTCCAAATAGACAAATACAAATATAAGGATTCAAAGTTTTCCCTCTAAGGAGATAGCGCACAAGGTCAAAGGAAAACCACAAAACTAGAATCATACACTAACACAGCAACAAAATCAGGATAAGAAAAAACAAATGCACTATGTCTATAGAAAATAAAGGACATGATTCACATTCACACAAGGTGCTCAATATCGGCATCAGTCAACATATCAGGAAAATGGTTTTAAGAGACGTCTTGGAAACGTTTCAGAAAGATGCTACAGCAGAGTTTGGTAACACTCTCCGGAAATAATTTCATTAATTTCTTGCTCATCAGGAGCAGATTTTGAGCAGAATAACGTTTGGCATGCTGATCTCTCTCTCTCTCTCTCTCTCTCTCTCTCTCTCTCTCTCTCTCTCGCAGAGAGCAATCCCGGTTCAAAAAGTGCTCCCATTTTTGCAGAAAAAAATGTTGCTTTTAATGTTCACGAACTTTTGACAGAGCAAATACATGATTCTCGAAACCCTCTTTCCTGCTGAAATATTATCTCTTCATTCTTCAACCTCATATGGTCATACCCTTTCTCTTTTCATGTCTCCACGTCAACCTCGAAAAATCGCAGCTGCAACCATCCAACTCACTGCCACCATTCGCCGCTGCAACCATTTACAACCTCCTCAACGGACAACCAAACCTTAATTTCATTATCTCAATCCTCAAGAGCTTCACAGTGGTTCCTAGCAGAGTCACCATAGTCTTCCCTGAGAGCGGTACCAGGAGATACCATTGTCTTCTCTCCCCTCCCCCTCCGACCAGATCTCTACATGGATGTTGTTTTATGCTGTTTGAATCTTTATTTTGTAAGAGTATGTGCTATGCTTTATGCAGCTTGCAGGAGTCTACGATGAATATGGATTTCAAACACTAACTCCTCTAATCAACATTGGTCTCCTCCTCAATGATCCACAACCCATTAAGATTTCTTCTCCCTCTCCCACACCGGTCCCATCTCCAGTAAGATTTCACATTGGACGGAAGCTGCTTCTTCGCATCACTTCGAACCCTAAAATCCTTGATATTGTCTCTACTCCATGTTTCGACCCAAACCCTAGGATTATTCTCCACAGATTGGCTCATGCGGTTATCCCAAGGTTCCTCTCCCTCTTCTGAAGCTACATTCATTTTTTGAAGCACTTTTTCCCCAGGTTACCAGACGCCAAGCTACTCCCTGTAATTACTCTAGAAAAAAATTCTTATGGGTCAGAAGTACTTTCTGAGAGGAGAATTGTTACCAAATGCAGCCTAAGAGATGCAAGATATGCATGGAAACACACCGGCAATGCATAGATATGCTTAGGATACATGCATGATATTATTTTGAAGCATATACACCTTAAATAAACAGTAATTAGGATTGTCCATATGGTGTTATGTAGTCAAACCCAATATCCGCCATGTGGCAGATCAGTGAAATTCCGTATACAGGTATGCCCCATAACACCCTAATTAACTGTCAATTTTGAACTCAATCAGATTTGACCATGTGGCAGTATAAAGCTTTGAATATTTATTACATTTAGAAAAACAAATGTGTGCTTAAAAATGATGGGAAAGTGTCAATATTTGACTGATAAAAAGAGGCGTCCTAGTGCATGAGGCTCCCACTACTGTAGTATCAGGCATACCAGAATCTCGCCGAGATCTCGGCTTTCTCGGTCTTCTCGGTGAAGGCCAAGATGAGATCTTAGGTAATAACAAGTTTCGTTATCAGCCTCGGGAAAAATTGATTTCTCGGCAATTTCTCTCCAAGTCTCGGCAAGATCTCGGGAAAAATTGATTTCTTTAATGTATTATCCAGTATTGAACTATGAAGTAGTGATTTGTATGATATACTTGGATTATTTTATAATGAAGTGTTATTTTGTTTCTCATTCCCCTAATGCTTTATTTTATTGTCTCATTTGCCAAATTTTGAATAATTATATTAGATAATTCTTGAGTACAATAACTAATATTAGCCTAAGTTTACAACAGGCAGCAGCGTTTACTGCCAAACCATGGATGTAAACCCAAACAATCACAAAGTGTGATTATTTTTACAAATTTATGCTCTAAATGTGTTTATGTATGCTAAAATAAGGTTTCCCTGAAGTATCAAGCCTTAAAAATGACATTTGGCCACCAAGATAGCTGTTTTGAGGTGTCTCGGTTTTATGCAAAGTCTCAACGAGATCTCGCCGAGATCTCGGTTTTCCCAGAGGCCGAGACCACCCCGAGATCTGAGATTTTAAACCTTGGTATCAGGGGAGGATAGAATGTACGCAACCTTACCCCCACACCGCAGAGAGGCTGTTTCTGTGTTTTGAACCCATGACCATCAGGTTGAATATGACAACCTTACCGTCACACCAAGGCTGTCCTATTCAACAATTGGATAAAACAATTCAATTTTTCTGTGAAAATTGGCATGTAACCAATCTAGACATGCCTATCCTATTCAACAGTTGGATTCGCCAAATCATCTTTCCATGTGGCACAATAGGTGGTACTACATGGAAGATTCCATGGGTGGCACACTACACTACAGAATACCTACCTAGTACCTATAGAGGGATAAAGGGGCTGAGGAAAAGTTAAAGTCGAAAGAGAAAACCCTCTGCCATCACCATGCGCATTGCCATTGCCTGCCACTGTTGCGTCCTTGTCGCCATCGCCTGCCTCCACATTACCACAGGTCAGTTCTTCTTCCTCTTACTCTTCCTTTGGTGGCTGTGGCCATAGCAGCTGCTCCGGTGGCTGCAGCTGCTGCATATCGATGTCTAGACCTGTATCGAGTATGTATAGGTATCGGTCAAGAAAACCCGATACTGTAAATACTGGCTCGGTGCAATGTACATTTTTTCCCATGTATCATCTCTGTAGTGTGTAGTAGATATGCCTTCCGATACCAATGGTCCAATACGTATCGGGCATATGAGCATATCAATATTCCATGCATTCGCATTCTCATTGGATGTATTGATTCTTTCATATATCTTACAGTGTTGAATAATCAAATACACCTACGAAATAGGAAGAAGAAGAATCTTGTAAGAGGTTAATGATGCCATAAGTACGACTTCGCACCAAGTTATCAGGTCAGATAACCACTCAGATAGACTTTGCATAAAACTTCTCAGTGTTTTATAATGAGGCATTTTCTAAATTTACTGAAACAGCATCAACAACCAACCACAGAATGATAAATTAATAACTTTTTTTTTCTTTCAATGATCTTTTATATCTTTTAAATTTCAGTGATATCCTTTTCTCTAAAACACAGCGGACTGAAAATAATATATAATACAGCAGAACTGTTTCAAGTAAGTAAAATAGATCATGCTCAAATAAGGATTATAGCACCCAACACTCGAAAAGTAGACAAACACGCAGATGAAGCAAGTTTTCTCAGCTAGAAGCATGAAAATTGGGGAAAGAAGAACAAACAGCACCTGCAGCTGTAGTGCCTCTGAACGAGATCTGATCTGTTTCCTTGCAGGTCGAGCACTTCCAAAATCCATCAATATGGCAAGAGGAGGTTGCTCTTTTCTGTGTGTGATAAGGACATTACCTGATTTGACATCATTATGTGCATATGGAGGGTCAAAACTGTGCATGTGCTTCAATCCTGCACAAAGCTGCACCACCAGACGATTCTCAGTTATACATGCTTCTGGAGTGTTCTAGTTCATGCAAGAAATGAATAATATTAGCCATAATAAAAGCATCAGAACAATTGCAACATCTGACCCCAAGGGAGTAGCTCAGTTGGTAAAGACCAACACCTCAAAGTGGTCATGAGTTCAACTCTCCTTGGGGCTACCTATCAAAAAAAAAAAAAAATGAATGCACCATAAGAATGACAAGCAGTTAAGCCATACTAAATAATGATGTAGGAAAGAAATCAGAAAACTCTGGAAGGGTGGATTGACCAGATTAATATTCAAGAACAGAGGACTGAGAAAGGTCAGATCTATATCAAATCTAGACACTTCAGTAGGAGTTAGGGGTATTTACATCATAATTAACTGTGTTATGAGAAGAGAGAGAGAGAGGGGGGGGGGGGCATAAGGTGAGCACCAAATTTCCTGTATTTTATGCCAATTCCAGTTTTTCATTATTCCCTTTCCCCTTCTCCCTTCTTTCCCCTCGGGCCTGGTTTGGATCCTTGATACTCAAGACATCCAGTCATCTGAGATTTGAGTGTTGCTTGTTGCATAGTTGTGTGTCGCCAAGGTGATGCACTCACAACTATGTTTAGCATAGCTAATCTCTTCATACTCGAGGCCCATATCAGTTCAACAAAAAAAAAAAAAAAATTTACAGGATGAGATGTTTAAAAAATGGGCAACCCCTATCAAAGGACCTATGGAGGTGGAATATCTTATAAATTAATTCTGGTGTATGAAACTGTCCACGGACCACAAAATAGAAATCCTAGACATATGACATTAGAGGTCTACTTAGACAATGAGTACAACTGTCAGGCTTCAGAAAGACAACAAGGATTTTCACGAAGGCAAAGAACGTCAAATGCAACCCCATGGTTTGCAGAAACTGTCTCTTCTCTGAAATATTTGCATTTATTTCCCTTGAAGACTGCTTCCTTTCCCAGTTAATCTGTTTTGGCAGGAAATAGGCCCTTGGTAGGTTTACAGTCATATCAGGCAAAATCATACTCTCTAGTCCTCCAAGATACCCGCATAACACAAGAATAGGAAGCAAACATACTTCTGTATTGGGTATGTACTTTTATATAGCTATATTAGAAACAATTAGCTATTATCTCATGCAAAAAAGATGAATTGAAGTTTTAAAAAATCCATCCACAAAAGGGTCCATGGCACGATTTAACCAAAATATCAGTTATGACAAGAAAAGCAGGGGTACAATATTAGTTTGAGATAGGAGGTACAAACATCTAAAATTATTTACTGTCATGGTAAAGAATATTCTACCAGAAAAATTAATAGTTAAAATTATTGAAATTGGCTGGCACAAAAATAAATTGCACATGAATGATATGGCAATTCTAAGTCACCTGTCGGAATATCTGAAGAACATCCATTGTAGAAAAGGACTCCTTTTTTGCTTTCATAGTTTTAGCATTGTCCAGTAAAGTTCCATCTAGATGAACTGGAAATAGTAAGTAAGCTTCATGATTCCAGGATCCTTCTTGTGTTCCCTGGATAAACAAATGAGTGCATACATTAGATCAATCAAAAAAAGCATGATATATGACATAAGATAAGAAACATAGGAGCACCAATCATCATGTCAATATAAGATTTGCAGAAGAAGTCATAATGAATGATATTTAAAGTGGAGGCAACACGGTAAGAAAGAACTAGCCAAATCACTACCACAGATCAGGTCTTGTTTTTTATGTGTCACACACTCATACACATGATGAGTGACTAAAAATGTCAGAAGTAGACATTTCAATCAAAAGTTCAATACTAACTCAGCACTCAGAAATTTTTTTTTCCAATTTATCTTGACCCTCTTTTTTTCCCAGATGTAAGATGAAAATGAACTCACGAATTCATCACTAAGACGTAGACATTCACCAATTGAGCTACAGAATATAACTCTTCCTTAGGAGGTTCTTTTTAGTTTTTACTGAAGATGAAGTAGAACTGTATTGATGATTACAGATACAACATGAAAACTTGCCATTGTGTTTCAACTCTTCCTCAACATAAGATTGAGTGAGTAAATGTTGCTAAAAGTTGCAAGCTAATAAACAAGCCTTTAGATAGCTCACATTAACTTTATTTCCCTGTGACCGAAGGATAATGCTCCCGAAGTGAATAAAGTTTCCAAGTCTTACAGAGACCATCAGCATTCTGTTTGACTTCAAAGGCATTATGTATAAAATCTCTTGCTCTATCTTAGAAAGAATGGCTAACTTGAAAAATCTGGCTTCAAGAACATATATGAGAAGCAGGGAGACCTTTTCATTTTGAATGTAAGGCTTAGAATAGGATCAAATCTAAGTTGAATGGCTAAACTTGAAATTTCTGCTTCATGAACCTATATGGGAAGCAGGGAGACTTTTTCATTTTTGAATGTAAGGCTTAGAATAAGATCAGATCTAAGTTGAAACCTTAAAGTTCATATAAAAAAAAATATAAAAAAAATAAAAAAAATAAAAAAAGAAGAAGACTTGTGGATATTTGGAACTGATTTATTGGGACAAAGAAAAACAAACACAAAAACTGATGAAGGACAAAACAAGTACTCAATTCAATCTTGTAAGAGTGATGAAAGGAGCAGAAAATTGGCCTCATAGCTTCTGAGAAAAGAAATAAGTGGGACACTTGGAAGGATAACTTATCCTTCAAGTTCATTGGATCAATGAACAATTAAAGATGATTACAAGTCAAGTTTTTTCATTCAGTAATGACAATAAGAAATAGATATACTTATTGAGAAAGACTGATGCACATTATTCACACCAAGGAAGAAGTGATAAGCATAGTTGTCAAGGTGTCACCTAGGCGATGCCTAGGCACCCAGGAGGCCTTGTGTCACCTTGGAAAATTGGGGTCGCCTAAGCGGGCACCTTGATCGCCTAGGCGCCCTGTCAGACCTCCGGCACCTTGGTTCACCTTGGCGCCTTGACAACCATGGTGTTAAGCAACATGAGTAAATGACAGTAAGCTTTATTGTTTGAACTTGTAAATAACAGTAAGAAATTATTTAAAATGTACCTATGAATGCCATGCCTCAAGCAGATGGGATTTCCAATGAAAAGATAGCAGGAACGAAACATTGGCTGATGTCAGAAATTAAAAGAATACAGTATAAGCAAACCCAATCATAAGGTTACCGTAAGGATTTTGAATATAAGCTTGGTCGGAAGTACTTTGAGAATCATAGCAAAAGTTCTGTAGTCAAGAATTATGATGGTTTTACTGAGAATCAGTATTTTTGTTGATTCTCACAACCAAGAATTGTGTGAATCCCAGGTTGACACTGAGAGTGGGGTGAATCAGTGACCTTTAAAAAATCTTTCCCAACTTAACTGGCTCTATCTGTGATGCTGCCCCTGTCAATTATGTGCAGTGCTGCTTTGAGTAGACCCTTATTGGTTGCCCCAATATAGTCAATAACAATCATGTAACACACCTTGCCTCTCAACCACGGGCAACACAATCCTATGGCAAGGTCTACCCAGAGTGCAATGTGCACACCCATCCTGCAAACAGAGCACTCGGTACAATCATCACCAACTCGATGTACGAAGGCCAATCTATGGAGCAATACCCTAACCAAGGTTTCATATATTACCCAATACGTTACTCACTTTTTGGTTGCTCCTACACCCAGGTGCTACAACACCTTGCTTCAATTCAAACAATAACTTGAACTAGTGCAACAATCCCCACTCCTGTCAAGCCCCAACGTAATAGGTTACAATTTATATATCAACAATTACGAAAGTCAAACCTTACAATATAGAACCTTAGGCTTTTGTGACATACAACAAACATAGGTTACAATAAATGGACTTGGAGGAGAGTGATTACCTTCCCAGCATAATCACAAGTGAAGAATCTTGTCTGTGGTCATCAAGGCTCCTCACTGGACTCTTCAATTACCCTTGATGGAGGGTTGAATCTTCAAGTGTATGCATTATGCAAGCATGGACCCCTTTCTCTTCTTCTTTCTTCACCTTAAATGGAGACTCATTCAATGTCTTCAATATTCCTCACCAACCACTCTACTGACCTCCAATAAAGCATAGGTAAGCAAAGAAGATTGGTAGGTTCAATGAATACACACACAACCTCAAGAACAGTTCTCTTCTTAGTTTTCCACTCAAAACCTCTATGATTCTTATCCTTCTTACCAGAAGCACAAGCATTCAAAAACACAAAATCTGCAATTTGAACAAGTTGATTTGGGCTTGATTTGGCCAAGAAAGGACCATTTGAAGTTTGACAACTAAAATTATTAGAAATGGAATCTCCGGAAGTCATTCGGTGCATCGGCGCTATACGGGATCGCCGCCGGCATGAAGATCCGCACATCACCAATCAGACCGTCAGACCACGTTTCGGTCTGCGGTAGTAGTTCGGTCATATGGATAAGATTCTGCCCGATAGACAATCGATCGATCATTTGAATCGCAGTCAACATGATTAAGAAAAAGGCAGGATGAATACGATCCATTCAAACAGAATCAAAAGATGTCGCACCGAAGCACGAGAAACACTGGCTCATGGCATCGCTATGGTGTAACTCGAAGTACATTTGTTCGGTGTGTCCAACAAATCAGAACATGCGCGAAGGCATCTATGACGTCGTAAACCCACACCTCATCATCCCCTTTTTGCAAGTCGTCGGTCCGAATCCTATGACATGGCACATTCTTGACGAAAGATCTGAATAGCTGATCCCCTGAATTCCCAAAAATACCCCTGACAAATGTGTTAAAGGCCTTAGTAACCTGATTTTTACAATGGTTGCTACTGTTACCAATACCCACCTCTCTCCGAGAAATACATCGAATATCTTGTGGACAATTCAACACTAAGTCACTTTTTTTATGCCATAAACAATTGTGAGGATCTGGTTAGGCAGCGTACAGCACCTGGTGGGCTGGGCACCATGGCTGCCTGGCCTATATGTCCCGCAAGTGCCGGCTTGGAGGCCACAACAGTGCCGCACACACAGGCCAGCAGCGTTGGACTGCTGGCTGGACCAGTGGGGCACTCTCTCCTCCATTTCTCTCTCCTCTTTCTCTATCCTCCTTTTACCTCCTATCCCCAGTTTCTAACAATGCGACTTCTATTGTGACCTGTTGACTGCCACCTCACCCAGTGAGGTCCAACTAGGCCTTCCAAACACTGACAACACATCTCGTCACTGCCAAAACAGTCCACAATGACAAAACACTGCCAGATCCCTCAGGGTTGCCAATAATGACAACCACAGCCAAACAGATTTGTAACAAAGTAGAGAAGAAAGAGAAAAAAAGATGAAGAGAATGGAGTGAGATAGAGAAGAAATGAATTTGTTCCTCCTCTCCTAGCAGCCTCTATTTATAGGGAAACAAAGAGCAAAACAGCTAAGCCGAGGACTCCACATGACAACATGACAAGGAGTACTAGGGACTTAGTTACCTAATAAGATAGGGGTTCCATACGTCAACATGACAAGGACTCTTAGATAAACAATAAATCCCAGTTACACAATAATTCTAGTCTCCTATTTAAACATGAAATAAAGATAAAGTAAAAGAATATAGTCAAGGTTCACGGAGTCGGTTTCAAAGCCGATACGACCAGTCTCAAAAGTCAAAACCGAGTTGTTTCGGTCAAAACCTATGGTTTTTTTCTTGTGACCTCAAAAGTCAGGTTTCGAGGTCCAGAAATGGTTTATTTTGATCTGATATATATATATATATATATAACCATTTTATACCTTTTTCCTATATTAGTTTAGGGAAAAAATCTAAAATAGTATTATGTGGTGTGGACTGTGGACCCAAGTTTGGTAAGGTACACTGAAATCTAGGATTGTGTCCAAAGTTAAGTTGGTAACAATTATTTATAACTAATATTATTTAAGTAAATGTTTCTTTAATTTTAAAGAAACATGTACTTAACTTATTATTCACAAATAAGCAAACTCCCCATTTGAATCCAACAAAAATAGTCTGAATTTCAAATTCCAAAAGAATAAGTAATCAACTTTCCAATTCAAGAACAAAAACCAGATTTACGGTGCAGGGGCGATTTTTAACTTCAAAATGCTAAGCTTATTCCCAAATCTAAAAATTCAATAAATATTATTACAATAAAGCATCACTAAAAACCAAGAGTGCACCAAAATAAACTCTTACTTTGATGCCCAAAAGATTATTTTCATCTACAGCGACTTTAAACAGCATTCGCGTACTTTGTACAAGGTTTGACCAAGAGTAACTCCTTCAATATAACTCAGATTCAAGCTGTCACGACCCATTTCTGGATACGGGCATGATACTCGGGTTGCTTACCAGTAACTCGAATCACCCAGGATCATGCGCATTTTGTGAACCACCAAACCACCACATAACAACTCACATACACAATATCCAACATAATCAGAGTAAAACCAGATAGAAGTATAGTAACAGAAGTATAACATATATCAACTAAAATAGTTGATGCCAACTAAATGATAATTATATTAATAACATTGTTAATTATCCTAAGCTTACATCCCAGAAAACTCAATATATTGTTTATACAAAAACACCCGGAAGAATAGATCTGAACAACAACCTACAAAGAATAGACCATATATTTTATCTATAAATCAATCGGAAGGCGCCACTCAGGGGCCATAGATAAAATAGCTGCAGCAGCCCTCACCATGGCCCTCTTCAATGGGCTCCCCAGTAGTGCTAGTGTGGCTGGTTTCCACAGTAAGAGAATCCATAAAGTCTGCCACCGACAGTGTACTTGCATCCGAATCTAAGAAGAGGTATCGATACAGGGGTGAGCTCACATCCCAACTCAGTGAAAGGTTAAGCCAAATGCACATGCACATGAATACAAATATGTGATTCATTAATTAAGTTTGATGTAATGGTCTGATAGTGTCATCTCACAATTCACCACAGTCTCTGACTCATGGATCCACGCTCATGCACAGGAAAAATGTACAAGGCCCATAGTCCTGGACCGCATCCCCGCACCCGCAAGGATAAACCACCACGCATGATCCCGGATCAATGGATCGTCATCCCTGGTATAGGCTCCGTCCTGGCATCCTCAATCCTTGACCATCGGGACTCATCCCGTCACCACTATGTCGGTTCATTGGGGAAATTCGAATCCCGGACCCTCCCTCTTTATAGAGCCTATGCAAGTACATAACCCCTTACTGGCATGGGTTGATACCATGGTGTGAAATCCTAACTACATACATCTAGATGCTAGCACAAAATTTAAAGGGGGCCGAACTCCAGCAGAGAATCCTGACCCCAATCCCGTCGGGCATCGTGCCTCCACTAGAGTGCCAACTATGCAAAGCTGGATCCATATGGTCATACATCACCAGTCCTTCAGCTACATTTGCCGACTTAAACCCTCGTACAACCAACATGGAGCTGGATGCAAGGGTTTGCCCTTGCTGCTAGCTCGCATCCTCCAATTGAGCCCGAGAACCAGGCTCAGCTAAGCTCAGCTGTACAAGAGGTGGGGGAAATCCTTCCCCACCTCACAATAGGTTATTTCAATGGTGGGGGAGCTCCCCCACAATTTAGGTGGTCTAATATGCACACAAACACCCCCTAGTGGGGTGTGCAACCATCTATGGCAAAACCTAGGGTTTCCTAGGTCTCATTAATGGTGGCAACCACCACCATTAATGGGGGTCAATTGGTATTCAATGAGGAGGGTTTAGGACACTTACTTGGATGTGTGGAGGGGAAAAGCAATGTTGGAGCTTTGTCTTCCAAAAATCCTTTAATGGGGCTGCAACACTCTTCCTTCACTAAAATCCCAATGTTGCGATTTTGGTCCTATTTATAGGAGAAAAAAGGGGGTCTGGTGTCAGACCCGTGGCTAAGCCGGAGGCAATCAAGTTGATGTTGCCTCTAGCTCTTATCAACCGATTGGGCTGAAAAGGCAGCCCTAGGTGCTGCTTTCAGCACCCAGCTTGGCGGTGTGTCCCTTGGGCCCACTTGAGACCTCACATACTCTCCACATGTCCAGGTAGAATTCCTTACCTAGGATTCGGGTGCATTGATCTGATCCGCGTCGGGTCCACCTGCTCACGGCATGGGAAGACCTGGCATAGGAAAATCCCAATTAGTAGAGGATTTTGGATGCAGGTCTTACACAAGCAATCTCAGATTTGTTACTAAGCTAGCATAATAAGCTTTCCAACAAATTTGGGATTACTTGAATCCGAGTTATATTGAAGGAGTTACACTCCTCAAACCTTGTTCGAGAAAACCTGAATGTTGTTTAAAGTAGTTTGAATGGAAATAATTTTTTAGGCATCAAAACAAAATATTATATTCGCTTTTTAGTGATGTTTTACTACAATAAGATTATGAGATTTTTATATTGTAGAAAAGCCCTATCATTTAAAAGTTGAAAATCGCCCCCTCAACTAGAAATGCAATTTTGTTATTGAACCCGAAAGTTGACTTTTTGTCCTTTTGAACTTGAATTTTAAACTATTTTTATTAGATTCAAATAGGGGGTGTTTGCTTATTTATGAATAATATCTTAAGTAAATGAAACATAAAATTAAAGAAACATTTATTTAAAGGGTAAATTACACCAAAGGTATCCAACATTTTGAGAAATAATACCAAAGGTACCTCACATTTCAAAAATCATATGTTTGGTACCTCTTTTCATATTTTCAGCATTACCCCTACCATAACCTCCTCCTCGTCCAACGAGTACCTTGCCCTTCGCTCCCTCCACAGTGTTGAATCTGCTGATCTCTAGAGACTTGATCTTCATCAACATCTTCTTATAACCTTCAATCATAACTTGCTTTTGATATGCGAAAAGACACTTCTTGACTCCATTGGTTCATTCCACCATCACCCTTTTTGAGCAACTACGACCTTCACGGATTCCGGTGAGAATCTCCTTAGCTCTTGAAATCGCTTCACTGTGAAGCCTTTGAAGCAGATTTCAGCATGAGGGAGTGAGTAGTTCTCCAATTTCTTATTGACGGTACAAACTGTTCTCCTTTAATGGATTCAGTACATAGCATCAACCCATCACTTTGGGGGGATCTTGTTTAGGAATTTGATAGAGGAGTTGCAGAGTTGAATAACTATCCTAGAATTAGATGTTTGGTTACCCATTCTCCCATGTCAATATTGTAATGATTCCTAGAAGCACTAAACAAAGATTTCAATGCCTCATCATTTGGCTGAATTGCCACATCCACGATCAATTTCCTTGCCTCTCTTAGGTGTCATGCTCGGTCAAGGACATCAACCACACTACCATGGTATTGGAGCTTGGGCTTTACATTGTATACTCTCCTCATAAGCTCAAAACATCTCAAACCTTTCTTCAACAAGCCCACATGGCCATCCTCTAGAAGGTTTTCATAGCTTTCTCAAAATTCCCAGACTTAGAGAAAGCATTGATAATAGCATTCAAGAAAATCGAGTCAAGTTTCATTCCACATGGAGCACTTTTGGATGGTCAAGCTTTGATCACTTGACCCATTCTGAGTCGATGCCCTTCCAAGTGCTAAGTTCGAAGTCCTAAGCTGCAAAATGGGAAGGAAGAAACATCTAAAACCTTTTTCACTTTGAAGAAGAGATGAACAGTGCAACCATGAAAAAAATCAGGGTTCTAGAGGCTTTTCATTTTTGTTGCTCGTACGGGGTATTTGTTGCTCGGTTTCTTTGATATTTCTTCTCTCCATCAATGGTTATTTCAGCCACTGCTGCATCCTTCTTGTTCTCGTCAATGATGGTCTCTGTTAAAAATTATCGGCTAGAGCAATGATGCTGGAGAAGGGGAAATGCATATCTAGTGAATATGGTAGGGAGGAGAGGAGCAGTGGATGCAATTGGATGGGGTTGCAGGGGAGAAGGGGCTGCTGGAGGAAAGCGTGCGAGTGTGGAATGGAGTGGTAGTTCCTCCATAAATGGCCTCCATTAATGGAGGCCAAGGATTAAACCTGGGTTTAGGATTTTGACCTCCCCCACCCCCATTGGTGGCATAAATGGAGTCGTGATGACTCCATTGAGTGTACCACCTAAAATATGTTAAGAATTGTTGGGGAGCCAAAACTCCCCATATAGACTCCATCGTCCCTGTTTGAGTCTGGTTTTCCGGACTCAACCGGCGGACCTGTGCCGAAGGCTAGGGTACTATCAATACCTCCGGGTCCGGCACCTTGACCATGTATGGTCTGGCTTGCGAAGGGGCCGGCAAGGCCCCATCCTCCGCCAGACCCATACTTAGCCTAGTATCTTGGTTGATTTGAGCCGGTGGCACCATCCACCGCTAATGCCTCTGCCTCGCTCTCTGTTAGTTTTCCCTGTCATATGAATTTAAGCCGGCGGCTCAATGCCGGTGGCAAATCCTCCAGATGGCAGCCCCCGGCTCCGCCATGGGGCCGCAATACCTACATGGGGGCCGGCTATGTTATGGGGCCGCCATGCCTACAAGGGGCTGAATAAGCCATCTGTGAGCCGAAGGCACCACCATCCACCAATGCCTCCGCCTCACTCATAGAGGCTTTAATAAGATAACAAAATCAAGTCGGAGGCAAAGCCGGAGGCACAACCATCCGCCTTAATCCTCTAGCTCTCTATATGCTGAAAACTATTAAGGTTTAGCCCGTGGCTGATTCCGGAGGCACCATCCCTCAGTACCATCCGCCGCCTTGGCACTGTTGGCCAGTATGCGTAGTTAGATCCTTCGGAGACCAACAGTTGGGTTCTCGACTTACCTTGGAACCCGCATAGTGACATTTAGAACATGTTTATGCTGATATAAAAGTTAATTAACTAACCTAATGAAACTTATGTAATCTAATAGGTAAACTGACTTGGTAGTTAATGAAGCCTTTAGCCGACTTCTAGGTTTTGCAACACTTGTGGTGCCTACAGGTGAGGGGTCGGTTCCGTAGAATTAGGACATATGATGTATGTCTATGTTGTATGCTAGATAACATGTCAACTAATAATTGTGATATTTGAGCATGCATTTGCATTATAACAACTGTGTTTGATTAATGGTGTTGTGGTTAGTGGTGTGTATAACTTGTGTGACGTACGAGTACCAATGGAAGGTAACACATGGGTACACGGGTCCTAAACTTGTATGACATGCGGGTACCAGGGGAAGGTGACGCATGGGTAAAGGGGCCCAAACTTATTGCTGGCACCTTAGGGGGGCACGGTGGCCTAAGGGAATGGGAACTGGGGGTCTCTGCTGGGGTGAAGCCATAGTTGTCAAGGCATCGCTTAAGCGCAGCCTAGGCGCCCAGGCAGCCTTGTGACGCCTTGGAGAATCAGGCGCCTTCGTCGCCTAGGTGGGCACCTTAATCGCCTAGGCGGGTGCCTTGGTCGAGCCTTGTCGCCTTGACAACTATGGGCAAAGCCCTATTACATTTACCATGATGTTTTACATGATAGGCATTAAGAGGTTGCATCACCCGGGTTCTAGCCCAAGGGAGGTGGCCCCCCTTGGACTTAAAATCCGAGGGGGGCCTGCTTGTAGAAGCAATTTGGAAAAAGAGACTTGAGCATCCTGCTTTTACCCTAGCCCAGTGCATGAGATGTGAAAGCTGTTGAGCCATAGGTAGGGCCGAAAGCTGTGGTAGACACATCAATAAGGCACTCACCTATAGAACCACACCATGACCTAACATTAAAAACAGCATCATACTCATTGGTGCATGGCATGTGATACCTAATTCCTTACTGAGCTAGGATGGGAACTCACCCCTCGTATCGATATTTGTTTTCAGATTCTGATGCAGATTACTCTGTGGCTGAGTATATGGAGTCTCCGCAGGCAAGAGATGCATCCGTGAGCGAAGATTATTCCAAAGAGCACGACGAGGGCTACACCTGCAGTGATTGCATCTACTCTTGACACAGCCCTACCTATACTCTCTCTCCCTCACCTCTATGATTTATTTTGTAGATAGATTGTGTAGTCTATCTAAACACTCGAGACAAATTTACTCTTTTTGTTTTGGCTATGTGTATATGGGATATGTAATATTTTGTGGAATCATTGAGATGTAAATCATGACTCTTCACCCTATTTATGTTATGATATTATGCAGTTAGCATCTATCACTTAATATTTCACTTCCGCTATTATTACTCTGTTTCTTTATTGTTTATTGTGGATATTGCTTATGTAAACTGTGGAATTTGTGAGTAGATCACTGTAATTGTCGGTTCCTAGGTGGATTCGGGTCGTCTCGTAGGTCGACCCGGATGTCACTACCAATTCCTAGATGGGCTGTGACAGCTAGGACCGGAAAAACTTTGCTGTAGATGAGTATGCATTGCTGATGCAGTAATATCAGCTTATTCTGCAGAACAAAAATTTACTTTGATCACCTTGTAAGTGTTAACTAATATTATTGTAAAAGGATGGGCCAGTTTATTGAGGCCCATTACCGATTAATTTAGGTGTTTAGTGATGGCCTGATTATTCAAGCCCAATACTGATTTAATAAAGAGACCATGTGGCCTATCCTATCCCTTCTTACTTGTAAGCACGTAGGGGAAGAGGAGTGTTTTTTTTATCCTTTTAGCCATGAGAGTCCTTGTCATGTTGACATGTAGAACTCCAATTTACTTTGTAACTCCTATTTAAATTGTAACTAGGACACTTTATCTTGTAGAGTCCTAGACCTATCACTTTACCCCTTTTGTTTTGTTTATAAATAGTGATTGCTAAGAGGAGAAGAATACACATCAATTCTCGCCATCTTCTTTTATTTTCTTATTTTGCTACAATAAGCATGTAGGGGAATGGGTTTTCTAGGTCAGTCTGTCACAAGCTCAACAAGGCAAGGACACATTAATTTGTCTGACAAAAATAATCTAGATCAGTCTATCACAATCTTGGCAACAAAGCAAGGACACATTCATTTGTGTCTGACAAAAATAAGGGGAGTCCAACCCAGTAACAAGTCAAAATAATGGCGCAAAAAAGAGAATGGATTGGGTGACCCAACACAGCAAAGATTGAATGTTTTATTCAAATGTTTACAAGCTAGATAAGGTGTTATTTCATAGAAGAGTTCCACATCTCCTTGACACCCATTTTTCATTTTCCGCATATCAATCAATGTTTGTGCATTAACTTTGATTAATACTTCTTTCTTTCTTCTTTTTTACAATTCTTTTTAAGGATTAAAAAAGAAGAATGTGTTTGCATATGTTTATGGGAGTGAGCGAGAGAAAAAGAGTGAGAAACTAAGAGAGAGAGAGAGAGAGATTGATTGATTGATTTGATTGATTGATTGCCCAAAAGCAAACAATACTATATGTATTTGCGTGATCATATAACATAATTATTGTAGAATTAAAGGTGAATGTCATGGCATCTGTGATTGTATGAGTGAAGTTTCATTTAAATTTTCGATGCCCATATCAAGTTTACATAGTTTTCGTAATCTTTACAAACATGGACAACCATGAGTTCCATGCATTAATTCTACTTCCATGAAGACTGAAATCTAAACCTAGACAAAGTTAACAACCTTGCAAGCTACATTCATACTACAATCTGCGACTTGAAAGGAGCAGATTCACCAATCCATTTAGAAGCAATTACGTATATAAGTACAAAACCACAGCTTCTATATAAAATTTAAATCACCAATGGAGAATAAATGTTTAAAAAATAAAAATATTACCACCTTAACTGCAATTATAGCATGATCAAGAAGTGGAAGAAGATTGGGGTGGCTAAAAAGGGATGAGACATGAATCTCCTCCCTCACCAATTCTAACTGCTCATTGGTTTGAATTAAGACTTTCTTCATTGCATATGTACCATCATCTGCACCAACATGAAGCTCAGTTAAAACTTGAGTTCCTCATTCAACTATTTGACATATGGGATCACAATCATAACACAGCATCCTTAATCCTGCTCTCCGAACAAAGAAATATAAATAGAATAATAAATAAAAGAAAACAAGATCAAGTCAGATTCAAATCATTAATGCGTTTCTTTTGTTTAATTTTTATTTATTTTTTTAAGAAAAAATTTTATTGACATTATAGAATTAAGGAGGGATTCACGAAGAACCAGGAAGGCAATTAAAGGAACCAGCACCACCCCCAAAAAAAAAATTAACAATATAATCTAGGATATCTACAACCAGTGAGGTCCTTCAAAATACAAAACTGAATCTCAGATAGAAAGTTGTTGAAGAGAAAATTCTTCCTACCGAAATTCTTCCTGTTGGTTTCTTTGTACACAAACTTAACAGCACAAGACCGGAGCCTATGAGTGAAACCTCTAATGTGATTTAGTATACAACACGACATCCAAGGGGCATTTTAGCAGCCCATTGATATAATCTATTGCATTCTTGGAGTCCGACAAAATAATGATCTTATGAAATCCCTGTTCACATGGCAGGTTCATGACCAACAATAGTAGCATGGAGTTCATGACCAAGCATAGAAATTGGAGGCGTGGCAGTAGCCAGTGCAAACAGAACTTCCCTACCACTGTTTGTTCCTACACAGCCATAACCACCGCTATCTTAGCTGTAGCCTGTAGGGATCCATCACAGTTAAAATAATGTCCTCACTAATTTGTGTGTGTGTGAGGGGTGGGGGTGATTGACCAGGAGCACCAATGGGCTGAACAGTGCTTAAAATGCATTCCCTTTCCCCAACAGATCAAATAAACACTTTAATAGTGAGCTGTAGGGATCCATCGCAGTTAATGGTAATGTCCTCACTATTTTGTGTGTGTGTGTGTGTGTGTGTGTGTGAGAGAGAGAGAGAGAGAGAGAGGGGTGGGGGGTTGACCAGGAGCACCAATGGACCGAACGGTGCTAAAAATGTATTTCCTTTCCCCAACAAATCAAGTACTTTAATACTATCTAATAAATGCAATCGTTTGGATCAGGAGAGAAATCAAACAAAGACCAAAGAAACAAGTAAAAAAAAATAACACTTTAATACTATCTAATAAATGCAATCTGATACAAATCGTATCAGAAATGGCTACTTTAAGGGTAACCGACCTCCTAGAAAGAGAGACAAAGAAGAGAAGAATAACAGAGAGAGAGAGAGGAGATTAGAGTAATGTTCAATGCCTTTCTATTCATATCTCTCCTTGTTATATAGCCGATGACAACTCATCAAGGGCCTACCTATTTCTGTTACAACGTCCTACTCATAAACTTTCCCTTTTATTATAACCTCCTACAATTATTTTGCCACATAGCATGCCTTATATGTAATTACCAACACAAAACGTAACATTGTCATCCCCATATACGAGAACCTTGTCCTCAAGGTTCTACCCAAGGTACAGTCGGAAGGTTGGTACTGTCGCTGAGAGCTGTTTCTCCAGCTTGTTCATGCAACTGCTCCAGTGCTCAAGAAGATTGCTGAACGCAGCAAGCCGCAGAGAAAGTTCACTGCGGACGCCAGATTTTCCTGCAAAAAGAGGGCCACTATGGAATCCAGAAGGTCTTGCTGCCAGTTCTTGCAGTCTATTTCACTGGGATCCAATCCTTCGGTATACGTCATGAAAGCACTTGCGAGGGCTAGGATTTTTGTGAGATGAGATCTCATTGCAGAAAGTAATCTCGTTATAGGCCCATTGAACCATGATCCCTATCATCCATTTCTCCTTCTCACAGTCAAATTAGGGATGAGACTTTGTAACCAGCTTCCAAGCAGACTCTAACAGTATTTGGAGTCCAAGAGTTGCCATTACTGAGGCAAAAACAATGATTCCCACGGTTTGCACCCACTTCTTGCCGAACGGGAACCAATTGGGCTTTCGAATAAACCAGAAAAGAGATCCAAGAGAGAGTCCAATGGCGATGCAATCATTGCTATCCAACTACATGCCATTGAAGCATATACTTTTGCTATGAAAAGGATCAAGTTCACTATGTTGGATACGTACTTTGCTGTCTTTTCGCCTTTTGCCAACTCCTCTTCAACCTCTGTGAGAGTTGCAAGCAGACATGCAAGAAGGACTTGAGTAGTAATCCACCAGAGCAATCGAACAGTTCTGCAGTCTTCGAAGGTCTTTCAGACCACGCGGATGCTGGTGTAGTCGACAACAACGCGCTTCATCAACACATAAGCATGCACCCACATCCCAAAAAACAGAGCCCCCAAGCCGGCACAAGCACATATAACGATCTGTAGTATAAACCCATCTGCTTGGAACAAATTCTGGGCTTCAATGAAAAGTTGTAACGCAGTGATGGATTCTCCAGATTGGGCATACCCATCATGGCCATAGAAAGGAATGAGGCTGTTACTTACGTACCTGTCAGTATCAAGCCCAAGTTTCACAATAAGTGCATAAATCCCAATTCGTTCATATGGAATATCCACGCTTGGAGCGTCGATTTGGTCTCCTTCCTCCTGTTGAGGAACTGATTCCAGATTCTTCTCCATGACTTGGGATACCTCAGCCTCGTAAGCTTCACCAACGCAAACCTCACCAGAATAGATTAACGAATCATCTCGATCAGGTCCAGTTCTCTTTCTTGATCTCCCAATCCGTTTCCTCCATCCCTACTTGTAATACCTTTGCCTCGGACCGAATCAACTCGATGATTTCGAACTCGCGAGCAAGGTCTTCTGGATAAAGCCAAATAGGAAGGAGATAAGCGAAAACCATTGTTTCCACTTCTATAATCGATTCATTTTGTTTCGAAGGTTGGTCGACACAACAGCGATGGCAGATGTAAAGATGGGAGACATAGAGATCATCGCCTTCGAGTTCAAGAGCAACCAGCTTCTCAGTCTTATCATTAACGCCTTCTCTAGTGACAAGGAGATCTCTCTTCGAAAGCTCATCAACAATTCGTCCGATGCTTTGGGCAAGGTCAGATTTGAGAACTTGACCAACAAGACCAAGCTTGATGCGCAACCAGAGCTTTTCATTAGGCTTCTTCCTAATAAGGTTAACAATACCCTGTCTATCATCGACGGTGTCATTGGGATGACCCAAGCCAACTTGGTAATTAATTTGGGAACAATCGCAAGGTCGGCTAAGAGCGTTGCAGCAGTTCCTTGGTAAGTGGGATCTGGTATTTGATGGACTGTCATCAATCGAGGCATATATTGATAAGAAAAGTTGCCGGGGCTTGCAAGGAGGGGGATCCGTCCCAGACATCTCAAT
Source organism: Protea cynaroides (assembly GCA_028583415.1). Classification (NCBI taxonomy): domain Eukaryota; kingdom Viridiplantae; phylum Streptophyta; class Magnoliopsida; order Proteales; family Proteaceae; genus Protea; species Protea cynaroides. The sequence goes on from CM053268.1 coordinate 75,742,667, forward strand.
ACGAACTGTAGCGAGTTGTAGAGGTAAAAACTTCCCATCAAATGAGGGCTCTTCTGCCGGGGGTATGGTCATCTGATCTTTAAGTCCGAACTCGAATCCTCCATTATCTACACTGGGAGCTTCTGGATCTCGATCCTCCGACGGCTAGTATTCCTTAGCTCCCAAATTCTTCAACACATATGTTGTTGTAGATCGAGCCTTGGACAGGCTCTCTGTTAGAGATGCCTAAGCCAACTGCAGCTGGGAATGATTATTGTTTGGCTGCAGCTGGGAAAGATTGTTGTTTGGCTGCAACTGGGAAGGATTATCGAGCAGGTGCTGCGTTTGGGTCTGAAAGAAGGATTGGGTTGGGACAGTGGCCAAAATTGAGATTGTGGAAGGTTATCTGGAGGTTGCGGAGGGTTCACAAGAAGCTTCGAAGGGTTGGTGGTCGGAGTAGGGTGGGTATGCAGAGGATTAAGGGTTGGGGTTGAAACAGAGATTGAAGTTGGGAAGGTTGAGACTATGTTTGATGTGGGTATTGGCACTGGTGAAAAACGGTGAAGGAGATCAAAGTGGACTGGAGTGAAGCAGGAAGGGTAACCAGTGGGTTGGGTGGTGGTAACAAAATCGGCAATGGACAGAGATGGCATGGTGGAACGTTGAAGGAGACGATCGAGCTTTTCCTCCATGGAGTCTAAGAGTCGGAAGAGCTCCAAGCAGGTTAGCCGATGCACATCCATCATCGCCCGGTGAGAGTCCATGCAGAGTTCTCAATGAAAGCACCAATGATACAAATCGTATTAGAAATGGCTACTTTGAGGGTAACTGACCTCCTAGAAAGAGAGACAAAGAAGAGAAGAATAACAGAGAGAGAGAGGAGATTAGACTAATGTTTGATGCCTTTCTATTCATATCTCTCCTCATTATATAGCCAATGACAACTCATCAAGGGCCTACCTATTTCTGTTACAACGTCCTACTCATAAACTTTCCCTTCTATTATAACCTCCTACAATTATTTTGCCACGTATCATGCCTTATATGTAATTACCAACACATAACCGTAACACAATCATTTGGATCAGGAGAGAAATCAAACAAAGACCAAAGAAACAAGTAAGAAAAATTAATTGTTAAATGCAAAACTGCAGTGCAGACAAAGAATAAAACAAAACCCGTTTCCAATTTATCATTAGAACAACAACAGGAGAGAAACGCCCCAGGAGTGAAGATTGACATGTTAATCTCAGGCACTAAAAGAAGCCAAAAAAAAAAAAAAAAAAGGCTTCTTCCGACATCGAAACAACACATTTTTCAGAATAAAGCTCAATTCAACACTATCAATTTGAATGTGAAACAACGAAGTAAATTTCGAAGACTTGCAAAACACACTTTCTCCAATAACAGAGTAACTCAATTATAAGATCACAACATAATAAATTTTACATCCAAAATTATCTTTTTCATATTACGACTAAAAAGAAGAAGACTACCATATTCTGACCAACAATCTCCAAATTGTATAAAAAAATCCTCCCCATTAACAATGAAACGCATCTTCATTCAAATTCCCAATGAAATTAACAAGGAACAAATTCATTGACACGAGAACAGATGAAGACAAATTAAAACCCATGAAGCTAGTAAAGAAACAGATCAAACCTGAAACGTGAGATGGGTCTTTGATTTTCCTCCGAACGCCACCACCCAGAGCCGAGTCATTCCCAACCTCCTTGACGAGATAGACGAATGCAAACCCGCCTTCTCCGAGTTGCCTCAAAATTCTGAAACGGTTCTCATTGATCCAAACATCACCCCCGCCATTAACGGCATCGTACAGTGCATTCAAACCTGAAAACGAGCAACCCATCTTGGTTTGCACGTTGCACCCCGTCTCTCTCTCTCTCTCTCCCTCCCTCCCTCTAAGAACAAACCAGATCTTTAGTTTCTCATGTCAAATCGATACGACTCGCATAAAATTTTTTGCCCATGCAGGGATGCAAATTTTTATAGCTGCCAAGCTTCGCAGCTTTGCTCTCGCTGACATGCTCTGCAATTTCGGTTACAACGAGCTCATGAGTTTAATTCTCATGGGGTTATTTATAAAAAAAAATCTTCAAATCAATCCTGACCGTTGAAATGTATATTCCACTCAGTATATCCTGCTCTGAAGTCTAAACGTGAGACAGTGAGCTGACTACAATCTCAAGTCTCACCCTTTTTTTTTTTTTAGAGCTCATGATCCGCCGTTGATTTTTTACCAACAAGTTGTCCCCATTGGGGTTCAAGTCTCAACTTCTTTGTATAAATACAAGGCTTTACGGCGTCACCAAGTCTTCATAGAGTTTGAATCACCATGTCTCCATGAGATTCTATCATCGTTGATTGGCATGGGACCCACCTCTAGAGTGTAGGACCCACGAGATATAGACGGTGTTGGGATTGCATGGAATACAAGTACATTTAGGTGAACTATTCTCCCTCTTATGTTCCATTAAAAAAGGGGTGGGTGAGTTTTTGTGCAGATCCGATGGACATCGATATTCAATGTGATGAAACCGGATTGGTAAAAAAATGTTCTCTTAAGGATTCACATCCTCTCCTCCTTGTGATTAGACACGTGGGGCTCGGGTGAATCCGAGCCCTCCATCTGAGCCAACATTGAGCCGACAAACTAAGCTGATAGGGGGTGTCGGCTCGGATGCAGGGCTCGGATTCACCTGAGTCCCATGTGTTGGCCATCCAACGGGGGCGTCCCCCTCCTCCCAAATCGCTGGGAGGAGAGGATTTGAGTCAATTCTCTTAATGTAGCTATAATTGAAAAAAAAAAAAAAATGAACAAATGACAACATCTCAAGAAAATTATTCCATATGGAAATATGATGAAGTAAATCCCATGAATGGATATTGACTGAACTTAAGTATACCTTAATTAAATCTATTGCTGTTTGAATTCACCCATCTTCTCTTGGGATGAGATAATTTATAGAAAATACGGACAAGGTGAACAGAAGTCAAGCTCAAGGCTCGTGACTGCTCTGATACTTAAGTTAGGATCCACATAGTAAACAGTAAATAAATTGTATGAGACAAAGGTAGTAAGAAGCTCAAAACACCATTAGAGTTAACGAAACTCTCAAACGGATGTTCCAAGCGAGGTTTGTGAAAAATCTTACTGTGAGTATCTGTGTCAATTTGTGTGTCGATCTTTAATCCAATAAGCACTTTTTCCTTTTATAGGGAGGGAGGGAAACATGGCCCAATTTCTCTTCTTTTTTTCTTTCGGTTTTTTTTAAGGGCCCACCCAATTTCTCTGGTAGTTCGAGCTTGCTTCTAGTACCAAAAGCGCTTGTAAGACCTTTGTCATTGACTTAAGCATGGTGAGGGTCGTGGTGTGTCAATTACAGTCTTGTGTTGCTCTTCATGTGGACTAGCAAGAATCATGTTTGTACAGGTCTTTTCCATCTGCCCCTAAGAGTGGGAGATGAATTGACATATTGGATCCTTGGGAGGCAGCATGGTCAGTACCATATAGCTTGGGTGAGGAGTTGGAGATGGCGCCATTAATGCAAATCACTTGAGTTGAGGCCAGCGTAACAAATGCAGCATGCCTAGGATGGCTCGATGTTTGTTATAAATGTTGTTCGCCCCATTCACCATAATCACAATTAATGTTGTGTGTTCGATAGTGGAAACATTAATTGCAGTGAGGTCAGCAATGTTGCTGTTGAAACTGGGTTGGTTAATGTGTCCAGCAACCAGCAAGATAGAGAGAAGGTTATTGGAGGACGATCTGGAAGACTTGATGTCCACTCCAACGGTCAAGTCAGTAACAGGGCACAGTCAGGAGCTTACTAGAGAGACGTAAGCTCCGAGAAGAATGTGGTTGCTTGAGTATTCTCTCAAAGCGTGAGGATGGTGAAGAGTGTAAAGAATCGGATCCCCTTACCTGTGGCCATTTAGTGTTTATATAGAGGACACACCTATAGTTGGCGTCGAACACGTTACCCAGTAATCGAGTTATATGAGAAGTTTAACTCTCATGATGATTCTTAACTGGTTATGTCCTTCCACCTTAGGATGACGATCCTACAATCAGGACGAGTCACCACTTTCGACTTGTGAGGTAACTATCACTTATCCGCTTGCTAAAGAGTCCTCTACAAGTCAAACTCTCAAAGTGGTGATGTGATAGGAGTGTAACCCCAACCTGTGACGCCGACCTGGAGACCTAGGACATGGCTACTTGCACGTCCTTCCTCTCTCTTTATGTTGGCTCCCCGAAGGTGACACCTGTCCTGACATGCGTCATTCTCCCAGTGTGTCACGTGGGCAAACACATGTCAACCTCTAGTTGGTGAGCGAGATACGGTATCAACAGTTGCCCCTTGCTTCTACGGACTCAGCGAGTTTGAAGGAGCAATCCTAGTATCCGTTGCTTATCTCGCACGAGTTTGCTATATACCTAGTTGCAATTGGATTGAAGTCGTACTTCTCAAGTTGGGACCTGTGCCAAGTTAGGGAATGTCCTGTCCTTCAGCACACCATACCTCTCTAGGACATGATGCGTAAAACTGTGAATCATACGACCTAAAAGTCATCTATTAAGTTGTCTCTTGACTTCGCAACTTGGAGGGAGCTTCGAGTTGTAAGGGTCCGAGTGTATCCAACCATTTGTGGCATCAAGAATGGAGTTGAAAAGTTGTAACGGTCACTTTTCGAGTAACGGTCACTTTTCGAAAAGCTCGAAACTTTTTGGGGAACCTAAGAAATTTTTTGAATATCCTACTGCCCATGATCCCATGATGACCTGACGGCTGTGGATTTGGAGCGTCTGCCCCTAGGGTGTTGCCACGTTTTAAGCAAACCACTAGAATCATGACACGGCTGCCCTTGTCGTACACCACTAACATATGGATCATGCCACGACTGCCCAGTCGTACACTGATAAAGCATGCCTTCAGATTTGTCTCTACCTTTCAAAACATAGCATTAAATGTCGGAGGAGATTCAATGGTTTTTTGCTGATCGGTGAGTAAAGATGTGAAACCCGCACCCAAAATACGGGCTGATTTGAATTTTTCTCACATAATAGGTCTCTTACCGACACTAGCCTAGCATCTATATCATGAATGGAGTGTATGGAACTCTAGGTAAGAGTTAAAACCCTTTTTCTCTTAGTGTAGAAACTCTGTTTGGGAAGAATCAATCGAACCAACCAACACCTGGCCATTCTAAACTAGTTCAGGATAGGCGATTGACCAAGGAGGTCGACAAAATGTGTCTGATCGACCGCCCTTGTTCGATCGATCGCCGGTACTAGAATTGGGCTAGTTCAAGTTTAACTTGGTTGGGCTTGGTTCCAATTGGCTCCTAAACACCCATGATCGTCCCAAATCATGTGAGACCTATATTTGAATGTGTTGTAGTGTCAATTGATAACCTCTAGGTCTCCTCTATCACTCTTTAACTAAAAGTAGGACTCTTAAGGGAAGATTTGTAGTGCAACTCTAACTCTTGCATAAACTCCTTAATATAAACTCTCTATGAACCCTAACTGAGAACATTAGAACCTCTGACACATTTTGGGAGAGAGAAAGTGAATTGGAGTAAGGTTGAAGGAAGAAGAAGAGGAAGAACTACCATTGAAGGTCCTCTTTCAAGCCTCTTGCTGCAACAATGTTTAACATAAGCATTAAGGTACCTCTAAACTATTCCTGCTTTACTTAGATTGAACCCCTAATGATCTCATGAAGAAAAACCCAACATTTGATCATATTGGAACAAAGTTCCAGAAAACCATTAATGGATAATAGATATAACTATTTAATAATGCTTATGAAGAATAAACTGATACAAGTATGCAAAGTAGGACTTTATAATGAGTTATAACATTAAATTATGATTGGGAAGGGGCGATTAATATAGTACAGACCCTTAGAATCCCTCTGTGATAGCCCTCAACCCTGTGCCTTGGAGAACGGATTGAATTGGATTTAGTTCGAGCTCTCTGGTACGAGGCGGTCGACTAGGGCGGTTGACTAAATTGAGTTGATCGACTGCCTCTACTGTCATCGACCACCTAGTGTATAGAGAGGTGTATTCTTGGTATTTTTAATCCCAATTGACTATTTGGATTATGTTAACCATCCCACACCTCAAGGATGACATAATGAAAATGTTGGAATGATTGGTTTGGTAGAATGTGCTCCGAAGTGCATAAGTACATGTGGCAAAGACGACATTCACTATCATAAACCATACGGGCATATAACCTATGGGAATAGAATTCTATCATAACCAGAAACTTAAACCCATCATAAAACACCTGTAAAAGTAATCCTACAGAGATGTAAGCCTCTGGGATCCATCTAGGCCAAAATACCTAGGCGGTTAATAAAACTGAAATGATTGACCACCATAGTTGATCGACCACCTCCATCGACTGTCATATTACAACAAGCCTGTTTTGGTTGTACTTTCAACCATGGACTTTGAGACTTAACCAAGTGACCCTAGGACATGTTCCTAAGACTAATGAGGATACCTTAGACCTAATGGAAGCGAGACTAAACGATCATAAATAACATTCATACCCCAATTGTAATAGGTAAGCCGACGTAGGAAAACAAGAAAGGGACTCTATCTGCAATAAAGTAAGGATTAGCTCACCAGATATAGGTGAAGGATTAGTACTTGTTTTATTTTCTTGTTTCTGTGTGCATGTGCTTGCTACTTGTTTGGATTACTATACGATAACATGCCATCCAATAACTGTGATATCTGTTCATGCATTTGCATATTATAACTCTATATTGGTTTGGTTAGTTATGGAATGTTTGATAACATGTGGATGTTCGATAACATAATTGTTTGTCATGCGTTTGTGTCCTAGTAGATCCGGATAATTGAAATGGGATGGTTTATCTTGGTCCATTAAGCTAGGATACGGGTACCTGCATTAATAATATTCTTGGTTCAGGTTTCATATCCTATGACAGGTGATTGTTGCCAATAGGGATTTAAGTAGTGGCTATAAGACCCGTACTCTACTAACCCAATCTAACTGTGTCGTGTCAGGTCTTCCCATTATAAATGGCTCAAGCGAACCAACCTGATGAAGGATCCACAAAGCCAGGTAGGAAAACTAGTCCTTCGTAGGTTGTCTGGTCAGACAAATAGGTTTGTCCGGTCTGCGGATTGGGTGACCGGACAGTTGACCGGTCAAGCCCAGAAACCTTCTCTGAATTTAGGAAAGTTTCCAAGTTTGAGTAGTACTCCTTCCTAATTAGAATCCCACTCTCTATGGAAGGTTACCCTCTATATAAGTGACGTTTCTCTATCTCTTTTCACTCTTTTGATCATTTCCAAACCCTAGAATTGAGAGGAAGAATGGAGAAGAACATTTGGAGAAGGAGAAGGCTTTGGAGAGGAAGAAATCTTTGTAGAGAAGAGTTGTCGTCGGTTCCCAACCCCACTAGCTAGGAATCAACGGTAAGTCTAAGTTTCCATCTCTGTAGAATGCTAAGATGTGCTAAGATTGAGTTTACAATCGTAGTATTGGTAGATCAAACCCAATATCAAGAATTCTTGATAGTTGTTGTTATGTGGGAAAAATCTCATCCATTTAAAATCTTACACGTGTCAAGCTCCATCTCCGGGGCCGACCGCTATCTCTATGTTGCACTCGGCCTATACCGCTCGGAGTCACAATCCTTTCATGGCGGTGAAGCGGTCGGAGTTGCATACCTATTCGGTCACATTTCCTGGTCGGAGGTTAGTGTCCTAAAGCAACTATGCCACGACAGAGGAATCCTTCTCCTTGTATGATACGACGCCGACTATCACGGCCCTACGACCACCCTATGATGACACGTGTCATCCTTACGATTGACCAACTTAGCTTCCTTGGCTACGGTCTCCTACTCCCGTTCGGAGTCTACGACTTGGGTGTCCCTCAGAGCGACACCTGTCAATCTTATTGGCGATCTGCTTCCCTGAGTCCTGGTTCCTCCATGCCTCTTCCCAATCTCTATAAGTTGAGGACGATCCCTCAGGTAACTCACTGACAATCTCACTATCTCACCCACTCTTCATTCTCGCACGTTCAAACTCTCTCATCGTCCCACTCTCTTTAAACTGGAGATAGCTTCCTGCTATCTCTTGACTGTTTACATTGGGAATCTGACTTAGGCATCGGAGTGTACTCGGGGTTTAGTCGCCCAACTCCCTTGTCTCTTCTCTGTGATTGCAGGTTGCTCGGAACACAGACCGGCGGGCGATTTCCAACCGTAACAGTTTGGCGCCCACCATGGGGCCTCTTTTGACTGAGTTTGACGATTAGCGCGCGAGAACCTCGATGGCACAAAGAAGAACTCGCGCTCAGGCCTCCCACCAGCAGTCCAAACTGCCTGTGCACGTTTAGGTGGATACCAGCGGGAGCACGACGGGGTCAAATCATGAGCCGACGCCAGTTCCTACGCCCACGGCGACGGCGCAACCACCACCTCCCCAGTACGTGACTCGACAACAATTCGACGAGCTCAAGCAGCAAATCGACCAGTTAGCCCAAGTCCTAAGGGGCACTCGAGCAAGCAACTCGGCAGGAGCCAATCCTCCGCCGGCTCCGGCACCTAACGCACCCCAAGAAGCTCAGCCAGGAGCTCATCGGCAGCCCACGCCGACAGCTTCTACTAGAGCCGCATCGAGCAATCCCTCCATGGGATATCACCAACCCGTGCGGAGCATAGTGGGGTCCGCCGCTCGACATCACCCCACCGATTAACATCAAGCGCCAGCGCCACCACCTCCTCCGGCGAGAGGCGCGAGGTCCTTCCTCGAAGCTCTTAGTCAGGAGAGAGCTAATCTGGAAACACCAACAACGGTCGCAGCGCCGCCTCCGGCCACCCCATAATCAGAGGTCGAACGGCGTCTGTTGGAACTGACCACCCGACTCCAACAGGTGGAACAGATCCGTGTCGCTCTACCAAGGACGACCTATATAGCTGTCACGGCGCTCTTTGACGAGATCATGAGGGCTCCCCCTCCTGACAACTTCAAGATGCCTGTCCTAGATTCCTACAACGGGAGCACAGATCCCGAGCAGCATCTGGACGCGTTCATCTCCACGACGCTCTTCTACCCCCTCAGCGATAGCTTTATCTGCAGAGCGTTTCCTTCAACGCTCAGGGGCGTCGCTCGTACATGGTTTAACAACCTGCCTCCAAGGAGCATCACCTCATTCGAACAGCTATCAAATAAATTCTTGATGCACTTCCAGGCCAGCCGAGTGCGTAAGAAGACGTCTTACCACCTATCGACAGTCAAGCAGCAGAAAGACGAGTCCCTGCGGGACTTCATCAAGCACTTAAATGCCGAAGTACTTGAAATTAAGGACGTTGAGCCTACGGTGCACATGTCCAGCCTGTAGGCCGGAGTCACAGATGGGAAGCTTTGTTGGTCCCTTGCCAAAAAGCCCCCCCAAGAACTTAGACGACCTGCTGGCAAGGTGTGAGAAATACGCCGAAGCAGACGAGACAACGAAGGCTCAGAAGAACAATGCAGTCAACAGCTTGAAGACCGACCAAAAGCAGGCCGACAAAAAAAAGTCTGAGTCGGTCGACCAGACCCCAAACTTGACCGACCCCAAAAAGCAAAAATCCGGCAAGGAACCAACCTACCGGCACCCGTACAAGACCTTCGAGTATTACACTCCCCTCAATACTTCGATGACGGAGATATTGGAGGTAATCAAGAATGATCGGAATCTCCGTCCGCCGCCAAAGCCCTTAGGCGACGGGAGGAATAAAGACCGTTCCAGGTACTGTCGCTTCCATCGCGACTACGGCCATGAGACGGAGGAATGTAAATACCTGAAAGGAGAAATTGAAGACCTCATCCGACGTGGTTACTATGGAAATTTTGTTAGAGATGCTGGCCGGGGACATGCGCCCGCTCGGAGAGGTCGCGGATTGCCACCTCCGCCGCCAAGGAACCCACAACCAAACAACTGTCAAGCCGACGCTGGCGATAACCAAAACGCCGCTCAGAGGGACGACAGAGACCCTGATGGTGGTCGTGCCGCCCCCAGACAATGGGTCGGCGCCATCCAGTTTGGGTCGATGAAGAGTTTATCTGGAGCACAGCAAGAAAGAATACCAGTGAAAGAAAGGTTGGGAGGCCGCCAACATATCCAGTTCGGGTCCCTCCCGCCCTGGTCAGAGCCCAAGAGCAGGGGCAAAAGAAGGAGGAGGTCCCGCCCGGTGTTAAAGAGAAGAGAAGCCAAGCAGAGGTTTGTCGATAGTCCGCAGCCCAAGGACCGACCACACATGTCAATGGGACTGCACATCCCTGGTGACAATGGTGTCTATGCCATCACCAAGGGGCCTGAAGCCAAGGGAAAGACAACCCTCACGATAATAGGAGGGCCGACGGCCGAAAACACTTCCAATCGGTCGGCTAAAGCCTACTCTCGTCTAGTAGCAAAGACAGAGTGGCCATCCAAAAGGGCTCGAACAGGAGAAGTCATCACCTTCAGCGACGAAGACCTCGTCAATGTAGCAGTCCCTCACGAAGATGCCATTGTCTTCACGGTCGGGATCAGACACTGCGATGTTGCAAAGTGCTTGGTGGACACACGAAGCTAGGTAGATATTATATTCTACCACGTGTACCAGAGGATGCAGCTAGGAGATGACCAGCTCTAGCCGGTCACATTCGACCTTATCAGCTTTTTCGGAGACCCGGTGACGGTGAAGGGAGGCATCCAATTGTCAGTGATCGTCGGCCAAAAACCCAGACAATAGAGGGTGACGGTCGAATTTATGGTGGTTGATCGGCCATCCGCTCACAATGTAATCCTCGGCCGCCCTTCGTTGAACAAGCTCAAGGCATGTATGTCCACCTACTATTTGGTGATGAAGTTCTCGACAGAGGACGGAGTCGGAGAATGCCGAACAGACCAAGTAACATCGAGAAGATGGTACGCCCTCGAGCTAAAAAATAGTCAGCGAGCTCTGAAAACAGCATAGGTGAACATTGTAAATGTTTGGGACATTGACCCACCAAGCAGAGGGAAGCCCATCGAGGAGTTGCTGCAAATACCGATGGCAGAAGATCAGCCAGAGAAGACATTCCAGGTCGGCTCCCTGCTACCTGAAAATCAAAGGGAAGAACTGATAGGGTTCCTGAGGCAGAACCTAGACGTATTCGCATGGTCGGCCTCGGAGATGCCGGGAATTCTCAAAGACATGATTGAACATCACCTCACGGTCGACCCCCAATACCGACTGATCAGACAGAAGAAGAGAAGCTTCACACCTGCCCGGCAGTCTGTAATAGACGAGGAGTTCCAGAAACTACTAGCGGCCGGCTTCATAAGGGAGGTGGACTATCCAGACTGGCTGGCAAATGTGGTCATGGTCCCCAAGGAAAACGGGAAGTGGCAGATTTGTATAGATTTCACAGACCTCAATAAGGCCTCTCCAAAAGATAGCTATCCGCTGCCGCGCATCGACCAACTGATAGATGCTACGGAAGGGCACGGGCTGCTCAGTTTCCTCGATGCGTACTCAGGGTATAACCAGATCAAGATGAGAAGAGTGGACGAGGAGTGCACCTCCTTCGTCACCAATCAGGGGCTCTTCTGCTACACAGTCATGCCTTTTGGCCTCAAGAATGCAGGAGCCACCTACCAGAGGTTGGTGAACAAGATCTTCAAAGGTCAGATCAACCGAAACATGGAAGTGTATGTCGATGATTTCCTTGTGAAGAGCCAGCAGACCGACCATCATCTGGCGACCTTAGCAAAGCATTCCAGGTCCTCCGGAGGCACAACATGAAGCTAAATCCAACAAAGTGTGCTTTCGGAGTCGCGTTAGGAAAGTTCCTGGGTTTCATGGTCTCACAGAGGGGAATTGAAGCCAACCCCTCGAATATCGCAGCCATACTGAACATGGCAGCACCGACCAGACCCAAATAGGTGCAAGAGCTGAATGACCGCATTGCTGCCCTCGGTCGATTCATGTCTAAGTCGGCCGAGCACTGCCTTCTGTTCTTCAAAACCCTAAAAGGAGCCGAAAAGTTTGAATGGACGGAGGAGTGCCAGACAGCCTTCGAAGGCCTCAAAGCCTATCTATCCTCATCACCTCTACTGGTAAAATCCAACCCCGGGGATGAACTACAACTCTACCTAGGAGTCTCCGACCGGGAGGTAAGTGCCGTGCTACTAAAAGAAGAAGACAGGGTCCAACGACCAATATACTATGTCAACAAAGTGCTCTTGGACGCCGAAACTAGGTACAAATCAATCGAGAAGCTGACACTCGCTTTGGTCACAGCAGCGCGAAAGCTCCGACCATACTTTCAAGCATACCTCATCTCTGTACTCACCAACACACCTCTGAAGAAGGTGTTGTCAAAACCTGACATATCGGCCGGCTCATAAACTGGTCAGTGGAGCTCGACGAGTTTGAGATCAAATATGTCCCCAGAACCGCCATTAAAGCATAGGCATTGGTGGACTTCATTGTTGAGAGCACCCTACTAAAGGAAGAATTTGTTGAGCCCAGAACCGGGAAGGCACCGGAGCCAACCGAAGCCCTGTGGACACTGCAAGTAGACGGATCCTCCTTGGACGGCCGAGCAGGCGCGGGCATCATATTGACGAGCCCGGAGGGGTTTAAAATCCGATCGGCGATAAGGTTTGGATTCCACGCAACAAACAACGAAGTCGAATACGAGGCCTTACTGGCCGGCCTCAGACTCGCCAAAAGCCTAGCCATCTGTCGACTCATAGTACAGGGTGACTCACAGTTGGTCATCCGCCAGGTGCAAGGAGACTACGAGGCCAGACAACCCGAGATGCAGAAGTATCTAGACAAAGTAAACTCGGCCATCACGGCCTTTCGAAGTGTTGAACTATAGTACGTAGGCCGAGAAGAGAACACCGAAGCAGACGAGCTGTCTAGATTGTCCCTGGACGACATCCATGCGATGAACCCTGCCATATACGTGGAATTCCTAGAGCACGCCAGCAACTCTACCAAATAAGTTGCCCCAGTTGGAACCGTGCCCAGTTGGTACGACGAAATATACCAATACCTCCAGACAGGCGCACTTTCGGATGACAAGAAAGAAGCTCGGCGCATCCAATCCAAGTCAAGGCAGTACACTATTCACAATGATGTGCTGTACAGGAGATCCTACACCATGCCGCTACTTCGGTGCCTCCGATTGGATGAGGCCGAGCAGGTCATGAGAGAGGTCTATGAAGGCATCTACGGTCGGCACCAAGGAGGCCGATCAGTATTCCAAAAGATCCTTCGACAGGGATATCATTGGCCGAAAATGCATGACGACTGCATTGAGCTAGTGCGCAAGTACGACAAATGCCAGTTCTACGCACCAGTGCCACATGCTCTGGCCGCACCTTTGCAGCCGATCACAAGTCCTCACCTCTTTGCCATTTAGGGCATGGACATCATGGGGCCCTTCCCCAAAGCAATATACCAACGGAAGTACTTCATCGTAGCCATTGACTATTTCACCAAATGGATCGAAGTCGAGGTCGTGGCAAAAATTGACGCGTCTAAGGTGGAACAGTTCTTCAGGCATTCCATTGTGTACAGGCTCAGGGTACCCAGAATCCTGGTGATAGACAACGGCACTCAGTTCGCCAACGCATCATTCGGGGACTTCTGCACTGAATTCCGCATCAAACATAGGTTTGGTTCGGTCGGCCACCCGCAAACAAGCGGGCAGACCGAAGCTACCAATAAAACCATATTATATGGTCTGAAGAAAATGGTAGCTGACCAAAAAGAAAGATGGGTAGACATGCTACCGAGCATCGTTTGGTCATATAGGACGACCAGCAGAACACCCACTGGCGAAATGCCCTTCATGCTTGCCTTCGGCACGGAGGCAGTCGTCCCCGTCGAGGTGTTCCATCCGACCTTTCGGATGCTAAACTTTAGTGAGGAGACCAACTCTGAAGACCTCCGGACCAATTTGGACAACTTGGAAGATGTGCGGGAGTCAGCGGCAATCCGGATGGCAACATACCAGTAGACGACCGCCTGACACTATGATAAAACAGTCCGACTAAAGCAGTTCAGGGTCGGAGATCTTGTCCTGAGAAAGGCAGCGGTCTCAGAGCCCATGAATCAAGGGAAAAATGGCCCAAAATTGGGAAGGGCCATACCGCGTACTCAGAACTGGGCGACCGAGATCATACAAGCTGACAACACTCAGCGGGAAAGAAGTACCGGGGACGTAGCATGCCACCAACCTTCGGAAGTATTATAATTGAAAGCCGTGAAGAAATAGCCTTTACTTGTAGTTTATTAGTCGGCCACCACATCTTGGCCACCGTAGGAGTTTTCAATTGTTTCCTTTTTAGAATTAACCTCAATTGTATGCCGGACCCCCTGAGGGCAACCGCTTAGTTCATTTCAAATACAAAGAAATACATTCATTCAGTCCACAACTTACAACAAATGTCTTTCACAGTTCTCCACATAGCTGTTCCTTCCGGCTCAACCGACCTTAAGCAGGCCCAGCGGTACGTCGGCCCTTGGCAAATCTGCCTACCCCTACCCACAAGCTGGTAAGGGTAGCACGCAGACCATACTTGTATCTGCCTACTCCGGTCCACAAGCAGACATGGATAGCACGCAGACCATACTTGTATCTGCCTACTCTGGTCCACAAGCAGACCTGGGTAGCATGCAGACCATACTTGTATCTGCCTACTCCGGTCCACAAGCAGACCTGGGTAGCATGCAGACCATACTTGTATCTGCCTATTCCGGTCCACAAGTAGACTAGGGTAGCACGTAGACCATACTTGTATCTGCCTACTCCAGTCCACAAGCAGACCAGGATAGCACGCAGACCATACTTGAGTCTGCCTACTCTGGTCCCTAAGCAGACCAGAGTAGCACGCAGATCTCACGCATCTCCGACTGCTCAAATCCCGTAAGCATACTTGAGCAGAACAAGGGGTAAGAAGATCTGATCCAACCGTCAACACTCGGTAAATTCAACACTTAGCAATTTTTCAAATCTGAGCACTCGGCTGATCAGAGGAACTTCCCCAATTTTCCCGTGCCTTAGCCATATCTGTAGAGACTTAAGTGTTCTCGGCCTGCTTAGCAATCAAGCCGACCACACTTCCGGGGTTGGGGCAATACTACAATACAACAAACAACGAAGCCGAGCCGGAATGAAAATACGACAACACAAAGAAAATGAGGGAAGAAAACTTTATTCATAAAAGCCCACAAGGGGTAGCAGTACAAAGCCCACAAAGGGGCAGAACTTTACAAAAAAAAAAACTTTACAAAAAATTTTACAAAGAAGACCCCGCGGGCGGAAGGTCACTCAGGCATGTCCGTCCTCGACAGCTGGTTCAGTAGGGTCGTCGCCCGACAGCGGCACGTCCGGAAGCTCGAAGATCGAAGTTTGAGGCACTTCATAAGGAGGCAAGTCGTCCTCCTGCATGTCACCAGCCTCCCCCGCGTCCTCTTTAGCTAAGATCAGAATGTCCGACCCGTTGAAAACGACGCCCTTACCGATGAGCTGTTCCTTCAGGTACGCAGTCCCCTTCTATAAGAACCCACTGACGGCCTCCTCCACGTCCTCCTCGTACTGAGCGGACAACCGATACTCAGCCACCGCCCGATCCCGGACTTCCTTGCTGATCTCCTCAGCCTTAGCCAGTGCCTCCTTAGCAATTCTGGCGTTGTCCTCGGCCTTCCGCTTGGCGTCCTCGACTGCCCGTAGCTTCTCCTCGGCCTAGTGGACACTCGTGTGCTCTTCCGAAAGAGCGTCATCGGCCTTGTCCAGCAACGTCCTAAGGTTCGTCTTCTCCAAAACGAGGCCTTCGGCCTCGGTAGTTTTGTCCTTCAACTTGCCTTCGACCACCTTCAGGGCCGCCCGCAAGGAAGTCTCTAGCTCCTCTTTCTCCTCGACCTCCATCATCGAGCTAGCAGCCCGTTGACGAAACTCGGCCAGGAGGTTACTTGCCTGTGGACCAAGAAATCGAAAAGTTAAGTTAACAGCCAAACAGTCGGAAGCAGAGAAATTAAATTGAGAGATCGAGTTATCTTACCTGGGAGCTCGCGAGGAACATCCTCTTGAAGAGATCGTTGTTCTCCATAGAATAGGTAAGGGCCATATCCTCCAGGAGATGACCCTCGGTGAGGATGACCCTAGCCACCCTCGTGCTCTTGAAGACCGAGTCCGACGGCTTCAAGTCGAGCACCGGTGAGAACGCCGTCGTCCCCGCCTTGTTCTCCTGGACCCCTTCGGTCGGATGCACGGGCTCCTTTCCCCCCTTCACGGTGTCTGCGGCCTCGGTTAAGTCGACCACCTTGGCCCCATGTGGAGGCTGGACTTCCTTTGTCGCAGCCCCCTTTTGTTGGTCGTCTATCCGACCAAGCCGAACGGTCGGCCTCACCTTGTAAATGTCGGCCGACAGTTCTTGCGCCAACCGGATCTTCTTCTTGGGCGGACCCTCTATCATGGGCCTTTTGCCTTTGACATCCTCCACGGTACCGGGTGCCTTCGGGGTAGCCGCGGTAGCTGGATCGTCTCTTCGGTCGGTCACTCTACCGGCCTCGGCGGCCCACTTCCGCAAGATCCGAGCGATGATCCTGTCGTTGGAGAAGTTCACTGAGACAAAACAAGCAAACAAATGATCAGCAACAATAATAAAAATAATGATCGGAGTTTAACAGATAGAATCAAGACTCACCTAGTAGGCCGTGCTCGGCCAACTTCACAGGATCCGCCAGGTCGGCATAGCGGATTGTTTGGCCCTCCAGCATCTTGCGTTGGGCCCGTCTCTCCTCCGTGGTCAGAAAAGGGACCTTGTTGAACCCTGTAGCGTTGAATACTAGCCACGTGTTCGACAGAGGAAGAGCAGGGCCACCCGCCGGAGGGCCCACGAAAAAGAACTTCTCCTTCCACCCATGAATAGAAGAAGGCTTCTGGGAGATCGCTGGGAGTTTCTTTGCACTTCTCTAACTGAAGTAGTACCACCCGCTCATGGAACGGGTCTCGGTCTGACTAGAGAATTGAAAGAGAGACCGGAACAAGTTCATGGTCGGAGTTTCCCCCAGTCGGAGGATGAACATGATGAAAGCATAAATGCACCGCCACCCGTTCGGAGTCAACTGGGAGGGGGCGATGCGGTACACCTTCAAGATGTCGACAACGAGGGGGTGAAGGGGGAAGCGAAGGCCGGACTTCAGAGCGTGCTCATACACGTAGACCTCCGAGACGTTCAGGCTACAGGCCCTCTCGTCGGAGGAGGGGAGCCGGACCGAGACATCGGTCATTGGCTCCTTAATTGATAAGCTCTGCGGATCTGGGACAAGGCGTTCTCGGAGATGACCTTGCTCGGTACCCTCTATGCCGGGAGTTTGTTGAGGGGAGGAATAGTGGGATGACCACTCCTCTGGCGAGGAGCCCGTCGAGCAGAAGTGCCAGTAGGGGGACTGCGCTCGGTGGCGTTGGAGGAACTCTGCTCAAGTTCCTCTTCAGAGGCCGGATCGGAAGCCGAAGGGATGACTTTCAGAGATTTTCGGGCAATAGCCCTTCCACCAGAGTTCGCCGACTCGGTGGTCTCCGACCCAAACTCCCGGCTAATGGAGTCTCGAGTCCTCGTCTTTCGACGAGGAGGCTCTGGGGCAACGGAGAACCCTTCCATTGAGTCAGACGACCTCTCCGAAGATGAAGTTCGGTGTTGGGCCATGGTGTCACTCTCTTTCACTCTCCCTAAAGGTTGGACACTATTGGAAGAAGACGAGCTACTAAGCATGAAATGGAAGAAAAACAGAAATGAAGAACAAAGCCAGGAAGACTTACTGATTGGAGATAGTGGAAGATGCACGATTACTGGAAAGCTTTTCGAAACTCCGACCACACAGAGAAGACTCCGACCTCAGTACAAGCAAATGGTCAAATGAATGCACTCGAGAGGTATTTATAGGCATTGAACTCGAAAACCGGCTGTTCGGGTCCGACCACATGGTGTGATGGGAGTGGCCGTTGTCCACCGCGCCGGATGCGACGTGACGCTCTGACGTCATGCGTAATGATGACAAGATATTATGGCGCCATTTCTCGAGACGATCGGATTCAATCTCCACCGTCCGATTGCGCCGACCGTTTGTGATGCAGCAGCTATTTATTGCGCTTCGTCCCGAGGCACGCCGATTTCTTTTTAGCCATCGGATGGATGCGGCGGTTCGACTTGCTGAAAATCTAAGGTCGAGCGGGATGATGGATCCCGAGTCTGACACCTCGAGTCCTCTGCGTCGACTGATCGTGCAGGTGATTGACCACGGCTGTTTCCCACTCAAGCGATTTGTTCGATCGTGGTGAGTGATTCTCGGGGGCTGTAGGTCCAACCAACGACTGTGGCCGACCATGCATTCAAGATATCCGAGCGGCTTTGGGTACTTCTGTTCAGTCTGATTGCACTATCGACTTCATTGAACCCGATAGCGTAAGGGGCATCTGTTATGTGGGAAAAATCCCATCCATTTAAAATCTTACACGTGTCAAGCGCCATCTCCAGGGCCGACCGCTATCTCTATGTTGTGCTCGGCCTATACCGCTCGGAGTCACAATCCTTTCATGGCAGTGAAGCGGTCGGAGTTGCATACCTATTCGGTCACATTTTTCGGTCGGAGGTTAGTGTCCTAAAGCAACTATGCCACGGCAGAGGAATCCTTCTCCTTGTATGATACGACGCCGACTATCACGGCCCTACGACCACCCTATGATGACACGTGTCATCCTTACGATTGACCGACTTAGCTTCCTTGGCTACGGTCTCCTACTCCCGTTCGGAGTTTACAACTTGGGTGTCCCTCAGAGCGACACCTGGCAATCTTATTGGCGATCTGCTTCCCTGAGTCCTGGTTCCTCCATGCCTCTTCCCAATCTCTATAAGTAGAGGACGATCCCTCAGGTAACTCACTGACAATCTCACTATCTCACCCACTCTTCATTCTCGCACGTTCAAACTCTCTCATCGTCCCACTCTCTTTAAACTGGAGATAGCTTCCTGCTATCTCTTGACTGTTTACATTGGGAATCTGACTTAGGCATCGGAGTGTACTCGGGGCTTAGTCGCCCAACTCCCTTGTCTCTTCTCTGTGATTGCAGGTTGCTCGGAACACAGACCGGCGAGCGATTTCCAACCGTAACAGTTGTATAGGTTTCTAATCACAGATATAGTAACTAGGGTGTGATGAGACCAAATATTAGAATAATGTAACCATAGAATGATTTAGAATGGATCCCATTGAAGAGCCAAAGAGATAACTCTGAGAGAAGACAAACGGGAAGACAACCTGGAGTACAACTCAGGGGTTGTCCAGTCCTACAACCTGTCTGCTAGATGCCAGACTGGACAGGCGACCGATCACTCTCGGGAAGTATGACAGGGTTTATCCAGATGGCTGATCGTTCGGTCAATACAAGACTGGTCATGCGACCAGACAATGTCCAGAAGGCCTAAATACCAGACCGGACAGTGAGTGTGAGTACTATAACTTGATGGTATGAAGTCCTAATAATCTATTAATTGTTTAGGTTTCCAACTAATCCAAGATAGTCTCTAAGGCTTGGGAAAGCAACAAACATCATTTACAGGTGAGGGACAAGGCCTAAACTAATTGGTTAATAATAAGCTACCCTCTACGTTTCTGTTTAATTATTGTCCATAATCTATATGTTTGTTTGTGCATCTCACATGTCATCCAATAATTGTTATATATCTTGTTCATACATATTTATTATTCCTTTATGTGATGATGATGATGATGATAGACATGTGTTTGTATGTGGTCAGTGTGTTAAATGGGGAGGGGTTGTAGCATCAAACCATTTACCACACTGACATCATTGTATCACTGTTACCTTAGCAGACTTAGTATGTGAGATCCGTGTGTGCAAATTTCGAGGATAAAATTTCTTTTAAGGGTGGTGGAGTTATAAGACCCGCACGCCACGCACCCGGTCTAACCTTACGTTCTCGTGTCGTGATCGGTCTTCCCATCATAATCGGCTCAAGTGAACCAATTATATGAAGAAATCACAAGATGAGGTAAGTCACAAGTTAAATTTAGTTATGTGGTTGACTGGTTAAGTTTGTATGGAAGCAAACAGTCAAAAACTAAAAACCAATGAATTTTGGACATATGGTGGCATGTTTAGGGGCTACGGTTGGACCTATGGTCGACCGTAGTGAGACCATGTGACCTTTGGTCGCATGTCTTGGTGGTACGGTCGACGGCTTATGTAACCATATGATCGACCGTAGGAACCCAAAATTGACTCCGTGTTTAGAAAACTTTCCTAATTTGAGGAAGACTCTTTCCTAATTAAAGTGGGACTCTATATGGAGGTTTTCCTCTATAGAAGGGACGTTCCTTAGCCTCTCTCACTCTTTTAGAACCCAAATTGAAACTTTAAAATAAAGAGAGAAAGAGAGAGATGAAGAGAAGGAGAATGAGATTTGAAGAAGAAGGCTGAGAGGAAGGTTTGCAGAGAAGAGTTCTATCTTTCTACAACAAGCTTAAGGTATGGACTTGACTTTATAGGATAGATTAGATATGATAGGTTCCTTTCCATCAAGTTGATGTGTTGAATCTAGTGTAACAATTTCGGTTATGAAATTTCTAAGCAAAACCATAGAATAGGTTAGGGTTAATGGATAAGGGATAAACTAAGAATATTGGCCTTAAAATGATCATTAGGGATGACCTCATTGATGATCCAAGAGGAGGAACTCATGTAAGAAATAAAAATCAACCAAACTACGTATGGTCACAGCTATGATCGACCATAGGATGAGAAAGTATCGACCACAGCCATTCGGGAAGAATTCAGGAAACATATGGTCGCAGCTTCGGTCGCATGTAATGTGACCATAGGGTATCGATCGTAGGTCCTATGGTGGCATATATTGCTACCATAGCATCGACCATAGCATCGACCATAGGAAAACAACAAGCATATTTTAAGACCAAACAAGGTTTTTGACTACTGTAACTTTGTAAACTTGAACCCTAACTTACATACATTAATTGTTTAGGTTCCTAATAGATTCAAAGTGACTTCCAAAGCTTGGGAAAGGAACAAGGAGAGGAACAATCATCGATCAAAGGTGAGGGAACAAGACCTAAACTAATTGGATAATAACAAACTGTTTCTTTTATTGAGTCCAAGCCATGATTGATTCTATGCTTGTATACTTGTAATGTGCATCTCACATGTCATCCAATATTCCTGTTTTTACTGTTCATGCATATTTAATTCCGTTTATTTATAACATGATGATGATGATGATGCTAGGAATAGGCATGTGAATGTATGTGTGTGGTTGGTGTGTTGGATGCGAGTGGAGCATCAAGGGGAGGACGTGGCATGGTGGTCTTCGACCTCGTCACCAGACTCTAGCTCTATCTCTACTCAAGTCTTGTCCACTGACCTCGCCGTATCGCCATTACCTTAGCATAATTATTATGTCATAGGGCATCAGGGGAGGTGGTCTCGGACCATGTGGTCTCTGACTCTGTCGGGGGACCTTAGCTCTATCTCTATGGACATATTAAGGGATGTTGGGGTAAGGCCTTGGATACACTGTTTGGCATTAGGAATGGTTAGTTGTGAGCCCAGTTTGCAAGCCCTCGCCAATAGGGGCTTACGTGTTGGTATGGTTAGGTCCTCAGGGGAAGTGTTGGCGGTATTTGATGCGGACACTTTAGCTCTATCTCTATTCCATGGTGGGTGCATGTGGAACGGCAATGGTGTTTGATCCATTGGGTGGATTCACACACTCATATATAGAGGTGCGGCGGCCACCAAACCTTTCTATAGCACATTGCAAACTTATAAGCCAGACCAAAGATATGAATTGAATGCATGCATATGTTTGTTGCATTGTTTTGTTTACTCACTGAGCTCAAGTTGGAGAGCTGACCCTCGCACACGTAATTCTTTTTAATTTCTGATGTTGCATGTAAGACCTGTATCGAACTAACTGGTCTTACCACCTTGTACCAGGTCTACCTATCGTGGTCGAGCCAAATGGACCAAGTGCGTGAAGGAAATAGCAAGACCAGGTATGAAACTAACCCAAAAATAGTAAAATAGGGGGTAGGGTCGCATACCTAAATAGGTAGGATCGACCCCACCTCATCAGGAAGTCAGACCCATGACTTTTAGTCCTAGGGTCGGAAAACTAAAACCCTAGGGTCGACGGGATCTGCGACCCTAGCATCGACCCTGGGATCACCGACAGAAACCGTAAATAGGAAACTTTCCTAATTTCAAGGGGATTCTTTCCTAATCTCAATAGGACTTATTTTGGGAGGTTTTCCTCTATAAATAGGACGTCCCTTAGCATCTTTCACTCCTTTTGAAACCCTAATTGAAAGTGAGAGAAAGAGAAGAGAAGGAGAAGAGAAGGAGAATTGGAGATGAAGACTAAAGAGAAGAAATTCAGAGAAACCTCTGAATCTCAGCAAACCTCAGGTATGGATATGCTTTCCATGAATTTTTTAAGACCTTAGAATACTTCATGAGGAAGGTATGATGTAGGAGAAACCCAAATCATCCATCCATGGAAAGATTTCAATGGAATCCATGGAGGGAATCATGGTAGACAAAGTAAGGAAGTAACCTGGAGTTTTAAGCCATAGATCAAGCATAGAATGGACTGTGGAAGTAAGCCAAAGGACCCATATATGAAAGAATAGACTGTAGAATGAAAAGGTCGACTCAAACCACGTGCGGTCGCACGTAGGGTCGATTGGGAATCGACCCTACCAGACCACAGGATCGACCCCTAGCTCCCAGGAAGTCCAAGGAAGCTGCGGTCGCACCTAGGGTCGATGGGACAACCGACCCTAGCATCGACCCTATACCCTAGGGTCGTAGAAACCTGCGACCCTACCTGCGACCCATCCTGCAACCCTAGCTTTACAGCAAGCTTAAAACTATCAGAATGAATTTTAATTAAGATTTATCGACTTGTTAGGTTTTCCTATTTATATAAAGGTGATTCTTAAAGCTTGAAAGAGGATTTACACTCAAGCAAAGGTGAGAGAACAAGACTTAAACTAATTGGCTAATAATAAACTGTTTTCGTTTATTGAGTCCAATCCCATGTATGATTCTCTGATTATATGATTGTAATGTGCATATCACATGTCATCTATTCCTGTTATTACTGTTCATGCATATTTAATTTAGTTTATTTACAACATGATGATGATGATGATGCTAGGAATAGGCATGCGAATGTTTGTGTGTTGTTAGTGTACTTGATGCGAGTGGGGCATCAGGGGAAGTGTGATGCGGTGCGGTCCTAAGCACTTTAGCCCTATGTCTACTCAAGTCTTGTCCACTGACATAATCGTATCGCCATTACCTTAGCATAGCTATTACGTCGTAGGACATCAGGGGAGGTGGTCTCAGACCGTGTAGTCCCTGACTCTGCCGGGGGGCCTTAGCTCTATCTCTATGGACGTATTGAGGGATGCTGGGGTGAAGCCTTGGATGCACTATTTGACATTAGGATTGGTTAGTTGCGAGCCCAGTTTGCAAGCCCTCGCCAACAGAGGCTTACGTGTTGGTGTGGGTAAAACATCAGGGGAAGTGTGATGCGGTGCGGTCCTAAGCACTTTAGCTCTATCTCTATTCCATGGTGGGGTGGATGTGGACGACAACGGTGTTTGATCTGTTGGGTGGGCTTACACACCCTGTGTATAGAGGCGAGGCGGCCACCGAACCTTTCTATAGCACATTGCAAACTTATATACTAGACCACAGATATGAATTGAATGCATGCATATGTTTGTTGCATTGTTTTGTTTGCTCAGTGAGCCGTGATGTGTGCTCACCCTTTTCGAATTCGAATATTTTTAGTTGATGATGTAGGTACCACTGTGGAAGATTATATGAATGCTTCTGCGTACGGGCACGTGGCTGCAATGGAGGCTAAAAATATAGTAGAGACGCATGCTTCCTCATGCGAGTGCAACTCATGCGTTTTCAATTAGATTTTTATTTGAACTATTAAGGAAATGTAATTTGATATTTTATTTGTTTATGTCTCGGTTGATACAACATAATTGGATATTTTAATTATGATTATCATAGTTAGATTCTCAGTTCATTTAATATTAAGAATTCTGCTATTGTGTATTTATTTTTATTATGGTTGTGGATGTGTATGGTTTAAGCTAATGGACACAGTCTATTTGAGATCCTGGATTGAACCGTTGGTTTATTAGCGGTTCATCACACCGTTTTGAATAATGCAGAATTGGGGTGTGACATTGTAGGTATTACAGTTGAAGATTATATGAATAGACCAATGTGTGGACATGCAGCGGCTATGGATGTGCAAGCTGTAGAGGACGATTATGGCTCGTCAAGCTAGTGTTGCAACTATGGATATGCTTAGAGTTTAACTTTCGTATTTGGATATTTGTAATATGTATTAAATTATGTTTTGGTTACTTGGAGATAACTGAAATATTAATTATTTATCATGATTAGACATTAGTTCATTATTAATAAGACTTCCGCTATTTACTTTATTATCTCTGATTAATGTGGAATGTGTTTTGGTTTAACATGGTTGGC
The DNA here is from genome assembly GCA_028583415.1 of Protea cynaroides. NCBI lineage: Eukaryota > Viridiplantae > Streptophyta > Magnoliopsida > Proteales > Proteaceae > Protea > Protea cynaroides. The sequence goes on from CM053268.1 coordinate 75,767,324, forward strand.
ATAGCCTATATGAGATCCTAGTTGAACCGTTGATTTATTGACGGTTCATCACACCATTCTAGTTAGTCCAAAATTGGGGTGTGAAAACTTGGTTTCATAGCTCTCAGGCGTTGCCCATTAAACCTGAATACTGTTGCAACAATCGCTTGTAATTGGCCTTGTAGGTCGTTTCCCTTCATCGAAAAAGTTTCCAGCGAGAGAACAGGCTCAGACGGAAGTAGGTCAATTAGGGCTACTACTCTTGCTTCTGGAAAGAGAAAGTCCTACTTCTCTTGCTTGCTTGGCTAGCTTGTTGAGCGAAGAGCTTTCTCTTGCTCTTTCCCCCTCTCAAACTAGCAGTTCGTTGATTGGTAATATCATTGATACAACAAATTGTACATTCTTTCTTTGGCAGGTATTGACTGGAGAACTGGACCGGCTAGCCAGGCTGCCAGGAGGCACCTGCTGTTGTGGACGAAGAAGTGCGTGCTTCTATAGCATTATTTAGTGGTTTTTGTTCTGGGGTGGACCTGCCCTAACGGGCTTCCCTCTCTTACTTGGCTAATAGTTTGAAATACCCTTCCCAAGTTACTAAAAGGGCGGCTTTCGGCTTTCTGACTACAGGTACTACTGGCTGGCAGACTACTGTAACTATCTCCGTCGTCGAATACGGATACGAACTTTCAATGGTAGGATCAAGCCTCGCATCCCCAGAGCCATATGAAGACTAGCCTGCCCTTCCAATCGGGGTTATTACGGCCTAAATCGGATCGGCTTGGGTTCGTATGAATGGAACGGCATAGGAAAGCAACCATTGTTACTCGACCTATTTGGAAAGAGCGACTCTAAAGCCTATTATTCTATGGGTCACTTTTCAGTTGAAAGGCTTTCAGTTTCAGAGATCACTTTTCTCAGGCCAAGACCGTAGGAATAAAAAAAACCACTTCTCATTCAGGAGCAGGAAGGGAAGATGAATTAAGCGGTCATCGAGATCTTTACAAAAAAGAAAAGCATTACAATAAATTCAAAGCCATGAACAAAGCGCTAAATTGGGACGGGATATGTTAGAATCTTCTTTAGGATGAAACCTCCCGTCTTCAGAGATATGTAGTACGCTCGAAATCGCAAGGAATAATGGACTTACATCACGATATCTCTTTCTTCCTCATTCTGATTTTGGTTTTCGTATCACGGATGTTGGTTCGCGCTCTATGGCGCAAAATTTGGATTTGTGAAGTGTGAGCCATGGCGCAGCATCTGTTAAGCATCTAATTGATTGCTCTTTCTTTCGATTGAGCGTTGATACTTGTGGAGTATCTCTCAGCTGGCGTGCTAGACAACTGAGCCACTGCTCTTCGGGGGGAAAATTCCTAAACTCGGCTTCGGAGGAGCAACCTTTCACTAGAGTCATGAACTGAGTTAGGATAAATTAAAAACTTTAATACAAACACACCATAAGCACCCGTGTTGGTTGAAACAGAATCTAAACAAGACAATAATGCACATATAAAAGGTGGAACCATATGTATACACAGATAGAAAAAAAATCTAAATGTATCCTGATAAACAAATAATATAGGGTACGATCTATAAGTCGGGCAGTTGTCTAAGTATACAAGGATATAGTACAGTAGCAAGAAGGAAGCATCTGTAAAGCAGAAAAATTGAAATATCGAGTTGGTACTCACAAGATGTGAAACTCGATGTATGACAGAGAAAGAAGAAAAATGGCTAGTAATGCCTAAATCCCTGTAGAGGTAAAGGAAAAGATCTCGGGCTAAATCCACCAGAGATAGGAGAACAATGGCCATACACCAAAAATGAGAGTAACTATAAAAGAAGATAAAGCTATACTCTTGGGTGACATGGAGACTTAGAGTGAGATCCACCACACATTGATCCATTGCCCGCTGAGCATTAAGAAGAGGTTGCAACTTGACCCCACCACTATCTGGGTCGAGAACGGATAGTGAAAATTCATCTGAGCAGATGCTAAATAATGATTATCAAATTGGAGCAAATCAAAGGAGATGAACAATCAGATCACTCTAGCCAATCTACCTGGACTACCAAGTGCCTTGGCTATGATTGTAATAAACTTGGCCTGACAAAATGCAAGAGCAACAACAGATGAGACCGACTATGCAAGGTGCCATGGAAATCACTATCCAAGTTCTCAATGCTACACCAACACTTTTGGGTCAAACCAAGTACAGTACCTGTTGGTAGCAACACGGTACCTCCAACATTTATTGGCCATAACACAATGATTACTATACAGCAGATCCTAGTAACGCATAACCCAGTATTGAAGCTTGGTGCGCAACAAGCAGTGTATCAAGGTGGTTACCCTTATTAGCCATTGATGTGTGGGATAACTGCATCATGGCAGAATGATCCAACAAGGATTGAGGATTGTTTACTGAAGATAAAGCCTCAAACATTTTCAGGAAAGGAACAAATCTATTGTGGCCATATAACTAGAGAGGTTTATATAGGATGTGGTGCATCATTGACAAACTCTTATGATTATAGAGGATGTACATACTTGATTCTAATTCTCATACCTTGACAGAATACCTTCTTGATTCAACCTGTCAATTGGAGTTATAGATATTGTTTCCTTAGAATTAGTCCTGATTATACCAATCTAAGCTACTCTCATGATCGATAACATGAATAGAGATATCAACTGAATGAACAGTTAAATGTTTAATCATTTTGAATGTACATCTTTTTGATTTTATACCTGATTTATTGATGTACCAAAACTTCTCCAGATTTACTCTTGTGGTGCCTTGACCAACGATTATAAACTCGATAGTACCTGTAACCATGAGGCTAAGAGCTGTAAAATCTCTACTTCCATGTATTTGGACCATCATGCAACCTAACGACCTTTGGATGCCGGTTGGATTACCATAGATTTACTCTTGATCCTTTAAACCTAGGTTCACTAGATAAAACAAGTGTTCTTCATCATACTGAATTTGAAAGAAGGAAATGAATTACTTTTGGATAAGCATTCTGATTCTTATATTCCTTAACATCCGTTGATAGAGATACTTAGTTAATAACAAAATTATTGTAGGAAAACGATTTAATTCAGATTAGATACTATAGCCAAGAGATCTCAGATGAAGTAATGGAGAATCTATTTTGAGATTACTGAATGGATAGATTTGGGTCATGGTGTGTAAAAGAGTGGAGGAGCAAGAAGTAAGAATTTCCAAGAATAACCAATGAAGGAGTAGTAGAGCTTGACAGAATTAAAGATGGCTATATCGGTATAAATTTTGACAAGGCAGAAGATTTGTAAAAGCATGAAGTCGAAAATCGTGGCATTGATAGTACTTGGATTAGTATAGTTACTATTGAGTTATTTCTAATAATGAATAAGAGGACTGAGTAAAAATCAAAAGTAAATTTGGTGGAATTAATAAGAATATAAGCATATACCCTAATGCTTATAAATAGACTTGGGATATGTAATGAGTAAATAGTTTGATAATGCTTTTCGAGATATACGAAAGAGAGATCAGGGTAGAACATCAACGATGAAAGAGATGTAAGCTACTGAGTGCAATATGAGATTTTTGATGATAGTCTTTGAAAAATCATAAGAGATGAATGAACTAGACAAGCTCTTAAGACCTTTATACCAGATTTTGTTAGTTCAAGCTCTTTTGGACTAGATGTTGTATTAGGGAGTATTATGAACAATGTCCGAATTGTATGGATGGATGAAATTTGGATGTAACCCAGTTCGACTTGAGATGGCAGACTTTGACGTCATCTTGGGGATAGACTGGTTTTTTCAACACTCTATAAAGCTATTATGTGCATAGAAGAAGTTCTGATTCAAGAGCTAAGGCGGTACATAATGTAGTTTTATTGGAAACATATTGCCTAGGAAGCAAAGGCTTATCCTTTATGCACTAAAGGCGAAGAGATGCCTTGAAAAGAAAGGAGTTGAATATATGGTATCTGTGGTAGATGACACTAAAGAGGCACCATAGATGAAAGATATTGATGTGATGTGTAAATTTTCTGATATGTTTTCAGGAGACTTACTTGGGTTGTCACCTGATTGTACGACTGAGTTCGTTATTAACTTGTTACCAGGGATGACACCTATGTCTAAGGCACCCAATAGAATAAATCTTATAGAATTGAAGGAATGGAAGACTCCACTATGGGAGTTATTAGACAAAGGTCCTACTTAGCTGCATATTTCACCACGGGGAGCGCCAATGCTATTCATAAAGAAGAAGGACAGTAGTGTCCGACTATGTATAGACTATTAGAAATTGAACAAGCTCACCATAAAGAATTAATGTCCATTGTTATGGATTGATGACTTGTCGATCAGTTGCAAAGTGTAAAGGTATTCTCCAAGCTTGACCTTGGATGGAGTATCATCAATTGAAGATTTAAAGATAGTGACAATCTTGAAGACGACTTTCAGAACCAAGTACAGATACTATGAGTTCCTGGGATATCCTTGGGATTAACCAATGCACCAGCATATTTTATGGAGCTTATGAACCGGGTGTTTCATGATATATTGGACACGTCGGTCATAGTTTCATAGACTATATATTGGTTTATTCCAAAAATGAAGAAAGCCTATAACGAATTTTAGAATAGCTTCACAACAGCTGAGAAGGGAGAAGCTTTATGCTAAGTCCAAGAAATATGAGACTTGATTAAACAAAGTGATCTTCTTGGATCACATTGTAAGACCCATATCGAACTAACCGGTCTTACCACCTTGTACCAGGTTTACCTATCATGGTCGAGCCAAGTGGACCAAGTGCGTGAAGAAAATCACAAGACCAGGTATGAGTCTAACCCAAAAACAGTAAATGTGAGGGTAAGGTCGCATGCCTAAACAGGTAGGGTCGACCCCACCTCAACAGAAGTCCAACCCATGACTTTCTAGTCGTAGGGTCGCATGACTAGAAAAACGTAGGGTCGACGGATTCTGCGACCCTATGTCCGACCCTACGATGACAGACAGAAACCATAAATTAGGAAACTTTCATAATTCCTAGGGGTTCTTTCCTAAACTCGATGTGACTTATTTTGGAAGGTTTTTCTCTATAAATAGGACGTCTCTTAGCCTATTTCACTCCTTTTAGAACCCTAATTGAAAGTGAGAGAAAGAGAAAGAGAAGGAAAAGAAGATGAAAAGGAAAATTGAAGAAAAGACTAAGGAAGAGGAGGAAGTTCAGAGAAACCTTTGAATCTCAGCCAACCTCAGGTATGAATCTAATTCGCTTCATAAATTAAGAGCCTAGAATAGATTATGAAGAAGTTAGGATTAAGAGAAACCCAAATCATCCATCCATGGACAAGTTCTAAGGGAATCCATGGAAGTAATCATCATAGGCAATGGAAAGTGTGTAAAAATCATAGTTATGAGCCATAAAACAATCTTAGAATGGACCTACGAGACCATAGGATCGATCACATGCCCTCGGAAGTCCCTGGGAGGGTGTGGTCGCATGTAGGGTCAAATGGTATCCGACCCCACGTTAGACCCTACACCCTAGGGTCGCAGAAAAATGCTACCCTACCTGCGACCCTACGATTTCAGTTAGTCTAAATTTATTAGAATTAATTCTAATTAAAATCTATCAACTTGTTAGGTCTTTCTAGTGATTTAAAAGTGATTCATAAAGCTTGAACGAGAATCTACGCTCAATCAAAGGTGAGGAGACAAGACCTAAACTAATTGGCTAATAATAAACTATTTTTGTTTATTGAGTCCAATACCATGTATGATTCTATGATTGTATGATTGTAATGTGCATATCACATGTCATCCACTATTCCTGTTATTACTATTCATGCATATTTAATTCGTTTATTTATAATATGATGTTGATGATGATGCTAGGAATAGACATGTGATTGTATGTGTGTGGTTAGTACACTTGATGCGAGTGGGGCATCAAGGGGAGGACGTGACACTGTGGTTCATCCCTGGTCACCAGACTCTAGCTCTATCTCTACTCAAGTCTTGTCCACTAGCATCGTCGTATCGCCATTATCTTAGCAGAACTATTACATCGTAGGGCATCAGGGGAGGTGGTCTCAGACCATGTAGTATTTGACTCTGTCGGGGGGCCTTAGCTCTATCTCTAAGGACATATTGAGGGATGCTGGGGTGAGGCCTTGGATACACTGTTTGACATTAGGATTAGTTAGTTGTGAGCCCAGTTTGCAAGCCCTCACCAACAGGGGCTTACGTGTTGGTATGTGTAGAGCTTCAGGGGAAGTGTGATGCGGTGCGGTCCTAAGCACTTTAGCTCTATCTCTATTCCATGGTGGGTGCATGTGGGGGCGGTAATGGTGTTTGATCCGTTGGGCAGTTCCACACATTTGTGTATAGAGGTGCGACGGCCACCTATCCTTTTTATAGCACATTGCAAACTTATGAAACAGACCAAAGATATGAATTGAATGCATGCATATGTTTTGTTGCACTGTTTTGTTTGCTCACTGAGCCGTGATGTGTGCTCACCCTTTTGATGTCGAATATTTTTAGTTGATGATGCAGGTACCACAGTAGAAGATTATATAAATGCTCCGATATATGGACATGCGGCGGCGATGGACGCTGAAGTTATGATGGAGTCGCATGATTCGGACGGGAAGTGGTGTTTCCAGTGGCGGGGTCATGCGAGTGCAACTCTTGTGTTTTTTATTAGATTTGGTTTAAATTATACAGAAAATATAATTAATTTAATTATTTTAATTTATGTCATAGTCCTTGTAGAGATAATTGGATAATTTATTTACTCTATCATAGTTAGATTCTCAGTTCATTTAATATATAAGACTTCCGCTATTGTTTATTTACTCTGATTTTGGTAGTGGATGTGTATGGTTTAAGCAAACGGATACAGCCTATTCGAGATTCTGGTTGAACTGTTGGTTTATTAGTGGTTCATCACACCGTTCTGAATAGTACAGAATTGGGGTGTGACAACTTGGTATCAGAGTTCTCAGGCCCTGTCTATTAAACCTGTATATTTCCATAAAAGTTCATGAACTGAGTTAGGATAAAATTTAAAATCTTTAATAAGAGCACACTGTAAGCACTTGTGTTGGTTGAGATAAAATTAAGAAAAAAAATAATGCATATATAAAAAAAAGGAGAAACAAGTTTTATAAACATCAAATAAAAAGCACGTTTATGCATATCCAAAGCAGAGTACAGTCCACAACCTGGAGAGTTACTCTGTAGTACAAAGAAAAATAAAAAGAAAATATACATCATGGAGCTGGAGGTGATGGAGGAGGAGGTGCCTCGCGATCTCTGTCATAGTCCTCAGCATACACTCTAGTCAACCAGGCTACCTGAGTCTGGATCGTCTGGAGACTAGTTGTCAACTCGGCCATCCACTGATCAGACGCACGTTGAGCATCTAGAAGCTCGCCCACTCTCCTATCTATCGTGCGCTGAGCATCTAGAAGCTCTCCCACTCTCAAGTCCGTCACGTGCTGAGCCTCTCTGATCTCACGCAGTAATCCCATCATATCATCAGATGGTGTGTGTGAAGGACCAGCCATGTGTGAAGGAGCCCGAGATGGACCAGCTCCAGTAGAATTTGGAGGTGATGGAGGAGGTATAGCGTCTACATCCATATACATGCGATCCTCATCCTCAGCATCACCCCCATGGACCCCTCCTCCGGCTGCTGCTGCTACTGCCACCTCAGCATTTGCTATCTCTACTTGAGTACGAGGACGCACCAGAGCGTTTCTCTCATCATCACTAACTTGAGCATCCTGCATACCCATCCTACAGATGGCCACCTAGTCCAGAACCGATGAGAATGTCTTCTCCTAAATCCTTTTATCTACTAAATCAACGCCTAGGCGGGTGAGCAGTGTAGTGATCAGACGTTCGTAGGGCAGGTTGCCTAGCTGACCAGGAAGCATAGCACAGATCATTGTCCTCATGATAATGTAAGGTAAGCAGACAGGCTGCCTAGTGCAAATGCAGTAGAGGACATACTGGGTCAACTGGGAGATCCTCTCATAATGTCCACTCTGGGGTATCAGGTTGTGCTAGATGATCTTGCAGTACACCCGAGGCTCTGGACGTAGGTTGATCGCTTTCATCTCCCAGCGATCATCTCTAATAAGTTAACTGTCAATCTCAGCACGCATCTCCAAGGATAAGAACTGGGGCTCCTTGGGAGCACAGTATACCAAAGGTCCGTCATTTGATATGCCCAAAAGATCAGCCAACTGTTGCAGTCAAATGAAACCTCTACCCCTTTGACGTAGCTCGTGATTCTGAGCTCCCTACCTCTCTTTGTGTCATTGCGATCCCCCACTACCTGGAGATTGCAATAGAACTGTCTCACCAAATCAGGGTGGGTATAAGCCTCATAGGTGATCACAGGAAGCCAGCCCATGTCACCAAAAACACCCTCCACGTTGAACAAGGCTAGACTAGCCAAGTGCATACAAGCGACCCCCTTCTACTTTCTTACGCTCATAGCGAGCATACCGAGTCTCGGCCTCATTAGAGAGGAAACGAACTGGGTCATGAGTCCTAGGAACCTTGGTACGAGCCATACTATCTGCCAAAACAAAGAAAAACAAATAATAGATTAGTGAAGGTGAAAAACCCAAAAATTTTGGCATTACAACGGCATAAATTGGTCAAAAGCCTCACTTTTCACCCAAACACTTGGGCAGGAGGACTTACATAGGTTCCAAACCATCCTGCAAGGCTCATATAGTTGGAAATTTAATCTAGAAAGATCAAATTTGAAGAAATTTCAATAAATTCGAAAAATCTCAAAAATTAGGTCAAAAATGGAAAATTTTAAGTTTCTCGATAACCAACTGATGAAACTTGAATATTTTTGAGGGCTTTCGTCCATTGGGTGGCCAATAGCAAAAGCCCCCAATAAAAATTAAATTTTTACGGTTAGAAAAAGTTTAATTTGAAGAAAACGATGTAAATGGACAAAAACCTAGTTTAGAAAGCTTAAAAAAATGGGAAACAGTAGAGAGCATACCTTTAGAGAAGGAGTGGAAGTCGCAAACGGAAGGAAAGATCACCAAACACTAGGGGTCGATACTGTAGCAACTCAGGGAAACGGGTTGAGTTGGAAGGAAGGAGAAATAATAGGAAATGAATCCAAAATCGGGTTTAAAAACCTGATTCTTGATTTTAGGGTCACAGAATTCGACCAAAATATGCGATCCTATGTCAGACCCTACCATCGACCCTAGGCTCTCGGTGATCTGACAGAGAACCATGGGTCGGACCTAGGGTCGGACATATACCAACCCTACAATCGACTCTAGGCTCTCGGTAAGCTGACAGGGTTTATTAGGGTCGCATACCCTAGGGTCGCATAAGGACCCTACCATCGATCCTACGATGGAAAATACAGTATTTTGTCAGAATGATCTGAAAAATTGGAAATTTATATTGATTAGTTGGATTTTTACTTGAGAACAACTTATATTGATTGCCTTACATGTGCGATGACACTACCACCACCAGAACAGGAAATGGCTGGACGAAGGGAGACCAGATGAGGCCATAACCCAATTCCACCACCACCACCTGTGGAGGAAGACAGCCACGTAAATCATGAAACACAAGAGAATCTGAATATGGCACTGCCAGTGGCTAGTGGCTAGGCAAATCCTACAAACTTGCCAGCCCCACTTATAGATCTGGCTACAGCGGTGATGAACTTGGCACAACAGCTACAACAAATACAGCAGGTGCAAGCCAATATGCAGACTGCTATAGGCATGGCTTTTCCAGCTGCACATACAACACCTATGCCAGCAGGGCAGGCTAGCATAGTACCAGGGGGAAGCAACACAGTACTCCACGCACCTCAAACACCAGTCATACCGGCTCAAGTGCAGAATCCTGAGGTAGCTCAAGGCAGTTACCAGTACCAACCACCTATGTATGGGACTTATGCTCCGTATAGCGTTTTCTAAAGATAAAGCCCAAAGAATATAATGGTAAGCCAACAGATCCTTTGTGGCTAGCACACTGGGTTGATGAAATGGAAAGAAATTTTATGATGATGACAGTGAATGAGGAGGAGAAAGTGTTGTGTGCAACCTTCATGCTAAAAGGCGATGCACACCACTGGTGGAAGTCCACACGAACTTATCTGTTAACAAAGCACGCCCAATTGACCTGGGCTATATATAAAGAGGCATTCTTTAAGAATTACTTCCCCAGAAGTTTCAGAGATTATATGGAGAGAGAGTTCCTGAGTCTATATCATGGCCAGATGACTGTGGATGCATACCAACAGCGTTATGAGGAGCTGTTTTTCTTTGCACCCGTTAGCATGCAAGAGGAAAATACAAAGACCCGAAGGTTGGTCATGGGACTTAGGGGAAGCTTTCACGAGCATGTTCTGGGACTGGAGAAGAAAGTCTACAATGAAGCAGTACAAATTGCTCGAGTAATAAAGTCGAGCCAAAAGGAGAGCTACCTTGCTCAAAATAGAGGTATAAACAGGCCAAACAGAAATTCATACAACGGAGGGAATACAAGGACATTTAAACCCTTCCGTACACAAGGCTTCAATGCTACATTCAAGACTACTCTAGCAGCTCAACCGCAACAAAAGCAAACCATCGAAGGAGTAAAATGTTATAACTACAACCAAGTAGGACATTACTCAAGGGAGTGTCCTAAACCCAGAAAGCAGCTACAGCAAGGAAAGGTTTATGCTGTTACATCTGAGGATGCTGCCGCATCACCTGATGTGGTCACAGGTATGACCTGAACCTTTCATTTTATGTTACATTGTGTGAGCATGTAGACTAAATTAAAACAAATCACAGGTATTGTACCTATTAATGACATACTTACTAGAGTACTCTTTGATTCTGGAGCTACTCAACCTTTTATATCTGTGTCATTTGGAAAGAAGTTGAATCTACCCTTCAGATCGTTAGATTACAAACTGCTTGTACGATCGCCGATGGGATTAGAAGTGGAATTAGAAAAAGGTTATGGACCATGTCCAGTTCTTATTGACGAGAAAACTTTGGATGCAACCTTGATTCAAGTTGAGATGGCAGACTTTGACGTCATCTTGGGAATGGACTAGTTAGCTCGGCATTCTATAAATCTATTATGTGCAGAAAAGAAACTGACATTTAAAGACAAGGAAGGAGCAAAGTTTAGTTTTGCGGGAACCAAACTTCCCCGTAAATGAAAACTCATCCTCTCTGCATTAAAGGCTAGGAAATGCCTCAATAAAGGAGGAGTTGGGTATCTAGTATCAGTGGTCGACCTCACCAAGGAAGCACCAAAAATGGAGAATATTGATGTTGTGCGTGACTTTCCAGATGTATTTCCTGAAGAACTACCAGGACTACCACCCGACCGAGCGACAGAGTTCGTTATAGATCTGATACCCAGAGCCGCACTAGTATCTAAAGCACCATATTGAATGGCTCCTACTGAACTGAAGGAATTGAAGGTACAGTTACAGGAATTATTGGACAAAGGTTATATCAAACCTAGCATATCACCATGGGGAGCGCCAGTATTGTTTGTAAAGAAGAAGGATGGTAGTGTTCGACTGTGTATAGACTATCGGGAACTGAATAAGCTGACAATCAAGAATCGGTACCCATTGCCTCGGATCGATGACTTGTTCTATCAGTTGCAAGGTGCCAAGGTGTTCTCCAAGATCAATCTTCGGTCAGGAAACCATCAGTTGAAGATTAAGGACGGTGATATTCCAAAGACAGCATTCAGAACAAGATATGGACATTATGAATTTTTAGTCATGTCTTTTGGATTGACTAACGCTCCTGCAACTTTTATGGAACTCATGAATCGGGTATTCCATGATATGTTGGATACGTTGGTCATTGTGTTTATTGATGATATATTGGTCTACTCCAAGGACAAGGAAACTCATGTCATGAATCTAAGCGTCGCTTTGCAGCAATAAGGAAAGAGAAGCTTTATGCTAAATTTACAAAGTGTGAGTTTTGGCTAAATGAAGTCACTTTCTTAGGCCATGTTGTATCCATTGAAGGAATTAAAGTGGATCCCAGCAAGATTGAAGCAATTGTGAAATGGGAAGCACCAAAGAGCGTTGTAGAAATTAGAAGTTTCCTAGGTCTAGCTGGGTATTATCGACGATTCGTGGAAGACTATTCCAGAATTGCCGTACCTCTCACCAGTTTGACTAAGAAAGGAGAAAAGTTTATTTGGACTAATAAATGTGAGAAAAGTTTCCAAACATTGAAGGCTAGATTGATATCTGCTCTGATCTTGACTATTCTTATTCCAGGACAGCTATTTATCTTATACACTGATGCATCTGGATTGGGTTTAGGATGTGTACTTATGCAAGGTGAACAAGTAATTGCATATGCCTCCAGACAACTGAAGACACATGAGAAGAACTATCCCACTAATGACTTGGAATTAGCGGTAGTAGTACATGCTGTCAAGATATGGAGACATTACTTGTACGGAGAGAAATTTCAGATTAAATCAGATCATAAGAGTCTCACTTATCTTTTTAATCAGAAGGAGTTGAACATGAGACAAAGAAGATGGCTGGAATTATTGAAGGACTATGATTGCGATATTCAGTATCATCCAGGAAGACTAATGTAGTTGCTGATGCACTAAGCAGAAAAAAGAATGATAAAATCTCAAGGAGAGGTTAACATGATTGCAGCAATGTGTACTACAGGAAAAGTGTTCAATTACGATAATGAGCAGTTCATGATAGATGCACCGGGTGAATCAACCAACCAAGGGTTTATTCATTGGTTTTTAAATATGTTCGCAACGTTGAAGATTGTACCTGATATAATTGATGAAGTGAAAGCAGCTATTAAATCAGACCCTTATCTAAGAATGGTACAAGAAGTCATTGAAAAAGATAGGACTATTCCTGAGTTCACCTTAGATGATGAAAAGGTACTGAAGTACAACGGAAGAGTATGTGTTCCTGAAACAGAAAATTTGGACATTAGACACTGACTAATGAAGGAAGCTCACACCACCCCCTATTTGGTACATCCTAGAAGTACAAAGATGTATCATGATTTGAAGAAATTATATTGGTGGAGAGGAATGAAAGCAAATGTAGATAAATTTGTGTCTCAATGCCTAAATTGTCAGAGGGTGAAGGCTGAATGATAAAGACCTTCAGGACTGCTGCAGCCGCTGCCAGAACCAGCATGGAAATGGGACTGCATCACTATGGACTTTGACACCGGGTTACCATTGACTCCTTGAGTAGTTGACGCGGTCTGGGTGATTGTAGATCGTCTGACTAAGACAGCTCGCTTTATTGCAATACGACCACAGTATACCCTGGAGAGTTTAGCAAAGCTATATGTAGATAACATTGTCAGATTACATGGTGTACTTGAAAGCATTATGTCCGACAGAGACCCACGCTTTACTTCAAAGTTTTGGGAAGGATTACAAAAGGCTATGGGTACAACGTTGAAGTTCAGTACTGCATTTCATCCTCAGACAGATGGACAGTCGGAGCGTACCATTCAGATTTTAGAAGACATGCTTCGAGCCTGTGTAATTGATTTCAAAGGATCATGGGATGAGAAGCTACCATTGATCAAGTTCGCCTATAACAATAACTATCAGGCTACTATACAGATGTCACCTTATGAAGCACTGTATGGGAGGAAGTGTCGAACTCCTTTGTTCTGGAATGAAGTTGGTGAACGTAGCATCGTTGGACCAAAATTTGTTGAAGAGACTTGTCGAGTAGTCGACATTATTAAGGAAAGAGTTAGAACAGCTCAGAATCATCAGAAACAGTATGCAGATACTCGATGTAGAGACCTTGAATTTGTCGTAGGTGATAAAGTATTCTTGAAAGTATCACCTATGCGAGGTTTAAAACGATTCGGACAGAAAGAGAAGCTAAGTCCGAGATATGTCGGGCCATATGAGATTCTATCTAAACGTGGAAAAATGGCTTATCAGTTAGCACTACCACCATCTATGTCAAGTGTGCATGATGTATTTCATGTCTCAATGTTAAAAAAGTACGTCAGAGATCCAATGCATGTTTTGACCTCGGATCCACCAGATCTAACTGATGATTTGACATTCGAAGTAGCACCAACTGAAATCACTAGTCGAAAGGTTCAACGTTTATGCAACCGTGACATATACTATGTTAAAGTCACCTGGAGGAGCCGAGATATAGAAGAGATCACATGGGAAGAAGAGAACGCTATGCGGAAGCAATATCCTCACCTTTTCGACTCAGAAGGTATGTACAAATTTCGAGGGTGAAATTTTTTAATAAGAGGGGGGGAGTTGTAAGACCCGTATCAAACTAACTGGTCTTACCACCTTGTACTAGGTCTACCTATCATGGTCGAGCTAAGTGGACCAAGTATGTGAAGAAAATCACAAGACCAGGTATGAATCTAACCCAAAAACAATAAATGTGAGGGTAGGGTCGCATGCCTAAACAGGTAGGGTCAACCCCACCTCAACAGAAGTCTAACCCATGACTTTCTAGTCGTAGGGTCGCATGACTAGAAAAATGTAGGGTCGACGGATTCTGCGACACTACATCAGACCCTACGATGACAGACGAAAACCATAAATTAGAAAACTTTCCTAATTCCAAGGGGTTCTTTCCTAAACTCGATGAGACTTATTTTGGAGGGTTTTCCTCTATAAATAGGACGTCCTTTAGCCTCTTTCACTCGTTTTAGAACCCTAATTGAAAGTGAGAGAAAGAGAAAGAGAAGGAAAAGAAGAAGAGAAGGAAAATTGAAGAAAAGACTAAGGAAGAGAAGGAAGTTCAGAGAAACCTCTGAATATCAGCCAACCTCAGGTATGAACCTAATTCCCTTCATAAATTAAGAGCCTAGAATAGATTATGAAGAAGATAGGATTAAGAGAAACCCAAATCATCCATCAATGGACAAGTTCCAAAGGAATCCATGGAAGTAATCATCATAGACAATGGAAAGTGTGTAAAAATCATAGTTATGAGCCATAGAACAATCTTAGAATGGACCTATGAGACCACAAGAGCGATCACATGCCCTCAGAAGTCCCAAGAAGGGTGTGGTCGCACGTAGGGTCGAATGGTAACCGACCCCACGTCCGACCCCACACCCTAGGGTCGCAGAAAACTGCTACCCTAGGTGCTACCCTACCTGCGACCCTACGATTTCAGTTAGTCTAAATTTATTGGAATTAATTCTAATTAAAATCTATCGACTTGTTAGGTCTTTCTAGTGATTTAAAAGTGATTCATAAAGATTGAACGAGGATCTATGCTCAATCAAAGGTGAAGGAACAAAACCTAAACTAATTGGCTAATAATAAACTATTTTTGTTTATTAAGTCCAATACCATGTATGATTCTATGATTGTATGATTGTAATGTGCATATCACATGTCATCCACTATTCTTGTTATTACTGTTCATGCATATTTAATTTGTTTATTTATAATATGTTGTTGATGATGATGCTAGGAATAGACATGTGATTGTATGTGTGTGGTTAGTGTACTTGATGCGAGTGGGGCATCAGGGGGAGGACGTGACATTGTGGTTCATCTTGGTCACCAGACTCTAGCTCTATCTCTACTCAAGTCTTGTCCACTAGCATCGTCGTATCGCCATTATCTTAGCAGAACTATTACATTGTAGGGCATCAAGGGAGGTGGTCTCGGACCGTGTAGTCTCTGACTCTGTCGGGGGGCCTTAGCTCTATCTCTAAGGATGTATTGAAGGATGCTGGAGTGAGGCCTTGGATACACTGTTTGTCATTAGGATTGGTTAGTTGCGAGCCCAGTTTGCAAGCCCTCGCCAACAAGGGCTTATGTGTTGGTATGGGTAGAGCATCAGGGGAAGTTTGATGCGGTGCGGTCCTAAGCACTTTAGCTCTATCTCTATTCCATGGTGGGTGCATGTTGGGGCAAAAATGGTGTTTGATCCGTTGGGCGGTTCCACACATTCGTGTATAGTGGTGCGGTGGCCACCTATCCTTTCTATAGCACATTGCAAACTTTTGAAGCAAACCAAAGATATGAATTGAATGCATGCATATGTTTTGTTGCATTGTTTTGTTTGCTCACTGAGCCGTGATGTGTGCTCACCCTTTCAACGTCGAATATTTTTAGTTGATGATGCAGGTACCGCAGTAGAAGATTATATAAATGCTCCGATGTATGGACATGCAGCGGCGATGGATGCTGAAGTTATGATGGAGTCGCATGATTCATCATGCGAGTGCAACTCTTGTGTTTTTTATTAGATTTGGTTTAAATTATACAGACAATGTAATTGATTTAATTATTTTAATTTATGTCTTAGTCCTTGTGGAGATAATTGGATAATTTATTTACTCTATCATAGTTAGATTCTCAGTTTATTTAATATATAAGACTTCCGCTATTGTTTATTTACTCTGATTATGGTTGTGGATGTGTATGGTTTAAGCAAACGGACACAGCTTATTCGAGATCCTAGTTGAACCATTGGTTCATTAGCAGTTCATCACACCGTTCTGAATAGTGCGGAATTGGGGTGTGACACACATAGCATCATCAAAAGGGATTAAAGTAGACCCTATTAAGATAGCAGTAATCGTATGGTGAGAAACACCTAAAGAATATTGCAGAGATCAGAAGTTTCTTGGGTTTAGCTGGTTATTATAGACGATTCATTGAGGACTACTCTAGGATCGCAATACCTCTTACCAAGCTAACTAGGAAGGGAGAGGAGTTTATTAGGACTGAGAAGTGTGAAGAATGTTTCCAGACTCTAAAAATAAGGTTGATATCAACTCCCATCTTGATCGTTTCTGCACCAGGGAAACCTTTTACCCTATACACTGATGCTTCTGGATTGGGTCTAGGATGCGGGTTGGTGTAAGGTAAACAAGCGATTGCATATGTTTCAAGATAACTAAAAGAGCATGAAAAGAATCACCCAACTCATGATTTAGAGTTAACAACTATGATTAATGCAATCAAGACTTGGAGACATTATCTATACGGAGAAGAATTTCAAATTAAATCAAATTACAAGAGTCTTACTTATCTCTTCACCCAGAAAGAGTTGAACATGAAGCTAAGGAGATGGTTGGAACTCTTGAAGGATTAAGACCATGATATTCAATGTCACCCGTTCAAGGCTAATATGGTAGCTGAGGTTTTGAGCAACAAGGAATAATGAAGCCAAAAGGAGGACCTAGTACAATAGCTGCCTTGTGTTCCGCAGCAACGAATTCAGATTTGGAAGAAGAGTAACATATAATAGAAACTCGTGATGATCTAGTTGAGTGAGAACTTATGGAGCAATAGTATCTCACTTACGTTTGTAGCGTTAAAGATCATCTCTGATTTGATAGACGAAGTAAAGTTAGTAATTTTGTTAGATCTATATCTAAAAGCGGTGTAAGAAGATTTAGAGAAAAGAAAAACCTAACCTTGACTTACTTCGGTTGTGAAAAAGGTCCTGAGATACAGAGGATGATTATGCATACCTGAAAGTAAAAAACGCTGATCATAGATACAAGATAATGCTAAAAGCCCATTCTATTCCGTATTGGGTACATCCTAGAAGTACAAAATATACCAAAACATGAAGAGATTATTTTGGTGGAAGGAAATGGAAGTAGTTGTGGATATATGCATGTTTTAGTGACTGAATTATCAGCAAGTAAAGGCTGAAAGACAAAGACCAACATGGCTTACTATAACCACTATCGGAGCCAATCTGAAAGTGAAACTGCATTACAATGAATTATGTCACCGATTTGCCACTGACTCCAAGATCAGTTGATGCAGTTTGGGTGATTGTTGATCGCCTTATGAAGATAGCTCATTCCATTGCTATACGACCTCGATGTGCTTTGGAGTGGCTAACTAAGCTATCTGTGGATAATATTGTTAGATTGAATGGTATGCCTGAGAGCATAGTGCCGGTCAAAGGCTCATACTTTATCTCAAAGTTTTGGGAGGATCTACATAAAACAATGGGAATGAAGTTGAAGTTTAGTACCGCATTTTACCTTAAATCGACGGACAGTCGGAGCGGACTATACAGATCCTAAGAGATATGCCCCGAGCTTGTGAAATTGATTTCAAGGAGCTTGAGTTGAGAAGTTACCGTGGATTGAATTTGTTACCAAGCTACCACGTAGATGTCACCTATGAAGCATGGTATGGTAGAAATGTCGAATTCCTTTGTTTTGGAACGAAGTCAGAGAATAAGGAATTGTAAGACCTGAGTCTGTTGAAGAAACCTGTTGAGTGGCAGACAAGATCAAAGAAAAGGGCCAAGATAGTTCAAAGTTGTAAGAAGAGATGCTAATACCTCGAGTTCGCCATAAGTGACAAAGTGTTTTTGGAGATATCACTTATGCATGGTGTAAATCGATTCAACAAGAAGGGAAAGTTGTATCCTATATATATATATATATATATATATATATTGGATGTTATAAAATTTTGGAGAGACGTGGAAAAGTAGTATATTAACTCACATTACCGCCATCCATGTCAAGTGTGCACAACGTATTTCGCATGTCTCTATTAAAAAAAGTACGTTAGAGATCCATATCATGTATTGACTGCAGATCCACTGGATTAGATAGAAGATTTAACTATTGAAGTGGTACCAGTTTAGTTCACTGGTTGGAAGGTACTACATCTACAAAGCTAGGATAATTTTTATATGAAGGTGACCTAGCGAAGCCAAAATGTAGAAGAAATTACATGGGAAGAAGAGAACGCTATGCGGAAGCAATATCCTCACCTATTCAACTCTAAAGGTACATTTAAATTTTGAGGATGAAATTTCTTTTGAGGGTGGGGAGTTGTGAGATCCGTGTGTACAAATTTCGAGGATGAAATTTCTTTTAAGGGTGGTGGAGTTGTAAGACCCGCATGCCACGCACCCGATCTAACCTTACGTTCTCGTGTCGTGACCGGTCTTCCCATCATAATCGGCTCAAGTGAACCAATTATATGAAGAAACCACAAGATGAGGTAAGTCACAAGTCAAATTTAGTTGTGTGGTTGACTGGTTAAGTTTGTATGGAAGCAAACAGTCAAAAACTAAAAACCAGTGAATTTTGGACTTATGGTGGCATGTTGTAAGACCCGTGTCAATCTAACCCGGTCTTACCACATTGAACCAGGTTTGTCTATCATGGTCGAGTCAAATGAACCAAGGGCGTGAAGGAGATCGAGATCCCAGGTATCAAATCGACCCAAAAACACTTAATTTAAGGGGAGGGTCGCATACCCAGCCAAGGAGGGTCGGACCCCCAAAACAGAAAGTCAAACCCTCAGTTTTGAAGGGAGGGTCGGACAACTTAGAAACCTAGGGTCGACGGGATCATCTACCCTCCCATCGACCCTCAGTTGCCTCCGAAACTGAAATTAGGAAATTTCCTAATTTTCGATTTGGATTCTTTCCTAATCTCAAAGGGACTTATTTTAGGGTGTTCCTACTCTATTTAAAGTACGTCCCTAAGCCTCTTTCACTCCTTTCACAACCCTAATTGAATTGAGAGAAAGAGAAGAGAAGGAAAAGAAGAAGAAGAGAAGCAAGGAAGAGAATTTAGCCAAAAGAGAAGAGTTGCAGAGAAGGAGTATTCTTCTCAGGTATGGATACTAATTCCATGAGTTTCTACAGACCTTAGGTTAGATATTGATGAGAGTGTGATCTCGAAGAAACCCAAACCATCAACCCATGGTTAGGTTTTCATGGAAAATCATAGGAGAATGCATGAAAACTATTTAGGTGGATGATTCATGGTTCCAGACCATGGAATGAATGTTGAATGGAATGTAGGAGCAAGCCATAGGATAAGCACGAAGAATGGACTAAAAGAGGGAAATTGACCAAAGTACACCGAGGGTTGCACCGAGGGTCGATGACCATCCGACCCTAGGTGATCCTGAGTATCGACCCTCAGTGTTCGGGAAGTTCAGAGTTTGGGGAGGGTCGCACCCAGGGTCGATCAAGACTCCGATCCTACCTCCGACCCTCAGTTAACAGAATGGTTTTTAAATTCAGAATTAATTCTAATTAAATTCTATCGACTTTGTTAGGTCTTCTAGCAATACAATAACAATATAAAGGTGATTATAAAGCTTGGAAAAGTATCTATTAGCAAGCTAAGGTGGGGAAACAGAACTCTAAACTAATTGGTTAATAACAAACTGTTTTCCATTTTCTTGAGTCCAATGCCATGCTTGATTCTATGCAAATATGTTTGTAATGTGCATACAACATGTCATCCAATATTTCTATTATTTGTTCATGCATATTTATTTTATTGTTTATAACATGATGATGATGATGATGATAGGAATAGGCATGTGATTGTATGTGTGTGGTTGGTGTACTTGATGTGAGCGAGTATCAGGGGAGGTGTGATGAGAACGTCAATAAAAGTTAACCTTTGGCGGGTCTCAGCACTTTAGCTCTATCTCTAACTCAAGTCTTGTGCATTAGCATCGTCGTATCGCCATTACTTTAGCAGAACTATTATGTCGTGGAGTATCAAGGGAGGTGGTCTCGGTCCTTGTAGTCTCTGACTCTACCGGGGGGCCTTAGCTCTATCTCTATGGATATTCTGAGGGATGCTGGGGTGAGGCTTTGGATACACTGTTTGGCATTAGGATTGGTTAGTTGTGAGCCCAGTTTGCAAGCCCTCGCTAACAGGGGCTTACGTGTTGGTATGGCACTATATAGCAATAAACGTTGACCTTTGTTAGATAATGTTCATGATTAGGGTGGATGGGGACGACTATAAACGTTAACCTTCGGGCAGACTTCCACGCCCTGTGTATAGAGGCAGGGTCAATAAACGTTAACCTTTGACCACCCAACCTTTCTATTGCGCATTGCAAACTATAAACCAGACCAAAGATATGAATTGATTGCATGCATATGTAATGTTGCATTGTTTTGTCTACTCACTGAGCCGTAATGTGTGCTCACCCCTCGACGTCGAATATTTTTAGTTGATGATGCAGGTTATATCGTTGAAGATTATATGAATGCTCCAGCATACGGGAACGTAGCGGCGATGGAAGCTGAAGCTGAAGTAGATACACATGACTCCTCTTACGAGTGCAACTCATGTGTATTCGATTAGATATTTTCTAGATTTCTTTATTTAGATTTAATAAAAACATGTATTTGATAATTATTTATGTCTCAGTTGATACAGAATAATTTGCTATTTAAATATTAGTATCACAGTAGATTCTCAGTTCATTTTATTATAAGACTTCCGCTATTGTGTATTTACTCTGATTATGATTATGGATGTATGGGAGTTTAGATAACATGGATATAGATTACTCGAGATCCTGGTTGAACCGTTGGTTTGCTAGCGGTTCATCACACCATTCTGAATAGTACGGAATTGGGGTGTGACAACTTGGTATCAGAGCATCTCAGGCCTTGTCCGCTGAACTAACATACATTCGAGACAATTGTGAACTGTAATAGGATAAAAGTAAAAACCGTAATATTAACACACTATAAGCACCAGTGATGGTTGAGACCAAATTTAAAAAAAGAGAATAATACATCTATTAAAGGGGAAACAAATTACATACAATCTGAGAGAGAAGCAAAACGTATATACATAACTAAAGCAGAGTTCAGTCCACAACCCGGACAGTTACTCTGTAGTACAAGGAAAATAAAGTACAATCAAGAAGCTGGAGGTAAAGGAGGAGGCGGGGCCTCACGATCTTTGTCATAGTCCTCAGCATAGACCCTAGTCAACCAGGCTATCTGAGTCTGGGTCGTCTGTAGACTAGCTATGAGATCGGCTACCCTCCGATCAGTCGCACGCTGAACCTCTATGAGCTCTCCCATCCGTGTGTCTGATATGTGCTGGGCGGCTAACAGCTCATCCACTCTCACACGCTGAGCGTCTAGCAACTCCTCCATCCTCATATCAGATCTGCGTTGAGCCTCCCTGATCTCCTGCAACATCTCCATCAGGTCAGGAGGTGGGCGTGAAGGACCAGCTGCATGAGAAGGACCAGTCTCAGGTACAGGATCCGCCGCAGAAGAAGTACCAACTCCAGCCGCATGCGTAGGTAAAGGCGGTGGTATCGAGTCGACATCCATATACATACGATCGTCATCATCGACAGGATCCACATGAGCCCCCAGAGCGGCAAGAACAGCCTCGGCGTCAGCCATCTCAATGCGAGTGTGAGGGCGTACCATCTCATTCCTCTCCTCGTCACTAACTTGGGCATCCCGCATACCCATCTTGCAGATAGCCTCCCAATCTAGAGGCGACGATAAGGTCTTCTCCTGAATCTTCTCATCTACTAAGTCAACCCCCAGGCGGGTCAGTAGAATAGTAATCATGCGTCCATAGGGTAGATTACCCCTATGACCGGACAATGTAGCACTAATCATGGTCCACATGATGATGTAGGGAAGGCAGACTGGCTGTCTGGTGAAGATACTATATATCAGGAACTGGGTCAGCTGAGAAACCCTCTCATAGTGCCCACTCTACGGAATCAGATTATGCTGGATAATCTTGCAGAAGACCCGTGGAGCTGGACGCAGGTAACAAGCTCTCATCTGCTAGCGATCAGGTCGTAGCAGCTGATTGTCGATCTCTGCCCTCATCTCCATGGAAACAAACTGGGGCTCTCCAAGCGCACAGTACACCATGGGGCCATCATAAGGAATGCCCAGCAGATCGGCCCGTTGTCGATAGTCAAATGAAATGTGCACCCCTTTAACATAGCTGGTGATGCACAACTGTTGACCACGCTCAATGTCATTGTAATTCCCCACCACCTGGAGATTACAATAGAACTGGTGCACCAAATCCAGACATGTGCACGCGTCGTAAGTGATGACAGGGAGCTACCCCATGTCACCGAATGCTCTCTCTACGTTGAACAAGGCTAGCTCAGTCAAGTTCACTATATGACCACCCTCCACTTTCTTACGAGCATAGTCAGCATACTGTGCCTCGGCTTCATTGGAGCGGAAGCGAAGCGGATCACGAACTCTGGGTATCTTGGTATGAGCCATGGTATCTGCAAACAAGAAAGAAAAACAGATAAGGAGTTAGTAGGATAAAACTCCGAAATTTAGCATTAACGACGTAAATTGGCTAAAAGCCTCGCTTTTCACCCTTACACGCAGGCAGGAGGACTTATGTAGGTTCCAACATATCCTACAACACTCACACAATAGGAATTTGGAACTAATGAAGTCCAATTTGAAGGAATTTCAAGAAATCAAAAAAAATTTGACAAATTAGGACAAACGAGCAAAAATCCAAGTTTCTCGATAACCAACCGATGAAACTCAAAATTTTTTGAGGGCTTTCGTTCCTTGAGACACCAATAATAAAAGCCCCCAATAAAAATCGAATTTTTACGGTTGGAAAAAGTTTAATTTGAAGAATATCAGTTAAATGAGCAAAAACCTAGAAATGGAAACCTAAAAATAGGTAAAAATGAGAAAACATACCTGTAGGGATGATGTGGACGTCGAAACCCAGACTCAAACTGACCAAAACTAGTGGAATGGCACTGTAGCAACTCAGAAGGGAGAGACAAGTCGAAACGGGAGGGAAATAATAAAAAAATGACCCAAAATTGGATCTTAAAAATCTGCTTTTTGGTCTGAGGGTCGGACAATTCGACCAGAACCATCGACCCTCGGATCGACCCTCCCATCGACCCTCGGCTCTCGGGAATCTGACAGAAAACTAAGGGTCAGAACTGAGGGTCGGACACCCATCGACCCTCACATCGACCCTCAGCTCTCGGGAAGAACAGGTTATTCCCAGGGTCGGATACCAAGGGTCGGACATTCCATCGACCCTCACCATCAACCCTGCATAGAAAAGACAGTATTTTTTTCATAAAATGAATTGAAATTTGAAAGTTTACATCTATTAACGTGCCTACATGGAGTATCAATGATTTTCTCACTTATTTTGATGATTTTCAGGCACCACCCATCTCAGAAGGAAAATATGTCTGGAAGAAGAGTAACCAGACAGAGCCGAAATGCAGTTCCACCACCACCACCTGTGGAGGAAACTAGCCAGGAGAATGTATATGTCCCAGGAAATCCAGATCAGGCAAATCCTACAAATTTGCCACCTCCACCACCGGAACTAGCAACCGTAGTTATGAACCTAGCTCAGCAGCTGCAACAGATGCAACACGCACAGGCTCAGATGCATGTTGCAATGGGAATCATGTTTCAGGCTGCTCATGCTACACCCATGCAGAAGGGACAAGCCAGTGCAGCACCGGTGGGTAACCACCCAGCACCTCAAACACCTCAACAACCTGCTACACAAATTCCAGTACCAGGTCCGGAAGCAGCTCAGGTTAACTATCAGTATCCACCCCCTATGTTTGGGGCATACCCCCAAAATCAGATGGATCACTCTCGACTGGTTGAGAGGTTTTTGAAGATGAAGCCCAGGGAATTTAACGGTAAACCGTCTGATCCATTATGGCCAGCACACTGGATAGACGAGATGGAGAGAAATTTCCTCATGATGACTATTACAGAGGAAGAAAAAGTATTATGTGCCACCTTCATGCTAAAGGGTAACGCACATCATTGGTGGAAATCGGCTAGGGCTTACTTATTGACCAAGCACACCCAACTGACTTGGGCTGTTTATAAAGAATCTTTCTTTGAAAAATATTTTCCACGAAGCTTCAGAGATTCTATGGAGAAGGAGTTCCTGAGTCTATATCAGGGACAGATGTCAGTGGATGCATATCAACAACGTTATGAAGAGCTGTTTTTCTTCGCACCACTTAGTATGCAGGAAGAAGACACCAAAACCCGTAGGTTCGTCACGGGACTGAGAGGAAGCATCAGAGAGCACGTTCTAGGCTTTGAAAAGAAGATTTATAATGAAGCTGTCCAAATAGCTCGAGTTATTGAATAGAGCCAGAATGAGAATTATTTCACACAGAACCAGGGTATCAAAAGGCCAGCTGAAAATTCTTACAACGGAGGCAATAATAGGACATATAAGCCTTTCCGCCCTCAGAATTTTACTGCTGCAACCAAGACTACTCCAGTAGCTCAACCTCAGCCAAAGCCAAATTCTGAAAGCCTGAAGTGTTATAACTGCAACCAACCGGGACATATGGCAAGGGAGTGCCCTAAGCCCAAGAAGCAATTACATCAGGGACGGGTATATGCTGTTACATCCGAGGATGCTACCGCATCACCCGATGTGGTCACAGGTATGACTGAAACTTTTTAAAGTTGTAATTACATTGTATGAGCATGTAGACTAAGTAAAATAAATCACATGTATCGTACCTATAAATGGCATACCCGCCAGAGTACTCTTTGATTCAGGAGCTAGTCATTCATTTATATCTGTGTCATTCAGAAAGAAGATAAACTTAACCATCAAAACATTAGACTAAAAATTACTTGTTCGGTCACCAATGGGGTTAGAAGTGGAATTAGAGAAAGGCTATGGACCATGTCCAGTTCTCATTGGCTAGAAAACCTTAGATGCAACCTTGATACAACTTGAGATGGCAGACTTTGACATCATCTTGGGAATGGACTGGTTAGCTCGGCATTCTGCAAACCTGTTATGCACCGAAAAGAAGCTAACATTTAAAGACAAAGAAGGAGTAGAATTTAGTTTTTCGGGAACCAAACTTCCCCGTAGACGCAAGCTCATACTCTCAGCACTAAAGGCTAAGAAGTTCCTTGAGAAGGGGGCAGTCGGGTATCTAGTATCAGTGGTCGACCTAACCAAGGAAGCACCACAAATGGAAGATATTGAAGTCATGTGGGACTATCCCGACGTATTTCCGGAGGAACTACCAGGATTACCACCCGACCGAGCCACAGAGTTTGTGATAGACCTTGTACCTGGAGCCGCACCAGTATCAAAAACACCTTATAGAATGGCTCCTACTGAACTGAAGGAACTGAAAGTGCAACTATAGGAACTGCTGGACAAGGGTTATATTCGACCCAGTATATCACCATGGGGAGCGCCGGTGTTATTCGTGAAGAAGAAGGACGGTAGCGTTCGATTATGCATCGACTATCGGGAGTTGAATAAACTGACAATCAAGAATCGATATCCACTACCTCGGATCGATGACTTGTTCGATCAGTTGCAAGGAGAAAAGGTATTTTCTAAGATCGATCTTCAATCGGGCTATCATCAATTGAAGATTAAAGAGGGTGATATTCCTAAGACAGCTTTCAGGACTAGATACGGACATTATGAGTTCTTGGTCATGTCTTTTGGATTAACAAACGCACCAGCAACTTTTATGGAACTTATGAACCGGGTCTTCCATGATATGTTGGATACGTCGGTTATTGTATTTATTGATGATATATTGGTATACTCCAAGGACGAAGAAACTCATATCAAGAACCTAAACGCCGCCCTACAGTATTTAAGGAAAGATAAGCTATATGCCAAATTTTCAAAGTATGAGTTTTGGCTAAGTGAAGTCGTCTTCTTAGGCCATGTAGTATCCGCTGAAGGAATCAAAGTGGACCCCAGCAAGATCGAGGCTATTGTAAAGTGGGAAGCACCAAAGAGCGTTTCAAAAATTAAAAGTTTTCTGGGTCTAGCTGGTTATTGTCGGAGATTCGTAGAAGTCTATTCCCGGATTGCCGTACCTCTCACCAGTTTGACTAAGAAAGGTGAAACGTTCGTGTGGACCGATAAATGTGAGAAGAGTTTCCAAACATTGAAAACCAGATTGATATCTGCTCCGATTTTGACTATTCCCGTTCCAGGACAGGCATTTACTTTATACACTGATGCGTCGGGACTGGGATTAGGATGTGTGTTTATGCAAGGAGAGCAAGTAATTGCTTATGCCTCGAGACAATTGAAGATACATGAGAAAAATTACCCCACCCATGATTTGGAGTTAGCGGCAGTAGTACATGCTGTCAAGATATGGAGACATTACCTATACAAAGAGAAATTTTAGATTAAGTCGGACCATAAAAGTCTTACTTATTTATTTAATCAGAAGGAGTTGAATATGAGACAAAGAAGATGGCTAGAACTATTGAAAGACTATGATTGTGATATCCAGTATCATCCGGGAAAAGCAAACGTAGTAGCAGATGCGTTAAACAGAAAAGCAATGATAAAATCGCAAGGAGAAGTTAGCACAACTGCAGCAATGTGTACTACCGGAATGGTATTCAATCACGGAAACGAGCAGTATGTGATAGACACAACGGATGGATCAGCCAACCAAGGGTTTGTTCATCGATTTTTGAACATGTTCGCTGCATTGAAGATTATATCGGATATAATGGATGAAGTGAAGATAGCTATCAAATCAGATCCTTATCTGAGAACAGTACAAGAAGATATCGATAAAAGTAGGACTAACCCTGAGTTCACCTTGGACGAAGAGAAAGTACTGGAATATAAAGGAAGAATATGTGTACCCGAGACAGAAAGTGTAGACATTCGACACGGACTGATGAAAGAAGCCCACACCACCATCTATTCGATACATCCTGGAAGTACAAAAATGTATCATGATCTAAAGAAACTATATTGGTGGAGAGGAATGAAAGCAGATGTAGCCAAGTTCGTGTCTCAATGCCTAAATTGTTAGAAAGTAAAGGCTGAACGACAAAGACCCGCAGGACTGTTACAACCATTATCAGAACCAGCATGGAAATGGGACTGCATCATTATGGACTTCGTCACGGGACTACCACTGACTCCTCGAGTAGTTGACGCAGTTTGGGTGATTGTGGACCGTCTGACTAAAACAGATCGCTTCATACCTATACGATCTCAGTATACACTGAAAAGGTTAGCAAAGCTGTATGTGGATAATATTGTTCGATTACATGGTGTTCCAGAAAGCATTGTGTCTGATAGAGATCCACGATTTACTTCCAAGTTTTGGGAGGGATTGCAAAAGCTATGGGTACAACGTTGAAGTTCAATACTGCATTCCACCCACAGACAGATGGACAGTCAGAGCGTACAATCCAGATTCTAGAAGATATGCTACGAGCATGTGTAATTGATTTCAAAGGATCATGGGATAAGAAGTTACCATAGATCGAGTTCGCTTATAACAATAGCTATCAGGCTACTATACAGATGTCACCTTATGAAGAACTGTATGGTAAGAAGTGCAGAACTCCTTTGTTTTAGAATGAAGTTGGAGAACAAAGTATTGTTGGGCCAGAATTTATTGAAGAGACTTGCCGAGTGGTCGACATTATCAAGGAAAGAGTGAGAACAGCTCAGAATCATCAGAAGCAATATACAGATACTCGACGCAGAGATCTCGAGTTCTCCGTAGGTGATAAAGTATTTTTGAAGATATCGCCTATGTGAGGATTGAAAAGATTCGGATAGAAAGGGAAACTAAGTCCAAGATATGTTGGGCCGTATGAAATTCTAGCTAAGCGTGGTAAAGTGGCTTATCAGTTAGCACTACCACCATCTATGTCGAGTGTGCATGACGTATTTTACATTTCCCTATTGAAGAAGTATGTCAAGGATCCAACGCACATGTTGACAGTAGATTTACCAGATTTGACTGATGATTTGACATTTGAAGTAACACCAACATAAATCACCAGTCAAAAGGTTAAACGTCTACGCAACCGAGATATCTATTATGTTAAGGTCACATGGAAAAGTAGAGACATGGAAGAAATTACATGGGAAGAAGAAAATGCTATGCGAAAGCAATACCCTCACTTATTTGATTCAGAAGGTACATACAATTTTGAGGACAAAATTTTTATAAGTAGGGGGGAGTTGTAAGACCCGTGTCAATCTAACCCGATCTTACCACCTTGAACCAGGTTTACCTATCATGGTCGAGTCAAATGGACCAAGGGCGTGAAGGAGATCGAGATCCCAGGTATCAAATCGACCCAAAAACACTTAATTTAAGGGGAGGGTCGCATACCCAGCCAAGGAGGGTCGGACCCCCAAAACAGAAAGTCAGACCCTCAGTTTTGAAGGGAGGGTCGAACAACTTAGAAACCTAGGGTTGACGGGATCATCGACCCTCCCATCAACCCTCAGTTGCCTCTGAAACTGAAATTAGAAAATTTCCTAATTTTTGATTTGGATTCTTTCCTAATCTCAAAGGGACTTATTTTAGGGTGTTCCTACTCTATTTAAAGGACGTCCCTAAGCCTCTTTCACTCCTTTCACAACCCTAATTGAATTGAGAGAAAGAGAAGAGAAGGAAAAGAAGAAGAAGAGAAGCAAGGAAGAGAATTTAACCAAAAGAGAAGAGTTGCAGAGAAGGAGTATTCTTCTCAGGTATGGATACTAATTCCATGAGTTTCTACAGACCTTAGGTTAGATATTGATGAGAGTGTGATCTCGGAGAAACCCAAACCATCAACCCATGGTTAGGTTTTCATGGAAAATCATAGGAGAATGCATGAAAGCTATTTAGGTGGATGATTCATGGTTCCAGACCATGGAATGAATGTTGAATGGAATGTAGGAGCAAGCCATAGGATCCCAAGCACGAAGAATGGACTAAAAGAGGGAAATTGACCAAAGTACACCGAGGGTCGCACCGAGGGTCGATGACCATCCGACCCTAGGTGATCCTGAGTATCGACCCTCAGTGTTCGGGAAGTTCAGAGTTTGGGGAGGGTCACACCCAGGGTCGATCAGGACTCCGACCCTACCTCCGACCCTCAGTTAACAGAATGGTTTTTAAATTCAGAATTAATTCTAATTAAATTCTATCGACTTTGTTAGGTCTTCTAGCAATACAATAACAATATAAAGGTGATTATAAAGCTTGGAAAAGTATCTATTAGCAAGCTAAGGTGAGGAAACATAACTCTAAACTAATTGGTTAATAACAAACATTTTTTTATTTTCTTGAGTCCAATGCCATGCTTGATTCTATGCGAATATGTTTGTAATGTGCATACAACATGTCATCCAATATTTCTATTATTTGTTCATGCATATTTACTTTATTGTTTATAACATGATGATGATGATGATGATAGGAATAGGCATGTGATTGTATGTGTGTGGTTGGTGTACTTGATGCGAGCGAGTATCAGGGGAGGTGTGATGAGAACGTCAATAAACGTTAACCTTTGGCGGGTCTCAGCACTTTAGCTCTATCTCTAACTCAAGTCTTGTGCATTAGCATCGTCGTATCGCCATTACTTTAGCAGAACTATTATGTCGTAGAGTATCAGGGGAGGTGGTCTCGGTCCTTGTAGTCTCTGACTCTACCGGGGGGCCTTAGCTCTATCTCTATGGATATTCTGAGGGATGCTGGGGTGAGGCCTTTGATACACTGTTTGGCATTAGGATTGGTTAGTTGCGAGCCCAGTTTGCAAGCCCTCGCTAACAGGGGCTTACGTGTTGGTATGGTACTATATAACAATAAATGTTAACCTTTGTTATATAATGTTCATGATTAGGGTGGATGGGAACGGCGATAAATGTTAACCTTCAGGCAAACTTCCACACCCTGTGTATAGAGGCGGGGTCAATAAACGCTAACCTTTGACCACCCAACCTTTCTATTGTGCATTGCAAACTACAAAGCAGACCAAAGATATGAATTGATTGCATGTATATGTAATGTTGCATTGTTTTGTCTACTCACTGAGCCATGATGTGTGCTCACCCCTCGACGTTGAATATTTTTAGTTGATGATGCAGGTTATATCGTTGAAGATTATATGAATGCTCCAGCATACGGGAACGTAGCGGCGATGGAAGCTGAAGCTGAAGTAGATACACATGACTCCTCTTGCAAGTGCAACTCATGTGTATTCGATTAGATATTTTCTAGATTTCTTTATTTGGCTTTAATAAAGACATGCATTTGATAATTATTTATGTCTCAGTTGATACATAATAATTTGCTATTTAAATATTAGTATCACAGTAGATTCTCAGTTCATTTTATTATAAGACTTCCGCTATTGTGTATTTACTCTGATTATGATTATGGATGTATGGGAGTTTAGATAACACGGATATAGCCTACTCGAGATCCTGGTTGAACCGTTGGTTTTCTAGCGGTTTATCACACCATTCTGAATAGTGCGGAATTGGGGTGTGACACCATTGATGATCCAAGAGGAGGAACTCATGTAAGAAGTAAAAATCAACTAAAGTACGTATGGTCGCAGCTATGGTCGACCATAGGATGAGAAAGTATCGACCACAGCCATTCGGGAAGAATTCAGAAACATACGGTCACAGCTACGGTCGCATGTAATGCGACCATAGGGTATCGATCGTAGGTCCTACGGTGGCATATATTGCTACCATAGCGTCAACCATACCATCGACCGTTGGAAAACAGCAAGCATATTTTTAGACCAAACAAGGTTTTTGACTACTGTAACTTGGTAAACTTGAACCCTAACTTACATACATTAATTGTTTAGGTTCCTAATAGATTCAAAGTGACTTCCAAAGCTTGGGAGAGGAACAAGGAGAGGAATAAACATCGATCAATGGTGAGGGAACAAGACCTAAACTAATTGGATAATAACAAATTGTTTCTTTTATTGAGTCCAATGCCATGATTGATTCTATGCTTGTACGCTTGTAATGTGCATCTCACATGTCATCCAATATTTCTACTATTACTATTCATGCATATTTAATTCCATTTATTTATAACATGATGATGATGATGATGCTAGAAATAAGCATGTGAATATATGTGTGTGGTTGGTGTATTGGATATGAGTAGAGCATCAGGGGGAGGACGTGGCATGGTGGTCTTCGACCTTGTCACCAGACTCTAGCTTTATCTCTACCCAAGTCTTGTCCACTGACATCGTCGTATCACCATTACCTTAGCAGAACTATTACGTTGTAGGGAACCAGGGGAGGTGGTCTCGGACCGTGTGGTCTCTGACTCTACCGGGGGGCCTTAGCTCTATCTCTATGGATGTTTTGAGGGATGCTGGGGTGAGGCCTTGGATACACTGTTTGGCATTAGGATTGGTTAGTTGCGAGCCTAGTTTGCAAGCCCTCGCCAATATGGGCTTACGTGTTGTAAGACTCGTATCGAACTAACCGGTCTTACCACTTTGTACCAAGTCTACCTATCATGGTCGAGCCAAATGGAGCAAGTGCGTGAAGGAAATAGCAAGACCTGGTATTAAACTGACCCAAAAACAATAGAATAGGGGGTAGGGTCGCATACCTAAACAGGCAGGGTCAATCCCACCTCATTAGGAAGTCAGACCCCTGATTTTTAGACCTAGGGTCAGACAACTGAGACCCTAGGGTTGACGGGATCTCCGACCCCCTCATCGACCCTAGGATCACCGATAGAAACCGTAAATAGGAAACTTTTCAAATTTCAAGAGGATTCTTTCCTAATCTCAATGGGACTTATTTTGGGAGGTTTTCCTCTATAAATAGGACGTCCCTTAGCCTCTTTCACTCCTTTTAAAACACTAAAAGAAAGTGAAAGAAAGAGATGAGAAGGAGAAGAGAAGGAAAGTTGGAGAAGAAGACTAAGAGAAGAAATTCAGAGAAACCTCTGAATCTCAGCAAACCTAAGGTATGGATATGCTCTCCAGGAATGATTTAAGACCTTAGAATAGTTCATGAAGAGGGTATGATCTAGGAGAAACCCAAATCATCCATCCATGGGAAGATTTTAATGAAATCCATAGAGAAAATCATGGTAGACAAAGTAAGGAAATAACCTGGAGTTTTAAGCCATAGAACAAGCATAAAATGGACTGTGGAAGGAAGCCAAAGGACCCAAACCTGAAAGATTAGACTGTAGAATGAAAAGGTCGACTCAAACCACGTGCGGTCGCATGTAGGGTCGATTGGGAATCGACCCTACCAAACCACAGGATCGACCCCTAGCTCTTGAGAAGTCCAGGGAAGCTACGGTCGCACCTAGGGTCGATGGAACATCCGACCCTAGCATCAACCCTATACCCTGGGGTCGCATAAACCTGCGACCCTACCTGCGACCCATCCTGCGACCCTAGCTTTACAGCAAGCTTAAAACTGTCGGAATGAATTCTAATTAAATTCTATCGACTTGTTAGGTTTTCCTATTGATATAAAGGTGATTCTTTGAGCTTGAAAGAGGGTTTACACTCAAGCAAAATTGAGGGAACAAGACCTAAACTAATTGGCTAATAATAAACTATTTTTATTTCTTGAGTCCAATGCCATGACTGATTCTATGCGTGTATGCTTGTAATGTGCATTCAACATGTCATCCAATATTCCTGTTATTAATGTTCATGCATATTCAATTCTATTTTATTTATAACATGATGATGATGATGATGCTAGGAATAGGCATGTGAATATATGTGTGTAGTTAGTGTGCTTGATGCGAGTGGAGCATCAGGGGGAGGACGTGATATTATGGTGTGTCCTGGTCACCAGACTCTAGCTCTATCTCTACTCAAGTCTTGTCCACTGACATCGTCGTATCGCCATTACCTTAGCAGAACTATTATGTCGTAGGGTATCAGGGGAGGTGGTCTCGGACCATGTAGTCTTCGACTTTGTCGGGGGCCTTAGCTCTATCTCTATGGATGTATAGAGGGATGCTGGGGTGAGGCCTTGGATACACTGTTTGACATTAGGATTGGTTAGTTGCGAGCCCAGTTTGCAAGCCCTCGCCAGTAGGGGCTTACGTGTTGGTATGGGTAGAGTATCAGGGGAAGTGTGATGCGGTGTGGTCCTAAGCACTTTAGCTCTATCTCTATTCCATGGTGGGTGCATGTGAGACGACAATAACGTTTTCATTGGGCGGCTTCACACACTCGTGTATAGAGGTGAGGCGGCCACTGAACCTTTCTATAGCACATTGCAAACTTATATACCAGACCACAGATATGAATTAAATGCATGCATATGTTTGTTGCATTGTTTTGTTTGCTTTCTGAGCCGTGATGTGTGCTCAACCTTTTCGAATTCGAATATTTTTAGTTGATGATGCATGTACCACTGTGAAAGAATATATGAATGCTTCTGTGTACAGGCACCTGGCTACAATGGAGGCTGAAGATATAGTGGAGACGCATGACTCCTCATGCGAGTGCAACTCATGCGTTTTTTATTAAATTTTTATTTAAACTATTAAGGAAATGTAATTTGATATTTATTTATTTATGTCTCGGTTGATACAACATAATTTGATATTTTATTTATGATTATCATAGTTAGATTCTCAGTTCATTTAATATTAAGACTTCTGTTATTGTGTATTTATTCTGATTATGGTTTTGGATGTGTATGGTTTAAGTTAGAGGACACAGCCTATTAGAGATCCTAGTTGAACCATTGGTTATTTAGCGGTTCATCACACCGTTTTGAATGGTGCGGAATTGGGGTGTGACAAATTGGTATCAGAGCTCTTAGGCCCTGTCTCTTAAACCAGAATACTACCACAAAAGTTGTGAACAGAGATAGGATAAAATTTAAAAGCTGTAATAATTACACATTATAAGCACCTGTATTGTCCGAGACAAAATTAAAAGAGAATAATGCATCTATTAAATG
Source organism: Protea cynaroides (assembly GCA_028583415.1). Classification (NCBI taxonomy): domain Eukaryota; kingdom Viridiplantae; phylum Streptophyta; class Magnoliopsida; order Proteales; family Proteaceae; genus Protea; species Protea cynaroides. Next base: position 75,801,902 of record CM053268.1, read on the forward strand.
AGAAACATATTCATATACACTCGAATGAAAAACAAACGTATATACACATGTCTAAAATGGAGTACAGTCCACAATCCGGACAGTTACTCTGTAGTACAAAAGAAAAATAAATATCCCATTATTCAAATTCAAACACATAGGATAATAATCTTTTACATCCCTTTAATCCAATAAAAAATAACTGAAATAAATAAATAAAACAAATCAAAGGTACATGCAGAAAGGGCACTCGCATGAAGCGTCATGCTCGTCCTCTCCTGCTTGCACATCTAGAGCAGCCACACCTCCATACGCCGGAGCGTTCACATAGTCATCCACAGTGTAACCTGCATCAACATCTAAAAACAATGTACGTACAAAGGGTGAGCACACAACACAGCTCAGTAAGACAATCAGACAGTTTCACAAGATTATGCATGAGTAACAATCATTTTATGCTGTGGTCTGGTTTTAAGTTTGCAACGTGCTATAGAAAGGTTTGGTGGCCCCCGCACCTCTATACACGAGTGTGTGGCGTCGCACAGTAATCACACTACCACCAACCCACATGCACCCATCATGGAATAGAGATAGAGCTAAGGTATACCCGCACCTCCCCGATACTCTACCCATACCAAGTACCTAAGCCCCTATCGGCCAGGGCTCGCAAACTGGGCTCGCAACTAACCAATCCTATATGTCAACAATGTATTCTCTATCCCAGCACAGCCGTCTATGGCATAAAGATAGAGCTAGAGCGTGCAGGCCGGGTCGGAGACCACCACACCTCACCTCCCCTTGATACCCTATCCGCAACTAACCCACTAGGATAGAAACAATACGCAGGTAGACCCTATCCCAACATAACTCCCTACGGCATAGAGATAGAGCTAAAGCATCGTGGACAAGCCAGCGTCGACTCGGAATCCTCAGTACCACACAACGATGGCCGGGACAACATCAATATCGGAGACCATCGTACCACGATCTTCCCCTGATACCCCACCCGTACCAAGCATGTTAAGACAGAATACTACAAAAAGTGCCAGTGTGAAGAGCGATCCCAGGCCCATGCCCCACTCCACACACCAACGAAAACAATCACATGCCTAACAATCACATCCTATGAATACATGAACAATAATAATAACTGAAAGTAAAGGATGGCATGTGAATATGCACAAACATCACATCATAGATATTCAATGATTAACAACGATTTACTGTCCATTAATTATTAGGTTTAGGTCAGATTCCCTTACCTGACGCTCGTTCGTTAACTTACTCCACGTCGCAAGATCCAAACGATAAGTCACAAAGTCCTACATAATATTAGGGTTTCATTAGAATATATTGTTTAGGGTTTCATGTTGGTCGGAAACCAACAGAGATCACAAACTGCCCTCACAGAGCTGACCGGTGGCATATACCGGTCGCAGCTCTATGGGAAAGACTGGCGACCGGTATGGTCAGCCGGTCCCCCACAGATAACCTCCCGAGAGGTAGCGGTCGCAACATATCGGTCGCACTATGTGCAACCGGTATAGTCGACCGGTATGTCTCCGGAAGACCATACATGGGTTTTTCGACTGCTGTCGATCATCCTCCATGGATTTTCAGGGTTTCTCCTATCCATTCTAAGTCTAGGCTTTGAGTTAGAGTTATCCCCAACTCATTCAAGTCTCGTTTCGATGAATATCATCTCGAAACTCGAATCTAGGGTTTGACGGCAACTTAGGGTTTATTGGCCAATTTAGGGTTTTAGATCAATACCTACTTTGCATGGTATTGATCCACCCACACAACTAACATAGGGTAAGAAGATGGATTCAAACACTTACCGTTGACAGGCGTAGCGTGAGCTTCGTCGAACGGTAATGACGACACCTCCTTCTTCTTCCTAGCCCCTTCTCCTTTCCAAGCTCTTTCTCTTCTCTAGGGTTTGTGAGAGACAATGGAAAGGATTTGAGGGGGTTTAAGGGTGTATTTATAGGCTAGAAATAGGGTTTAGTAACCCTACTAGGATTAGGAAACTTTTAGGATTCGAAATCAGGAAAGCGGGACCCGCAGAGACCAATTTCCAAATTCCCGCACATAGTTGTGCAGGCCATACCGGTCGACCGGTACCATCATCCGGTACCATCAACCAGTATCTAAAATCAGGCATAATTGGTCGACTTTGGTCCAATTTTGTACCTGTTTGTTATCCGCTTGCCCCGTCTGGCTCGGTGATGATCGGAAGACCTGTCACGACACAAAACCAAGGTTAGACCGGGTTTTCAGAGTGCGGGTCTTACAGTAGCAGTTGCATTAGTTTACCTAGCAGTTCATCTTGTCAAAGACTTATTATATTAGTATTAGCCGCCTACCTTGGAATGGAATGGAATGGGATGAAATAGAAAGAACGCTCGATATCTTCATCCGAGAAAATGTCCTCTAGGGGTCTGGTTTCAGGGATTGGATGGGCTGATAGATGATCAGCAATGGTAGGCACTAACTTGGTCTAACCGTGTCGTGCTAGGTCTTCCCATCATTCCTAAACCAAGTGGACCGAGCGTGTGAAGATAGATCACAAACCAGGTATGAGAATCGAGTTAAAAACACTAAAAACATGCCTAAGGTCGCATGCCTAGGTAGGTATGATTGACCATAAGGAAGGGAACCAAAAATCTCAAATCCAGAATCCCACGGTCGATGATTTCGACCCTACGGTCGACGGTTTATGCGACCGTATGATCGACCGTGAGAACCTAGATTAGACTTCGAGTTTTGGAAACTTTCCTAAACTAAGGGATTGCTTTCCTAATTGAAAAAGGACTCTATATGGAGATTTTTCCTCTAAATTAAGGACATCCCTCAGCCCTTTTTCACTCTTTTAGAACATTAGTGAACCCTAGATAAAGAGAATGAAGAGAAGGAAGAAAAGGAGAAGAAGAAAAAGCTAAGGAGAAGAATTTGCTGAGAAGAGATTGGCTCTCTATCACAGGCAAAGGTATGAAACGAATCTCTGGAGATGTAAACTCTAAGTATAAGACTTTTATGGAAGATAGGCAATATCAACCTATTATGATCTATGTGATTTCCCTGAGAAAATCCCAAGGAGAACCATGAGGAGTGAATTTGATAATTAAGGTTGATAACAAATTACTAATGATGGTCATAGGATGACCTTAGAATAAATCCCATTGAAGAACATAAGAATTTACCCAGGAAGAACTTGAATTGCATGTAGACTGTGACCAGATATCTCAAGGTTGCAGCTACAGTCGACCATAGCATGACCAGTATGACCAGAGGATCGACCATAGGCATTTGAAAAGATTTTAGAAATCATATGGTCACAACTACGGTTACACCATATGCGACCATAGGGTATTGACCATAGGTAGTAAGGTCGATATAGCATGAGACCATAGGACCAATTAGACACCTATCAGTGCTCTGTTTTGATTTTTAACTACTGTAACATGTCACATATGAACCCTAACTTAAATTCATATAACTTTTAGGTTGTTAAATCAATTCAAAAAGAATTTCAAGGCTTGGAAGGAGATCAAGTATTGCTAACAGGTGAGGGAACAAGACCTAAACTAATTGGTAATAACAAACTGTTTATTTTTATTGAGTCCAATGCCATGATTGATTCTATGCTTGTATGTTTGTAATGTGCATTTCACATGTCATCCAATATTCCTGCTATTACTGCTCATGCATATTTAATTTCGTTATTTATAACATGATAATGATGATGATACTAGGAATAGGCATGTGAATGTATGTGTGTGGTTGGTGTGTTGGATGCAAGTGGAGCATCAGGGGGAGGACGTGACATGGTGGTCTTCGACCTCATCACTAGACTCTAGCTCTATCTCTACTCAAGTCTTGCTCACTAACATCATCGTATCGCCATTACCTTAGCAGAACTATTATGTCGTAGGGCATCAGGGGAGGTGGTCTCAGACCGTGTGGTCTCTAACTCTGTCGGGGGGGCCTTAGCTCTATCTCTATGGACCTATTGAGGGATACTGGGGTGAGGCCTTGGATACACTGTTTGGCATTAGGATTGGTTAATTGCGAGCCTAGTTTGTAAGCCCTCGCCAATAGGGGCTTACGTATTGGTTTGGGTTGGGCATCAGTGGAAGTGTTGGCGGTGTTTAATTCAGACCCTTTAGCTCTATCTCTATTCCATGGTGGGTGCATGTGGGATGGCAATGGTGTTTGATCCATTGGGCAGATTCACACACTCGTGTATAGAGGTGCGGCGGTCACCAAACCTTTCTATAGCATATTGCAAACTTATAAACTAGACCAAAGATATGAATTGAATGCATGCATATGTTTGTTGCATTATTTTGTTTGCTCACTAAGCCGTGATGTGTGCTCACTCTTTCGACGTTGAATATTTTTAATTGATGATGCAGGTCCTGCAGATGAAGAATATATGAATACGCCGACGTATGGACACGTTGCTGCGATGGACGTAGAAGCTGAAGAAGATGCACATGATTCATCATGCGAGTGCAACCAATGTGTTTTTGCTTAAGTTTAGTTATAATTTGAACATCAGATATGTAATTGATTATTTATTTTTATGTCTTATGGTTTGGAGATAATTAGATTAAATACTTATTTACCACTATTAAACTTTCAGTTCATTATCTATAAGACTTCCGCTTATTTTTTATTACCTCTAATTATTAATGTGGAATGTTTGTATGGTTTGATATGGTGGGTATGACCTATACGAGATTTTGGGTGAACCATTGGTTTATTAGCGGTTCATCACACCATTCTGGTTAGACCAGAATTGGGGTGTGACATCCCTTACTCTATATTTCTTCTTTCTAGTTCTCCCTCCTTCTCCAGAACCGACCAACCTTTCTTGGTGTCTTTTCTCTCTTCTCTGTTTCTCTTAATTTTTTGAAAATGGTAAAGAAATGTGAGAGTGAGTGAATAGGGACTTTATTCACGTTGGATTGGGATTGGGATTGGGTTCCTCACAAGGTAAGTAGAGGATTCCCTCCTTTCTTCCAATTTTAAAGGAAAAATAAACCTGGACAAATTTCTCAATGAGCCCAAATCGCAACCCAACCAAACCATTAGTCCAAACTGGGTTGGTTTCTAATCTAGTCTCGATTAAGTAGGTTTAGCACTGGGCATGCAATAGGTGTCCGACTGCACCCTATTAGTGTCTTGTCAGACCTCTCAAATGAGTCCTGATTGAATGTGTTAAGTACTAAGGTTTAACTAGGTTACCTCCATTGACTTTATAGGTCTGGTTCATGTTGGTTTGCACTGTTTGCCGTGGTAAGACCTATTACAAAGCCAAAAATTCAAATTAGGACCAAAATTTTGGATAGGTGAGTTTCACTATCCAAACCTAGTAGATTAAGCATTATGGTAGACTCTAGGTGGCCCATTATGTCGGGGCCAGTCAGCTGATCAAGGGGCTGTATTTTGGCCCAACTAATGGCATTGTCGGCTAGTGTACTACCCGTTTGTTAGCCGTCGGCTCGAGCCCGATAGACACTGTAAGACCCGTATCAAACTAACCCGGTCTTACCACCTTGAACCAGGTCTACCCATCATGGACGAACCAAATGGATCATGTGCGTGAAGGAGATCACGATCCTAGGTATTAAACTGACCCAAAAACACTCAAAATAAGGGGAGGGTCGCATACCCAGCAAGGGAGGGTCAGACCCCCCCAGTATAAAAGTCAGGCCCCCAGTTTTACATGGGGGGTCGGATATTTTAAGGACCAGGGGTCGACGGGATCTCCGACCCCCTATCGACCTCCGGTAGTCGGTAAAAACAGCTCGAACAAAAAATTAGGAAACTTTTCTAATTTCAATGGGATTCCTTCCTAATCTCAATGAGACTTATTTTAGGAGTTTCTACTCTATAAATAGGACGTCCCTAAGCCTCTTTCACTCCTTTTAGAACCCTAATTGGATTGAGAGAAAGAGAAGGAGAAAGAGAAGATAAGAGAAGGAAAGTGGAGAAGAAGATCAAGGAGAAGGCTTCAGAGAAACAAGCCTAATTCTCAGGTAAGGATACCAACTCCATGTAATTCTACATACCTTAGAATAGATAGAGAAGAGGGGATCTAGGAGGAACCCAAATCATCCACCCATGGTTAGGTTTTCATGGAAAACCATGGGGGAAATCATGAAAGCCATAAGGTTAATGAACCACGACTCTAGGCCATAGAACATGTGTGGAATGGACTGTAGGAGCAAGCCATAGGACCCCAAACACGAAGAAAAATTGACAAAACCCACAGGGGGTCTCATGGAGGGTCGATGGCCAATCGACCCTACCAGACCCGGAGCATCGACCCCCAGTGTTTGGGAAATCCAGAATAGGGGTGGTCGCACCCAGGGTCGATCAAACCTCCGACCCTAGCATCGACCCCCAGTTAGCAGCATGCTTTTTAAAGTCCGAATGAATTCTAATTAAATTCTATCGACTTGGTTAGGTTTTCTAGTGATATAATATCGATATATAGTTGATTCTTAAAGCTTGAAAGAGGACTTACGATCAAGTAAAGGTGAGGGAACAAGACCTAAACTAATTGGTTAATAATAAACTGTTTTACTTTTGAGTCCAATGCCATGATTGATTTTATGTGTGTATGATTGTTAAGTGCATTCAACATGTCATCCAATATTTCTATTATTACTGTTCATGCATATTTAATTCTTGTTTATACATGATAATGATTATGATGATGATGATAGGAATAGGCATGTGGTTGTATGTGTGTGGTTGGTGTGCTTGATGCGAGCGATTATCAGGGGGAGGTGTCATAGGCCGGGCCTCAGCACTCTAGCTCCATCTCTAACTCAAGTCTTGTGCATTAGCATCATCGTATCGCCATTACTTTAGTAGAACTATTACGTCGTAGAGTATCAGGGGAGGTGGTCTCGGTCCTGGTGGTCTCGGTCCTTGTAGTCTCTGACTCTATCGGGGGTCCTTAGCTCTATCTCTATGGGCGTTCTGAGGGATGCTGGGGTGAGGCCTTGGATACACTGTTTGGCATTAGGATTGGTTAGTTACGAGCCCATTTTGCAAGCCCTCTCTAGTAGGGGCTTACGTGTTGGTATGGCACTGTACAGCAATAAACGTTAACCTTTGTTGTACAATGTTCATGGTAGGGTGGATGGGGACAACAATAAACGTTAACCTTTGGGCGGGCTTCCACACCCTGTGTATAAAGGAGGGGTCAATAAACGTTAACCATTGACCTCCAACCCTTTCTATTGCATATTGCAAACTTTAAACCAGACCAAAGATATGAATTGAACGAATGCATATGTATTGTTGCATTGTTTTGTTTTCTCACTGAGCCATGATGTGTGCTCACCCTCTTGACGTTGAATATTTTTAGTTGATGATGCAGGTACTACCGTTGAAGATTATGTCAACGCTCCAGTGTACGGGCACATGGTGGCGATGGAAGTTGAAGACGAAGTGGATACGCATGACTCCTCTTGCGAGTGCAACTCATGCGTATTCGATTAGATTTTATTTTAATTATTTGGATTTAGTAAAGACATGTAATTGATATTTATTTATGTCTTAGTTGATACAGAATAATTTACTACTTAAATATGATTATCACATCTAGATTTCTCAGTTCGTTTTACTATAAGACTTCTGCTATTGTGTATTTTACTCTGATTATGAATGTGGATGTATGAGGTTTAGATAAAATGGATATAGCCTACTCGAGATCCTGGTTGAACCGTTGGTTTGCTAGCGGTTCATCACACCATTCTAAATAGTGCGGAATTGGGGTGTGACAACTTGGTATCAGAGCATCTCAGGCCTTGTCCGCTAAACTAGCATACCTTCACGACGAATTGTGAACTGAGATAGGATAAAAGTAAAAACTATAATATTAACACACTATAAGCACAAGTGATGTTTGAGACCAAATTTGAAAAGAGAATAATGTATCTATTAAAGGGAGAACAATTTTAAATACAATGAGAGAGAAACAAACGTATATAAATAGCTAAAGCAGAGTACAGTCCACAACTCGGACAGTTATTCTGTAGTACAAAGAAAGAAAATAAATACAATCATGAAGCTGGAGGTGAAGGAGGAGGCGGTGCCTCACGGTCTCTGTCATAATCCTCAGCGTAGACTCTAGTCAACATGGCTACCTGAGTCTGGGTCGTCTGAAGCCTAGCTATGAGACCAGCCAACCGCTGATCAGTCATGCGCTGAGCACCCAAAAGCTCCTCCATACGCATATCTGACCGGCGTTGAGCATCTATGAGCTCTCCCGTCCTCATGTCCGATATGTGATGGGCGTCTAGTAGCTCATCCACTCTCACACGCTGAGCGTCTAGTAACTCCCCCATCCTCAGATCAGATCTGTGCTGAGCCTCTCTGATCTCATGCAATATCCCCATCATATCAGAAGGTGGGTGTAAAGGACTAGCCGCATGAGAAGGACCAGCCGCATAAGAAGTACTAGCTCCAGCAGTATGTGTAGGTGAAGGAGGTGGTATGAAGTCCACATCCATGTACAGACGGTCATCATCACCAGCGGGCTCCCTATGAACTCCAGCGGCTGCTGTTGCTGCCTCAGCGTCAGCCATCTCTACGCGAGTGCGAGGGCCCACCATCACGTTCCTCTCCTCATCACTGACCAGGGCATCCCACATGCCCATCTTGCAAATAGCCTCCCAATCCAGAGGTGATGAGAAGGATTTCTCCTGAATCTTCTCATCCAATAAGTCAACCCCCAGGCGGGTAAGCAGCGTAGTGATCATACGTCCGTAAGGAAGGTTGCCATTGTGACTGGGCAACGTGGCACTGATCATGGTACGCATGATGATGTATAGAAGGCAGACGGGCTGCCTAGTGCATATACAGTATAACAGATACTGGGTCAACTGGGAGATCCTCTCGTAATGACCACTCTGCGGTATCAGGTTATGCTGAATGATATTGCAATATACCCGTGGATCTGAGCGTAGACAACTCGCTTTCATCTGCCAGCGATCAGGTCGGATGAGCTGGCTATCAATCTCAGCCCTCATCTGTAGAGAAAAGAACTGGGGCTCTCCAGGAGCACAGAACACCATGGGGCCAGCATAGGAAATGCCCAGTAGGTCGGCCAGCTGCCGATAATCAAATGAGATGTCAACTCCCTTGACGTAGCTCGTGATACGCAGCTCATTACCCCTCTCAACATCATTGTAATCCCCCATCATCTGGAGGTTACAATAGAACTGGCGTACCAAGTTAGGGCAGGTACAGGCATCATAGGTGATGACAAGAAGCCATCCCATATCACCAAATGCTCTCTCCACATTGAACAAGGCTAACTCAGCCAAGTTCACCTTACGACCTCCCTCTACCTTCTTGCGAGCGTAGTGGGCATACTGTGCCTCGGCTTCGTTGGAACGGAAATGAAGACGGTCGCGAACTCTGGGTACCTTGGTACGGGCCATAATATCTGCAAACCACAAGGAAAAACAGATAATGTATTAGTAAGGTAGAAAAATCCAAAATTTCAACATAATAACGATGTAAATTGGACAAAAACCTCACTTTTCACCCATACACGTGGGCAGGAGGACTTACATAGATCCTAAACAAACTTGTGAGACTTAAACAGGCGGAAATTGCAACTAATTAGATTGAATTGCAAGAAATTTCAAGAAATTCAAAATTTCACCAAAATTAGGGTAAAAAGTGAAAATTTCGAGTTTTGCGATAACCAACCGATGAAACTCAAATATTTTTGAGGTCTTTCATCCATTGACTCACCAACAACAAAATCCCCCAATAAAAATCGAATTTTTATGGCTGATAAAAGTTTAATTTGAAGAAAATGAGATATACGGGTGAAAACCTAGAAAAGAAAACCTAAAAACATGTAAAGGTAAGATACATACCTGTAGGGAAGGTGTAGACGTTGAAACAAGGAACCAAATGACCAATGTAGCAGAGTTGGCACTGTAGCAACTCAGAGGAAGGAGACGAGTCGAAATGGAGGAGGAAGAATGGAAAATGAACTCTGAATCGGACCTTAAAAATATGATTTTTGGTCCGGGGATCGGTGAATTCGATTAGAACAATCGACCTCCATATCTACCCCCGCATCGACCCTCAGCTCTTGGGAACCTGACAGAGAACCAGGGGTTGCACCCTGGGTCGAACATACTCCGACCCCCCACATCGACCCCCGGCTCTCGGGAAAAATGGGTGATTTCCCAGGGTCGGATACTGAGGGTCGGATACCCATCGACCCCCACCATCGACCCTGCATAGAAAAGACAGTATTTTTTCACAGAATGATCTGAAAATTTTGAAAATAACATCGGTTAGCGTATCTACATGAAGTATAAATGATTGCCTCACGTATTTTAATGATTTTCAAGCATCACCATTATCAGAGGGAAAATATGGCTGGGCGTAGAGTAACCAGGCAAAGCCGAAACGCAGTTCCACCACCACCACCCGTGGAGGAAGCCAGTCAAGAAAATATATATGCACAGGGTAATCCGCAGGTTGCACAACCAGTGAACCAGGGTCAGGAAAATCCTACAAACTTGCCACCTCCACCACCGGAGCTGGCAACCGTGGTTATGAACCTAGCGCAACAGCTGCAACAAATGCAACAAGCATAGGCTCAAATGCAAGCAGCAATGGGAATGATGTTTCAGACAGCACATGCTACACCAATGCCGACTGGACAAACAAGTGCAGCACCGGTGGGTAACCACCCAGCACCTCAAACACCTCAACCACCAGCTGCACAGATTCCAGTACCAGGTCCTGAAGTAGTTCAGGTTAATTACCAGTACCCACAACCTATGTTTGGGGCATACCCTCAAAATCAAATGGACCACTCCCGACTGGTCGAGCGATTCTTAAAGATGAAGCCCAAGGAGTTTAGAGGTAAACCGTCCGATCCTTTATGGCCAGCACATTGGATCGACGAGATGGAGAGGAATTTTCTGATGATGACTATTACAGAAGAAGAGAAGGTATTATGTGCCACCTTCATGCTAAAATGTGATGCACATCATTGGTGGAAATCTACTAGGGCCCACCTATTAACCAAGCACGCCCTATTGACCTGGGCTATATATAAAGAAGCTTTCTTTGAGAAGTACTTTCCCCGAAGCTTCAAAGTATCTATGGAGAAGGAGTTCCTGAGTTTATATCAGGGACAGATGTCTGTGGATGCATATCAACAGCGTTATGAGGAGCTATTTTTCTTTGCACCACTAAGCATGCAAGAAGAAGACACTAAGACCCGTAGGTTTGTCACGGGACATAGAGGAAGCATCAGAGAGCATGGTCTAGGTTTGGAGAAGAAAATATATAATGAAGCTGTGCAAATTGCTCGAGTTATAGAATCGAACCAGAAGGAGAGTTATTTCATGCAAAACAGCGGTATAAAAAGGACAGCTGGAAACGCTTATAACGGAGGGAATAACAAAACATTCAAACCCTTCCATGCTCAAGGCTTTACTGCTGCACCCAAGACTACCCCAGTAGATCAACAACAGCCAAAGCCAAATACTGAAGGTCCAAAATGTTATAACTGCAATCAAGCGGGAAATATGGCAAGGCAGTGTCTTAAGCCCAGAAGCAGCTACATCAAGGACGAGTTTATGCTGTTACATCTGAGGATGCTGCCGCATCACCCGATGTGGTCACAGGTATGACTGAAACCTTTTAAGATGTATTACATTGTGTGAGCATGTAGACTAAGTTAAAATAAATCACAGGTATCGTACCTATAAATGACATACCCGCCAGAGTACTCTTTGACTCAGGAGCTACTCATTCTTTTATATCTGTGTCATTTGGAAAGAAGCAGAATTTACCCATCAAAACATTAAACTACAAACTACTTGTACAGTCACCAATGGGGTTTGAAGTATAGTTAGAAAAAGGTTATGGGCCATGTCCAGTTCTCATTGGTGAGAAAATCTTAGATGCAACATTGATCCAACTTGGGATGGCAGACTTTGACGTCATCTTGGGAATGGACTGGTTAGCTCAGCATTCTGCGAACCTATTATGCGCTGAAAAGAAGCTAACATTTAAAGACAAAGAAGGAGCAGAATTCAGTTTGTGGGAACCAAACTTCCCCGTAAACGAAAGCTCATACTCTTAGCACTAAAGGCTAAGAAGTGCCTTGAGAAAAGAGCAGTCTGGTATATAATGTCAGTGGTCGACCTCACCAAAGAAGCACCACGGATGGAAGATATTGATGTCATGCGGGACTACCCCGACGTATTTCTTGAGGAACTACCAGGATTACCACCCGACCGAGCCACAGAGTTTGTGATAGATCTTATACCTGGAGCCGCACCAGTATCAAAAGCACCTTATCGAATAGCTCCTACTGAACTAAAGGAATTGAAATTACAACTACAAGAACTACTGGACAAGGGTTATATTCGACCCAGTATATCACCATGGGGAGCGCTAGTATTGTTCGTAAAGAAGAAGGACGGTAGCGTTCGATTATGTATCGACTATTGGGAGTTGAACAAACTGACAATCAAGAATCGATATCCACTACCTCGGATCGATGACTTGTTCGATCAGTTGCAAGGAGCAAAAGTATTTTCTAAGATCGATCTTCGGTCAGGCTACCATCAGTTGAAGATTAAAGATGGTGATATTCCTAAGACAGCTTTCAGGACCAGATATGGACATTATGAATTCTTGGTCATGTCTTTTGGATTAACAAACGCACCAGCAACTTTCATGGAACTTATGAACCGGGTTTTCCATGATATGTTGGATACGTCGGTTATTGTATTTATTGATCATATATTGGTATATTCCAAGGACAAGGAAACCCATTTTATGAATCTAAACGCCACTCTACAGTGTTTAAGGAAAGAGAAGTTGTATGCCAAATTTACCAAGTGTGAGTTTTGGCTAAGTGAAGTCGCCTTCCTAGGCCATGTAGTATCCGCTGAAGGAATCAAAGTGGATCCCAGCAAGGTCGAGGCTATTGTAAAGTGGGAAGCACCAAAGAGCGTTGCAGAAATTAGAAGTTTTCTGGGTTTAGCTGGTTATTATCGGTGATTTGTGGAAGACTATTCCCAAATTGCCGTACCTCTCACCAGTCTGACTAAGAAAGGTGAAAAGTTTGTGTGGACGGATAAATACGAGAAGAGCTTCCAAACCTTGAAGACCAGATTGATATCCACTTCGATTTTGACTATTGTGATTCCAGGACAGCCATTTATCTTGTACACCGATGCGTCAGGATTGGGATTAGGATGTGTGCTTATGCAAGGAGAACAAGTAATTGCTTATGCCTCAAGACAGTTAAAGACACATGAGAAAAATTATCCCACTCATGATTTGGAGTTAGCGGCAGTAGTACATGCTGTCAAGATATGGAGACATTACCTATACGGGGAGAAGTTTCAGATTAAATCGGAACCAGCATGGAAATGGGATTGCATCACTATGGACTTCATCATAGGGTTACCATTGACTCCTCGAGTAGTTGACGCAGTTTGGGTGATTGTAGACCGCCTGATTAAAACAGCTCGCTTTATACCGATACGACCTCAGTATACACTGGAGAGGTTAGCAAAGCTGTATGTGGATAATATTGTTCGATTACACGGTGTACCAGAGAGAATTGTGTCCGATAGAGATCCATGATTTACTTCCAAGTTTTGGGAAGGATTGTAAAAGGCTATGGGTACATCATTGAAGTTTAGTACTGCATTCCATCCACAGACAGATGGACAGTCAGAGCGTATAATTCAGATTCTAGAAGATGCTACGAGCATGTGTAATTGATTTTAAAGGATCATGGGATGAAAAGTTACCACTGACCGAGTTCTCTTATAACAATAGCTATCGGGATACTATACAGATGTCACCCTATGAAGCACTGTATGACAGAAAGTGTCGAACTCCTTTGTTTTGGAATGAAGTTGGGGAATGTAGTCTCGTTGGACCAGAATTTGTTGAGGAGACTTGTCGAGTGGTCGACATTATCAAGGAAAGAGTGAGAACAGCCCAGAATCATCAGAAACAATATGCAGATACTCGACACAGAGATCTTGAGTTCGTCGTAGATGATAAAGTATTCTTAAAGGTATCGCTTATGCGAGGTCTGAAACGGTTCAGACAGAAGGGGAAACTAAGTCCAAGATATGTTGGGCCATATGAGATCTTAGCCAAACGTAGAAAAGTGGCTTACCAGTTAGTACTACTACCATCTATGTCAAGTGTGCATGACGTATTTCATATTTCCTTATTAAAGAAGTATGTCAAAGATCCAACGCACGTTCTGACAGTAGATCTGCCTGATTTGACTGATGATTTGACATTTGAAGTAACACCAACTAAAATCATCAGCCGAAAGGTTCAACGACTACGCAATCGAGATATCTTTTATGTTAAGGTCACTTGGAGAAGTAGAGACATAGAAGAAATTACATGGGAAGAAGAGAATGCTATGCGAAAGCAATACCCTCATTTATTCGACTAAGAAGGTATGAACAATTTCGGGGACGAAATTTTTATAAGTAGGGGGGAGTTGTAAGACCCGTATCAAACTAACCCGGTCTTACCACCTTGAACCAAGTCTACCCATCACAGTCGAACCAAATGGATCACGTGCGTGAAGGAGATCACGATCCTAGGTATTAAACTGACCCAAAAATACTCAAAATAAGGGGAGGGTCGCATACCCAGTAAGGGAGGGACGAACCCCCCCTGTATAAAAGTCAGACCCCCAGTTTTACATGGGAGGTCGGACATTTTAAGGACTAGGGGTCGATGGGATCTCCGACCCCCCCTATTGACCCCCGGAAGTCGGTAAAAACAGCTCGAACCAAAAATTAGGAAACTTTCCTAATTTCAATGGGATTCCTTCCTAATCTCAATGTGACTTATTTTAGGCGTTTCTACTCTATAAATAGGACGTCCCTAAGCCTCTTTCACTCCTTTTAGAACCCTAATTAGATTGAGAGAAAGAGAAGGAGAAAGAGAAGATAAGAGAAGGAAAGTGGAGAAGAAGATCAAGGAGAAGGCTTCAGAGAAACAAGCCTAATTCTCAGGTAAGGATACCAACTCCATGTAATTCTACAGACCTTAGAATAGATAGAGAAGAGGGAATGATTTAGGAGGAACCCAAATCATCCACCCATGGTTAGGTTTTCATGGAAAACCATGGGGGAAATCATGAAAGCCATATAGGTGAATGAACCACGGTTCTAGGCCATAGAACATGTGTGGAATGGACTGTAGGAGCAAGCCATAGGACCCCAAACATGAAGAATGGACTGAGGAAGAAAAATTGACAAAACCCACAGGGGGTCGCATGGGGGGTCGATGGCCAATCGACCCTACCAGACCCTGAGCATCGACCCCCAGTGTTCGGGAAGTCCAGAATAGGGGTGGTCGCACCCGGGGTCGATCAAACCTCCGACCCTAGCATCGACCCCCAGTTAGTAGCATGCTTTTTAAAGTCCGAATTAATTCTAATTAAATTCTATCGACTTTGTTAGGTTTTCTAGTGATATAATATCGATATATAGTTGATTCTTAAAGCTTGAAAGAGGACTTACGATCAAGTAAAGGTGAGGGAACAAGACCTAAACTAATTGGTTAATAATAAACTATTTTACTTTTGAGTCCAATGCCATGATTGATTTTATGCGTGTATGATTTTTATGTGCATTCAACATGTCATCCAATATTTCTATTATTACTGTTCATGCATATTTAATTCTTGTTTATACATGATAATGATGATGATGATGATGATAGGAATAGGCATGTAGATGTATGTATGTGGTTGGTGTGCTTGATGCGAGCGAGTATCAGGGGGAGGTGTCATAGGCCGGGCCTCAGCACTCTAGCTCTATCTCTAACTCAAGTCTTGTACATTAGCATCGTCGTATCGCCATTACTTTAGCAGAACTATTACGTCGTAGAGTATCAGGGGAGGTGGTCTTAGTCCTTGTAGTCTCTGACTCTATCAGGGGTCCTTAGCTCTATCTCTATGGGCGTTCTGAGGGATGCTAGGGTGAGGCCTTGGATACGCTGTTTGGCATTAGGATTGGTTAGTTGCGAGCCCCGTTTGCAAGCCCTCGCTAGTAGGGGCTTACGTGTTGGTATGACACTGTACAGCAATAGACGTTAACCTTTGTTGTACAATGTTCATGGTAGGGTGGATGGGGACGATAATAAATGTTAACCTTTGGGTGGGCTTCCACACCCTGTGTATAGAGGAGGGGTCAATAAACGTTAACCTTTGACCTCCAACCCTTTCTATTGCATATTGCAAACTTTAAACCAGACCAAAGATATGGCTTGAATGCATGCATATGTATTGTTGCATTGTTTTGTTTGCTCACTGAGCCATGCTGTGTGCTCACCCTCTCGACATCGAATATTTTTAGTTGATGATGCAGGTACTACCGTCGAAGATTATGTCAACGCTCCAATGTACGGTCACATAGCGACGATGGAAGTTGAAGACGAAGTGGATACGCATGAGTCCTCTTGCGAGTGCAACTCATGCGTATTCGATTAGATTTTATTTTAATTATTTGGATTTATTAAAAACATGTAATTGATATTTATTTATGTCTTAGTTGATACTGAATAATTTGCTACTTAAATATGATTATCACATCTAGATTTCTCAGTTCGTTTTACTATAAGACTTCTGCTATTGTGTATTTTACTCTGATTATAAATGTGGATGTATGAGGTTTAGATAAAACGAATATAGCCTACTCGAGATCTTGGTTGAACCGTTGGTTTGCTAACGGTTCATCACACCATTCTGAATAGTACGGAATTGGGGTGTGACAGACACACTCTCTCTCTCTACGGGATTCTATAAATAAGGAGCCTTGGGCTCCTTATTTCCCTTCTTGGGTTAGTGGTTGTGTGAGAGTGGTAGAGTGGAAGGGATTGGAGCTCAAAGCTTGGAGCTCAAGCTTGTTCTACTCTTTAGAGGTAAAAACCACCCTCCCTTCCCTTCTTATTGTTTTTTATGAAAGGACCAAATGGTGGTTGCTCCACCATTAATAATGACTAACCCAAACATTAGAAGGTTAGGTTATCCACCCATCTCTGTAAATGGAGATGTAAATAGGGTCTTGATGACTCCCATTTAGTATACCAAGGGTGGGAAAATGATTCCCACCAGCTAGAATCAATGTAGAAGTAACAGGGAGTCAAAGTTCCCAAAAATGAGACCATCGTCCCAAGTTTGAGTCTGCTTTCCTGACATGAATCGGTGGATAAATCCAGAGGATAGACCATAGCCTTTGCCTTCGGATCTAGCAAGGTTCACCCTCTGCTAGGGTTATTGCCTTAGTAATATTTTGTGTTGAGTTGAGTCAGAGACTAAACTGGAAAAAACATCATTCACCATTGCCTCTGCCTCACTCTTGGTCATTGGACCTAAGTGAATGGACTAGACCGGAGGTCCATAATCGGAGACACTATATTCGGAGGCATGACCCTCCAAGTGACAACCTCCAGTTACTTCATGGGTCAGATTGACCCACAAGGTTTAGATAAGCTTATGTATAAGTCAGAGGCAGTGCCAAAGGGAACACTACCCGGCAGACCCTCTGCATTGCTCTTTGGAAGCCTTCTGTTTTGATAGGTGTGCATCCAGATGCAAAGCTGAATCCTTAAACAGCCGATTCGACCCTTCAGTTCAGGTTATAATGGAATTCCTTAAGTATAAATCGGTGGCTAATTCTGGAGGATATACCATCAGGAATTACCATCCGCTTCTACCTTTATAAGCCATTATGCCTAGCTAAGACCTTTAGGGACTAACTATTGGGTTCCCGATTTATCTTGGGATCCGTGTATGGACATCTAAGACCTATCCATACTGGTTAAAAGTTATACAACTAACCTAATGAATTTATCTAATTAAATAGGTAAACCAACGCGGGTAAAGAAGAAGCCTTCTACTAGCTTCGAGGTTCAACAACATTTATAGTGCCATCAGGTGAGGGGTCGAGTTCGTAGTAACTAGGACATATGATGCATGTGTATGATTTATATTTATAACATGCCATCCAATAAATTATTCATATCTGAGCATGCATTATAACAATTATATTTGATTGAAATGTATGTATGTTTGGGTATGATGGTTCGTGTGACGTGTAGGTACCTAGGGGAGGGTGACGCACGGGTACACGGATCATGTTGATGCTGCTAGTACCTTAATGGGGGCACGGTGGTCCATGGGAGTGGTGCTAGGGATCTATGCTGGGGTTCATCTCTCTTTATATTAATGCACATGTTCAACCATGTATGATAGTTCGTGTAACGTATGGGTGGTACATAGACTATTTTGTAAGACCCACACTCTACAAACCTAGTTTAACATGGGTTATCGTGTCGTAATCGCTTTTCCCATCATAATCAGGTCGGATGACATAGCTACATGTCAAGGGAACATCAAGGAAAAGGTTTCTAGTTATTTTACCTTGTCTAGTCTCACTATCTGATCTGTAGTCTGGATGGACTTTTCAGCTACCGGACAGTGCACCCGAACAGCTTAAAATACTGACTTGAGTTGTTCGGTCTTGCAGGTTGTGCTACCAGACAAGAGACCAGACAAACCCAGAATGGGGTCCGTGAATTGAAAACTTACCTAGTTTGTGTAAACCACTCTCCAAATTGGGAGAGGACTCTAATTAGGAGGTTACTCCTCTATATAAGTTTCGTTTTCCACTCTTTCTTACTCTTTAGAGCAACTACAAACCCTAGAAACTGAAAGGGGATCTGAGAGAGAGGCTTTGGAAAAGAAGAAGACAATGCAAAGGAAGAAGAACCTGTAGAAAAGAAGATCGAAGAAGAAGGTTGTGCAAGGAAAGAAGAACCTATGGGGAAGATGTAGGTTGTGCGAGGGAAGAACCATCTTCAACGCAAGAACTCATCGTTGGCTTCCATCTTCGTCATCACGAAACCAACGGTAAGTCCCCTCATCCCTGTAGTGGGTTAGGTTGTGTGTGAATTGAGGTCATAGCCACTGATGGCTAAGGATCAATCCTAATATCATGATTTGGCCATTGGTTTGTCCCAAATCTTGTTGAATGTTGTAATTTGGATAGTTCAAAAAAACCTAGTGCTGATAAAGTCATAATAAACTAGGGTCATAGTCGAAGACCTAACCCTAACATGTTTCGGACCTAGTACTGTTCTTGCAAATTTATTATTCTTTATGTGATGATGATGATGATGATGAGGATAGGTATGTGTTTGTGTGTGGTTAGTGTGTTGAATGGGGAGAGGTTATAGTATCAAACCATTCATTATACTGACATCATTGTATCATTGTTACCTTAGCGGACTTAGTACATCACAGGGTATCAAGGGGAGTGATTGCAGTGTGTGGCTACAGCTTTGCCAATGAACTCTAGCTTTATCTTTGTGCCATATTGAAAGATGCTGGGGGTAAGGCCTTGGATATACTTTGATGACATCTAGGATTGGTTAGTTATGAACCCAGTTTGCAAGGCCATGCCAATAGGGGCATCGTACTGGTATGGGGTAGAGTATCAAGGGGGGTGTTGGTAGTGTGTGATCCATTAGGCTCTAGCTCTATCTTTATTCTGTAGTGAATGTTGTGGGGCGACAATGGTTTTGGTGGATGCCTGATAGGTGGGCATGCTCACACCCTCATTGTAATACCCGTATCGAACTAATCGGTCTTACCACCTTGTACTAGGTCTACCTATCATGTCGAGCCAAATGGACCAAGTGCGTGAAGCAAATAGCGAAATCAGGTATTAAACTGACCCAAAAATAGTAAAATAGAGGGCAGGGTCGCATACCCAGATAGGCAGGGTCGGACCCTCTCATTAGGAAGTCAGACCCCTGAAATTCTGACCGGGGGTCGGACAATTTAGACCTGAGGGTCGACGGGATCTCCGACCCCCTCATCGACCCCCTCTTTGCCGACAGAAATTGTAAATAGGAAACTTTCCAAATTTCAAGGGGATTCTTTCCTAATCTCAATGAGACTTATTTTGGGAGGTTCTCCTCTATAAATAGGACGTCCCTAAGCCTCTTTCACTCCTTTTGAAACCTTAATTGAAAGTGAGAGAAGGAGAAGAGAAGGAAAGTTGGAGAAGAAGAATAAAGAGAAGAATTCAGAGAAACCTTTGAATCTCAGCAAACCTAAAGGTATGAGTATGTTTCCATCAATGATTTAAGACCTTAGAATAGTTCATGAAGAGGGTATGGTCTAGGAGAAACCCAAATCATCCATCCATGGGAATATTTCAATGAAATCCATGGAGAAAATCATGGTAGGCAAAGTAAGGAAGAAACCTAGAGTTTTAAGCCATAGAACAAGCATAGAATGGATTGTGGAAGTAAGCCATAGGACCCAAACATGAAAGAATAGACTGTAGGAAGAAATTCTCAACTCAAACCATGGGGGATCGCACGTGGGGTCGATTGGGAATTGACCCTATCAGACCACAGGATCGACCCCCAGCATTCGGGAAGTCAAGGGACGCGGTGGTCGCACCCAGGGTCGATGGAACATCCGACCCTGGCATCGACCCTACCCCTGGGGGTCGTAGTAAACTGCTACCCTACCTGCGACCCGCCCTGTGACCCTCGCTTAACAACAAGCCTAAAATTGTCGGAATGACTTCTAATTAAAATCTATCAACTTGTTAGGTTCTCCTATTGATATAAAAGTGATTCTTAAAGCTTGAAAGAGGATCTACACTCAAGCAAATGTGAGGGAATAAGACCTAAACTAATTGACTAATAATAAACTATTTTTATTCTTGAGTCCATTGTCATGACTGATCCTATGCGTGTATGCTTGTAATGTGCATTCAACATGTCATCCAATATTCCTGCTATTAATGTTCATGCATATTTAATTCGGTTTATTTATAACATGATGATGATGATGATGCTAGGAATAGACATGTGAATGTTTGTGTGTGGTTAGAGTACTTGATGCGAGTGGGGCATCAGGGGAGGTGTTATGCAGTGTTTGATCCGGGCACTTTAGCCCTATCTCTACTCAAGTCTTGTCCATTGACATCGTCGTATCGCCATTATCTTAGCAGAGCTATTACGTTGTAGGGCATCAGGGGAGGTGCTCTCGGACCGTGTAGTCTTCGACTCTACCGGGGGGCCTTAGCTCTATCTCTATTGACGTATTGAGGGATGCTGGGGTGAGGCCTTGGATACACTGTTTGACATTAGGATTGGTTAGTTGCAAGCCCAGTTTGCAAGCCCTCGCCAGCAGGGGCTTACGTGTTAGTATGGGTAGGGAATCAGGGGAAGTGTTATGCGGTGTTTCATCGGACACCTTAGTTCTATCTCTATTCCATGGTGGGGTGGATGTGGATGACAATGGTGTTTGATCCGTTGAGTGGGCTTACACACCCTATGTATAGAGGTGAGGCGGCCACCGAACCTTTTTATAGCACATTGCAAACTTATATACCAGACCACAGATATGAATTGAATGCATGCAAATGTTTGTTGCATTGTTTTGTTTGCTCACTGAGCCGTGATGTGTGCTCACCCTTTCGACATCGAATATTTTTAGTTGATGATGCAGGTACCACTGTGGAAGATTATATGAATGCTTCTGTATACGGGCACATTGCTGCGATGGAGGCTGAAGACATAGTGGAGACGCATGACTCCTCATGCGAGTGCAACTCATGCGTTTTCGATTAGATTTTTAATTGAACTATTAAGGAAATGTAATTTGATATTTTATTTACTTATGTCTCGGTTGATACAACATAATTTGATATTTTATTTATGATTATCACAGTTAGATTCCTCAGTTCATTTAATATTAAGACTTCCGGTATTGTGTATTTATTCTGATTATGGTTGTGGATGTGTATGGTTTAATTTAAAAGGACACAGCTTATTAGAGATCCTGGTTGAACCGTTGGTTTATTAGCGGTTCATCACACCGTTCTGAATAGTACGGAATTGGGGTGTGGCAACTTGGTATCAGAGCTCTCAGGCCCTGTCTTGTAAACCAGTATACTACCACAAAAGTTGTGAACTGAGAGAGGATAAAAATTTAAAAGCTGTAATAATAACACACTATAAGCATCTGTGTTGTTTGAGACAAAAATTGAAAGAGAATAATGCATCTATTAAATGAGAAACAAATTTATATACACTTGAAGGAAAAACAAACATATATATACAAGTTTAAAGCAGAGTACAGTCCACAACCCGGACAGTTACTCTGAAGTACAAAAAGAAAAATAAAAAGAAAATACATCAGGAAGCTAGAGGTGATGGGGGAGGCGGTGCCTCGCGGTCTCTGTCATAATCCTCAGCATAGACTCTAGTCAACCAAGTTATCTGAGTCTGGGTCGTTTGAAGACTATCTTTGAGATCAGCCACCCACTGATCAGTCACGCGCTGAGCATCTAGAAGCTCTCCCACCCTCAGATCCGACATGCGCTGAGCATCTAAAAACTCTCCCATCCTCAGATTAGACATGCGCTGAGCCTCTCTAATCTCATGCAATATCCCCATCATTTCATCAGAAGGTTGGTGTGAAGGACCAGCTGCATGTGAAGGACCAGCTGCATAAGAAGGACCAGCTCTCGTAGCACAAGTAGGTGATGGAGGAGGTATGGAATCCACATCCATGTACAAACGATCATCATCACCCCCATGAACCCCTGCTCCAGCGGCTGCTGCTGCTGCCTCAGCGTCAGCCATCTCCACTCGAGTACGTGGACAACACCAAAGTATTCCTCTCATCGTCGCTGACCTGAGCATCCCGCATGCCCATCTTACAGATGGCCTCCCAATCCAGAGGTGATGAGAAGGATTTCTCCGGAATCCTCTCATCCACCAAGTCAACACCCAGGCGGGTAACCAGTGTAGTGATCATGCGTCCATAAGGTAGGTTGCCAACATGACCGGACAATGTGGCACTGATCATCGTCCACATAATGATATAAGAGAGGCAGACAGGCTGCCTAGTGCAGATACAGTACAGCAGGAACTGGGTCAACTGAGAGATCCTCTCGTAGTGCCCACTCTGAGGTATCAGGTTATGCTGAATAATCTTATAGTACACCCGAGACCTTGGACGTAGGTGGATCGCTTTCATCTCCCAGCGATCCTCTCTGATGAGCTGACGGTCAATCTCAGCCCTCATCTCCAATGAAAAGAACTGGGGGCTCTCCGGGAGCACAGAACACCAAGGGGCCGTCGTATGAAATGCCCAAGAGATCCGCTAGCTGCCGATAATCAAAGGAAACCTCGACTCCCTTGACGTAGCTAGTGATCCTGAGCTCTCTACCCCTCTCAGCATCGTTGTAATCCCCCACCACTTGGAGATTACAATAAAACTGTTGCACCAAATCTAGACAAGTACAGGCATTGTAAGTGATCACAGGAAGCTAGCCCATGTCACCAAAAGCCCTCTCCACATCAAACAAGGCCAGGCTAGCCAAGTCCACCCGACGACCTCCCTCTACCTTCTTACGAGCGTAGCGGGCATACTGTGCCTCAACCTCATTAGAACAGAAGCGGACTGGGTCATGAACCCTGGGTACTTTGGTACGAGCCATACTATCTGCAAACACAAAGAAAAACAGATATTGGCTTAGTAAAGATGAAAAACCCAAAAAATTTCGACATTATAACGACATAAATTGGTCAAAAGCCTCACTTTTCACCGATACACGTGGGTAGGAGGACTTACATAGATTCTAAATGATCTTGTAAGACTCATATAGTTAGAAATTTTATCTAAAGAGATTGAATTTGAAGAAATTTCAAGAAAATTCAGAAATCTCGACAAATTAGGGCAAAAATGGGAAATTTCAAGTTTCTCGATAACCAATCGATGATACTCAAATATTTTTGAGGGCTTTCATCCATTGAGTCACCAACAACAAAAGCCACCAATAAAAATCAAATTTTTACAGTTGGAAAAAGTTTAATTTAAAGAAAACGATATAAACGAGCAAAAACCTAGTTAAGAAACCCTAAAAACATGAAACCGTAGAGAACATACCTGTAGAAGAGGAGTAGACGTCGAAAAGAGAAGCAAAAATCACCAATGGGTCGGAGTTATCACTGTAGCAACTCAGAGGGACAAGCCGAGTCGGAAAGGAGGAGAAAGAATGAGAAATTGATTTAAAATTGGGATTTAAAAACTTGATTTTTAGTCTGAGGGTCGGAGAATTCGACCAAAACATCCGACCCCTCCTCCCACCCCCTCATCAACCCTCGGCTCTCAGTGATATGACAGTGAACCAGGGGTCGATCCCAGGGTCGGACATCCATCGACCCCCTCATCGACCCTCGGCTCTCAGTAAGTATCAGTGATTCTCAGGGTTGCATGCCCTAGGGTCGGACATCCATCGACCCCCACCATCGACCCCGCAATGAAAAATACAGTATTTTTGACAGAATGACCTGAAAATTTTGAAAATAACATTGATTAGTGGATTTAAATATGAGAATGAAGTATATAATGATTGCCTCACATATTCTATGATTTTCAGACATCACCACTACCAGAACAGATAATGGCTAGACGCAGAGTGACCAGACAAAGCCGTAACTCTATTCCACCACCACCACCTGTGGGGGAAGACAGCCATATACACCCTGAAACACAAGAGAATCCAAACACGGCACCGTCCGTAGTTAATGGGCAGACAAATCCTACAAATCTGCTAGCTCCACCTACAGACCTGGCTACAGCCGTAATGAATTTGGCCCAACAGCTGCAGCAAATACAACAGGTACAAGCTACTATGCAAGCTGCCATAGGCATGACTTTTCCAGCTGCACAGACGACACCGATGCCAGCAAGACAAGCAAGCACAGTACCAGGGGGAAGTAACACAGTACCCCATGCACCTCAGACTCCCATCATGCAGGCTCAAGTACAAAACCCTGAAGTAGCTCCAGGTGGATATCAATACCAACCACCTATGTATGGGGCTTATGTTTTGCATCAACTACCACTCCAGACTGGTGGAGCGTTTTTTGAAGATGAAGCCCAAGGAGTATAGTGGTAAGCCAGCTGATCCGTTGTGGCCAGCACACTGGATCGATGAGATGGAGAGAAACTTCACGATGATGACAGTGAATGAAGAAGAGAAGGTATTGTGTGCAACATTCATGCTGAAAGGCGATGCACACCACTGGTGGAAGTCCACACGGACGTATCTGATGACAAAGCACACCCAATTGACTTGGGATATATATAAGGAGGCATTCTTTGAGAAGTATTTTCCTAGGAGTTTCAGAGATTCTATGGAGAAGGAGTTCCTGAGTTTATATCAGGGACAGATGACTGTCGATGCATATCAACAGCATTATGAGGAGCTGTTTTTCTTTGCACCAGTCAGTATGCAAGTGGAAGATACAAAGACCCGAAGATTCATCATGGGACTTAGGGGAAGTATACATGAACATGTTCTTGGACTTGAAAATAAAATCTACAATGAAGCTGTACAAATTGCTCGAATGATAGAGTCAAGCCAGAAAGAGAGCTATTTTGCTCAAAATAGAGGAATCAAAAGGCCAAATGGAAATTCTTACAACGGGGGGAACACCAAGGTATTCAAACCCTTCCATACTCAATGATTCAATGCTGCAGCCAAGACTACTTCAGCAGCTCAACAGCAACAAAAGCCAAATAATGAAGGGTTAAAATGCTATAACTGCAATCAAGTGGGACATTATTTTTGGGAATGTCCTAAGCCCAAGAAGCAACTACAACAAGGCAGAGTTTACGCGGTTGCATCTGAGGATGCTGCCGCATCGCCTGATGTGGCCACAGGTATGACCTGAATCTTATCATTTTGTGTTACATTATGTGAGCAGGTAGACTAAATCAAAATAAATCACAGGTATCGTACCTATTAATGGCATTCCCGCCAGAGTACTCTTTGATTCAGGAGCTACTCATTCTTTTATATCTGTGTCATTTGGAAAGAAGCTAAATCTACCCCTCAAATCCTTAGACTACAAACCGCTTGTACGATCGCATATGGGATTAGAAGTGGAATTAGAAAAAGATTATGGACCATGTCCAGTCCTTATTGATGAGAAGACTTTGGATGCAACCTTGATCTAACTTGAGATGGCAGACTTTGACGTCATCTTGGGAATTGACTGGTTAGCTCGACATTCTGCAAACCTATTGTGTGCCGAAAAGAAGCTGACATTTAAAGACAAGGAAGGAGCAGAGTTCAGTTTTGCGGGAACCAAACTTCCCCGTAAACGAAAGCTCATACTCTCTGCATTAAAGGCTAGGAAGTGCCTTGAGAAAGGAGCAGTTGGGTATCTAGTATCTGTGGTCGATCTCAACAAAGAAGCACCATGAATGGAGGATATTGATGTCGTGCGAGACTATCCAGATGTATTTCCTGAAGAACTACCAGGACTACCACCCGACCGCGCTATAGAGTTTGTTATAGATCTGATACCCGGAGCCGCACCAGTATCTAAAGCACCTTATCGAATGCCTCCTACTGAACTGAAGGAATTAAAAGTACAATTACAAGAACTGCTAGACAAGGGTTACATCCGACCTAGCATATCACCATGGGGAGCGCCAGTATTATTCGTGAAGAAGAAGGACGGTAGTGTTCGATTGTGTATAGACTACCGAGAACTGAATAAACTGACAATTAAGAATCGATACCCATTGCCTCGGATCGATGACCTGTTCGATTAGTTGCAAGGTGCCAAAGTGTTCTCCAAGATCGATCTTTGGTCAGGCTACCATCAGTTGAAGATTAAGGATGGTGATATTCCCAAGACAGCATTCAGGACCAATATGGACATTATGAATTTTTGGTCATGTCTTTTGGATTGACGAACGCAGCAGTAACTTTTATGGAACTTATGAATCGGGTATTCCATGATATGTTGGACACGTCGATTATTGTATTCATCGATGATATATTGGTCTACTCCAAGGACAAGGAAACTCATATTAAGAATCTAAATGCCGCTCTGCAGCGATTACGGAAGGAGAAGCTCTATACCAAATTTACAAAGTGTGAGTTTTGGCTAAAGGAAGTTGCTTTTCTAGGCCATGTTATATCCACTGAAGGAATTAAAGTGGATCCTAGAAAGATCGAAGCTATGGAGAAGTGGTAAGCACCGAAGAGTGTTGCAGAAATTAGAAGTTTCTTAGGTCTAGCTGGGTATTATCGACAATTTGTGGAAGACTATTGCCGAATTGCCGTACCTCTCACCAGTTTGACTAAGAAGGGAAAAAGTTTGTTTGGACTGATAAATGCGAGAAGAGTTTCCAAACATTAAAGGCTAGATTGATATCTGCTCCAATCTTGACCATTTCGATTCCAGGATAGCCATTTATTTTGTACACTGATGCGTCAGGATTGGGATTAGGATGTGTACTTATGCAAGGATAACAAGTAATTGCTTATGCCTCAATACAATTGAAGACACATGAGAAGAACTATCCACTCATGATTTGGAATTAGCGACAGTAGTACATGCTGTCAAAATATGGAGACATTACCTGTACAGAGAGAAATTTCAGATTAAATCAAATCACAAGAGTCTCACGTATCTCTTTAATCAGAAGGAGTTGAATATGAGACAAAGAAGATGGCTGAAACTATTGAAAGACTATGATTGTGATATCCAGTATCATCCGGGGAAAGCTAATGTGGTTGCTGACGCGCTGAGTAGAAAGGCAATGATGAAATCTCAAGGGGAGGTTAGCACCACTGCTGCACTATGTGCTACCGAAAAAGTATTTAATTACGGTAATGAACAGTTTGTGATAGATGCACCGGGTGAATCAACCAACCAAGAATTTATCCATCGGTTTGCAAATATATTCGCCACGTTGAAGATTGTACCCGATATACTTGATGAAGTAAAAACAGCGATTAAATCGGACCCTTATCTAAGAAGGTACAAGAAGACATCGAAAAAGGTAGGACTATTCCTGAGTTCACCTTAGATGATGAAAAGGTATTGAAGTACAAAGGATGAATATGTGTACCTGAAACAGAAATTTTGGACATTAGACACAAACTAATGAAGGAAGCCCATACCACCGCCTATTCGATACACCCTGGAAGTATAAAAATGTATCATGACCTAAAGAAATTATATTGGTAAAGAGGAATGAAAGCAGATATAGCCAAGTTCGTGTCTCAATGCCTAAATTGTCTGAAGGTGAAAGCTGAACGACAAAGACCAACAGGACTGTTACAGCCGTTACCAGAACCAGCATGGAAATGGGACTGCATCACTATGGACTTCGTCACAGGGTTACCATTGACTCCCCGAGTAATTGACGCAGTTTGGATGATTGTAGACCGACTGACTAAAACGGCTCGATTTATAGCTATACGACCTCAATATACACTGGAGAGGATAGCTAAGTTGTATGTAGATAACATTGTCAGATTACACGGTGTACCTGAAAGCATGGTGTCCGACAAAGATCCATGATTTACTTCAAAGTTTTGAGGAGGATTGCAGAAGACTATGGGTACAACATTGAAGTTCAGTACTGCATTCCATCCTCAGACAGACGGACAATCGGAGTGCACCATTCAGATTCTAGAAGACATGCTCCGAGCTTGTGTAATTGATTTCAAAGGATCATGGGATGAAAAGTTACCACTAATTGAGTCCACTTATAACAATAGCCATCAGGCTACTATACAGATGTCACCCTATGAAGCACTGTA
The DNA here is from genome assembly GCA_028583415.1 of Protea cynaroides. Classification (NCBI taxonomy): domain Eukaryota; kingdom Viridiplantae; phylum Streptophyta; class Magnoliopsida; order Proteales; family Proteaceae; genus Protea; species Protea cynaroides. The sequence continues at coordinate 75,830,623 of CM053268.1, forward strand.
TGGAAGGAAGTGTCGAACTCCTTTGTTTTGGAATGAAGTTGGAGAACGTAGTATTGTTGGACCAGAATTTGTTGAAGAGACATGTTGAGTAGTTGACATTATCAAGGAAAGAGTAAGAATGGCTCAAAATCGTCAGAAGCAATATGCAGATACTAGACGCCCAGACCTTGAGTTCGCCGTAGGTGATAAGGTATTCCTCAAAGTGTTACCTATGCGAGGTTTGAAATGGTTCGGACAAAAAGGGAAACTAAGTCCGAGATATGTCGGACCATATGAGATTCTAGCTAAACGTGGAAAAGTGGCTTACCAGTTAACACTACCACCATCTATGTCAAGTGTGCATGATGTATTTCATATCTCCTTATTGAAGAAGTATGTCAGAGATCCAACGCACGTTTTGACAGTAGATCTACCTGATTTGACTGATGATTTGACATTTGAAGTAGGACCAACTGGAATCACCAGCCGAAAGACGCAACGACTATGCAACCATGACATTTATTATGTTAAGGTCACCTGGAGAAGCAGAGATATAGAAGAAATCACAATGGAAGAAGAGAATTCTATGCGAAAGCAATACCCTCATCTATTCGACTCGAAAGGTATGTACAATTTCGAGGACGAAATTTTTATAAGCAGGGGGAGTTGTAAGACCCGTATCGAACTAACCGGTCTTACCACCTTGTACCGGCTCTACCTATCATGTCAAGCCAAATGGACCAAGTGCGTGAAGGAAATAGCGAAACCAGGTATTAAACTGACCCAAAAATAGTAAAATAGAGGGCAGGGTGGCATACCCAGATAGGCAGGTTCGGAACCCCTCTTTAGGAAGTTAGACCCCTGAAATTCAGACCGGGGGTCGGATAATTTAGACCTGAGGGTCGATGGGATCTCCGACCCCCTCATCGATCCCCTCTTTGCCGACAGAAATCGTAAATAGGAAACTTTCCAAATTTCAAGGGGATTCTTTCCTAATCTCAATGGGACTTATTTTGGGAGGTTCTACTCTATAAATAGGACGTCCCTAAGCCTCTTTCACTCATTTTGAAACCCTAATTGAAAGTGAGAGAAGGAGAAGAGAAGGAGAAGAGAAGGAAAGTTGGAGAAGAAGAATAAAGAGAAGAATTCAGAGAAACCTCTGAATCTCAGCAAACCTAAAGGTATGAGTATGTTTCCATTAATGATTTATGACCTTAGAATAGTTCATGAAGAGGGTATGGTCTAGGAGAAATCCAAATCATCCATCCATGGGAATATTTCAATGAAATCCATGGAGGAAATCATGGTAGGCAAAGTAAGGAAGAAACCTATTGTTTTAAGCCATAGAACAAGCATAGAATGGATTGTGAAAGTAAGCCATAGGACCCAAACATGAAAAAATGGACTGTAGGAAGAAATTCTCGACTCAAACCACGGGGGATCGCACGTGGGGTCGATTGGGAATCGACCCTACTAGACCACAGGATCGACCCCCAGCATTCAAGAAGTCCACGGATGCGGTGGTCGCACCCAGGGTCGATGGAACATCCGACCCTGGCATCGACCCTACCCCTGGGGGTCGCAATAAACTGCTACCCTACCTGCGACCAGTCCTGCGACCCACGCTTAACAGCACGCCTAAAATTGTCAGAATGACTTCTAATTAAAATATATCGACTTGTTAGGTTCTCCTATTGATATAAAAGTGATTCTTAAAGCTTGAAAGAGGATCTACACTCAAGCAAATGTGAGGGAACAAGACCTAAACTAATTGACTAATAATAAACTATTTTTATTCTTGAGTCCAATGCCATGACTGATCCTATGCGTGTATGCTTGTAATGTGCATTCAACATGTCATCCAATATTCCTGCTATTAATGTTCATGCATATTTAATTTGGTTTATTTATAACATGATGATGATGATGATGCTAGGAATAGACATGTGAATGTTTGTGTGTGGTTAGTGTACTTGATGTGAGTGGGGCATCAGGGGAGGTGTTATGTGGTATTTGATCCGGGCACTTTAGCTCTATCTCTACTCAATTCTTGTCCACTGACATCATCGTATCGCCATTACCTTAGCAGAGCTATTACGTCGTAGGGCATCAGGGGAGGTGGTCTCGGACCGTGTAGTCTTCGACTCTGTCGGGGGACCTTAGCTCTATCTCTATGGACATATTGAGGGATGCTGGGGTGAGGCCTTGGATACACTGTTTGACATTAGGATTGGTTAGTTGCATGCCCAGTTTGTAAGCCCTTGCCAGCAGGGGCTTACGTGTTGGTATGGGTAGGGCATAAGGGGAAGTGTTATGCGGTGTTTGATCCGGACACTTTAGCTCTATCTCTATTCCATGGTGGGGTGGATGTGGACGACAATGGTGTTTGATCCGTTGGATGGGCTTACACACCCTGTGTATAGAGGTGAGGCGGCCACCAAACCTTTCTATAGCACATTGCAAACTTATATATCAGACCATAGATATGAATTGAATGCATGCATATGTTTGTTGCATTGTTTTGTTTGCTCACTAAGCCGTGATGTGTGTTCACCCTTTCGACATCGAATATTTTTAGTTGATGATGCAGGTACCACTGTGGAAGATTATATGAATGCTTCTGTGTACGGACACGTTGCTGCGATGGAGGCTGAAGACATAGTGGAGACGCATGACTCCTCATGCGAGTGCAACTCATGCGTTTTCGATTAGATTTTTATTTGAACTATTAAGGAAATGTAATTTGATATTTATTTACTTATGTCTCGGTTGATACAACATAATTTGATATTTTATTTATGATTATCACAGTTAGATTCCTCAGTTCATTTAATATTAAGACTTCTGCTATTGTGTATTTATTCTGATTATGGTTTTGGATGTGTATGGTTTAATTTAAAAGGACACAACCTATTAGAGATCCTGGTTGGACCGTTGGTTTATTAGTGGTTCATCACACCATTCTGAATAGTACGGAATTGGGGTGTGACACTCGTGTATGGAGGTGTGGTGGCCGTCTATCCTTACCATAGTACATTGCAAACTTAAGCCAGACCAAAGAATTGAATGTAACATCATGCATATGCTTGTTGCATTGTTTTGTTTCTCACTGAGCTATGTTGTGAGCTCACCACACGACATCGAATCTTTTTAGTTGATGTTGCAGGTACCACTATAGAAGGTTATGTTAATGCACCTTCTTTTGGAAGAGTAGCTGCCATGGGCATACAGACGGTGGAAAACGAGCATGACTCATCATGCGAGTGTTTTTACTCTGTCTATCTGTAGAGTTTCCTTGTGTTGGGATTATAAGGCATGTACTCAGATATTAGTATACAATCCTGCACCAGCTGATCTACGACCACCTTACGTTTTGGTAAACATTGAGATAATTAGATATTTATTTACTTATCATTTAGATTCTGAGTTCATTAATAAAAACTTTTGTTGTTATCTATTTATTATGATTTATTGGTTATATGTATGGTTTGAATTATTGACACGGTCTTATGAAATCTTAACTTGAGTTGTTGGTTCATTGACGGTTCAATCACACTTTTGGTTTGACCAAAATTAGGGTGTGACAATGTTGGAACTTAGCGGGGGCATGATGGTCCATTGGAGTGGTGCTAGGGATCTCGGATGGGGTGCAACCCCCTTTACTATTATGCACATGATAGACATAGGTGGTGTCATTTTCCCTGTTTCTGCACCTTTGTCAGTAGGGGTTTAGGTACTGGTATAGACTCATACTGTAAGACCCGTATCAAACTAACTCGGTCTTACCACCTTGAACCAGGTCTACCCATCATGGTCGAGCCAAGTGCATCAAGTGCGTGAAGGAGATAACGATCCCAGGTATTAAACGAATCCAAAAACACAAAAATAAGGGGGAGGGTCGCATACCCAACAAGGCAAGGTCGGACCCCCCCAAGACAAAAAGTCAAACCCTGAGTTTTTAATCGGGGGTCAAAAAATTTAGAACCAGGGGTCGACGGGATCTCCGACCCCCTCATCGACCCCCAGTCTGCCGACAAAAACTGTGATTTGAAAACTTTCCAAATTTCAATGGGATTCTTTCCTAATCTCATTGGGAATTATTTTGGGAGTTTCTACTCTATAAATAGGACGTCCCTAAGCCTCATTCACTCCTTTTAAAACCCTAATTGGATTGAGAGAAAGAGAAGAGAAGAAAAGTGGAGAAGAAGATCAAAGAGAAGGCTTCAGAGAAACAAGCCTAATTCTCAGGTATGGATACTATCTCCATGTAATTCTAAAAACCTTAGAATAGATAGTGAAGAGGGTATGATCTAGGAGAAACCCAAATCATCCACCCATGGTTAGGTTTCAATGGAAAACCACGGGGGAGATCATTAAAACCATGTAGGTGAATAAACTATGGTTCTAAGCCATAGAACATGTACGTAATGGATTGTAGAAGCAAGTCATATGACCCAAACACGAAGGAATGGACCGTAGGATAAAAATTTAGACTAAACCCACGGGGGGTCGCACGGGGGTCGATGGCCAATCGACCCTACCAGACCCTAACATCAACCCCCAGTGTTCGGGAAGTCCAGACTGTGGGTGATCGCACCCAGGGTCGATGGAAGGTCCGACCCTGGCATCGACCCCCAATTAACAGTAAACTTTTTAAAATCAAAATTAATTCTAATTAAATTTTATCGACTTGATTAGGTCTTCTAGTGATATAATATTGATATTTATTTGATTCTTAAAGCTTGAGAGAAGATCTACAATCAAGCAAAGGTGAGGGAACAAGACCTAAACTAATTGGTTAATAATAAACTATTTTATTTCTTGAGTCCAATACCATGGTTGATTCTATGCGTATATCTTTGTATGTGCATTCAACATGTCATCCAATATTTCTATTATTACTATTCATGTATATTTAAATTATTGTTTATAACATGATGATGATGATGATGATAGGAATAGGCATGTGAATGTATGAGTGTGGTTGGTGTTCTTGATGCGAGCGAGTATCAGGGGGGGTGTCATAGGCCGGGCCTCAGCACTCTAGCTCTATCTCTAACTCAAGTCTTGTCCACTGACATCGTCGTATCCTCATTACCTTAGCAGAGCTATTACGTCGTAGTGTATGAGGGGAGGTGGTCTCGGACCGTGTAGTCTCTGACTCTGTCGGGGGGCCTTAGCCCTATCTCTATGGACGTATTGAGAAATACTGGGGTGAGGCCTTGGATACACTAATTTGCATAAGGATTGGTTAGTTGCGAGCCCAGTTTGCAAGCCCTCGCCAGCAGGGGCTTACATGTTGGTATGGGTAGAGTATCAAGGGAAGTGTCATAGGCCGGGCCTCAGCACTTTAGCTCTATCTCTATTCCATGGTAGAGTGGATGAGGACGACAATAAACGTTAACCTTTGGGCGGGCTTCCACACCCTGTGCATAGAGGCGAGGCGGCCACCGAACCTTTCTATAGCGCATTGCAAACTTATTTACCAGACCACAGATATGAATTGATTGCATGCATTGTTTTGTTTGCTCACTGAGCCATGATGTGTGCTCACCCTCTCGACGTCGAATATTTTTAGTTGATGATGCAGGTACTACGGTCGAAGATTATATGAGTGCTCCGGTGTACGCACGTGTTGCTACAATGGAAGCCGAAGACTTAGTGGATACGCATGACTCCTCTTGCGAGTGCAACTCATGCGTATTCGATTAGATTTTCCTTTGAATTATTAAAGGAATGTAATTGATATTTTATTTATTTATATCTCAGTTGATACAACAATAACTTGATACTTTATTATGGCTATCACAGTTAGATTTTCTCCGTTCATTTATTATTAAGACTTCCGCTATTGTGTATTTATTCTGATTATGGTTGTGGATGTGTATGGTTTTATTTTTAATGGACACAGCCTATTAGAGATCCTGGTTAAACCGTTGGTTTATTAACGGTTCATCACACCATTCTGAATAGTATGGAATTGGGGTGTGACAACTTCGTATTAGAGCATCTCAGGCCCTGTCAGTGAAACCAGTATACTTCCACAAAAGTTCGTGAACTGAGATAGGATAAAATTTTAAAAGATGTAATAATAACCCACCATAAGCATCTATGTTGTTTGAGACAAAACTGAAAGAGAATAATGCATCTATTAAATGAGAAACAAAGTTATAGAAAACCAAAGGAAGAACAAACATTTATATATTTATGATTGAAGCAGAATACAGTCCACAGCCCGGACAGTTACTCTGAAGTACAAAAGAAAGATAAAAGAAATACATCAAGAAGCTGGAGGTGATAGGGGAGGCGGTGCCTCACGGTCTCTATCATAGTCCTCAGCGTAGACTCTAGTCAACCAGGCTATCTGAGTCTGGGTCATCTGGAGACTAGCTGTGAGATCAGCCACCCGCTGGTCAGTCACACGCTGAGCATCCCTAAGCTCTCCCACCCGCAGATCCGACATGCGCTGAGCAACCAGAAGCTCTCCCACCAGCTGATCGGACAAGCGCTGAGCCTCTAGAAGCTCTCCCATCCTCAAGTCAGACATGCGCTGAGCCTCTCGTATCTCGTGCAATATCTCCATCATGTCATCAGAAGGAGCATACGAAGTGTAAGACCCGTATCAAACTAACCCGGTCTTACCACCTTGAACCAGGTCTACCCATCATGGTTGAGCCAAATGGACCAAGTGCGTGAAGGAGATCACGATCCCAGGTATTAAACTGACCCAAAAATACTTAAATAAGGGGAGGGTCGCATACCTAGCAAGGGAGGGTCGGACCCCCCCAGTATAGAAGTTAGACCCCCAGTTTTATATGGGGGGTCGGACATTTTAAGGACCAGGGGTCGACGGGTCTCCGACCCCCCTATCGACCCCCGATACTCGGTAAAAACAGAAATTAGGAAACTCTCCTAATTTCAATGGGATTCCTTCCTAATCTCAATGGGACTTATTTTAGGAGTTTCTACTCTATAAATAGGACGTCCCTAAGCCTCTTTCACTCCTTTTAGAACCCTAATTGAATTGAGAGAAAGAGAACAGAAGGAAGAGAAGAAGAAGAGAAGGAAAGAAGAGAAGAAAGCAAAAGGAGAAGAGTTGCAGAGAATGAGTAATCTTCTTAGGTATGGATACTATTTCCATGAGTTTTTAAAGACCTTAGAGTAGATAATGAAGAGGGTATGATCTCGGAGAAACCCAAACCATCAACCCATGGTTAGGTTTTCATGAAAAACCATGGGGGAAATCATGAAAGCCATATAGGTGAATGAATCATGGTTCTAGGCCATAGAACATGTGTGGAATGGACTGTAGGAGCAAGCCATAGGACCCCAAACACGAAGAATGGGCTGAAGGAAGAAAAATCGACAAAACCCACAGGGGGTCGCATGGGGGGTCGATGGCCAATCGACCCTACCAGACCCTGAGCATCGACCCCCAGTGTTCGGGAAGCCCATAATAGGGGTGGTCGCACCCAGGGTCGATCATAACTCAGACCCTAGCTCCGACCCCCAGTTAACAGCATGGTTTTTAAATTCAGAATTAGTTCTAATTAAATTTTATCGACTTTGTTAGGTCTTCTAGCAATATAATAACAATATAAAAGTGATTTTAAAGCTTGAAAGAGGATCTAGTAGCAAGCTAAGGTAGGGAAACAAGACTCTTAACTAATTGGTTAATAATAAACTGTTTTATTTCTTGAGTCCAATGCTATGCTTGATTCTATGCGAACATGCTTATAATGTGCATTCAACTTGTCATCCGATATTTCTATTTATTGTTCATGCATATTTACTTTATTGTTTATAACATGATAATGATGATGATGATAGGAATAGGCAAGTGAATGTATGTGTGTGGTTGGTGTACTTGATGCGAGCGAGTATCAGGGGGGTGTCATAGGCTGGGCCTTAGCACTTTAGCTCTATCTCTAACTCAAGTCTTGTGCATTAGCATCGTCGTATCGCCATTACTTTAGCAAAACTATTACGTCGTAGAGTATCAAGGGAGGTGGTCTCGATCCTTGTAGTCTTTGACTCTACCGGGGGGCCTTAGCTCTATCTCTATGGACGTTCTGAGGGATGCTGGGGTGAGGCTCTGGATACACTGTTTGGAATTAGGATTGGTTAGTTGCGAGACCAGTTTGCAAGCCCTCGCCAACAGGAGCTTACGTGTTGGTATGGCACTGTACAGCAATAAATGTTAACCTTTGTTGTACAATGTTCATGAATTGGGTGCTTGTGAGTCGACGATAAACGTTACCTTCGGGCGGCATCACACACTTGTGTATAGAGGAGGGGTCAATAAACGTTAACCTTTGACCACCCAAACCTTTCTATTGCATATTGCAAACTTTAAACCAGACCAAAGATATAAATTGATTGCATGCATTTGTATTGTTGCATTGTTTTGTTTGCTCACTGAGCCATGATGTGTGCTCACCCCCTCGACGTCGAATATTTTTAGTTGATGATACAGGTACTATCGTCAAAGATTATGTAAATGCTCCAGTGTACAGGTACATGGCGGCGATGGAAGTTGAAGATGAAGTGGATACGCATGACTCCTCTTGCGAGTGCAACTCATGTGTATTCGATTAGATGTTATTTTCATTATTTAGATTTAGTAAAGACATCTATTTGATATTTATTTATGTATTCGTTGATACAGAATAATTTGCTATTTAAATATTAATATCACAGTAGATTCTCAGTTCATTTTACTATAAGACTTCCGCTATTGTGTATTTATTCTGATTATGAATGTGGATGTATGAGGTTTAGATAAAACGGATATCGTCTATCCGAGATCCTGGTTGAACCGTTGGATTGCTAGCGGTTCATCACACCATTCTGAAGAGTGCGAAATTGGGGTGTGACAACTTGGTATCAGAGCATCTTAGGCCGTGTCCGCTAACCTAGCATACTTTCACGTCGAATTGTGAACTGAGATAGGATAAAAGTAAAAACTGTAATATTAACACACTCTAAGCACAGGTGATGTTTAAGACCAAATTTGAAAAGAGAATAATGCATCTATTAAAGGGGGAACAATATTAAATACAATGAGAGAGAAACAAACGTATATAAATAGCTAAAGCAGAGTACAGTCCACAACCCGGACAGTTACTCTGTAGTACAATGAAAGGAAATAAATACAATCATGAAGCTGGAGGTGAAGGAGGAGGCGGTGCCTCACGATCTCTGTCTTAATCCTCAGCGTAGACTCTAGTCAACCAGGCTACCTGAGTCTGGGTCATCTAAAGACTAGCTGTAAGATCAGCTACCTGCTGATCAGTCCCGCGCTGAGCACCCAAAAGCTCCTCTATCCGCATATTTGACCGGCACTGAGCATCTATGAGCTCTCTCATCCTCATGTCTGATATGCACTGGGCGTCTAGTAGCTCATCCACTCTCACACGCTGAGCGTCTAGTAACTCTCCCATCCTCAGATCAGATCTGCGCTGAGCCTCTCCAAACTCATGCAATATCCCCATCATATCAGAAGGTGGGTGTGAAGGACCAGCCGCATGTGAAGGACCAGCCGGGTAAGAAGTACTAGCTCTAGCAGCATGTGTAGGTGAAGGAGGTGGTATGGAGTCCACATCCATGTACAGACGGTCATCATCATCAGCAGGCTCCCTATGAACTCCAGCGGCTGCTGCTGCTGCCTCAGCGTCAGCTATCTCTACGCGAGTGCGAGGGCGCACCATCGCGTTCCTCTCCTCATTACTGACCTGAGCATCCCGCATGCCCATCTTGCAAATAGCCTCCCAATCTAGAGGCGATGAGAAGGACTTCTCCTGAATCTTCTCATCCACTAAGTCAACCCCCAGGCGGGTAAGCAAGGTAGTGATCATGCGTCCGTAAGGAAGGTTGCTGGTGTGACTGGGCAACGTGGCATTGATCATAGTATGCATAATGATGTATGGAAGAGAAACGGGATGCCTAGTGCATATACAGTATAGGAGATATTGGGTCAGCTGGGAGACCCTCTCGCAATGACCACTCTGCGGTATCAGGTTATGCTGAATGATCTTGCAGTATACCCGTGGATCAGAATGCAGATAGCACGCTATCATCTGCTAGCGATTAGGTCGGATGAGTTGACTATCGATCTCGGCCCTCATCTGAAGAGAGAAGAACTGGGGCTCTCCAGGGGCACAGAAAACCATGGGACCAGCATAGGAAATGCCCAGTAGGTCGGCCAGCTGCCGATAATCGAATGAGATGTCAACCCCCTTGACGTAACTCGTGATGCACAGGTCATCACCCCTCTCAACATCATTGTAATCCCCCACCACCTGGAGGTTACAATAGAACTGGCGTACCAAATCCGAATGGGTACACGCGTCGTAAGTGATGACAGGGAGCAATCCCATATCCCCAAATGCTCTCTCCACATTGAACAGGGCTAACTCAGCCAAGTTCACCTTACGACCTCCCTTTACTTTCTTGTGAGTGTAGTGTGCATACTGTGCCTCGGCTTCGTTGGAACGGAAACGAAGAGGATCGCGAACTCTGGGTACTTTGGTACGAGCCATGGTATCTACAAATAAGAAAGAAAAACAGATAATATGTTAGTAGGGTAGAAAAATCCGAAAATTGGACATTATAACGACGTAAGTTGGCCAAAAGCCTCACTTTTCACCCATACACGTGGGCAGGAGGACTTACATAGGATCTAACATATCCTGCAACACTCACACAGTAGGAAATCCTAGCTAATGGAATCCAATTTGAAGAAATTGGGAGAAATAAAAAATTTTGACAAATTAGGGCAAAAAGAGCAAAATTCGAGTTTCTCGATAACCAACCGATGAAACCCAAATATTTTTGAGGGCTTTCATTCCTCGAGTCACCAATAACAAAAGTCCCCCATAAAAATTGAATTTTTATGGCTGGAAAAAGTTTAATTTGAAGAAAACGAGATATACGGGTAAAAACCTAGAAAAGAGAACCTAAAAACAGGTAAAGGTACGATACATACCTGTAGGGAAGGTGTAGACGTCGAAACAAGGAACCCAAATGACCAATGTAGAAGAGTTGGCACTATAGCAACTCAGGGAAAAGAGATGAGTCGAAACGGAGGAGGAAGAATGGAAAATGAACTCAGAATCGGACCTTAAAATTCTAATTTTTGGTCCGGGGTCGGAGAATTCGACCAGGACCATCGACCCCCATATCGACCCCCATATCGACCCACGGCTCTCGGTAATCTGCCAGAGAACCAGGGGTCACACCTGGGGGTCGGACACCCATCGACCCCCATATCGACCCCCGGCTCTCGGGAAAAATAAGTGATTTCCCAGGGTCGGACACTGAGGGTCGAACATACCATCGACCCCCACCATCGACCCTGCATAGAAAAGACTGTATTTTTCACAGAATGATCTGAAAATTTTGAAAATAACATCGGTTAGCGTATCTACATGAAGTATAAATGATTGCCTCACGTATTTTAATGATTTTCAGGCATCACCATTATCAAAAGGAAAACATGGCTGGGCGTAGAGTAACCAGGCAGATCCAAAACGCAGTTCCACCACCACCACCCATGGAGGAAGCCAGTCAAGAAAATATATATGCACAGGGTAATCCGCAGGTTGCACCACCAGCAAAACAAGGTTCAGGCAAATCCTACAAATTTGCCACCTCCACCACCGGAGCTGACAACCGTGGTTATGAACCTAGCGCAACAGCTGCAGCAAATGCAACGAGCACAGGCTCAAATGCAAGCAGCAATGGGAATTATGTTTCAAGCAGCACATGCTACACCAATGCTGACTGGAGAAACAAGTGCAGCACCGGTGGGTAACCACCCAGCACCTCAAACACCTCAACCACCAGCTGCACAGATTCCAGTACCAGGTCCTGAAGCAGTTCAAGTTAATTACTAGTATCCACAACCTATGTGTAGGGCATACCCTTAGAATCAAATGGACCACTCCCGACTGGTGGAGCGATTCTTAAAGATGAAGCCCAAGGAGTTTAACAGAAAACCATCTGATCCGCTCTGGCCGGCACACTGGATCGACGAAATGGAGAGAAATTTTCTGATGATGACTATTACAGAAGAAGAAAAGGTATTATGTGCCACCTTCATGCTAAAAGGTGATGCACATCATTGGTGGAAATCTACCAGGGCCTACCTATTGACCAAGCACGCCCTATTAACCTGGGCTATATATAAAGAAGCTTTCTTCGAGAAGTACTTTCCCCGAAGCTTCAAAGATTCTATGGAGAAGGAGTTCCTGAGTTTATATCAGGGACAGATGTCCGTGGATGCATATCAATAGCGTTTTGAGGAGCTATTTTTCTTTGCACCACTCAGCATGCAAGAAGAAGACACTAAGACCCGTAGGTTTGTCACGGGACTTAGAGGGAGCATCAGAGAGCATATTCTAGGTTTGGAAAAGAAAATATATAATGAAGATGTGCAAATTGCTCGAGTTATAGAATCGAGCCAGAAGGAGAGCTATTTTATGCAGAATAGAGGTATGAAAAGGCCAGCTGGAAATGCTTATAACGGAGGGAATAATAAGATATTCAAACCCTTCCGTGCTCAAGGCTTTACTACTGCACCCAAGACTACCCCAGTAGCCCAACATCAGCCAAAGCCAAATACTGAAGGCCCAAAATGTTTTAACTGCAACCAAGTGGGGCATATGGCAAGGGAGTGTCCCAAGCCCAGGAAGCAGCTACATCAAGGACGAGTTTATGCTATTACATCCGAGGATGCTGCCGCATGACCCGATGTGGTCACAGATATGACTGAAACCTTTTAAATTGTATTACATTGTGTGAGCATATAGACTAAGTTAAAATAAATCACAGGTATCGTACCTATAAATGACATACCCGCCAGAGTACTCTTCGACTCACGAGCTACTCATTCTTTTATATCTGTATCATTTGGAAAGAAGCTGAATTTACCCATCAAAACATTAGACTACAAACTACTTGTACGATCACCGATGGGGTTAGAAGTAGAATTAGAAAAATATTATGGGCCATATCTAGTTCTCATTGGCGAGAAAACCTTATATGCAACCTTGATCCAACTTGGGATGGCAGACTTTGACGTCATCGTGGGAATGGACTGGTTAGCTCGGCATTCTGTGAACCTATTATGCGCCGAAAAGAAGCTAACATTTAAAGACAAAAAAGGAGCAGAATTCAGTTTTGCGGGAACCAAACTTCCCCGTAAACGCAAGCTCTTACTCTCAGCACTAAAGGCTAAGAAGTGCCTTGAGAATGGAGCAGTCGGATATCTAGTATCAGTGGTCGACTTCACCAAATAAGCACAACGGATGGAAGATATTGATGTCGTGCGGGACTACCCCGACATATTTCCTAAGGAACTACCAGGATTACCACCCAACCGAGCCACAGAGTTTGTGATAGATCTTATACCTGGAGCCGCACCAGTATCAAAAGCACCTTATCGAATGGCTCCTACTGAACTAAAGGAATTAAAAGTACAACTAAAGAATTACTGGACAGGGGTTATATTCGACCCAGTATATCACCATGGGGAGCGCCAGTATTATTCGTAAAGAAGAAGGACGGTAGCGTGCGATTATGTATCGACTATCGGGAACTGAACAAATTGACAATCAAGAATCGATATCCACTACCTCGGATCGATGACTTGTTCGATCAGTTGCAAGGAGCAAAAGTATTTTTTAAGATCGATCTTCGGTCAGGGTACCATCAGTTGAAGATTAAAGAAGGTGATATTCCTAAGATAACTTTCAAGACCAGATATGGACATTATGAATTCTTGGTCATGTCTTTTGGATTAACAAACGCACCAGCAACTTTCATGGAACTTATGAACTGGGTTTTCCACGATATGTTGGATACGTCGGTTATTGTATTTATTGATGATATATTGGTATATTCCAAGGACAAGGAAACCCATATTACGAATCTAAACGCCACTCTACAGAGTTCAAGGAAAGAGAAGCTATATGCCAAATTTACCAAATGTGAGTTTTGGCTAAGTGAAGTCGCCTTCCTAGGCCATGTAGTATCCGTTGAAAGAATCAAAGTGGATCCCAGCAAGATCGAGGCTATTGTAAAGTGGGAAGCACTAAAGAGCATTGCAGAAATTAGAAGTTTTCTGGGCCTCACTAGTTATTATCGGCGATTTATGGAAGACTATTCCCGGATTGCCGTACCTCTCACCAGTCTGACAAAGAAAGGTGAAAAGTTTGTGTGGACGGATAAATGCGAGAAGAGCTTCCAAACCTTAAAGACCAGATTGATATCCGCTCCGATTTTGACTATTCCTGCTCCCGGACAGCCATTTACCCTATACAGTGATGCGTCAGGACTGGGATTAGGATGTGTGCTTATGCAAGGAGAACAAGTAATTGTTTATGCCTCAAGACAGTTAAAGACACATGAGAAAAATTATCCCACTCATGATTTGGAGTTAGCGGCAGTAGTACATGCTGTCAAGATATGGAGACATTACCTATACGGAGAGAAGTTCCAGATTAAATCGGACCATAAAAGTCTTACTTATTTATTTAATTAAAAGAAGTTGAATATGAGACAAAGAAGATGGCAGAAACTATTGAAAGACTATGATTGTGATATCCAGTATCATCCGGGGAAAGCTAATGTAGTAGCGGATGCATTGAGCAGAAAGGCAATGATAAAATCTCAAGGAGAGGTTAGCACAACTGTAGCAATGTGTACTACTAGAACGGTATTCAATCACGGCAATGAGCAGTATGTGATAGATACAACGGATGGATCAGCCAACCAAGGGTTCATTCATCGGTTTTCCAATATGTTCGCTGCATTGAAGATTATACCGGATATAATTGATGAAGTAAAGACAGCTATCAAATCAGACCCTTACCTGAGAACGGTACAAGAGGACATCGAAAAAGGTAAAACTAACCCTGAGTTTGCCTTGGACGAAGAGAAGGTATTGAAGTACAAAGGAAGAATATGTGTACCCGAAATAGAAAGTGTGGACATTAGACACCGACTAATGAAAGAAGCCCACACCACCATCTATTCGATACATCCGGGAAGTACAAAAATGTATCATGATCTAAAGAAATTATATTGGTGGAGAGGAATGAAAGCAGACGTAGCCAAGTTCGTGTCTCAATGCCTAAATTGTCAGAAGTAAAGGCTGAACGACAAAGACCCGCAAGACTGTTACAGCCGTTACCGGAACCAGCATGGAAATGGGACTGCATCACTATGGACTTCATCACAGGGTTACCATTGACTCCTCGAGTAGTTGACGCAGTTTGGGTGATTATAGACCACCTGACCCAAACAGATCGCTTTATACCGATATGACCTCAGTATACACTAGAAAGTTTAGCAAAGCTGTATGTGGATAATATTGTTCGATTACACGGTGTACCAGAGAGCATTGTGTCTGATAGAGATCCACGATTTACTTCTAACTTTTGGGAAGGATTGCAAAAGGCTATTGTAAGACCCACATCAAACTAACCTGGTCTTACCACCTTGAACCAGGTTTACCCATCATGGTTGAGCAAAATGGACCAAGGGCGTGAAGGAGATCGTGATCCCAGGTATTAAATCGACCCAAAAACACTTAAATTAAGGGGAGGGTCGCATACCCAGCAAGGGAGGGTCGGACCCCCCAAGACAGAAGGTCAGACCCCCATTTTTACAGAGGGGGTCGGACACTTTAGGCCGTCGACCCCCTCATCGACCCCCAGTTGCCGCCAGAAACAGAAATTAGGAAAATTTCCTAATTTCGGTTGGAATCTTTCCAAATCTCAATGGGACTTATTTTAGGAGTTTCTACTCTATAAATAGGACGTTCCTAAGCCTCTTTCACTCATTTTACAACCCTAATTGAATTGAGAAAAAGAGAAGAGAAGAAGAAGAGAAGAAGAAGAGAAGAAGAAGAGAAGAAAGCAAAAAGGAGAAGAGTTGCAGAGAAGGAGTATTCTTCTCAGGTATGGATACTAATTCCATGAGTTTCTACAGACCTTAGGTTAGATAATGAAGAGAGTATGATCTCGGAGAATCCCAAACCATCAACCCATGGTTAGGTTTTCATGGAAAACCATGGGGAAGTCATGAAAGCCATTTAGGTGAATGAATCATGGTTCTAGGCCGTAGAACATGTGTAATATGGACTGTAGTAGCAAGCATAGGACCCCAAACACGAAGAATGGATTTAAGGAAGAAAATTGACCAAAACCCACAGGGGGTCGCATGGGGGGTCGATGGCCAATCGACCCTACCAGACCCTGAGCATCGACCCCCAGTGTTCGGGAAGTCCAGAATTGGGGTGGTCGCACCAGGGGTCGATCATTACTCCGACCCTACCTCCGACCCCCAGTTAACAGTATGGTTTTTAAATTCGAAATAAATTCTATTTAAGTTCTATCGACTTTGTTAGGTCTTCTAGCAACATAATAACAATATAAAGGTGATTCTAAAGCTTGGAAGAGGATCTATTAACAAGCTAAAATGAGGGAACAAGACCTAAACTAATTGGTTAATAATAAACTGTTTTATTTCTTGAGTCCAATGCCATAATGATTCTATGCGTGTATGCTTGTATGTGCATTCAACATGTCATCTAATATTTCTATTATTTGTTCATGCATATTTACTTTATTGTTTATTACATGATGATGATGATGATGATAGGAATAAGCATGTGAATGTTTATGTTTGGCCAGTGTATATGGTGCGGGTAGGGATGATATCAACCGGTACTTCGATGCCGTTTTCATCGGGGTATATTGTGCCATAGCTTATTCAAGTCATGTCCACTGACGTCGTCGTATCGCTATTACCTTAGCAGAACTATTATGTCGTAGAGTATCAGGGGAGGTGGTCTCGGTCCTTGTAGTCTCTGACTCTACCGGGGGGCCTTAGCTCTATCTCTATGGATGTTCTGAGGGATGCTGGGGTGAGGCCTTGGATACACTGTTTGGCATTAGGATTGGTTCGTTGCGAGCCCAGTTTGCAACCCTAGCCAGCAGGGGTTTATTTGTTGGTATGGTATCAACCGGTACAGCCATGACCGTTTTTCATGGGGTGTATATTGTGCCATTCTGGGTGCATGTGGAGCGACGGTGCCATTTTCATTGGGCATTTCCACACACTCATGTATAGAGGTGCGGCGGCCACCTATCCATTCTATAGCACATTGCAAACTTTAAACTGGACCAAAGATATGATTTGACTGCATGCATATGTATTGTTGCATTGTTTTGTTTGCTCACTGAGCCATGATTTGTGCTCACCCCTCGACATCGAATATTTTTAGTTGATGATGCAGGTATTACCTTCGAAGATTATATAAATGCTCCAGTGTACGGGAACGTGGCGGCGATGGAAGTGGAAGATGCATTGGATACACATGACTCCTCTTGCGAGTGCAACTCATGTGTATTCGACTAGATATTTTCTAGATTTCTTTATTTGGATTTATTAAGGACATGTATTTGATATTTATTTATGTCTTAGTTGATACTGGATAAATTGCTATTTAAATATTAATATCATAGTAGATTCTCAGTTCATTTTACTATAAGACTTCCGCTATTGTGTATTTACCCTGATTATGAATGTGGATGTATGAGGTTTAGATCAGCCGGATACCATCTGTACGAGATCCTGATTGAACCGTTGGTTTGCTAGCGGTTCATCACACCATTCTGAAGTGTGCAGAATTGGGGTGTGACAACTTGGTATCAGAGCATCTCAGACCGTGTCCGCTAAACTAGCATACCCTCACGACGAATTGTGAACTGAGATAGGATAAAATTACAAACTGTATTATTAACACACTATAAGCAGAAGTGATGTTTGAGACCAAATTTGAAAAGACAATAATGCATCCATTAAAGGAAGAAACAATTTTACATACAATGAGAGGGAAACAAACGTACATACATAGCTAAAGCGGAGTACAGTCCACAACCCAGACAGTTACTCTGTAATACAATGAAAGAAAATAGATACAATCATGAAGCTGGTGGTGAAGGAGGAGGCGGTGCCTCACGATCTCTGTCATAATCCTCAGCGTAGACTCTAGTCAACCAGGCTATCTGAGTCTGGGTCATCTGAAGACTAGCTGTAAGATCAGCTACCCGTTGATCAGTCCGACGCTGAGCCTCTATGAGCTCTCCCATCCTCATGTCTGATGTATGCTGGGCGTCTATGAGCTCTCCCATCCTCATGTCTGATGTACGCTGGGCATCTATGAGCTCATCTACTCTCACACGCTGAGCGTCTAGTAACTCCTCCATCCTCAGATCAGATCTGCGCTGAGCCTCTCTGATCTCATGCAACATCTCCATCATATCAGAAGGTGGGTGTGAAGGACCAACCGCATGAGAAGGACCAGCCTCATGAGAAGGACCCGCCGCATATGAAGTACCAGCTCCAGCCGCATGCATAGGTGAAGGCGGTGGTATCGAGTCTACATCCATGTACATGCGGTCATCATCATCAGCAGGCTCCGCACGAACTCCAGCAGCGGCGGCAGCTGCCTCCGCGTCAGCTATCTCTACGCGAGTGTGAGGGCGCACCATCGCGTTCCTCTCCTCATCACTGACCTGGGTATCCCGCATGCCCATCTTGCAAATAGCCTCCCAATCTAGAAGCGACGAGAAGATCTTCTCCTGAATCTTCTCATCCACTAAATCAACCCCCAGGCGGGTAAGCAGCATAGTGATCATACGTCCGTATGTAAGGAAGGCAGACGGGCTGTCTAGTGTAAATGTTGCACAAAAGATACTGGGTCAGCTGGGAAACCCTCTCGTAATGGCCACTCTGCGGGATCAGGTTATGCTGAATAATCTTGCAATATACCCGTGGAGCTGGACGCATATAGCATGCCCTCATCTGCCAGCGATCGGGTTGTAAGAGCTGATTATTGATCTCGACCCTCATCTGTAAAGAGAAGAATCGGGGCTCTCCCGGAGCATAGAAAACCATGGGGCCGTCATAGGAGATGCCCAATAGGTCGGCCAGCTGACGGTAGAAACGAGATGTTCACCCCTTTGACGTAACTCGTGACTCCTCTCAACATCATTGTAATCCCCCACCACCTGGAGGTTACAATAAAACTGGCGTACTAAATCTGGACGGGTGCATGCGTCGTAAGTGATTACTGGGAGCCAGCCCATATCCCCAAACGCCCTCTCTACATTGAACAAGGCCAACTCAGCCAAGTTCACCATACGACCACCCTCCACTTTCTTGCGAGCGTAGTGGGCATACTGTGCCTCGGCTTCGTTAGACCAAAAACGAAGAGGATCACGAACTCTAGGTACTTTGGTACGGGCCATGATATCTGCAAATAAGAAAGAAAACAGATAAGCATGTTAGTAGGGTAGAAAAAGCCGAAATTTTGATAATATAACGACGTAAGTGGGCCAAAAGCCTCACTTGTCACCCATACACGTGGGCAAGAGGACTTACGTAGGTTCTAACATATCCTACAATACTCACCCAGTAGGAAATTCCAACTAATGGGATCCAATTTGAAGAAATTGTGAGAAATCGAAAAGTTCGACAAATTAGGGCAAAAAGAGCAAAAATCCAAGTTTCTCGATAACCAACCGATGAAACTCAAAAAATTTTGAGGGCTTTCGTTCCTCGAGACACCAATAACAAAAGCCCCAATAAAAATCGAATTTTTACAGTTGAAAAAAGTTTAATTTGAAAAATACAAGTTAAGAAAACCTAGAAATGAAACCTAAAAACAGGTAAAAATGAGAAAACATACCGGTAGGAACGATGTGGACGTCGAAACACGGACCCAAATTGACCAATATAGCGGAGTGGCACTGTAGCAACTCAGAGGTGGGAGACGAGTCGAAACGGGGAAGAAATAATGGGAAATGAACCCAGAATCAGACCTTAGAAATCTGATTTTTGGTCTGGGGGTCGGACAATTCGACCAGGATCATCGACCCCCATACCGACCCCCGTATCGACCCCCAGCTCTCGAGAATCTGACAGAAAACCATAGGTCGCACCTGGGGGTCGGACATCCATCGACCCCCATATCGACCCCCAGCTCTCGGGAACTTGACAGTAAACCAGGGGTCGCACCTGGGGGTCGGACACCCATCGACCCCCGGCTCTCGGGAAGAACAGGTTATTCCCAGGGTCGGATACTGAGGGTCGGACATACCATCGACCCTGCATAGAAAAATAGTGTTTTTCGTAGAATGAGCTGAAAATTTTGAAATTTTATATCGGTTAGCATGCCTACATGAAGTATAAATGATTGTCTCACGTATTTTGATGATTTTCAGGCACCCCCATTCTTAGGAGAAAATATGTCTGGGCGTAGAGTAACCAGGCAGAGCCGAAATGCAGTTCCACCACCACCACCTGTGGAGGAAACTAGTCAAGAAAATATATATGCGCAGGGTGATCCGCAGGTTGCACCACCAGTAAATCCAGGTCAGGCAAATCCTACAAACATGCCACCTCCACCACTGGAGCTAGCAACCGTAGTTATGAACCTAGCACAGCAGCTGCAACAAATGCAACACGCACAGGCTCAAATGCAAGTGGCAATGGGGATTATGTTCCAGGCCGCACATGCTACACCCATGACGACTGGATAAGCCAGTGCAACACCGGTGGGTAACCACCCAGCACCTCAAACACCTCAACCACCAGCTGCACAGATTCCAGTACCAGGTCTGGAAGTAGCTCAGGTTAATTATCAGTATCCACAACCTATGTTTGGGGCATACCCCCAAAATCAGATGGATCACTCTCGACTGGTTGAGAGATTCTTGAAGATGAAGCCCAAGGAGTTTAATGGTAAACCGTCTTATCTTTTATGGCCAGCACATTGGATAGACGAGATGGAGAGAAATTTTCTTATGATGACTATTACAGAAGAAGAAAAGGTATTATGTGCCACCTTCATGCTAAAAGGCGATGCACATCATTGGTGGAAATCTACTAGGGCCTATTTATTGACCAAGCACGCCCTATTGACTTGGGCTATTTATAAAGAAGCTTTATTTGAGAAGTATTTTCCCCGAAGCTTCAGAGATTCTATGGATAAGGAGTTCCTGAGTTTATATCAGGGCCAGATGTCCATGGATGCATATCAACAGCGTTATAAGGAGCTATTTTTCTTTGCACCACTTAGTATGCAAGAAGAAGACACTAAGACCCGTAGGTTTGTCACGGGACTTAGAGGAAGCATCAGAGAGCACGTTCTGGGTTTGGAAAAGAAGATATACAATGAAGCTGTCCAAATTGCTCGAGTTATAGAATCAAGCCAGAAGGAAAGTTATTTTACACAGAACAGAGGCATAAAAAGGCCAGCCAGAAATGCTTATAACGGAGGTAACAACAAGACATTTAAACCCTTTCGTGCTCAAGGTTTTACTGCTGCATCCAAGATTACCCCAGTAACTCAACAGCAACCAAAGCCAAATTCTGAAGGTCCGAGATGTTATAACTGCAGCCAAATGGGACATATGGCAAGGGAGTGTCCTAAGCCCAAGAAGCACTTACATCAAGGACGAGTATATGCTGTTACATCCGAGGATGCTGCCGCATCACCCGATGTGGTCACAGGTATGACCGAAACCTTTAAAGTTGTATTACATTGTATGAGCATGTAGACTAAGTAAAATAAATCACAGGTATCGTATCTATAAATAGCATACCCGCCAGAGTACTCTTTGATTCAGGAGCTACTCATTCCTTTATATCTGTGTCATTTGGAAAGAAGCTGAACCTACCCATCAAAACATTGGACTACAAACTACTTGTACGGTCACCGATGGGGTTAGAAGTGGAGTTAGAGAAAGGTTATGGGCCATGTCCAGTTCTCATTGGCGAGAAAACCTTAGATGCAACCTTGATCCAACTTGGGATGGCAGACTTTGACGTCATCTTGGGAATGGACTGGTTAGCTCGGCATTCTGCGAACCTACTATGCGCCGAAAAGAAACTAACATTTAAAGACAAAGAAGGAGCAGAATTCAGTTTTGCGGGACCTAAACTTTCCCGTAAAAGCAAGCTCATACTCTCAGCACTAAAGGCTAAGAAGTGCCTTGAGAAGGGGGCAGTCCGGTATCTAGTATCAGTGGTCGACCTCACCAAGGAAGCACCACAGATGGAAGATATTGATGTCGTGCGGGACTACCCCGACGTGTTTCCTGAGGAACTACCAGGATTACCACCCGACCGAGCCACAGAGATTATGATAGATCCTGGAGCCACACCAGTATCAAAAGCACCTTATAGAATGGCTCCTACTGAACTGAAGGAATTGAAAGTGCAACTACAGGAACTGCTGGACAAGGGTTATATTCGACCCAGTAAATCACCATGGGGAGCACCAGTATTGTTCGTAAAGAAGAATGACGGTAGCGTTCGATTATGTATCGACTATCGGGAGCTGAATAAACTGACAATCAAGAATCGATATCCACTACCTTGGATCGATGACTTGTTCGATCAGTTGCAAGGGGCAAAAGTATTTTCTAAGATCGATCTTCGGTCAGGCTATCATCAGTTGAAGATTAAAGAGGGTGATATTCCTAAGACAGCTTTCAGGACCAGGTATGGACATTATGAATTCTTGGTCATGTCTTTTGGATTAACAAACGCACTAGCAACTTTCATGGAACTTATGAACCAGGTTTTCCACGATATTTTGGATACGTCGGTTATTGTATTTATTGACGATATATTGGTATATTCCAAGGACAAAGAAACCCATATTAAGAACCTAAACGCCGCCCTACAGCGTTTAAGGAAAGAGAAGTTATATGCCAAATTTACCAAATGTGAGTTTTGGCTAAGTGAAGTCGCCTTCCTAGACCATGTAGTATCCGCTGAAGGAATCAAAGTGGACCCCAGCAAGATCGAGGCTATTGTAAAATGGGAAGCACCAAAGAGCGTTGTCGAAATTAGAAGCTTTCTGGGTCTCGCTGGTTATTATCGGAGATTTGTGGAAGACTATTCCCGGATTGCCGTACCTCTGACCAGTTTGACTAAGAAAGGTGAAAAGTTTGTGTGGACGGATAAATGTAAGAAGAGCTTCCAGGCATTGAAGACCAGATTGATATCCGCTCCGATTTTGACTATTTCCTTTCCCAGACAGCCATTTACCTTGTACACTGATGCGTCAGGATTGGGATTAGGATGTGTGCTTATGCAAGGAGAACAAGTAATTGCTTATGCCTCAAGACAGTTGAAGACACATGAGAAAAATTATCCCACTCATGATTTGGAGTTAGCAGTAATAGTATATGCTGTCAAGATATAGAGACATTACCTATACGGAGAGAAGTTCCAGATTAAATCGGACCATAAGAGCCTTACTTATTTATTTAATAAAAAGGAGTTGAATATGAGACAAAGAAGATGGCTAGAACTACTGAAAGACTATGATTGTGATATCCAATATCATCCGGGAAAGCTAATGTAGTAGCGGATGCATTGAGCAGAAAGGCAGTGATAAAATCCCAGGGGGAGGTTAGCACAACTGTAGCAATGTGTACTACCGGAATGGTATTCAATCACGACAATGAACAGTATGTGATAGATACAACGGATGGATCAGCCAATCAAGGGTTTATTCATCGGTTTTCAAACATGTTTGCTGCATTGAAGATTATACCGGATATAATTGATGAAATGAAGACAGCTATCAAATTAGACCCTTACCTGAGAACGGTGCAAGAAGACATCGAAAAAGGTAGGACTAACCCTGAGTTCACCTTGGACGAAGAGAAGGTACTGAAGAACAAAGGAAGGATATGTGTACCCGGAACAGAAAGTGTGGACATTAGACACCGACTAATGAAAGAAGCCTATACCACAATCTATTCGATACATCCTGGAAGTACAAAAATGTATCATGACCTAAAGAAACTATACTGGTGGAGAGAAATGAAAGCAGATGTAGCCAAGTTCGTGTCTCAAAGCCCAAAAGGGTGGAAGAGGAAAGGGGGGAAAAAAAAAAAGGGAGGAGAAGAAGGAAGGGGAAAAAAAAAGAGCACAAATGGGACTGCATCACTATGGACTTCGTCACGGGATTACCACTGACTCCTCGAGTGGTTGACGCAGTTTGGGTGATTGTAGACCGTCTGACTAAGACAGCTCGCTTTATACCGATACGACCTCAGTATACACTGGAAAGGTTAGCAAAGCTATATGTGGATAATATTGTTCGATTACACGGTGTACCAGAGAGCATTGTGTCCAATAGAGATCTACGATTTACTTCCAAGTTTTGGGAAGGATTGCAAAAGGCTATGGGTACAACATTGAAATTTAGTACTGCATTCCATCCACAGACAGATGGACAGTCAGAGCGTACAATCCAGATTCTAGAAGATATGCTACGAGCATGTGTAATTGATTTCAATGGGATGAAAAGCTACCACTGATCGAGTTCGCTTATAACAATAGCTATTAGGCTACTATACAGATGTCACCCTATGAAGCATTGTATGGTAGAAAGTGTTGAACTCCTTTATTTTGGAACGAAGTTGGAGAACGTAGTATTGTTGGGCCAGAATTTGTTGAAGAGACTTGCCGCGTGGTCGACATTATCAAGGAAAGAGTGAGAACAGCCCAGAATCGTCAGAAGCAATATAAAGATACTCGACGCAATGATCTTGAGCTCGTTGTGGGTGAAAAAGTATTCTTGAAGGTATCACCTATGCGAGGTCTGAAACGGTTCGGATAGAAAGGGAAACTAAGTCCAAGATATGTCAGGCCATATGAGATTCTAGTTAAGCGTGGAAAGATGGCTTACCAGTTAGCATTACCACCATCTATGTCAAGTGTGCATGACGTATTTCATATTTCCCTATTGAAGAAGTATGTCAAGGATCCAACGCACATTCTGACAGTAGATCTACCGGATTCGACTGATGATCTGACATTTGAAGTAACACCAACTGAAATCACCGGCCGAAAGGTTCAACGACTACATAACTGAGATATTTATTATGTTAAGGTCACTTGGAGAAGTAGAAACATGGAAGAAATTACATGGGAAGAAGAGAATGCTATGCGAAAGCAATACCCTCACTTATTTGATTCAGAAGGTACGTACAATTTCGAGGATGAAATTTTTATAAGTAGGGGGGAGTTGTAAGACCCGCATCAAACTAATCCGGTCTTACCACCTTGAACCAGGATTACCCATCATGGTTGAGCAAAATGGACCAAGGGCGTGAAGGAGATCGTGATCCCAGGTATTAAATCGACCCAAAAACACTTAAATTAAGGGGAGGGTCACATACCCAGCAAGGGAGGGTCGGACCCCCCAAGACAGAAGGTCAGACCCCCAACTTTACAGAGGGGGTCGGACACTTTAGGAACCAAGGGTCGACGGGATCATCGACCCCCAGTTGCCGCCAGAAACAAAAATTAGGAAAGTTTCCTAATTTCGATTGGACTCTTTCCAAATCTCAATGGGACTTATTTTAGGAGTTTCTACTCTATAAATAGGATGTCCCTAAGCCTCTTTCACTCCTTTTACAACCCTAATTGAATTGAGAGAAAGAGAAGAAAAGGAAGAGAAGAAGAAGAGAAGCAAGGAAAAGAAGAAAGCAAAAAGAAGAAGAGTTGCAGAGAATGAGTATTCTTCTCAGGTATGGATATTAATTCCATGAGTTTCTACAGACCTTAGGTTAGATAATGAAGAGAGTATGATCTCGGAGAATCCCAAACCATCAACCCATGGTTAGGTTTTCATGGAAAATCATGGGGAAGTCATGAAAGCCATTTAGGTGAATGAATCATGGTTCTAGGCCATAGAACATGTGTAATATGGACTGTAGTAGCAAGCCATAGGACCCTAAACACGAATTTAAGGAAGAAAAACGACCAAAACCCACAGGGGGTCGCATGGGGGGTCGATGGCCAATCGACCCTACCAGACCCTGAGCATTGACCCCCAGTGTTCGGGAAGTCCAGAATAGGGGTGGTCGCACCAGGGGTCGATCATTACTCTGACCCTACCTCCGAACCCAGTTAACAGTATGGTTTTTAAATTCAGAATAAATTTTAATTAAGTTCTATCGACTTTGTTAGGTCTTCTAGTAACATAATAACAATATAAAGGTGATTCTAAAGCTTGGAAGAGGATCTATTAACAAGCTAAGGTGAGGGAACAAGACCTAAACTAATTGGTTAATAATAAACTGTTTTATTTCTTGAGTCCAATGCCATAATGATTCTATGCGTGTATGCTTGTATGTGCATTCAACATGTCATCCAATATTTCTATTATTTGTTCATGCATATTTACTTTATTGTTTATTACATGATGATGATGATGATGATAGGAATAAGCATGTGAATGTTTATGTTTGGCCAGTGTATATGGTGCGGGTAGGGATGATATCAACCGGTACTTCGATGCCGTTTTCATCGGGGTATATTGTGCCATAGCTTATTCAAGTCATGTCCACTGACGTCGTCGTATCGCTATTACCTTAGCAGAACTATTATGTCGTAGAGTATCAGGGGAGGTGGTCTTGGTCCTTGTAGTCTCTGACTCTACCAGGGGGCCTTAGCTCTATCTCTATGGATGTTCTGAGGGATGCTGGGGTGAGGCCTTGGATACACTGTTTGGCATTAGGATTGGTTAGTTGCGAGCCCAGTTTGCAACCCTAGCCAGCAGGGGTTTATTTGTTGCTATGGTATCAACTGGTACAGCCATGACCGTTTTTCATGGGGTGTATATTGTGCCATTCTGGGTGCATGTGGAGCGACGGTGCCATTTTCATTGGGCATTTCCACACAATCATGTATAAAGGTGCGGAGGCCACCTATCCATTCTATAGCACATTGCAAACTTTAAACCGGACCAAAGATATGATTTGACTGCATGCATATGTATTGTTGCATTATTTTGTTTGCTCACTGAGCCATGATGTGTGCTCACCCCTCGACGTCGAATATTTTTAGTTGATGATGCAGGTATTACCGTCAAAGATTATATAAATGCTCCAGTGTACGGGAATGTGGTGGCAATGGAAGTGGAAGATGTATTGGATACACATGACTCCTCTTGCGAGTGCAACTCATGTGTATTCAACTAGATATTTTCTAGATTTCTTTATTGGATTTATTAAGGACATGTATTTGATATTTATTTATGTCTCAGTTGATACTGGATAAATTGTTATTTAAATATTAATATCACAGTAGATTCTCAGTTCATTTTACTATAAGACTTTCGCTATTGTGTATTTACTCTGATTATGAATGTGGATGTATGAGGTTTAGATCAGCCGGATACCATCTGTACGAGATCCTGGTTGAACCGTTGGTTTTCTAGTGGTTCATTACACCATTTTGAAGTGTGCGGAATTGGGGTGTGATAGCTATGGGTACAACATTGAAGTTTGGTACTGCATTCCATCCACAGACAGATGGACAGTCAGAGCGTACAATTCAGATTCTAGAAGATATGCTACGAGCATGTGTAATTGATTTTAAAGGATCATGGGATGAAAAATTACCACTGATCGAGTTCGCTTATAACAACAGCTATCAGGCTACCATACAGATGTCACCCTATGAAGCACTGTATGGCAGAAAGTGTCGAACTCTGTTGTTTTGGAATGAAGTTGGGGAACGTAGTATCGTTGGACCAGAATTTGTTGAGGAGACTTGTCGAGTGGTCGACATTATCAAGGAAAGAGTGAGAACAGCCCAGAATCGTCAGAAGCAATATGCAGATACTCGACGCAGAGATCTTGAGTTCGTCGTGGGTGATAAAGTATTCTTGAAGGTATCGCCTATGCGAGGTCTAAAACGGTTCAGACAAAAAGGGAAACTAAGTCCAAGATATGTCGGACCATATGAGATTTTAGCTAAGCGTGGGAAAGTGGCTTACCAGTTAGCACTACCACCATTTATGTCAAGTGTGCATGACGTATTTCATATTTCCTTATTGAAGAAGTATGTCAAGGATCCAACGCACGTTCTGACAGTAGATCTACCTGATTTGACTGATGATTTGACCTTTGAAGTAACACCAACAGAAATCACCAGCCGAAAGATTCAACGACTACGCAATCGAGATATCTATTATGGTAAGATCACTTGGAGAAGTAGAGACATGGAAGAAATTACATGGGAAGAAGAGAATGCTATGCGAAAGCAATACCCTCATTTATTTGACTCTGAAGGTATGAACAATTTCGGGGACGAAATTTTTTATAAGTAGGGGGAAGTTATAAGACCCGTATCAAACTAACCCGGTCATACCATCTTGAACCAGGTCTACCCATCATGGTTGAGCCAAATGGACCAAGTGGGTGAAGGAGATCACGATCCCAGGTATTAAACTGACCCAAAAACACTTAAATAAGGGGAGGGTCGCATACCCAGCAAGGGAGGGTCGGACCCCCCCAGTATAGAAGTCAGACCCCCAGTTTTATATGGGGGGTCGGATATTTTAAGGACCAGGGGTCGACGGGATCTCCGACCCCCCTATCGACCCCCGGTACTCGGTAAAAATAGAAATTAGGAAACTCTCCTAATTTCAATGGGATTCCTTCCTAATCTCAATGGGACTTATTTTTGGAGTTTCTACTCTATAAATAGGACGTCCCTAAGCCTCTTTCACTCCTTTTAGAACCCTAATTGAATTGAGAGAAAGAGAACAGAAGGAAGAGAAGAAGAAGAGAAGGAAAGAAGAGAAGAAAGCAAAAGGAGAAGAGTTGCAGAGAAGGAGTAATCTTCTCAGGTATGGATACTATTTCCATGTGTTTTTAAAGACCTTAGAGTAGATAATGAAGAGGGTATGATCTCGGAGAAACCCAAACCTTCAACCCATGGTTAGGTTTTCATGGAAAACCACGGGGGAAATCATGAAAGCCATATAGATGAATGAATCATGGTTCTAGGCCATAGAACATGTGTGGAATGGACTATAGGAGGAAGCCATAGGACCCCAAACACGAAGAATGGGCTGAAGGAAGAAAAATTGACAAAACCCACAGGGGGTCGCATGGGGGGTCGATGGCCAATCGACCCTACCAGACCCTGAGCATCGACCCCCAGTGTTCGGGAAGCCCAGAATAGGGGTGGTCGCACCCAGGGTCGATCATAACTCAGACCCTAGCTCCAACCCCTAGTTAACAACATGATTTTTAAATTCAGAATTAGTTCTAATTAAATTTTATCGACTTTGTTAGGTCTTCTAGCAATATAATAACAATATAAAAGTGATTTTAAAGCTTGAAAGAGGATCTACTAGCAAGCTAAGGTGAGGAAACAAGACTCTTAACTAATTGGTTAATAATAAACTATTTTATTTCTTGAATCCAATGCTATGCTTGATTCTATGCGAACATGCTTGTAATGTGCATTCAACATGTCATCCGATATTTCTATTTATTGTTCATGCATATTTACTTTATTGTTTATAACATGATAATGATGATGATGATAGGAATAGACATGTGAATGTATGTATGTGGTTGGTGTACTTGATGCAAGCGAGTATTAGGGGGGTGTCATAGGCTGGGCCTCAGCACTTTAGCTCTATCTCTAACTCAAGTTTTGTGCATTAGCATCGTCGTATCGCCATTACTTTAGCAGAACTATTACGTCATAGAATATCAGGGGAGGTGGTCTCGGTCCTTGTAGTCTCTGACTCTACCGGGGGGCCTTAGCTCTATCTCTATGGACGTTCTGAGGGATGCTGGGGTGAGGCCTTGGATACACTGTTTGGCATTAGGATTGGCTAGTTGCGAGCCCAGTTTGTAAGCCCTCGCCAACAGGGGCATACGTGTTGGTATGGCACTGTACAACAATAAACGTTAACCTTTGTTGTACAATGTTCATGAATTGGGTGCTTGTGAGTCGATGATAAACGTTACCTTCGGGCGGCATCACACACTTGTGTATAGAGGAGGGGTCAATAAACGTTAACCTTTGACCACCCAAACCTTTCTATTGCATATTGCAAACTTTAAACTAGACCAAAGATATGAATTGATTGCATGCATATGTATTGTTGCATTGTTTTGTTTGCTCACTGAGCCATGATGTGTTCTCACCCCCTCGACGTCGAATATTTTTAGTTGATGATGCAGGTACTACCATAAAAAATTATGTAAATGCTCCAGTGTACGGGCACATGGCGGCGATGGAAGTTGAAGATGAAGTGGATACGCATGACTCCTCTTGCGAGTGCAACTCATGTGTATTCGATTAGATGTTATTTTCATTATTTGGATTTAGTAAAGACATGTATTTGATATTTATTTATGTCTTAGTTGACACAGAATAATTTGCTATTTAAATATTAATATCACAGTAGATTCTCAGTTCATTTTACTATAAGACTTCTGCTATTATGTATTTATTCTGATTATGAATGTGGATGTATGAAGTTTAGATGAAACGGATATCGTCTGTCCGAGATCCTGGTTGAACCGTTGGTTTGCTAGCGGTTCATCACATCATTCTGAAGAGTGCAGAATTGAGGTGTGACACGAAGGACTAGCTGAAGAAGACGGACCAGCTCCTGTAGTATGAGTAGGTGATGGAGGAGGTATGGCATCTACATCCATGTATAGCCGATCGTCATCATCCCCATGAACCCTTGCTCCAGCGGTGCTGCTGCTGCTGCCTCAGCGTCAGCCATCTCCACTCGAGTGCGAGGGCGCACCATCACGTTCCTCTCCTCATCGCTGACCTGGGCATCCCGCATGCCCATCTTGCAGATGGCCTCCCAATCCAGAGGCGATGAGAAGGATTTCTCCTGAATCTTCTCATCCAACAAATCAACCCCGAGGCGGGTTAGCAATGTAGTGATCATGCGTCCATAAGGAAGGTTGCCAGTGTGACTGGGCAACGTGGCATTGATCATAGTCCGCATGATGATATAGGGAAGGCAGACGGGCTGCCTAGTGCATATGCAGTACAGCAGATACTGGGTCAACTAGGAGACCCTCTCATAGTGTCCACTCTACGGTATCAGGTTATGCTGAATGATCTTGCAGTACACCCATGGATCTGAATGCAGATAACTCGCTTTCATCTCCCAGCGATCAGGTCTGATGAGCTGACGATCTATCTCAGCCCTCATCTGTAATGAAAAGAACTGGGGCTCTCCTGGAGCACAGAATACGAAGGAGCCGCCATAGGAGATACCCAGCAAGTCCGCTAGCTGTCGATAGTCGAAAGAAATATCAACCCCCTTGACATAGCTAGTGATTCGAAGCTCACCACCTCTCTCAACATCTTTGTAATCCCCCACCACTTGGAGATTACAATAGAACTGGCGTACCAAGTCAGGATAGGTACAGGCGTCATAGGTAATGACAAGGAGCCATCCCATATCGCCAAAAGCCCCCTCCACATTGAACAAGGCCAAACTAGCCAAGTCCACTTTGCGGCCTTCCTCTACTTTCTTGCGAGCGTAGCGGGCATACAGCGTCTCGGCTTCATGGGAACGGAAGCGAAGACGGTCGTGAACACTAGGTACCTTGGTACGAGCCATAGTATCTGCAAATAACAAAGAAAAGCAGATATTGGGTTAGTAAAGATGAAAAATCCAAAAATTTCGACATTATAATGACGTAAATTGGTCAAAAGCCTCACTTTTCACCCATACACGTGGGCAGGAGGACTGACATAGATCCTAAACTATCTTGTAAGACTCATACAGTCGGAAATTTTAGCTAATGAGATTGAATTGGAAGAAATTTCAAGAAATTTGTAGTCTCGACATTAGGGCAAAAAGAGTAAATTTTGAGTTTCTCGATAACCAACCGATGAAACTCAAATATTTTTTAAGGCTTTCGTTCCTCGAGTCACCAACAACAAAAGCCCCCAATAAAAATCGAATTTTTACAATTGGGAAAAATTTAATTTGAAAAAAAATGAGATATACGAGCAAAAACCTAGGTATGGAAACCTAAAAATATGAAAACGTAGGAGATTTACCTGTAGCGGAGGTGTAGACGACGAAACAAGAAGTGCAAACCACCAACGGATCGGAGTTGTCACTGTAGCAACTCAGAGGGAGGAGACGAGTCAAAGCGGAGAAGAAAGAATAAGAAATGGACTTAGAATCGGAATTTAAAAATCTGATTTTTAGTCCGGGGGTCGGAAAATTTGACTAAAACCATCGACCCACCCATCGACCCCCGCATCGACCCTCGGCTCTCGGAAATCTGACAAAGAACCAGGGGTCACACCCTGAGTCGGACATACTCCGACCCCCCCATCGACCCCCGGCTCTCGGGAAGAATGGGTGATTTCTCAGGGTCGCATACTGAGGGTCGGACACCCATCGACCCGCATCGATCCTCGGCTCTTGGGAATCTGACAGAGAACCAGGGGTCGCACCTTGGGTCGGACATCCTCCGACCCCCCATCGACCCCCGGCTCTTGGGAAGAATGGGTGATATCTCAGGGTCAAATACTGAGGATCGGACACCCATCGACCCCCACCATCGACCCTACAGTGAAAATACAGCATTTTCGACAGAATGATTTGAAAATTTTGAAATTTGCATTTGTTAGTAGTTTTAAAATATGGGAATGAAGTATTTAATGATTGTCTCACGTGTTCAATGATTTTCAGGTAATCCCACTATCAGATTAGTTAATGGCTGGACGCAGAGTAACCAGACAGAGCCGTAACTCTATCCCACCACCACCACCTGGGGGGGGGGGAAATAGCCAGACACACCCGGAAGCACAGGGGAATATGAACACGGCACCGTCCGTCATGAATGGGCAGACAAATCCTACAAATCTACCAGCTCCACTTACAGACTTGGCCACAGTCGTAATGAACTTGGCCCAACAGCTGCAGCAAATGCAACAGGCACAAGCTACTATACAAGCTGCTATAGGCATAACTCTTCCAGCTGCACATACACCTCCAATGCCAGCAGGACAGGCAAGCACAGCTCCAGGGGGAAGTAACACAGTACCCCACGCACCTCAGACTCCCATCATGCAGGCTCAAGTATAAAATCCTGAGGTAGCTTAAGGTGGATATCAATACCAACCACCTATGTATGGGGCATATGTCCCGCAACAACTAGACCACTCCAGACTGGTGGCTTTTTCTGAAACTGAAGCCCAAAGAATTTAATGGCAAGCCAGCAGATCCTTTATGGCCGGCGCATTGAGTTGACGAAATGGAAAGAAATTTTATGATGATGACATTAAATGAAGAAGAAAAAGTGTTGTGTGCCACCTTTAGGCTGAAGGGAGATGCACACCATTGGTGGAGGTCTACCAGGACATATTTATTAACAAAGCACGCCCAACTGACTTGGGATATTTATAAGGAGGTGTTCTTTGAGAAGTACTTTCCTAGAAGTTTCAGAGATTCTATGGAAGGGAGTTCATGAGTTTATATTAGGGGCAGATGACCGTGGATGCATATCAACAATGTTATGAAGAGCTGTTCTTCTTTGCACCCACCAGTATGCAAGAGGAAAACACAAAGACCCGAAGGTTCGTCATGGGACTTAGGGGAAGCATCCGCGAGCATGTTCTGGGACATGAAAAGAAAATCTATAATGAAGCTGCACAAATTGCTCGAGTTATAGAATTGAGCCAGAAGGAGAGTTATTTCATGCAAAACAGAGGTATAAAAAGGCCAACTATAAATTCTTATAACGGAGGGAATAACAAGACATTCAAACCTTTCCGTGCTCAAGGCTTTACCGCTGCAATCAAGACTACGCCCGTAGCTCAACAGCAACAAAAGCCAATTACTGAAGGGATGAAATGTTATAACTACAATCAAGTGGGACATATGGCAATGAAATGTCCTAAGCCCAGGAAGCAACTACATCAAGGACGAGTTTACGTGGTTACATCTGAGGATGCTGCCGCATCGCCTGATGTGGTCACAGGTATGACTTAAATTATTTTTTTAAGTTGTATTACATTGTATGAGCATGTAGACTAAGTTAAAATAAATCACATGTATCGTACCTATAAATGGCATACCCGCCAGAGTACTCTTTGACTCAGGAGCTACTCATTCTTTTATATCTGTGTCATTTGGAAAGAAGTTGAATTTACCCATAAAATCCTTAGACTACAAACTACTTGTACGATCACCTATGGGATTAGAAGTGGAGTTAGAAAAAGGTTATGGACCATGTCCAGTTCTTATTGATGAAAAGACCTTGGATGCAACCTTGATCCAACTTGAGATGACAGACTTTGACGTCATCTTGGGAATGGACTGGTTAGTTCGGCATTCTGCAAACCTATTGTGTGCTGAAAAGAAGCTGACATTTAAAGACAAGGAAGGAGCAGAGTTCAGTTTTTCGGGAACCAAACTTCCCCGTAAACGAACGCTCATACTCTCTGCGCTAAAGACTAAGAAGTGTCTTGAGAAAGGAGCAGTTGGGTATCTAGTATCTATGGTCGATCTTACCAAAGAAGCACCACGAATGGAGGATATTGATGTCGTGTGTGACTATCCAAACGTATTTCCAGAAGAACTACCAGGATTACCACCTGACCGAGCTACAGAGTTTGTTATAGATCTTATACCTGGAGCCGTACCAGTATCGAAAGCACCTTATCGAATGGCTCCTACTGAACTGAAGGAATTGAAAGTACAACTACAAGAATTGCTGGACAAGGGTTACATTCACCTTAGTATATCACCATGGAGAGCGCCAGTATTATTCGTGAAGAAGAAGGACGGTAGCGTTTTCTTTTGTATAGACTACCGAGAACTGAATAAACTGACAATCAAGAATCGGTATCCATTACCTCGGATCGATGACCTGTTCGATCAGTTGCAAGGTGCCAAAGTGTTCTCCAAGATCGATCTTCGGTCAGGCTACCATCAGTTGAAGATTAAAGATGGTGATATTCCCAAGACAGCATTCAGGACCAGATATGGACATTATGAATTTTTGGTCATGTCTTTCGGATTGACAAACGCACCAGCAACCTTTATGGAACTTATGAATCAAGTATTCCATGATATGTTGGATACGTCGGTTATTGTATTCATTGATGATATATTGGTCTACTCCAAAGATGAGGAAACTCATATTAAGAACCTAAACGCCGCTCTACAGCAACTACGGAAGGAGAAGCTCTACGCCAAATTTTCAAAGTGTGAGTTTTGGCTAAAGGAAGTCGCATTCCTAGGCCATGTTGTATCCGCTGAAGGAATTAAAGTGGATCCCAACAAGATCGAGGCTATTGTAAAGTGGGAAGCACCGAAAAGCATTGCAGAAATTAGAAGTTTCTTGGGTCTAGCTAGGTATTATCGACGATTTGTGGAAGACTATTCCCGAATTGACGTACCTCTCACCAGCTTGACTAAGAAGGGCGAGAAGTTTGTTTGAACTGATAAATGCGAGAGGAGTTTTCAAACATTGAAGGCTAGATTGATATCCACTCCAATCTTGACCATCTCGATTCTAGGACAATCATTTATCTTGTACACCGATGCGTCAGGACTGGGATTAGGATGTGTACTTATGCAAGGAGAACAAGTAATTGCTTATGCCTCAAGACAATTGAAGACACATGAGAAGAGCTATCCGACTCATGATTTGGAATTAGCGGCAGTAGTACATGCTGTCAAAATATGGAGACATTATCTGTACGGGGAGAAGTTTCAGATTAAATCAGACCATAAAAGTCTTACTTATCTATTTAATCAGAAGGAGCTGAATATGAGGCAAAGAAGATGGCTGGAATTATTGAAAGACTATGATTGTGATATCCAGTATCATCCGGGGAAAGCTAATGTAGTAGCCGATGCGTTGAGTAGAAAGGCAATGATAAAATCGCAGGGAGATGTTAGCACAACTATTGCAATGTGTACTACCGGGAAGGTATTCAGTCAAGGTAATGAGTAGTTTGTGATAGATGCACCGGATGGATCAGCCAACCAAGTGTTTATTCACCGGTCTTTAAATATGTTCGCCGCATTGAAGATTATACCGGATATAATTGATGAAGTAAAGACAGCTATCAAATCAGATCCTTACCTAAGAACGGTACAAGAGGACATCGAAAAAGGTAGGACTATCCCTGAGTTCACTTGGACAAAGAAAAGGTACTGAAGTACAAAGGAAGAGTATGTGTACCTAAAACAGAAAGCTTGGACATTAGACACCGATTGATGAAAGAAGCCCATACCACCATCTATTCGATACATCCTGGAAGTACACAAATGTATCATGATCTAAACAAATTATATTGGTGGAGAGGAATGAAAGCAGACGCAGCTAAGTTCGTGTCTCAATGTCTAAATTGTCAGAAAGTAAAGGCTGAATGACAAAGATTGGCCGGACTGTTATAGCCGTTACCGGAACCAGCATGGAAATGGGACTGCATCACTATGGACTTCGTCACAGGATTACCACTAACTCCTCGAGTGGTTGACGCAGTTTGGGTGATTGTAAACCGCCTGACTAAAACAGCTCGCTTCATACCTATACGACCTCAGTATACACTGGAGAGGTTAGCTAAGCTGTATGTGGATAACATTGTGTGATTACACGGCGTACCTAAAAGCATTGTGTCCGACAGAGATCCACGATTTACTTCAAAGTTTTGGGAAGGATTGCAAAAGGCTATGGGCACAACATTGAAGTTTAGTATTGCATTCCATCCACAGACAGACGGACAGTCAGAGCTTACAATTCAGATTCTAGAAGATATGCTTTGAGCATGTGTAATTGATTTTAAAGGATCATGGGATGAAAAGTTACCATTGATTGAGTTCGCTTATAACAATAGCTATCAGGCTACTATACAGATGTCACCCTATGAAGCACTGTATGGCAGGAAGTGTCGAACTCCTTTGTTTTGGAATGAAGTTGGGGAACGTAGTATTGTTGAACCTAAATTTGTTGAAGAGACTTGTCGAGTGGCCAACATTATCAAAGAAAGAGTGAGAACAGCTCAGAATCGTCAGAAGCAATATGTAGATACTCGACGTCGAGACCTTGAATTCATCGTGGGTGATAAAGTATTCTTAAAAGTATCGCCTATGCGAGGATTGAAACGGTTCGGACAGAAAGGAAAATTAAGTCCAAGATATGTCGGGCCATATGAGATTCTAGCTAAGCGTGGAAAAGTGGCTTACCAGTTAGCACTACCACCATCTAGGTCAAGTGTGCATGACGTATTTCATATTTCCTTATTAAAGAAGTATGTCAAGGATCCGACGCACGTTTTGACAGTAGACCTACCTGATTTGACTGAAGATTTGACATTTGAAGTAGCATTGACTGAAATCACTAGTCGAAAGGTTCAACGACTACGCAACCGTGATATCTATTATGTTAAGGTCATCTGGAGAAGTAGAGATATGGAAGAAATCACATGGGAATAAGAGAACGCTATGCGAAAGCAATACCCTCATCTATTCGACTCAGAAGGTATGAACAATTTCGAGGACGAAATTTTTATAAGTAGGGGGGAGTTGTAAGACCCATATCAAACTAACCCGGTCTTACCACCTTGAACCAGGTCTATCCATCATGGTCGAGCCAAGTGGATCAAGTGCGTGAAGGAGATAACGATCCCAGGTATTAAACTGACCCAAAAACACAAAAATAAGGGGGAGGGTCGCATACCCAGCAAGGCAGGGTCGGACCCCCCCCCCCCAAGACAAAAGGTCAGACCCTGAGTTTCTAATCGGGGGTCGGGCAATTTAGAACCAGGGGTCGACGGGATCTCCGACCCCCTCATCGACCCCCAGTCTGCCGACAGAAATCGTGATTTGGAAACTTTCCAAATTTTAATGGGATTCGTTCCTAATCTCATTGGGACTTATTTTGGGAGTTTCTACTCTATAAATAGGACGTCCCTAAGCCTCTTTCACTCCTTTTAAAACCCTAATTGGATTGAGAGAAAGAAAAGAGAAGGAGAAGAGAAAGATAAGAGAAGGAAAGTGGAGAAGAAGATCAAAGAGAAGGCTTTAGAGAAACAAGCCTAATTCTTAGGTATGGATACTATCTCCATGTAATTCTAAAGACCTTAGAATAGATAGTGAAGAGGGTATGATCTAGGAGAAATCCAAATCATCCACCCATGGTTAGGTTTCAATGAAAAATCATGGGGGAGATCATTAAAACCATGTAGGTGAATAAACTATGGTTCTAAGCCATAGAACATGTATGTAATGGATTGTAGAAGCAAGCCATATGACCCAAACACGAAGGAATGGACTGTAGGATGAAAATTTAGACTAAACCCACGGGGGGTCGCATGGGGGGTCGATGGCCAATTGACCCTACCAGACCCTAACATCGACCCCCAGTGTTCGGGAAGTCCAGACAGTGGGTGGCCGCACCCAGGGTCGATGGAAGGTCCGACCCTGGCATCGACCCCCAGTTAACAGTAGACTTTTTAAAATCAGAATTAATTCTAATTAAATTCTATCGACTTGATTAGGTCTTTTAGTGATATAATATTGATATTTAGTTGATTCTTAAAGCTTGAGAGATGATCTACAATCAAGCAAAGGTGAGGGAACAAGACCTAAACTAATTGGTTAATAATAAACTGTTTTATTTCTTGAGTCCAATGCCATGGTTGATTCTATGCGTGTATGTTTGTATGTGCATTCAACATGTCATCCAATATTTCTATTATTACTGTTCATGCATATTTAAATTATTGTTTATAACATGATGATGATGATGATAGGAATAGGCATGTAAATGTATGAGTGTGGTTGGTGTGCTTGATGCGAGTGAGTATCAGGGGGGGTGTCATAGGCCGGGCCTCAACACTCTAGCTCTTTCTCTAACTCAAGTCTTGTCCACTGACATCGTCGTATCGCCATTATCTTAGCAGAGCTATTACGTCGTAGTGTATAAGGGGAGGTGGTCTCGGACCGTGTAGTCTCTGACTCAGTCGGGGGGCCTTAGCCCTATCTCTATGGACGTATTGAGGGATGCTGGGGTGAGGCCTTGGATACACTGATTGGCATTAGGATTGGTTAGTTACGAGCCCAGTTTGCAAGCCCTCGCTAGTAGGGGTTTACGTGTTGGTTTGGGTAGAGTATCAGGGGAAGTGTCATAGGCCGGACCTCAGCACTTTAGCTCTATCTCTATTCCATGGTAGGGTGGATGGAGACGACAATAAACGTTAACCTTTGGGCGGGTTTTCACACCCTGTGCATAGAGGCGAGGTGGCCACCGAACCTTTCTATAGCGCATTGCAAACTTATTTACCAGACCACAGATATGAATTGATTGCATGCATATCTTTGTTGCATTGTTTTGTTTGCTCACTGAGCCATGATGTGTGCTCACCCTCTCGACGTCAAATATTTTTAGTTGATGATGCAGGTACTACAGCCGAAGATTATATGAGTGCTCCGGTGTACGCGCGTATTGCTGCAATGGAAGTCG
Source organism: Protea cynaroides (assembly GCA_028583415.1). Classification (NCBI taxonomy): domain Eukaryota; kingdom Viridiplantae; phylum Streptophyta; class Magnoliopsida; order Proteales; family Proteaceae; genus Protea; species Protea cynaroides. Next base: position 75,869,985 of record CM053268.1, read on the forward strand.
AAGACTTAGTGGATACGCATGACTCCTCTTGCGAGTGAAACTCATGCGTATTCGATTAGATTTTCATTTGAATTATTAAAAGAATGTAATTGATATTTTATTTATTTATGTTTCAGTTGATACAACAATAACTTGATACTTTATTATGGTTATTACAGTTAGATTTTCTCAGTTCATTTATTATTAAGACTTCTGCTATTGTGTATTTATTCTGATTATGGTTATGGATGTGTATGGTTTTATTTTTAATGGACACAGCTTATTAGAGATCCTGATTGAACCGTTGGTTTATTAGAGGTTCATCACACCATTCTGAATAGTACGGAATTAGGGTGTGACACATACTCTCTCGGTCTGGGACCTAACAGGGAGAATCAGATTGGCTTGGGGTCTTCTATGTTAGATGGGGGTCTACGGTGGGAGGTGACAAGCCTGATGATCAAGGACTTGTCGAGGGGTTCGCTTGTAGAAGTAGTTTAACGGTCCGGGATCATATATTCTGCTTCTACCTTACTCGGTATATAAGAGTTGGAGGCCAAGGGACCGTAGGCAGAACCGAAAGCATTGGCCAAATCTCAATAGGATATCAAGTAGAAACATTTACCCAAAGACTTTGAATTGCATTCTATTTCATTGTATGATGCATGCATGTGATACCTGATTTCTCACTGAACTGGGATGGAAACTCACCCTCGTATCGATACTTATTTTCAGATTTTGATGCAGGTGATTACTCTATGGTAGATTATATGGAGTCACCATTGGCGAGCGACGTACCTGGGGTTGAGGATTTCGGTAGGGAGCACAACAAGGGCTGTACTTGAAGCGATTGCGTCTACGCATAACGCAGCCCTTTTCATACTCTTTCTTCCTCTCCCTTTGGATTATTTTGTAGATAGATAGTGGCATCAATTTAAACACTGGACATGATGTATTCTTTTTTATTTGGCTATGTATATATGGGATACATTATTATTTTGGTGAAGAGCTGATATGTAATTCATAACTAACTTATTTACATTATGATATTACTATAGTCAGCATCTGTCATTTATTAGTGCTTCCGTTATTATTACTCTGTTTTCTCTTCATGGTTATGGATATTGCTTGTGTAGACTACGGGATTTGTGTGGTAGATCATTGTGGTTGTCGATCGTTGGATGTATTCGAGTTGTCTTGTGGGTCGACCTGGATATCATGCTTGATTCCCAAAATGGGCTGTGATAGTCATCCCCAGTCACCTTCTCCTCATTCTGCTTCTTCGAAGGCTCCCACTTGGAGGAGGTATCCTTTGTTTTCTCTGACCGCTTCTTGTCTGAGTTGGGAAGCGGTGGTTTCCGTATTGCAGGGTCCTTCTTCATGGCCAAGTTGGCCGTTGCACACTTTTCGCACTGGGCATGGAGCTCGTTAAGGATGGCAGCTGGCTTTTTGGCCAAGGAGAATTGTAGATTTGGGTCCCTAATGCCCCCCTTAAGGGTGGTTTTGTGGACTGAATCTTCGAGGCCCTTTATCTAAAGAGCCTCCATGTTGAACGTGTCGAGAAAGGTTCAGAGTGTTTCACCTTCTTCCTATACACAATCCCTCAAATTGTAGGACGTCTTCTTCTACACTTTTTGGCTCTGGAAGTGTTTCAGGAAGCTGTTGGTGAGCTCGTCGAAAGAGTCTATCAATAGCTTGGGTAGGCTGCTATATCATATGCGCCCTGTGCCCTTGAGAGTAGTCGGGAAGGCTCGATAGATAATCTCATCCTAGAAGCCATACAGAAGAATCAATGTCGAGAACGTATTCAAGTGGTGCTCTGGATCCGTCATCTGTCTCCATTGAGGGCATAGTGAAGCCTCGGGGGAGTATGGTCCACATGATATGCTCAGATAGAGCACTCTCTGTGTTGTATGCTTGGCGAGCCGGGTTGGCCTGGCCTTCTTCGACTTGCTGGAGTTGAGTTCTTAGCTCCCATAGTTCTTGCTCTATGCCGCCATCTGCAAGGCGAAGCTCTGTCTCTTTCACAGCATTATTAAGGCTGGCTGTGTCCAGTCTGGCTTGGACATCATCCCGGCTAGATGGTAGGGGGCCCAGTTGCTCTGACACTGGGACCCTGCTGATGCTTCTGTGCACACTTGCCGCTGAGGTGCTTGAGGAGGAAGCGGCACTCTAAAAGCGGGAAGCGCCAGGTGTTCCTTCGGCTGATCAATGAGTATGTTGGCTTACCAACCTTTGAGGCTGAGGATGGGGAGGTGCCACGGGGACGTTCTTGGCTTCCTGACCAGCTTGTCGCTAGCCATTCTGATTTGACACTGGGTTACGGTGCCCATGGTGGCCAAGTTCACCCCGGTGATTCTTCCTCCGATCTCCATGATCTCTGGCATAAGGGGTCTACCTGGGGGGGTCAGTTGGTGCAGCAAGCTGCTACTCTAAGAGCCGCTGGGTCAAGATCTCCAATTGCTGGGTTATTGCATCAAATTGTTCTCTTGTTATATACTGTGGGGAGGGAGGTGGTGACAATTCCTCTTCAAGAATGAAGTTATCTACAGCCGGGATCCTTTCTTCATTGATCCCTGGGACACCTTTCGTGGGATGCGTGCCCATGGGGAGTTGTTTCGCTATGGTATTGCCGCGTTGGTGTTTGCCTGTCGGTTGCGGCCAACGTTGTTGTTTGCTGCTTGCTAGTTATGACCAGCGTTGTTGTTCGAGTTTGCGTTCATCCTTCTTTGGTATTGAGTCAATACGGATGACATCAACTAGGTATGAACACGATCGGTTGTTGGAACCCTTGCTTTCTCGAGACACTGCCTATGTTACCCAGACAACGCCAAAATGTTGTTGCACCAAACTAGATGGTATTTAGCTCGCTTGAATCTCCTGCAAAATGATATGAAAAATACCGTGTGATGGTTGGGTTGGGTAACCCTTAGACCACTTCGATGCCTAAGTTAGTCCGGTGTGCAAGCAGTATGAAACAGACAGAAGTGTGGCTGCTCCTTTATTTGAGAGGATTCAGGCAGAAATCTCAGTAAGGGTTCTAAGTGTAAGATTTGGTGTGTGTTTACCTTTACTTGTATCGAACATATAGGTTGGTGGTGGCCTGATTTGGAAGGTCTTATCGTAGGTGACGTAGATCACGCTCCATGTCATGAGGATCGTGCCAATCTTTCCATATGTGGATTTAGAGTGAATTCCCAAATCGCATCCCTCTGTCAATACATTCTGCAGATTGCTCCCGGATATCACGTTGGCAGAGATCTTCTTTAACAGGAGAGGTACTCTGGATAAGGCTTCCAGCTGTACATGTCGAGCTCCGAGGCGTAAACCTATCAAGGGCAAGGTTCCGAGCTCCTAGATAGACCTTGACAATGAATGAGGCTTCGAGGTTCGAGGCTGGACCTCGACGATGATGCCCATTGAGGTCCTTGGTTCATCTTCGAGGTGGGACCTCGGAGACCTCAGAAATGGAGGGCTTTGTGCCATCTTTAGATTACTTCTTTAGTGAACTTCAGCACACGTGGCATGACATTATTGGAACGATATAATCTCGATAACACAAAGTAATTAAAAAAGGATATTTCAATGCATGAGGTTCCTGTCATTGCAGGGTCTTGAGCGGGTTATAATGTATACAATTTTATCCCCGCAATCCAAAGAAGCTATTTCTATAAACCGGTGACCACCAAGTATCGACAATCTTACTCTGACAGCAAGGCTAGTCCTCTATTATAAAACAAATGTAACTAGGAAACAAAAAAAGCTTATTGGAATGGAAAAAAAATCAAGAGAAAGGATGACAAAATAATGAGAACCCCTCCCACTCTCCGAGTCCGAGTCTCTGACTATTATTCTTTGCATTTGTGAAGAGCGAAACTCTCCAAAACAGCAACGGCCTATGAGCATTTCCCATAAATAATATTCATCGTCTGCAAATATTACCAAAAAAAGAAAAAGGTTTTTATTTTCTTGATAAGAAAATTTCCCCTAAAGATCATCCTTCCATTTATCTCCTGTCCTTCATTTCTATTTCTAAACGGAAATCTACACGTTGAACTCTCATGATCGTGTTCTGGAAAGTGCAAAAACCAAGGGAAAAAAAGAAGAAAGAAAAAAAATAATGAGACCCTCATTCTCTGGGTCTGGCCTCTTTCAAAGTCTTGAGTGTTCTTTGCAACTCTAAAGAGCTAAATTCTCCAGAATCCCAACTTGCATATAAAACAACCCCAAAAAATCACTCTTCATCATATGCAATTGTTGAAAGTTTAAAAAGAAAACAGAGAAAGAGAAGAAAGAAAGCAAACCCCACGAAAAAGCTTAGGCGATCTCTTTGGTTAGCTTACTAAGAGTTGGTTAGTATCGTCATCATCATATTGGATTAATTCTTATCATTTTCTCTTCTGGTCAGTTCTCTCTGCCATTTTACATGTAATTATTTTTTTTCTTGTTCTTTTTATGTTGAATATTGATGATAATATTAATGATACAGATCCGGATTTTAAGTTTGTTTTTAATTTACTTTGCTTCGTATGGATTCTCTGTTCTTGATTGCTTTCTGGATTCGTACGCGATATGTTTCCTTGGTTTGGATGCTGGTATTGATTTCCGTTTTCCTTGTTATTTACTTTTGTCATTAAATCTCATTCTGTTACTTTTGTGATTAGATTGTTTTCTCATTCAAGCGTGGCTGTGAAAAGTATAATCATTCTTGTTTTCCAATACGTTGAAATTGTCTGAGTTAAAAATTGGAGATAATTTTTCTGTATGGATAGAAAGTGGTTGGTCTAATTTCTTGATAAACAATATTGTTACCTTTTGATATTGGCAAAATCGGGAATCTATTTTATGGTGAAGTGTGAGGACCTGTTGGCGTTTAATCTCATAACATGGATATTTAGACCCCATTGATTGCATTCCTGGAATACGTTCATTAGCGGCAATGGTAATTTTAGAAATGTACGCCTGGAAACAAGCCAATCGGTGTCTTGATGAGTAAAATTTAGGTGTTTATGTGGAAGATCTGGCTTTGCATTTTATTGACAACATAACACCTGTTAGTTCAACCTGACAAGCAGCAGTCCACTGAAAACAGAACTATAGAGCTATCTTGATTTCACTCTAGGGGACCTGCAATATCTGTCGTATAGTTCTCTCTTGACAATCTTGGGATTCCATTGCTGCTCCTTTTTGTTTTCTTCCTTATGGTGCATACAAAATATTGGTTCTGGAATTGCTAGTATGTACTGACTTCTATTCCTTGTATAAAGCAGGGAATAGTGACCCAAAACATAAAAAGTAGTAATGCCTTATCAGCCTCAGCTTTGAACAATCTGGCTACCTTCATTCTTTTGAGGATGACGGTTTAATATGTTCACAAAAGTGAAATGAAGAGTTCACTGTTGAGACCTTATCCTGGTAACTTGATCCAGAAGCTGCCAAGTCCATGATTAAGTTGTGGTTCTAGATGATCTTTATAAGTTATATGTGCACTGTCATCTGTTCTTTAGAATAGAGTATGAATGAAAACCAGTATGCTGCTGTTAACAAACAATCAAATCTATCAGCCATGGTGTTACATAACTTGACTCATGTGGCTCGATGTTCTTTTTGCGTAGCTATGTGTAAGGTGCTCATGCTATCCTGTCATTACTGGCTGAAATGGTTGTTTTGCAATGCAGTGTTGATGAAGTTTTCTATTTTTTTAATGAGTTCCCAGTTGGCATTTTTTTTTTCAATTCTCCGCTGGATCCAAAAAGTTCTATTCACTTTGGTTGAGTTGCCTCTCTACCATCGGCCCTTCCTTTCTGATCCACTAGTCTGTGAGAATGTTATTACCTTGGTTAGCTGCCCCTTGTATCGTGCTTGATTACTTGTGTACTTAAGAAAGTTACGTACTTCTTAAGAAAGTTCATAAAGATTCAATTGGGAGCTCAATTAAGCGACATTTTATATTGCAACTCTGCAATCATGAGGTTGGGACTCTACTTCAATTGACTCACCCAAGAGTAAAAGCTGTTATCTTTTACAAATTGTTAGAGATTCCTCATGTTTACTTCTGTTTTGTGGGGTTTCTTTTTAATTTTTTATTATGGCTTGAGTTCTGTGGGTTGAATGTTTTCTAGACATATCTTGAAGTTGTGTTATCCATCAATTCTTTGAAAGTGCACCTCAAGGCTTCCTTCTTGCCTTAATTCTACATCCTTTCATAACACATGCAGCAAGGTGCTTAATTGTGAATTGCTCATCTTTTAAACTTGTTCAGTGACATGGACACAGCATTGATGTTAGTGTCCCACATGATTATTGGCCAGAAAACTATATGTGTGTCAGTTTTGATACATGTCCAGTACAGAAAATTCACGTATTTATTGCATAAGATGTGTAGAGGTTTCTTATACTCTTGACTTTTTTTGAGGTCTGTCAGTTGCTTGCTTTTGGTTTTTAATTTTGTTAAACACAATTAACCTTAGACATTTCACTGTTCTTTCCTCTATGATAGGGAACTCAACATATCTTCAGTTTTCAAATGGCTCAAGACAATTCTGGTGCAGAATCGCCTCAGAGAAAACCAGGTCTCCTAAGAGATCAAGTTCAGTTAGTAAAAAGAAAGGATTCTGAGCGGTACGAGATTGCCCCGATCCCAGATCCACTGTCATTTGAGAAGGGGTTCTTTATAGTTATCCGTGCTTGCCAGTTGTTGGCCCAAAAGAATGATGGTATAATATTTGTTGGGGTAGCAGGTCCCTCTGGGGCTGGAAAAACTGTGTTTACTGAAAAGGTACTCAATTTTATGCCCAGCATCGTTGTCATATCAATGGACAACTACAATGATGCCAGTCGTATTATTGATGGCAACTATGATGGTAATTTTTTTTTCCTTTTTTCAGTCACTCTGCTTTTTGGAGGTAGTTTGGTAAATTGTTGCATAGAACTTTTGGGGTAGAAGGTTTTTCTTATAATCTTTCTTATAAAAAAGGGCGTCTCAATGCACGAGGCTGTTGCTATTGTAGGGACTAGGGAGGGGCAGAATGAACGTAACCTTACCCCCGCAACGTGGAGATGCTGTTTCCGTTATAATGTGGACAAAATTAGTTGTTGATTTTTCTATATTGGTTTCTTCTGAAACTCCTATAGTTCTCTGGATCTTACCCATCTTCACCATGATAGGTTTTCTGTGGAAAATAATTTATCTTAAAGGAAGTTTATTAGGCAATAGCTATTCTTGAGTTTTCAAGTGGTTGTGCACTTTTCTCTGGAGATTCTATGATGTAGATGGCTGAAATGAGTTGGGAAATTAAAATTTTTCTCTGATATAAATGTTTGTATGAAAATGTTGGAATACCTATTGGTGTTATCCCCTGCTAGCTGATTGACTCGAGAACCTGACTAAAATGGATCTATTGATGTCTGCCTAGAGTTCGTTGTCTACTTGTAAATAAATACGAAAAGTTTGGTTCATCTAAACACAAGATTGTAAATTAGTTAATATATTTAATTATGGAATGGCATATTTATGAATTAATATTTGTTCTAAGAGGCTATATGTATGCTCAACAAGGTTTAAAATCTAGCGTCTCGGAGGAGTCTCGGCTTCCTCCGAAACCAAGAACTTGGCGAGATCTGGCGAGAGATTTGGCCGAGACAGTGTAAAAACATCAAGATAGTGTAAAAAGGCTGTCTCGATGGCTAAAACTCATTTTTTAGGCCTCAAACTTTAGGTGAACCTTATTTTTGCATACATGATAGAGCCTAAAATTGTAAAAATAATGACTCTTTGTGGTTGTTTGGGTTTACACCTATGGTTTGGCAGTAAACGTTGAAGTCTATTGTAAACTTAGGCTAATATTGGCTATTATACTCAATCAAATATGGCAAATGAGACAATAACATAATGCGTTAGAGGAATGAAACAAAATAACACTTCATTATAAATCATTACATCATAGTTCAAATGTTTAATACTAGATGATCCCATAGTCCCCATGAGCCCATAATCCACAACTCCACAATCCACATACAATGTCTAATAATACGTAGAGTGGCGTAGATGATCCATCCTATTATCATCTTATATTCTAGAAACTTTTGTTTTTTTTTCTCTCTCATAACCTCATGTAAAAATCTCATTTTTGAGCAAGAATCTTACCTTCAACGGTTGATACAAAGCTCCCACAGTAATCCCCGCAGTCTGAAGCACCACCGGAAGCAAATTCAAAGATCAAACCGAGAAAAAATGAGGAAGAAATCAAGTTTTCTTCAAAAAAGTAGAGAAAACACCAACTTACCTGTTCTCATTGAGTTTCTCTATGGCGAACAGGGTATAGGCCATTTTATTCATTTTGAGAAAAGGTCAAAAAGCAATTTCTCTCCGAGATCTCGCGAGAAATTGACGAAATTAGTTGAAAACACCAAGATCTCGCCGAGATGAGTTATCGACCTCAATTTCGTCCCTGCTAGTGTCGAGACTAGCAAGATTACTGAGATCTCGGCAAGATTTTAAACCATGACTGCTCAACGTGTGGGTACTTCAGTCCACCTGTTTGATTTGGCAATTTTCTTAATACATTTAAATCCTTGTTTTATAAATTTTCCAATGAGTTATGCATTAATGAAGAAAAGAAATAAAGGATAATTCTTAAGATTAAAATTCCTTAGCGCTATGTTGGTTTTCTTAAGAGTCAGGGACCACTTTCCCTCACTTTCTTGCTGTTTGGTTGTTTGATGAAGTGGTGGCCTTTGGAATAGAGCTTTTTCTACCCACTTTCTTATTCTCCCAAACAGGGAATATAAAGAAGCTGACCAAAATGGTGGTATTTTGTAAGATAGCAAATGAAACCTTTAAAAGTGATGGGTCCCACTCTTTGTCGTGCAATTTCTTAGTATAACTGAACATCATTATGGGAAATTTTGTCATTTTTTCCCACTTCACTTTGGTTCACTTCCCTACACTCTCCTGCAGTTCCATTGTCGCACACACTCACATTCTCTTGAAAACAAAACATAGCCTATGTGAAAGAAATGGGAGAAATAAATAGGTTCCATGAGGCTATGGTGAGTGGGCAACAAAAAGTCATTTAGGGACTGGTGCTCCAAGAGAACTATCCCTAGACAGAATGGAAGGATAGAACAGGATTTGTGGCGTTGTCTCAAATATAGTTGTCAATGCATTGCCTAGGCGTACAGGCACCCTTGTGACGCCCGGGAAAATTGGGAGCTTTGGTTGCCTAGGCGGGTGCCTTGGTCGCCTAGGCGCCCTATCCGGTCTCCAACGCCTTGGCGCCCTATCAGGTCTCCAACGCCTTGGCGCCTTGACAACTATGGTCCCAAACAATTGGAGTTGGCTTGGATAATGACAACAATGGTTATATTTTGCTTTGTCTTTCTCTATGATGACTACCTGCTTACTTGTGATCTGAAGTATTATGGCTACCATATTTTGAGTCATGCCTTTCTGGCTGTTACAAATGGATCCATTTTTCTTTCTTTTCCAAGCAAACAATGTGTTAAAAGAGACTAATAATATGTGGCCATCATTCTCTAAGGCCTTGGGGATGTCTTGATTTTAAAATTGCAAAGTTTGTATTTATAAATTATAATCTTCTAAGGGTTTATGAAGCTACCGATATCATGTAGACCACCATCTAGCAGATCTTATAGATCATAAGATTGTGAAAGGTAACCTTGTTTGTGTACCTTTATTTGATGCTGTTGTTATGAAATTCTTTTTTTCTATTCCTAAAGATAAAAAGCCTGTAGTTTGGTTGGCTTTTGGATTTTATTATTTTACTGGGAAACTTCAAATTATTTGTAAGGCAGGTTAATGATGAAAGGTGGGAGCATAATACCACGAAATTCTAATGTTTACATATTATTTAACAGACCCCCGCCTGACGGATTATGATACATTGCTTGAGAATATCCATGGTCTACAAGAAGGAAAGACTATTCAGGTGCCAATATATGATTTCAAGTCTAGCAGCCGCATAGGATACAGGTTGGATTTCTTGTTATCTAATTACGCTAACAGTACTTGAATTAAGACCACATAATTCAATGTTATACTGGTCAATCAATCTGAGGATGTTATGTATTTTCTCAGATTCTTCTTCTTCTTCCTTCATGATTCTTTTTCCTTTGATATTTCCCTTTCTATTGCATGAGCACAAGTATGTCTCTGTAATTGTCTATACATAAGTTCATATAACTATAACTTCAAATTCTTTTTGACGTAGGATTTCTCCTTCCAGAGTCGGTTTTTATAATTCTCATACCTTATGCTTGTGTTTTGCTGCTTTGCTGATAAGTCCTTCCAAGTTATTCTTTGAACCTTTGCTTTTAAACAATGGGTTTGATCATAGTTGTCAAGGCGACTCAAGGCGTTAGAGGGGTGTTTGGGCGCCTAGGCGTTCCCAAGGCGTTGTATTGGTACATCTTCTATTAAAGGATTTATACAAAAGGGAGGGGGTTAGAACATCAATTTTTATTGTTTCTAATACATATGCATGATTCCATGCATTATGGTGTATATATGTACTTTATACATCCAATAAAAATGCTACAAATGGCATCAAATAAAAAAAATAATAAATAGAACGAGGCATAATACAATAAGGCGACCAACCGCCCAGGGATTGAAAGATCGCAGGACGCCTACGCAACGCTATGGGTTTGATTAAATTATGTTGGCCCTAGGACACATTTATCAACTAGTCTTAATTGATTTATTACTCATCGCTGCAGGACAGTTGAAGTCCCAAGCTCCCGCATTGTGATTATCGAAGGAATCTATGCTTTAAGTGAAAGACTGCGGCCTGCTCTAGATCTTCGAGTATCTGTCACAGGTGGAGTGCACTTTGACCTGGTGAAACGTGTCTTGCGAGACATACAACGTGTTGGCCAAGAACCAGAAGAAATAATTCATCAAATTTCTGAAACGGTTCTTTCACTTATCCCATGTTAGATATTTTTCTTAGAAAATGTTTTTTTAAGAGTACTAAGGCTATTCTTGATTAGGAATCTGTAGCTTCTTTTCTATAGTTCTTAACCAAATATTCTATGCAGGTATATCCGATGTACAAGGCTTTTATTGAGCCAGATCTCCAAACAGCACATATAAAAATTATCAACAAGTTCAATCCATTCACAGGATTCCAAAACCCTACATATATTTTAAAGGTTAGTTCCATTATATTAATAGTTATATTTCTATAAACTACTATTCAATCTCACATGTAAAAATTACTTTACTGATTAGTTCCATTATTGTCTTCATCTAGCACTGAATGCTTTCTATTATTGTAGTCACTAAAGACTCCGACTCCAGATCAAATCAAGGCCATAGTTTCCCAAGAACATACAGAAACCATGGAGGAGACCTATGATATATATCTTCTGCCACCAGGTGAAGATCCAGAAGCATGCCAATCATATCTGAGAATGCGGAATAGGGATGGCAAGTACAATCTTATGTTTGAGGTTTGTCCATCATGAGCTTGTGTTGCTTTGTCAAAACAAAGTTTATTTTTGAACACATGATTTATCATCCCTCTTTTAAAATAATAAATATTTCTGATGTTAGCATTTAAAAGAAAAAATTACTGATGTTGGTCTGTGTAAGTAGAAAAGAGATTATATTGGTAAATATGTTTGGATGCTGATGTTCCATGACGATATTTGCAGTGTGGCATATTTAAACATTTGCTACACATTTGATGAGAACATTGCTGGATGGTTGGACATCTATTTAGGTTTGCTGGATCAGGATTGCCACTGATGAAGCACACCCATGTGCTATGTCAACAATCCTTGTATAAAGCAGTACAACAAGAGATACCATGTTCTTTCAGCAACTCACCCTTCTAATTTAAAATTTTAAATAACTATGCCCGAAAATATAGTATATTGAAATGGTGCCCAACAACAATGGGGTAATCCTATATAGTTAAAAGATTAAGAAAAAATCTTAAGAAATTAGAATTGGCACTTGGAAATAGAAGTAAGGTTTCAGAAATGACAAAATTACAAGAACAGAGTGTTGAGAATGTCAAGTTTTCAACTCAAAAGTTCGAACTAGTAAGTGGAGGGACTCTCCATATATAAGACCACAGGATTCCAATCTCATTAACAATGTGAGACTATTCCCAATACTCCCCATCACATGTAACCTCACCATTAGGTGGTGTATATGTGGTAATATATGCGGCAATACATGACACTTTTCAGGTGACTAGTCCTCTTTTTCATGTGACTGGTCCCTCTTCAGGGGTGACATAAAATCCCTCTTTTTGGGTGACCGTCCTTCTTTTTGGGTGACTAATCCCTCTTTAGGGTGACATAAAGTCCCTCTTTTGGGTGATCGTCCCTCTTTAGGTAACCATAGTCCCTCTTTTGTGCATATGGTGTCCCTCTTTCGGTGACTTAGCATTCTTTTTAGGGTTAATATGAGAGGGAACCTGGAGCTTTGATACCATGTCAAGTTTCCAACTCAAAAGTTCGAACTAGTAAGTGGAGGGACTCTCCATATATAAGACCATAGGATTCCAATCTCATTAGCAATGTGAGACTATTCCCAATAGAGAAAAATTCTGGTTTTAAAGACATGTCAAGCACATCAAATAGTAAAAGAAAATCAAATGAAATAGAGAAAGATGAAATAAAGGATAGGTTTCCATAGGAATTCCCCTATGGGACCCTTGAAATCCACTGCGACTGATAGTAGAACCAATTCACCTTCCAAAAATCTGTATATCTAATACAAATATATTTTTCTTTTCCAGTTCAATAGTTCATTTTCTTAAGAAAGAAAAAGTGATCATCATTATTGTCAAGGCATTCGGGCGAGTCAGATAGGGCTAGGCAGTTGGTCACCTTATTGTATCACGCCTTGTTTTATTTTTTTTTAATTAAGGACATTTGTAATATATTTATTGGATGTATAAAGTACATATATACACTATAATGCATGGACTCATGCATATGTATTGAAAACAATAAAAATTGATGTGCTAACCCGTTTCTTTTTGTATATATCCTCTTATTAAGATGTACCCTTACAACACCTTGGGTATGCCTTGGGAACGTGGAGTAGCCTAGGCACCACTCCAGCACCTTGGGTTGCGTTGGCACCTTGACTACTATGGTGATCATATTTATCAATGGATGGCTATCCAGCCATTACTTGAATGATAATTTCTCTATTTTGGACGCTAATCAATGAAAACTATTAAAAACATAAAACCTGTCACAAAATAATAAAGTAGTATATTTTTTTGATATATCTTGTTGTGAAGGTAAAACAAATAAAGTTGGCTGCTAAAAGATTGGTCGATGTAGAAAGGGACGGAAATAGTACCTATTATCTAAATTCGATTTGGATTTCTAAAACTAAAATAAAAATACTCGAAAACTAAGGCTATAACGAAAATTTATGTGATGTAGACAGACTACGAATTTAGCTGTCTATGGCTGAACTACAAGAGAATGTGGTCGGGAAAAGGTTAGAACTGATTAGGTTTTTTGACATTGAAGAGACTGGAGGAAGAATAAGAAACCAGACACTTTCTTTTTTAAATGTTAAGATAAGAAACCAGATACTGTTATGGGATTGTGAACAGTAACTAATGCAGATAAGATAAATAATTGGGTTTATTTTAACGGAAATAATTCTTGGGTTGGGCTATTTCTATGTTGGGACTTTGGTCCCATGTGTTTCATTGTGAGGGCCATTTTAATGGGCCTAAACTATGGGTAGAAAGTAGAAGTATGAGATTAGTGTGTTAGCAGCTTAAGTGTAATTAGATAAGTCTTTATCTAGTTGGATATTCTTTATCTAGATGGATAAGACTTTTAATGCTTTTAAGTGTTTTAAGTTGTTTTAAGGTACTTTCCTTTATTTTAGAGGAAATAAGCATTTAGTTTGGAAAATATGTACGTTGGGCCTTTGCTCCAATGAGTTTTCATTGTAATGGGCCACTTTAATGGACCTAAATTATGGGTAGGAGTTAGGAATACGGAATTTACTTTATTAGCTAGTTTAAGTTTGAATCCTAGTTAGAATAGAAGTTGTTTTAAGTCTATTAAGTTGTTAGTTTGATAACTACTTAGGCTGTGTTTGGTATCATTTTTGTTTTTGATTTTTGCTATTCTTTCAAAAAGTATTTTTGAAAACCATTTTTGATCAAAAATAAAAAGTTGTTTGGTAACTACAATAAAAAATAGATTGCAGAATGAGAAATAGATTTGGTATACCTATGTTTAAAAATAATTTTTATAACTTTTATAGATCTATCTAAAACATACAATGATATATGCATAAGAATGAACATTTAACAACCACTCAAACCACTCAAGTATATTTCACAACCATGGATCATAAGAAATACTACTAATATATGTTAAATTTCAGAGTGTGCTACGTTGTATTGAATTATATATCAAACATTGTTTACAGAAATGTCATTATATATCTTGGATCTCAAACATTACAAACTAGATTGAATTATCTGGACACGTCACTATATGACGTGTAACACCCCCTTCAAGCGCAAGGTGGAGAAAAGAAACAAACGAAGCCTAAGCTTGCCGAGAACCTCCAAGCAGTGTGCCGACTTCAAGAGGTCTCTGGAATCACAGTATTGCGTTGTGTAGACAGATGGGGCTTCGTATCCGGCACTGAACATAGCCCTACCCCATTGTGTGCTAAGGTCTGTACACAAACACTAAATGTGATGAAGACAGTACGGGATGGTGTTGCTCTGACTTTCAGCTTGAGAATCACGGACATGAAACAATTCCTAGCTTACTTCAACTGCTGTATTGAATAACATGTAAAAAAAACATATGTTCCAACTTTGAATTCATTGGAAGCATCAGCGACATGTGGGTTCATGGACAAAGCGCCTTGAGACAAATATTGAAGGGATTCCCTCTTTTCGAGTACAAGAAAGACTTAGTTCTTTCACTGCAATACAAGCAAGCCCATCTCTGCATTCAACGATGGGAGGACTGATCAAGCTTGACACAAAACAAGTGTAAGAACGGCCAGAGAATGATCATCAACGTGCTGGCTTTACTTCCAACCCACATAAACAAAAGGAGAGATTTCACTGTAAACAAGAGAGGACAAAAATTTCCTCAAGAAATGCATAAGACGATTTGCAGGACATCTGTAATCAATCTTGACCAAGGAACTGAAGCACAGAAGACAAAATTGGCAGCACACGAAGCCATGGCGATGGCCCTTATCGGCGATGTAAAAAAAAATATCAAGATTTGAAAGAAAGAACAGATAAACTGAAATTGTAATATGAAGAAATGAACAGATGAACAGAAGCTGAAATATGAAGAAATGTGAAGAAACTGAAACTGAAACTGAAATATGAAACTGAACTGAAATTGAAAAACTATCAAGAACAAATTGAAGATATTATAGAAATTGAGAGAAATTTCAGAACTGAAGTATGAAAGAAGTTTCAGATCTGAACAGAGACGATGAACAAGGAAAAAAAATTAGAGACGACCATGATGATGTTGCCGGAAGAATTTGAACAAAGAGGGCAGAAAATGAGACATCAAACTGGAATTGAAGCCGTGAAGGACTGAAGAAAAAAAAAATATTTGAAGAAACAAAGGAACGAGATGATGTTGAACTGACTGTCGAATCCCAAGAACGGAGACGGATTGTCTCAGTGAGAATTAAAACCATAAAGTAAAATTCAGAAGTTGATGTTGAAGACTGAAGCCGATGAAGGAACTTTCAAGAATGAACCAAAAAAGACAAACAAAGAAACTCATGAAACTGACTGAGAAAAACCAAACAAAGAATTGTCGAGGAAATGCAGCAGGAAAGACATCTGCAAAAAAAAAACCCAAGATCTGACAAAGGAATAACAAAGAAATTTGAGCAACAAACCTTACCAGGAATGAACGTCTGGAACAGATTTGTCGAAACTGAAATGGCAAGCAGGAATGATCATTTGCTTTGCACGATGAGAAACTGACCTGCAGTTACCGGAGAAGAAAATCTTGCTGGAAACTAACCTGAATCACGGCCGCTGATTCAGCCGGATAGGAACAAAGGACCATTTGCTGGGACGATGATGGCATCATATTGCAAGAACTGAAATGAACAAAGAAGATACCAAGAAAGAGAAAACTTCAGATCTAGACAACAGTTGTAGATCTGGAAAAACCACCATGGGTTGAAATTATCAACATCGTGGGGCCATTTGAGACGAAAGGCCTCGTAAGCCATGGAGGGCTCGGGGATCGCCGGAGTTGAGTCGGGACAGCCCCAAGGTTTCTTTGAAAGAAGGGAGAGGGAAAGAAGGAAGGTGGAGAAGAAGAAAGAGTATTGTTTTTATCCGTCTTACGCAATGGACATTATTACCCTCATTTTTAGATCCGTTTGAGATAAAAGAGCACGTGCAACTTAAAACTTGTGCAAAAATAGATTCAGAAATATTTGTTGGCAAAAATCAAAAAGAGGTTAAGACCTCTTTTTGATTTTGAGCCTGTTTTAATTTTTTCTGACAAAAAATAGCAACCAAAAACGATACCAAACACTTACAAAAATAAAAACTTGTCAGAAAAATAAAAACAAAAATGATACCAAACACAGCCTTAGTTTAGACTATTTCTAGTCATATTAGAAGTCATATTTAGAGTTTATATATATATTTATGTAACCAGGCTAATAGGTACACGAATTTGATTATTAAAAGTTGGCTTTGCCTTATTTTCTCTACTAGAGTCGATAGTCCTCGGTGGGAAGCTGAGACTGTTGGTGGGAGTCCAACAACAGGTTCAGGTGGGAGGTTTGGCCATATCTTATTCTTCTTATTCTTCTACTCTTTCTCTTCCAATCGATCCAAGTAAGTACCATGCACTGTTTACTTGCTCACTCTGGTTTTAGATCTGAAATTTCATGTTCCACAGACATCTTGGTTTTGCTCCAAACCTGAGATTGATTTTTGTTTCCTGTGAGTATCAATTTCAGCATTGTTGTTCCTTCTTCTGCACTTCGTCTTACTATTCTAGATGCTGAAATTATTCCTTCCATTAATCTGAAATCATACTCTTGTTCCTGCAGTCGATCCTCAGTTATAATAGGATTCTAACTCAACAAGAGTTCTGCTATAACTTGCAATACAACTGTTGGATCACCTTTGATTTCTGATATAGTGCTCTCCTAACAGATTAATATAGCATCCTAAATTGTGGTTTGCATCCATTGGTCAGATCTTCAGTTATTTATTGATTTCATATCCTGGCCGTTTCCTACCTCACTATGATCCTAGTTTCTGATTGAGTTTCTGAATCCTCTTCGTATTTGGAAGGTCCATCACATAACTTATAACAAATTGCTGGCAAATACGTAACTGTGTAGAAGGTAAAGCTTTAGTATTGTAACTTAACCAATTTGAAAAATTATTTTTAGCCTTTATTTGCTAAATCAGAGCTAGCCCTTTACAATGGTCAAATAGAGATTACACCATACAGGTGTACAAAAGCATGCTGGGTGTACTTATCTCCTTTTCTGATTGCACTTGACATGCATTAGAGACAATTGTAGCATGGTTGCGATATGTGATACCCTTGTGAACCTTGCCATGTCGGTTATGAAGTAATTGCTATGGAGTATGGAATGCCTTTTTACAGCGTTAGGTGCTCTAGTGAAATTGCTATAGAAATATAAAGATGTAATCTTCTGTGCATGATGGTGCTGTAGCCCCTTTCCTATTTGTTTTATTTCAGTCCATTCTAAATTCAAAAAAAAGATGTTGTGAAAGGAAGTACAAATATAAGTAAAAGGGTGGGGCAGAAGTTGGTGTAACTATTGGTGGCTATTATATTAACTCCCTGTAGGATTTTCCTTTTCCTTTTTCACTTTGTTGTAGGCTGCTTGTTCGCCTGGATGAATGTTCTAGGAAATTTAATTATCTGATTAAATTAAAGCTGATGTTTTATATCCTTACTTTGCATACTCAAATTTGCTTTATAGAATCTATTTGACTAGTCGAATAAAGCGTCATCTTTAACTGAAAAGAAAAAGAAGAGAAATAAAGCTTCACGTCTTCATTTTGAATCTCAGGAATGGGTAACAGATAGCCCTTTCATCATATCTCCAAGGATAACTTTTGAAGTTAGTGTGCGCCTTCTTGGTGGGCTGATGGCCTTGGGGTACACAATAGCAGCCATCCTGAAAAGAAGCAGCCATGTATTCCAGGATGGTAGGGTTTGTGTGAAGATTGATTGGTTAGAACAACTAAATCGTCATTATGTTCAGGTATGGCATTATTGTCAGATGCTAACCATCTAATCTGATTTATTAAGATGAAAAATCAATTAACCTTTTCATTCCATTCCAGGATTTAATGGCTATCCTATGTTTATTGCTTTCATATTCACTTGATGGTTAATTTTTTACATCTTTGAGTGAAATGCAGTGCTAAATGTTAAGTTTTGTGTACCATATAGTTGACCTTGGATAGCTATGCTAATGAGCATTAAAATGCCTACAGTGATAGTGATGTAGATAAGACCCCCAATTTGGGCTTATTTTAGTGGAAAAAAGCCTTAGGTTGGGTTCTACACATGTTGGGCCTTTGGTCCCATAGGTTTTCATTGTAATAAGTCACTTTTAGGGGGGTTAAACTATGGGCCTAAACTATGGGTAGAAGGTAGGAGTACGGGATTAGTGTGTTAGGCTCTAAAGTCTAGTTAGATAAGTCTTCATCTAGTTGGATAAGAATTTTACTGCTTTAACTCTTTTATTGCTTTTAAGTATTTTAAGTTACTTTACTTTAGTTTAGGTTGAGTTTTAGTAGAAAAGGACTACCTCCAAGGTAAGTTATTGTCTGGAGGAGTTTTAGGACTATTTTGATTCCTGTTTTGAGTCTTATATATAAGTTTGAAAGGGGCTATAACCTTGATGAATGGTATTGGCTTTTGCCTTTGGTTCTGTGGTGATTCAGATTTGATTCGATGCTCTGGTGGTTCCATATCAACCCTGTTGTAGTGATTCAACAGGTTGTCTGGTGGTGATTCCAGTCCAGACCATTGGTGGTGATTTCTTTATTCATATCCTTCTTTTCTTCTTCGTCTCTCTCGTATCATCCATTGACAAATACATTGTTTGCAAGCTTATTTCTGATCTGATTTCTATGTCGTATTTGTCTCCAATCACTCAAATACAAATCTGGTTTTGATTCTACCTGAATGTCCAAACATCAGATTGCCCCCATCGTCTGATATCATTAATATGATATTGGTTGGTACATTGCTGCAGAATCTGATCTGAATCCAACGGCTGGATTTCTAGATCTAAATTTTAGCCTTACCCATAAAACTTGGGAAATCCTAGTCTGTTAAGGATTTCTTTATTACTTTGAATCCAAATTGTCTGATCGACTTCTACTAGCAAGAGGTGTTCCTAAATAGGAGGAATTCTAGAGCTGGTTTGGTTCTTCAATTTAAAGTTTGCTGCTACTTAGATCAGTGTTCCATAGAAAAGGCAGAAGAAAGTGTCGTCCTTTCTGCATACCCATGAATCTGCAATCATGTCAAACCCTACCATCTCCATTTTTAGGGTGTTTCTAGGGACCTAGGGTTTTAGGATTAATAAACCTCCAAGTTAAACAGAATCTCAGGATAGGAATGGAAAGCAGCAAAAAGATAAATATTATAACAGGAGAAAGACAGATCTGCTGTGGCTAAAATTCTGGTCGAGTGGACTGGTCTCAGGGTAGAACAGTTAGAGCATGGGAGAAATGATGTAGGACATCCTAGGTTTAGGATCTTCTATACTTACAGCCAATGTTCAAAATCTCGAAACTTGAGGGTGTCTCGACCCTTGGGAAAACCTGATTTTTCGAGATCCCGGTCGAGATCTCAGCTTGACACTGCACAAAAGCCGTGAAGGCTTAAATGTGTGTTTCGATCCTAAAATGACCATTTTAAGGCTTGATACTCAAAGGAAACGCTATTTTAGCATATATAATATATTTAAACCATAAAAATGTAAAAATAATCACACATGGTGGTTGTTTGGGTTTGCAACCATGTTTGGCAGTGTCCGTCTGAAGCTCAGATGAAAACCTAGGGTAATATTGGCTATTTTACATAATACTATACTAGTAGAAGATCAAAGAAGACTAAATGAGCTAGTGAAATCATATTTTAGGAGAAGAATAAGGATAATAACACTTAATTAGTTAATTGTCATAGTAAAAAAACCCAATGTAGTTAAGTAGATCATACAATCATAATTCATATATTATGTCGAGACCAGTCTAATGTCAAGAAATGGTCGAAAAGTAGTCAAAAATGTCGAGAACTGGTTGAGCATCTTGAGATCTCGTCTCAACCAGTTCGAGAAGTTTGAGATTCTCAAGATCTCGCTGAGGCGAGATCTCGCCGAGATTTTGAACCATGCTTACAGCTAAGAGGTAGCAAATTGCCTAACGGCTAGTTAGTCTGGACAAAAGAGGGCAGCATGCATGCATGACTTGCATTTTAAAGATTTTAGAGCTGAATTATCAACTACAACAACAACAAAGCCTTATCTGAACTAAATGTGGTCGGCTACATGGATTCTTGTCCACCAATCAGCTCTGTTTGATATCATACTTGAAGCAAGGCCTAAGCTATACATGTCTTACTTCCCTACCTCCCTTAGAATCATCTTAGGTCTGCCGCTAGCTCTTTTAGATCCTTCAATTTGAATCAAATCAATCCTTCATACTGGGGCATCTAACGACCTCCGTTGAATATGGCCATACCATCTCAAACGACTTTCTCGTAGTTTATCATTTATCGGCGCTGCTCCCAAATCAGCTCTAATATGATCATTCCTTACCTTATCCTTCCTAGTTTTGCTATACATCCATCTTAACATCTTCATCTCAGCTACACTAAGTTTATTTATATGTTGCTTCTTAACTGCCTAACATTTTGCACCATACATCATAGCCAGTCGAATGACTGTCCTATAGAATTTTTCTATAAGTTTTAAAGTAATACGCCGATCACACAACACTCCAGACGCACTTCTCCACCTCATCCATCCTATTTTAATCCTCTGTGAAATATCATCATCTATACCACCTTTTTTGTTTATGATTAAACCTAGATACCTAAATGAACACTTTGTTGTATCTCTCTCTCACGAATGTTCACCACCTCATTATCCATCCTTGTGTGACTAAAGTTATACACCATATATTCCGTCTTCGTTTTACTTATCTTAAAACCTTTTGATTCTAATGTTGATCTCCATAGCTCAAACTTGGCATTAATCTTTGTTTTTGTCTCATCCACCAAAACAATATCATTAGTGAAAAGCATACATCAAGGAACTTCGTCTTGAATGTCTCTAGTTAGATCATCCATAATAGAGCAAACAAATAAGGCGTTAAAGCTAATCCTTGATTTAACCTCATTGTAATTAGGAATTCACGAACTTGACCCCCCAGGGTTTTCACACTAGTCACCACATTATAATACATATCCTTAAGTAGGTCCACATATTTGCTTGAAACACTTCTCTTCTCTAGTACTTGTCATATTAGCTCCCTAGGAACTTTATCATAAGTTTTTTCTGGATCGATAAAAACCATATAGAGGTCTTTCTTGTCTTCTCTACATCTTTCCATGAGTCTCCTAAGCAAATAAAAAGCCTCTGTCGTTGATCTTCCTGTCATAAAACCAAACTGGTTCCTGTAATGGTAGTTTCTTTTCTCAAGCGGGTTTCAATAATTCTCTCCAACATTTTCATATTATGACTCATTAGTTTTATGCCTCTATAGTTATTGCAGCTCTGAATATCACCTTTATAGCAGTCCTAGGGAATTTGTTCGGTGTCTCGGAGTTGTAATCTTCCTATTAATGATTGTGACAGCTTTTACAGGATACGTACCACCTTGGGGTCAGATGAGCTTTTGGGGAGCTACAGTAATTACAAGCTTAGCTAGCGCCATACACTGTAGTAGGAGATACCATAGTGACTTGGCTTTGGGGTGGTTTCTCCTGAGTGGACAATGCCACCTTAAATCGTTTTTTTAGTCTCCATCATTTACTCCCCCTTATTTTAGTAGGCGCCCTTTTATCTTTTGTCTTCATCCCCCCACCCATTGCATCAATATGGATCAAATAATCCATTGGGTGTACATTCGAGGAGATGGATAAAATTGCTCCTTACCCTTATTTTTATGTAAAGGATCTAAGTAGGTCGGGTAGCTTCCCTATCTTTTATTCCATTTGGATTTTTTATGCTCCTAATGTTTTGGGGCGCCCCCCAATTATATACGCGCTTAATCCGATGCCCACCCGCCTCATATTGTGCGCGGAATGGTATTTCCTACCGATCCATGCCATTCTTCGTAGTATACCCGACAAATCGGGAGGTGTAGCCGCAATAGCACCAGTTTCTATTTTTTTTTTTTACCTTTTTTTAAAAGTATGTATGTGCGTAGTTCAAGTTTTCGCCCGATTCACCAAGGAATATTTTGGTTGCTTTTGCCGGATCGCTTACTACTAGGTTGGATCGGATGTCAACCTGTGGAGGCACCTTTTGTTACTATTGGACAAATTCCTCCTTTCGTTTTCTTCTTGTTCTTTGCCGCCCATCCAAAGTTGGAAGAGGAACTCCTAAATTCTTACACGGATGGGGCGGCCCCACTGATCAGGGAAAATTCTGACACCAACACCAATTTACGGAAGAGTAATTACAGACAAGCGGATGAGTTTTCTAGTTGGCATGTATGTTGATATAGCTTAGATAGGGAAAAGATACTCGGGGGGGGGGGCTTGCTCCCTTTATTGGGTGGGTGGGGGGGTGTTTCGGACCCCTCCGCTTCCTTCCCTCTTTCGGCCCGAAAGAAAAAGAAAAAGATGGGCATGAACAGCCTTAATAGACAGTATCTTACACACTGATCCCGACTCTTGGTACTTAACCAATACGCCGCGCCGGCTCTTCGACCAAGGAGGCATTCCTACTAGAATGCCGACTACTACGACTACAACACCCAAAGGGGGGAAGCAAAGTCTCCAACATTGAAGGCTTCGCTCGCTCGCCCCTCCCTATTAATGACTCGGCTGAGATTGTCGTCCAAGCAACTAGACCAAACACATGGATTGGCGAATCAACCCAGCGTAGAAAAGCCCTAACCTAACAAGCAACTCCATGAGCGCCTCGCACGCCCAGCAATCAAACTACTGCGCTAATGCGGCCCATGCAACCAAGCAACGGCTTTGGTCGATGGGTGCTGCTGGGCCGTAGTTTTCTTCTTTTTTTGTTGGGGCCTCCCTTCTCCTTATTAGTAAATGGTGCTTGAGCGCTGACGCGGTTTTTTGGCCGTATCTTGCTGCTGATCTACGACCACCCTTTATTAGAGTAAAGGCGCGACTACTCATTCTTAGGCATGCTCATCCGCGCCTTACCTTTGCTTCGTCACTATTATAAAGGGCTCCGTTACTGGAAGGTGGGGGTCTCTTTCTTCCGCTGGTACTGGCTTGTGTTGTTGGAGTTTCTTCATTGGCCGGAGACCTTTCTAAGTGTCGCAGTACTGGCCAGGAAGCATTTGGACTTCCCTCTTTTAGTTTCCCGGCAAGTACCTCCCTGCTCTACCAGTGCTAGTTGCATGCTTCGCTCATGGCTTGCGTAGTGCTTACGCACTCCACTCGCACCCATCCTCGCTCTGGGTCTCCGGAGGGCAGTTCATATTGTACAAGTTCTTCCTTGAAGACCGCTCTGTCTCCTCGTCGACTCTCCCACGGCTGTATGCTGTTGTTTGACCGAGAGACTCTCGTCTCACCTCCCGTAGAGACCTCCTTCAACTTCCCAGGATTGTTCTTTCGCTTCTTCCGCACGACTTCCCTTTCGGAACTCTCTGAGATCTTTTGAAGTCATTGTGCGGAAGAAGTTTCTTGTAGCCGATTGACGCCGCCTTTTTTTTCTCATTCGTGCGAACTGCGTAGCTTTCAATGCTGTCTCATAAACCTATTCGACTTGTACAACTTCAGAGGAGGGTTGCACTGTCGAACAACTTCCTTGGTTTGGACACATATCTTTGGGTGAACAACTCGGGCTAGATGTACTTAACAGGAAAGATTTCATACGAACCATTAAGGAGAGGGGACTTTACACTTAGGTTTTGGAAAGTGTGAGGGCGCTTTCTTCTTAAATACATTCTTTTCTTTTCGATGAAATGACAGCTGGTTTGACTGGAAGGACAATTGTTAAGGATTGGTGCGCAATTTCAAGGGGTGGTCGTTACGCCCCCACGTGTTTAAGCCTGGGTTTCATTGCACAAAGTTCAGTGAGGTTTGCGACTCATAACTCACATTGCTGGATAGACTGAAGGCTTTTGGTATATTTTACATTGTTCAAAAGAATGTTCAGAGTGGTTTTCTGGGTACAATCACAACTTAGTTAGCCAAGATACCCCATATATTCTTAGGCTCTTCCAAACTTCTATTGGAATTTCATTTGGGCCTGGTGCTTTGCCTACATTGATCCTCCCTTCTTTCACTTCTGTCACCCTAATATTGCGTATATACCTATGATTTGTGGTGTCATGATGGGTTATGTAGCAATTTGGGACACTATTTCCTAAGACATCTTCATTTAGTAAGCTGAATACCAACTAATGAACAATATATATCTAGCATCTGATTTACCAATTTAACAGTGTTCAAAAAAGGTGAAATAGGAGGCAACATTAACGTGGCAGCTTTTATCAATTTGTTATGCGGGGTATTTCAGTTTCCTTAAAATATTGACAGCCATTTTAGTGCATGGGAGGCCAACTTTAATGAAAATCTATGACAATTCAACATAAGTAAATGGACTACTAACCAATTAAGGCCATTTTAGGTGAATCGAGTGCTATCTATCATTGGATACTCATTTCGAAGATGCTGTCCAACAATAACAGTAAAAGCTCAAGTGGAAACATACAACAGTGGTAGAAAATAGGGTTCGAAGTACACAATGGGATATTTACTGCCTAATAATGACAAAGAAATATGAACAGAAGAAAAAAAATTGAATAATGATTACACAATACCACTGTTTAAATAATGATAAATACACTATTGCTGATTGTGCTGCTTTGACTTAGTCAAAGCAATTAATCATGTGGACCGATAGACTCCTAATTAATTTGTTAGTTTGCTTTATTAGTTTCCTTTACCAAGCAATTAATCATGTGGACCGATAAATTCCTAATTAGTTTATTAGTTTTCTTTATTAGTTTCTTTTACCAATTAGGCTTGTTAGTTTCTTTTTCCTATTTTGAGTTAACTTTACTTTTAGTTTGTAACTAGGACTCTGACTTGTAGAGTCCTAAATCCTATCTAGTAATTGTTTTCTATTCTCTATAAATACAAGCACTAGGATGACGAGTAAACATACACTCTCTCTTTCCTTGACACATTGATTCTCTCCATCTTCTCTTATTTTTCAATTTTGTTA
This sequence comes from Protea cynaroides, assembly GCA_028583415.1. Lineage (NCBI taxonomy): Eukaryota > Viridiplantae > Streptophyta > Magnoliopsida > Proteales > Proteaceae > Protea > Protea cynaroides. Next base: position 75,895,438 of record CM053268.1, read on the forward strand.
CATCGTGCTGTTTTGAGAGTCGTTTATGTTACAATTACAACTGGGCCAAACTAGCCCTTACCGATACTGTTGGCGGTAACTACGCCAACGATATTGGTCCTAGCCTCCTAGTCCTTAGTTTCCTTTATTGTTGGTGATTTGTTTCCTTATTGTCTGGTTATTGTATTTCTTTTATTAGTCTTCTCTTTTATGGAAACTCTCCTGTAATAGTTGTTAGCAATTCACTATAAATAAATACTAAAGAGGAGAGATCTTTATCAATTTTGACCACAGTACACTGCTGTGTCGAAACCTCTCTCTCTCTCTCTCTCTCTCTCTCTCTCCTTCTCTTCTATCTTCTTCTCTCTTTGGTCTGTCCATCTCTTTATAGAATTGTTACAGTTTAAAGATCTTCGTTGTGGTGTGCAGCCACCATTGCTGCCTATCTCTATGAACTAGATCAGTCCCTCCGGTTATTTACTGAGTTTTGGTTTTCTATTGCTGCTACTTGATCGATAAGGATCATACTTAATGATTATCCCTTGCTGGTATATTTTCTGATCGAAACCCCTTTCTATTACTGGTTTTTATCGTGATTCCTGGTACTACTGCTGCTGGATTTTCTGATTGAGATTTTTGATACTGCTGCTGCTGGATTTTCTGATCGAGATTATTATTATTATTATTTTCTGCTGCAACCTTCTACTAGAGATCAAGACTTCTAATCGGATCCTTTTAAGAATAGATCTCGATCTCCTCTCTTTTACTGCACTGGTCAGACCTTCAATTCTGATCAGGTTTCAATAATTGCTATTTTCGTTTTCAAGAACTGCAGATTTCAGTTCAAGAACTACTGATTGAGATATTCCTGTTGCTGATCTCAATTTCCTGGTGTCTACTTTACTGTTGTGGCTTTCTTTGAATTGCTGATCTGTTACAGTCGAGACTGCTCTGATCAGATCTGTTCTGATCTGATCTGCCTGCTCCATTGCTGCTATTACTGGCCCCTCAAAACTACTACTTGATTGCTACTATCGATCTATACAGGTTTAATCCGATCTAGTATTGATCTGCTAACTGCTGCTGTCTTGCTATTACTATCAATCTAATTTGATGATATGTTGCCTGCTTTTGAATCAAGAAATTCTACCTCAACTAGGACTTCCATTAGATTGTACCCTAATTTTGATGACTTATCTTCTTCTTTTTTTTTTTTTTTTGGGTTGGGGGTAGATAATTTTGATGACTTATCTTAGTTGCCATTAATTACCTGCCTGCAATGTTTGGTCCACATCTACTGACTAGATCTTTGACTTTTTAAATAATGTAAAAAATCCACTTACTTGTTACCATATTCCTAATCCCACTAGGACTTCACCATATTTTTTAATTCGATTGTTGGATGGTTTTGAAATTTAGATCATAGTTGTCAAGGCGACCCAAGGTGTTAGAGGCTATCCTAGGCTCCTAGGCAAGGCCGTCGACCAAGGCGTTCCCAGTGTATTTTTTTATTTCTAAAATATCAATGCTATATTAATGTTTATATAAAAGAATCAAGATTTATGGCATAATCTAATTAGTATGAGAAAACCAATAAATAATGAATAAACTATAGGACATAAAGAAGTGTATTTATAAAATACAAAAAAGCACAAATCAATAAAATAAGAAGTTAGAACATAATAGCATACAAGTAAGAAACAAGAGTGCAAGAGCAAGACTATAATGTAATTTGGGGCTGGTTTTTAGTATAAGGGTAAAAAATTCTTTTCAACTTTTCTGTTAGGGAACTTAACAGCGTGTGGCCGATAATTGGGGGGGAGGGGGTTGAATTGCGGGTAAGGGGAAATGTTAAGGGAGGTACGTGAAAATTTTCATTTAATTAATGATTTACCTACACATCTGTAACAAGGTGACCGCCCATGCCTTCAGGGAGTCTAAGGCGCCCAAGGCGACGCCTAAGCGACCTAGACGATGCCTAGATGACCGCCTAGGCGATGCTTAGGCGACCTAGGCGGTCGCCTTTTAAACATACACAAGGCCACTCATCGCATAGCCCATATATTACCTTCCATACGCCTAGGCGACGGCAATGCCTTGACAACTATGATTTGGATATCCTACTATTAATGTGCCCCGCATTTGTCCTTGTGGAATGTTCCACGTGAGCGGGGATTATATATATATCTACTCAAGTTCATGTCTTCTCATTGAAGAGAGTGTAGCCTACTACTACCGTGCTTGTGTTGGAGCCACCACTTTTGCTGCTCCTGCTACTGCTGATGCTACTACTATTTGATTCACAGTGACCTATATTGTGCTGCTGCTACTATTACTTAGTTAACAGTGACCTATACTGTGCTGCTACTACTATTTGGTCCACGATGACCTATCCCGTGCTGCTACTGCTACTACTACTCGGTTCATAGTTACCTATATTGTGCTGCTATTGTTGCTACTACCATAGTTGTCAAGGCGTTTGAGGCCTGACGGGGTGCTTAGGCGACCAAGGTGCCCTATTTTCTAAGGTGCCTGATTTTCCAAGGCGTCACAAGGCTGCCTGGGTGCCTAGGCGATGCCTTGAAAACTATGACTACTACTGCTGCTGCTACTACTACTACTAGTGCCACTACTCCACTACTATTGCTATTGCTACTACTACTGGTGCCACTACTGCTGCTACTGTTGCCACTACTACTGCTACTATTGTTGCTGCTGCTGTTGCATTGTTTCAAGCTGAAGCTCTTATTATTGCTGCTGCTTCCGTTGCTACATTGTTTCAAGCTGAAGTTATCACATTCCCTCATGCTCTAACTTGAAGGGGGTGTTTGAGTAATGATAAAATACACTATTTCTGATTGTGTTGACTGTGCTGCTTTGACTTAGTCAAAGCAATTAATCATGTGGATTGTTTGACTCCTAATTAGTTTATTAGTTTGCTTTATTAGTTTCCTTTACCAAATAGGCTTGTTAGTTTCCTTTTCCCATTTTGAATTTACTTTACTTTAAGTTTATAACTAGGAATACAAGTCCTAGATCCTATCTAGTAGTTGTTTTCTATTCTCTATAAATACAAGCAGTAGGATGAGGAGTAAACATACACTGTCTCTTTCCTTGACACATCGATTCTCTCCATCTTCTCTTATTTTTCTATTTTGTTGCAACCACAACATAAGAATAAACACTTAACAAAGTGCTGAAATGAAGGGAATATCTGTGAAGACACATTTCATAATTTAAAATAGACAGAACTTCAAAACCCAAATTTCGTGGGCTGTAGGATTGAATCTAAGTTACAGAATTATAGACAATTAGAAAGGGAAGAATGGGGAAAGGGGTAGGGAATTCAGAGAGATCATAGAGGGGAATAGAAGAGAATTGTGTGTGTGTGTGAGAGAGAGAGAGAGAGAGAGAGAGAGAGAGAGAGAGAGAGAGAGAGATGCTTTTCTTTTCATTTCCTTTTTTTGTTGTTCAACCCAAAAACCAGAAAATAAATAGCTTTAAAAACCTACAAAGGGAAACCGGGGGTGTGGGGGGGGATCACTGTTCATGTAAATAGTGGGTAGGCCTTTTCAACATGCTGTGAAAAAAAAAAAAAAAATAAAAGAAAAGAAAATAAAAGAAAAGAAAAGAAATAACAAAACAGAAGCAGAAACTAAAAAAAAAACATAAAAAGAAACAAACAGTTTCTACAAATAAAAAAATCAGAATTTAAAAGTTACTGTAATATAAAATCCAATGCTGCTGCTCCTGGCCAAGTGGTAGTCTCAACTTTTCGCCGAATCATAGAAAAAAAGGGGGGGGGGGGAGGCTGGAATCTATGCCTCCTGCGCTGGTACACTCGAAAGACTAGATCATCCCTATAATGTCCTAATCAAGAAATATGATGGGTAGATTTCAGCAACGTAACAAATCTACTGGTAGTGGGAAAGCTGGCACACTGCAGAATTGATGGGCAGTCTTAAGGTTCTCAATTCAGAATTAAAAGAGTAAACCAGCAGGAAATAGAGAGCAACAGAAATAGAAATCTCAAAATAAGAACTTGATTTCAGAAATTCAGAATTTAGAGCAGTGTAGTTTAACAGTAAGATTGCTGAGATCAATGGCAGGAACTGAGCAGAATAGAAACTGAATTAATGAGTTAACTATGAACTGAATCCTTAACACTCTGAAATTAGATCTAGAAAATCAATTAAGAAAACAGATATTTTGAAGGAGTAGACTTGAAAGACTGTTGAAAATCGACTAGAAAAAAGGTTTTGAAAGCAGAGCTGAATCTGGAATTACTGATAGGAAATCAGAGGGGAATTGTAACAGAGTAGAAACTAACAGAATATATTTAATATAGCAAATCAGAAATAATGAGGAGCAAGAAAATAGCATGCACAGGTTAGAGAATAAGAGAAATCTGACCTGGAAATTGACAGGGTGACAGAAGAAGAAAGGGGAAAGATATGAGTAATCCATCAATACCCTTGCTGAATCCTCAGCATTTACACCTGAATGCACAAATGTACCTCCTGAATCCATAGAATAAAGGTCTGAAATCCAGACTGCTTGAGCAAAAGCTTCGTTTTCATTACCAAATTCGTGGGGCAGTTTCAGCCTTAGATATTTAAATAAGACTCAAAATAGGAAAGAAAAGACAAAAAAACAAACTGACCAGGACTCTCCAGCTGCAGCTGTTTTTGGAGTGTTCCTAACTGACAAACATTTATTTAATAAGAACCAACTGAAAAAAGGATACTTATCCTCATCTCAGGCTTAAAACGGAGGAAAACTAAACTGTCTAAATGACTTAAACTGAATTCAAAACAGATCTAGAATTTATAATTTCTATCTTTTCCTGTGTAAACAACTTATCAATGATAAAATAAACAAATAAACACACTAATTTGCACCGCCTGATTTCTGGTTCCAGGAGGAACCAGGTTGTGAACCGCAAGCCATAATCTGGACCAGAAACTGACCCAATCTGAACCAGGTTGAACCACAGGATCTCCTTCTCTTTCCTCGAAATAAGATGGATTTAAGAAATTAACTTTATGACATGCTTTTTGATGGTTGGAGGTTCTGATAGGAACAGAACAGCACAACCAGTACCTGCACAGGTGAAGAAGTACAGAGGAGAAGGGAGAGAAGGGGCAGAATAGAGTCGGAATGACTTAAGTGACTGCCCAATATGGTTATTTATACTAGTTTGATGAATAATACCATGTTTAGAACCAAATAAAGAAATCTCACATTGAGTGTACTCAAGAATCAGGAGCATATAGATGCAAACATTGAACTGAGTTTTTATTTCATGATGAAATTGTTCAAACATAGGTAAAAATTCGGAACAATCTTTTAACAAATACAATTAGGTTGACTGAGAATGATCATCCATGAAGGTAAGAAAATAAGAAAAACCATACCTACTCTTAATATGACACAGACGCCAAATATCAGAATAGACTAATGAAAATAAGAATCGACTCCTAGAGACATCACGGTAAGGAAAGGAAGTGCAATGATGTTTGCCAAGTTCACGAGCCTCACACTCAATCCATGAAATAGATTTGCAACTTTGAACCATGTGTTGAAGCTTTGAGAGTGATAAATGTCCTAAACAATAGTGCCGCTGAAGAGGAGAAGCATCAGTAGTAGTATAAGCAGCTATAGAATAGGAAGTGCCATCAAGGTAGTGCAACCCATCATTCTCATGCTTCCCACCAATCATCTTCCTTGGTTGAAGATCCTGAAAAACACAATAAGAAGGGAAAAAAAGAAGAAAGTAATAGAACAATTTAGATCCTTCGTCAGTTGACGGACAGAAACAAGACTTAAAGTCTATCTCATCTTTAATACAAGCTGCCAAAACACCCTTGGTTGTTAAACATTGTCGTTTTGCCACCTATGTTTGTAACTCCTCCAAGCTGGGTTTAAGCCAAGAGCGTTACAGGGAAAATTTTCTAAGTATCAACCAGGAACATAGATGCTCAAACACGCACAAATATTACTAAATATGAAACAGTGAAATATAAAGTGTACATAATTTTTTTTAAAACAAACATTCGCACACTTGCTTATATAAAGGTCTAGAGTGCTATGTGGTGAAAAAAGAAAAAAAATATATAAAACATCATTCTCAAATATTACATCAGCTTGTTATCTTTATTTACAATGGCTCAGTTTCATTCAAAAACTTTCTCAAAATAATGTAGAGGGTCCTATGGATTCATGTGCTTTCCTTTTTAGGGACTTGTTCATCAAATTCTGGCATATCCCCTTGACTTTCATTATTATCCTATGAAAACATTAATTAAATATGGAATGAGCTGAACGGCTTAGTGAAAAAATTACGTACTTACACATTAAGCAAAACAAATACATCATGACAAAAACATATAAAAGATATTAAATAACATAGATATGATGAAAGTAAAGCAAGCATATTCATGGACATTTAAGATGAACAATAAATATAATAATGCAAAATGAGCCATGCTAATAATTAATTCTATATGTCCTAGGCTTAGGGTCTGTGCTTGCTGCAATTCATACACATAGCTGGAATTGTGATTTGCACAATAATCATGGGGTCCTTAAGCTGACCAGGGCTGTTGTCACCCCTTGTGGGTCGTGCCACGTATCTCTGCTCATTACCTAACCCCTTAATGAGAAGGGGATAGCAAACAAGGGTTTTAATATTTAATTATTTTTATTCATTAACCTACATTGTTATACAATAGCTTAATTGATTCTTCATTCCTTTCTTGTTCTGACCTTGTACTAGAACTCAGCTCATTGTCCTTTTTTTTCCCCCATTTGTTACTCTTATCTTTAAATTTCATAACATTTAAGCAATTCATTTATTTATATACCTGCATAATTAATGCTACACTTCCGTATCATTCATAATCAATCTCAATTTTTTGCATCGAGCATTATCATAATTTTTTTCATAAAAACTGATTCTATCATTTCATGTATTATCACATTCACCTCATTTAGCATATAATCATACATCAATATTCACATAAAATTATACACTAGCTCACATTATCACATAATAAGTAGATAATTTTCCTCACTTCTATAGTCAACAACTTGACATTCCAAATTATTGTCAAACTCACACAATGATAGTGATACCTACATAATATAAGGGTATGTATCTATAAACTAAGGGTTATAATAAAAATATTCATTAAAAATATTTATCTTTGATAAAACCTCGACACTCTCTCTCTCCTTATTTTGTTTCTTGTTCTCTCTCTCTGCTTATTTCTTTTCTTGTTCTTTCTCCTACCCCCTCTGTTTTTCTTCTTCTTCTTTTTTCCTTCTTCTCCTTAATTTTTCTCCATCTTTTGAACCCCTCATTCTCTCTCCTATACTCAGCCTCCTCCTTTTCCTCCTACCCTCTCCCGGATTCCCGGTCTTCTTTTCCTCTTCTTTTATTTTTTTACACATCTTTCTTTTAATTTTCTCCTTAAATTTCTCTCTCTCTCTCTCTCTCTCTCATATTTTCGGCCTCCGCTCCTTTCTCTCTTTCCTTCTCCACTCTCTCTCTCTCTTCTCTCTCTCTCTCTCTCTCCCCTATTTTCGGCCTCCTCTCCTTCTTTCTCTCTCTTCCTTCTCCTCTCTCTCTCTCTCTCTCTCTCTCTCTCTCTCTCTCTCTCTCTCTTTCTTCCTTTTATTTCTCCTTCCTGCGTGTCTCTCTTTCTCTCTCTCCTACTTCCAGTCTCCTCTCCTTTTTCTCTTCTTCTGTAACTAAACTCCCAACTCCCCCTTCTTATGTTTCTTCCTTCCTGCGCTTTTTTTTTTTTTTTTCTCTTGTGGCGTGATCAGGTGAACAGGAGAGAGTGCGGAAAGAGAGTAGTCTCCCTCCTTCCTTCTTCCACTTTTATTATACTCCCTCTGCTCATTTCTCTCCTTTCCATTATCATCAAACCATACCAGAAACCAGAAACAGAACTTAAAAATAACAACAAAACAATACCTGAATACAATTACTTTATTCCTTCTTCTTCTTCTTCGTTCCCTCCTCTCTCTCTCTTTTTCTTCTGTATTCTAAACCTTCTTTAATCCCCCTTCTTTTACGGTTTTCTTCCTTCCTGTTTTAATGCCACTTCATCCTTCCACGTTCCACTCTTTCCTCTCTTTCTTATCTCAAACCGTCTTCACAACCCCCACCCGCCCCCTCTCCTTTGCATCTTTTCTTTTAATCCTGCCACCTCCTACTTCTTCTACTTCCTTTACAATTTCATCTTTATCTTATTTATTTATTTATTTTTTTAAAAACCCCAAAGCCACCTCATGATACGTGGCTCTCTCTCCCTTTCCTTCAATATAAAAAATCGTATGAGGTTGCAATTAAAATCTTGATTCTATTATCTTATATATAATTAAAAATAAAAGACATTCACACACACATTTCACACATAAAATAATGATAATATAATATTAAATAAAATTGAATAACTTTCCCTACCTGGGAAAAATGACTGAAATGCCTCTCAGCTACTGCCTTCGGTAGAAAAGCCCTATAAAGAAGGGGAAAACTTCCACAACTTAGTACCACAGGAAACTGGGGTATTAAACTCTTCCCCCCTAAAAATAATGTCGTCTCTCAAAATTAAAATTAAACCATACCTCAAATAATACTGGCGCTCACATTTTTTGGCTTCTTCAATTGTGTTTATTTCTCATAGAGGAAATAAGTAAGGTGGTATAACATAATTATTCACTTATTGAAACTCCTTCTAATGACCTACGGATTCTCTTATCATTTCCAGTTGGACGATAGTTGTTCAAAGTTTTGTTACTAAATTAGAATGCCCTGGTTTTGATAACAAGGTGCAAGGAAGAGACCGTTTATATGTGAAATTCATCGCAGAGCAGCTGGAGTTGGAAGGTTCATATGTCCCTCGTACTTACATAGAACAGATTCAGTTGGAAAAGCTTGTAAATGAAGTTATGGTATGGCATTTCTTGAGATATCTGTTGAACTGCTATTCCTACCCCATCTGTAGTCCTCATGTGATCATTCTGCAGGCATTACCTGATGATTTGAAGACCAAGCTCAGCATAGACGATGACCTGGTATCAAGCCCCAAAGAAGCACTTTCTCGAGCCTCTGCAGATAGGGTTGCCATGAGAAATAAGAATCTCAGAAGGTACTAATTTATGATCCCCTACATCATAGTTCCAGTGCCTCATCAAAGACAACTCTTGGCTTGATAAAGCTTATTTGGGTCTGAAGGACCATTCCGGGGGTTCATTTGTTCGTGATCAGTCAATTTGAGTATTCGCAACTTCATCTTTCCTGTTTTGGAATTTTTGATTGATTTTTCCAGTAAGTGATGTTAGTCAATTGAGTAGTTAATCCAGAAAGCCAAATTTATTCCCCCTCCCTCGGAAATTCCAGATGGTGATATTTATTTTTTAAATTTTTTTTAAGTTTTTGAATACATAGATCATGTTTTCCTAATTGTACGAATATGGCTGCCACAAAAAGTCAAACTAATGTTATATCCATTATGTATTTTGAGCAGTGGTATGTCACATTCATATTCAACACAAAGGGACAAGAATATGCCGAAGTTGACAAGACTTGATGTCAACAACAGAAGATTTGACGGAAGAAACCCGGAGTCGCCTGCAATGCTAGCAAACCAGGTGAATTCCTAAATGCCTGAAGAAACTAATTTATTCTTGTGTCTAAGTTGATCCAACAAACCTCTTGGTTGCTGCTCATCAGCTTTCTTTGGATTGTAGGGATTCATTACTCAACTCTCAGAACAAATTTCCACTCTGAATGAGAGGATGGATGAATTTACTTCGCGGATTGAAGAGCTAAATTCCAAGTTAACCACAAGGAAAGTTTCTGCTAGCCAGCAAAACTTGGCTCTGCAAGTGGATGCGTCAAATGGTTCCGGACCTACTTCACTCTTTGTCTCCGGGTTAGGCAATGGTTCTTTGACAGGATCCCCACTACCCAACTCGTCATCTTCTTCCCAGCTTGCTAAGGAGTCTCCGCTAATGGAAGAGGTAGCATGGAAAATTCTATTTTTTTTTTATAAAGTACTCTTCTTTCTCTGTTTTTCTTCTTGATCTAAAATCCATAGAAGAGATGAGTCTATTACTGTTTGGTGGGTGCATATGGAACTTTGGTGAAAATATGGGTCATGATGGAAACAAGGGTTATGACTTATTAGGTATCAAATATATGTTCTCACAAATGGAAAGGGAGATATAGTTTCCCTGGTAAATTTTTAAAATGTAACTGGAATTTAGTTTGTCTAATACATTACCCGTGCAGATTTGGTAAGTATCTTGAGTGCAAGTACTATTAGTTTATCTAATGCACTTTGCTGAGAAAATGACTAGTTGAGAACAAGTCTTATTTCAATGATATTGGTGATTTTTTTTTCCTGGTGCAATGATGTTGGAAAATTACTATAGACCTTCCCTCCAACCCAATGAAAAAGAGAACAGGAAAAAATAAATAAATAAAAAAAAAGGAAAGAAAGATATTTTATTTTGAAATTCTAAAAAATGTGGAATGTTGCATTTGGTGACTGTCTGACCTTGCTTCTGATAGAAAAATAACATTTGTTAACTAATAACATGATAACTTTACTGGATGAAGAAGGATTTAAGTTTAGAATCAATCCAACACTAGCCTTGAGGGCTGCTGTTTTGTCTCTAGAAGACACATGCCTTTTATGTTAGGTGTGGCACCTTTCAGATGGCCCTCTGTCCATGGATTCATATTGCTTAGGTTGGTGACTAGCCTCTTGCATGAATCCTTGCCTGAGAATCATCAGTTGGGCTCAACCTCCATTTGGATGGCCATCTGTCCATAAATCCATAGTTCACTTGGTATGTTTTGCAGGCTAAATCATGACCAAGAGGATTCACAGATAATGGTGCAATGCATGAATGGCCTTGTGTAAGATTTTTGCCTTAGTACCCAAATTATTCGCCCCTTGTTGCTTGGATTTGATTTTCATTCCATCAGGGTCTTCCTTCCATATTCAATGTTTTATTTTTAACAGTGTGTAAAGGTGTCAGCTTTCTCATCTGTTAAGGTCTCCAGTTTGTCGTTTCAGAGATCTGGAATCATATCCTGCCTTCATCCTCCCATCTCTTCCCAACCCTAAAAAAGTAAAAATAAAATAAAAAATTTATTCATATCAATATTGATAAGTCTTTAAAAGAGTTAAGTTAATCGATGAAGGACTGATCTTAGTTTGACAGTTTATAAAAAGAATCACTAAATTCATGTCCTCTCTGAAATTATTTCATGTTTATCCTTAAATTTCTTTTCCTCATTCGGTGGTGCTCCTTTATGAACAGATCTTGATTATTTCACGGGGACAACGCCAAATTATGCATCAATTAGACAATCTCAGCAGCTTCCTTCATGAGAACTTGGGAGAACGTAACCAAGGAAGAACAGGCAGGGAAAACAGATTGGTCAATGCTGAATTTGATGGGCTCCCTCTGATTTCAACTTTGGTGATTGGGGCTTTGGGTGTCTTCTTGTTCAGATTTCTGTCTCGTAATTAAGTCTATGCCAAATATTGGTTCATTTTTAGGATTTTATGTACATACATTTTTTCCCATTTTTACACATGTTTTAGCAGTTTACCCTTGCTCTGAAAGACAGCTGATCAAGTTGACTGATCAATCATTAGAGGTTCTTGAAGCACATAGCTTTCTAGGTTCTCTGGAGGTTTTAAAATAAGGGTAGTTGCAAGTTTGTAATTTTTTTTTTTTTTTTTTTTTTGGAGTATCTCAAAGTATAAAAGCAAGTAGTTTCAATTTCTGTAACAAAAACTACTTGGTGGCTCAGTGGCCGTTAGTGTTGCTCTTTTTCTAGTCTGCATTACTAGGTTTGCAAACATTGTGAGTGGATAATATTTCATTGAACAGAAAAGAAATAAAGACAATCTGATTGATATAGCAGACACGTGGGAGGGAGGATGAATCTTGTAGGACAAGAGGCTTGCTCTAGAGGTTCAAGTACTGTCTTTAAATTGAGGATGGAATTATGTTGTCCACCGGTAAGCTGATGATGTTTTATAGAGAACAATTTGATCAACCAAAAGAATCACTGGATTATTATTGCCTCTTAGTGCTTTTGCATTATAGTCCAACTTGTGTGTTGTGTGTGTGTGTGTGTGTTTTTTTTTTTTTTTTTTGGGGGGGGGGGGGGATCAGCTAAAAGAATACTGATGTAAATGAAATATGTATGTAACCGCAAGTGCGGTATAATGCAGTAACGGGTCGATCTCAGGGAGGAATCGCTATTATCCTAACTCAAATAAGGCAAAACGTACTAAAGAGATTTGATTGAATTAACATCCTAATCACTTCAAATAAAAATTAATCAAGCAATAAAAACAATAATAACCAATCATAACGGTACGAAAGTTTATGAAACCACTAACCATAAAGTAACACAGATCTATTGCAAGAAAGGAATGAAATTAAAGTTAAAAGAATGTAAGAAAAACTTATCTCGATAGAAGGTTTCTCTGTCGTTGCTCGTCGTCTTGTTGTCACTTCAAGGCGATGTGCAAACGATTACGAAGGGAGCTTTCTCCCCTAAATTAAATTAGTAATGGGGTACAACTTATATTTATCTACCCTACTACAGAGTTCTAAATCTGAAATTAAAACTTAAAAAAATAAATAAATAAAAATAAACTTAAGTAAGAAGAACACAACTTGAAAAGAAAAAACTAAGAATCTCAAACTCTCTCATAAATTCTCAAAACTAAAAAAAACTCATAATAGAATTCTTGGATGATTTTTCTATTGCTGAGCATCACATATATATACAAGTGAGTAAAGATCACAATCAATCTTTTCAATTGGATTACAAGAGATTTTGTGGAGATAATTTTGGTAACCAAATTTCGATCTTGTAGGTTCATTGTATATGGACGATTCTTGAGTAGAAAAAATCTTGCACAAATTCATCATATCTTTAGCATCATTATCTTTTCTTGAAAACTTTCATAATTGATTGGAGCTTTCCATTCTTCCATGCCATGCCAATCTTATAAATTTGATTCCAAATAACTAAGAAATATTTTCTCAAGAGAATGAAATCTTTCACATTGGATTGGGCTACTCTTTGACTTGGTCCAAGGTTGATCTTATACACAAAATTCGTGGCTCTCTTCATAAAATTCATCATATACCCGGCTGCTGAGTTGACAAGGTGAGTTAACTGGACAGGATCACCAAAAATTCATAAAATGATCTTTTCAAGTTCAAATTTCTCCATTCTTTCACCTACACCCAACAAAGATAAAATCAACATTAACTACCCGAGAAGCATCATAAATAAAATAAGAGATGTACATTTTATGCCCTAAATTCACACATAAAATGTGTTCATCACATTCCCCCACATTTGAGCTTTGCTAGTCTCGAGCAAAGAAAAATATAAAAATAAAATAAAATCCAAAATCACTTTCGTAGGAATCACGATTGCACTTAGCACGTGCAACAAGCCTTTAAACCCCTAGGTCACCCCTAGTGGATGAGTTTTGTCTCGTGAGTATTTTCAGAGAATAAACACACAAAATTCATATAAAAATTTCAAACTTTAATTTTGGTATTAAGGAAAGAGAGCACACACACATCTTATTAGTCAAGACACTCAACTTGGGATCAAGAAAACATAGAAACCCCCACACTTGAACTTTGCTACCTCATATGATTCAAACACTAAGGTTGCATCTCAATTAGGAAACCTTGTTATATCTTTCAAACATATCTCTCCTTAGGGTGAATTGTAACATACTGGTAACCAAGACCCAAGAATAGTTTTCAACACTTGTATATATATATATATATATATTTTTTTTTTCTTTTTCTTTCTTTCTTCCTCTTTAACCTACTCCACTACAATTGGCTTGAGAAGTGCAGGTGGTTATGCATTCCCATGTTACTATATAGCTTCACTTTTGGCATATATCTTTAAAGACATTGATGCTAAAGAGTAATTTTTTTTTTAACAAGAGCTGTATCCAAGGAAATTCAATCAAGACACCTCGCTTCATGAGGCGGAATATCCTGTATAGTTCCAAGAACAAAAAACTCTTATATTATTATTTTCTTATTATGATTTTTTTATAGTACAAGGAGGTCTTAGCTTTATTCAAAGGTTGAAATTACCAACTATAACCATAAAATATTCATCCCTTCAGGAGAGGTAAGATGTAATTTCTAACTTAATTCTCATCTCAAAATACAGCCTAAGTACTATCCTCACATAGGGTTTCATTACTTCGTATGTGATAGTTTCCTAGGTCTCTTTCTCCTTCCTCTTTTGTGTCAAAACCATAGAAATAGTGATTGACTTTCCCGAAAACCAAAGTTAAAAAGTTAAAATTTACAATGAAAGCTCAAAATTCATTTTTTTTAATGAAATCTCAACCCTTCCCCCATACTTAAATCATGCATTGTCCTCAATGTATATAGAAAAATAAAAGACAAGGACAAGGGGAAGAAAAAACTCCCTGAATCAAGGATCAGTGTAAAAAGGCTCATGGAGATCCATGACCTCTTTAGTGGAGTCGTGTGGAAGCTCCAAAAATGGCTTCAAACGCTGGCCATTCACTTTGCTGGTTGCACCTGTACCTAGATTTAAAATCTCAATTGCACCCGATGAGAAAACATTTTGAACAATATAAGAGCCCTCCCAACGAGATCTAAGTTTACCAGGAAAAATATGTGTTAGGGAATTACGCCACGTGTCAATACAACCTCGACACATAGGACTCGACCAACGAGCCACGTGGAGATCTCCGATTCGACATCAAGAAAGCATCTTCGCCAACTCAAACGCAAGAACAAAGGGCAAAAATGGTATTTTGGAAATATACACTATTCACTATAAATAGGGCAAATCCCGAGATTTCAGCTAACACAACATTTATTACTCATTTACTCATCCTTGGGATTTTCGCTCTGACACTTGGGACGGAGAATCTCTCACCTACCCCGCATACATTTAAATACTGTTGTGGGCTCGACACCGAGCCCCATCGACTGTTCACAGAGCCCTAACTTTGGCATCGAAGTGGACACGGGGCCACAGGCCCGCCTCCTCCCCTTTTCGTTTCTTGTCTTGCAGGTCTAGTCAGCTTGGTGGGCCTACGAGACGGATCAAGGCTGAAACAGTTTGGCGCCCACCGTGGGGCCCTTTGAGATTCGACGTCAGAAGATAAAGCCAGAGAGAAGTCTTGAGTCATGAGTCCAAGAAGAACATGAAGCCAAAGGGTCAGTCCCAACCCCCCTCCGATCGACCAGCGGATGAACCTCGAAGATGAGCATAGGTCCGAGCCAAGGCCTAGCAGAGATAGAGGAAAGTGAGTGGCCGTGTGGGCACCCTCGCGAGAGGCATTCGTCACCTACGAGCAGTTTGAAACCGTAGCACAGCAACTCGCGCTGCTGACTAGATTTGTGCAGGGGCTATAGACCCCAATCGCTGAGGCCACATCCCGTCCCCCCGCAGGTGTTGTCCCTCCGACTGATCCACATCAGGAAGCCGACCTCCCTAGAGATCTGCCTCGCGATTGTCCAAGACAGAATGGGGCCAGACCCAGCAAACAGGTGAATGGGGCGCACCTAGCTCCAGATTTAAGCGGCACGGGATCAACATCACAGCATGGGTGGATCCTTGTCAGAGACAGGCTCGGCCCACAGCCGAGAGCAGTGGCTGGACAAGGTGAAGAGGCCTTGGACGAACTTCTCATCCCGCAACACGCAGCGCTACCAGAGGTTGTCATGGGGGCAGACAAACAAAGTGCTCCCATGGACCCGGAGGTAGCTGCGAAAATAGCGGATCAGCTGACAGCCCTACATCGAAAGGTTGAGACAATGGAAAAGGCAAGGACAACCCAGGACGAAGACAGGGATTATTCTACGGACAACCCTCTGACTGATATCATCATGAGGGTCCCCTTGCCTAAGCGGTTTATAATGCCGCCAGTAGATTCCTATGATGGGTCTACCGATCCAGTTGACCACCTGAACAACTTCGTAGGGGCGATGGTCCTTCACACGAATCCCGACACAATCATATGTAGGGCCTTCCCCCTTACCTTAAAAGGCGCGGCTCGTATGTGGTTCAACAACCTACCCCCAAGGTCTATTGACTCTTTTAAGACCATGGGGAAATTATTCAGAATGCATTTCCAAGAAAGCAGGGTGCAACGAAAGACAAGCGCGCACCTTATGAATATGAGGCAGGGACCTGGAGAGACCCTGCGGGCCTTCTTGGCCAGATTCAACCTGGAAGTTTTGCAAGTGAAGGATATCGACGAGGCGGTTCATTTCACAACGTTGAGAGCAGCGGTCACTGACCCAAAGGTCAGGTTCTCCATTGCTAAGAAGGAACCGACGGATTTACAAGAACTCTTGGCATGATGTGAGAAGTTCGCCTCGACCAACGAGATCTACGAGGCCAGCAAGGGCTTAGTGCATACTCCCCACAAAAGAACAGAAGAAAGGCCGGACCTCATGCGGCCAGGAGAGACCAAGAGGTCTAGAAGGGAGGAGGCTCGAGCTAAAGGCCTACTCCAGAAAAAATTCAGTGATTATACCCCACTCAATCGGTCCCTCAGGGATGTGTATTATCTTATTGCTAATGATGGATACCTCCAGAGGCCCCAGAAGATATTGACAGAGGCGAGGCGGAGAAATCCGAACAAATACTGTCAATACCATCGGGACATTGGTCACACCACCGATGAGTGTTGGAATTTGCGCAGAGGTCGAAGACCTCATTTAGAGAGGGTAATACAAGCAGTATGTGGATCACCAAGGCCCGAGGGTACCCGCGACGACAGCGGAAGATCGGAGAAGACCACCCCACCCGCCTTGGGAGAGAACTCCCGTAAGCGAGCCCAGAAGACAAGAAGAAAGAGAACCCAAGAGGGTAGCAGAAAGAGCAAACCGGAGAGATCCTCCTTGGTAGGAAAGAAGAAGAGATAGGGCAGTCGAGCCCTGGTACCAAGAGAGGCACCCAGAGCAGGAACCCCGTCAACAGGCAAAAAGAAGAGAAAGAGGGCCGACCCTGGCTCATCGAGAAATCGGAGTCATCCATGGGCAATTTGTCTACACCCCCAGCAAGTACATGAACCAGGGAGGGTATTGAACTCTTTGGAATCCCGGGGAAGGCCCTAGTATAGAATCGACCCCAGGTTGCCACGGCGACGACAGGACGAGACTCCTCTGCCACCGCCATTGTGCGTGCTTGACCCGCCCCCGGAAACAGATTTGCCCGATACTCAGGTGGCCACCATCAAGACTGCGAAGATAAAGGATGACCCACGAAGAACCAAGGCCGAGGCAGCCACTCAATTGGCTAGGGCAGTACAAGACAAGGACATGGTAAATGACCGACCTTTATTGGCCGCGGCGGCCACCTTGGCCACAGGAGAGAATTTGAGTTATGATCCTTCCACCCAGGGACGAAAATCAATGACTATCATCGGCGGACCTGCGGCGGGCAACACATCAGCTAAGGCTAGAAAGGCCTATGCTCTGAGCGTGAAATCAACAGAGTGGCCCGGGAAGAAGGCCCGCACAGGGGACTTCCTAATATTCAGCGATGAAGACCTATGCGGCCTAGAACTGCCACATGAGGACGCTATTGTCATTACATTGAGAATTGAGGACAGCGATGTTCACAAGATCATGGTCGACACAGGTAGTTCCGCGGATATTATCTACTGGCAGGCCTTCCAGCGCATGCAAATTCCGCATGAGCGGTTGTTACCCGTGGCCTATCCCTTGGTCAGTTTTTCAGGCGACCTCGTCAATGTGAAGGGGTCTATTAGGTTGCCCGTCAGGGCGGTACCTACCCTCGGGAGTCCAGGATTACGATGAACTTCTTGGTGGTCGACGTCCCTTCATCCTACAATGCCCTACTGGGGCGACCTGGAATGGTCGTGCTCAGGTCGGTCCCGTCCCCATTGCATTTGGTCATTAAATTTCCCATGCCAAGAGGAGTAGGGGAGTGCCGAACCAATCAACTCGTCTCCCGAAGGTGTTATTCGACCGAGCTCGCGGACTACAAAAAGCTGGCCCAAGCATTACAGGTACGAGTCCAGGACCTACGGGACGACCCCAAGCAGCAAAGAGAAAAACCCGCCGAGGACTTAGTCCAGGTCCCTCTAGCGGATGAGAACCCAGAGAGAACGATCTAGATCGGATCATCACTTATAGATCCACAGAAGACGGAGCTAATAAGTTTCTTGAGGGCAAATGCCGACATTTTTGCCTGGTCCGCGGTCGATATGCCAGGAATCCCATGAGACGTGGCTCAGCACTGTTTGAATGTAGATCCTTGGCACCGGCCCATACAGCAGAAGAAGCGGACATTTGCAGCGTCGCGCCAACGCCTGATAGATGAAGAGGTGGGAAATTATTGGAAGCTGGATTCATCAAGGAGATACATTACCCAGAATGGCTTGCCAACGTCGTTATGGTCTCAAAGGCAGAAGACAAGTGGTGCATTTGCATTGATTTCACCGACCTCAACAAGGCATGCCCAAAAGACAGTTTTCCCCTTCCTTGCATCGATCAGCTCATCGATGCCACGGCCGGATATGCTCAGTTAAGCTTTATGGACGCCTATTCTGGCTACAACCAGATCCAGATGCATACGGCCGATGCGGAGAAGACGGCCTTTGTTACCAACCGAGGTCTATTTTGCTATGACGTAATGCCCTTCGGTCTTAAAAATGCTGGGGCCACATATCAACGGTTGGTCAACAAAATCTTTGCTGAGCAAATTGGAAGAAATGTGGAGGTCTATGTTGACGATATGCTGGTGAAGAGCCTGGTCGGGAAAGACCACGTAAGAGACTTGGAGGAGGCGTTCGAAGTGCTGCGAAAGCACAAGATGCGTCTCAATCCGGCCAAATGCACGTTCGGGGTCACCTCTGGGAAATTCCTCGGATTTATGGTATCTAGTCGTGGCATAGAAGCAAACCCTGTGAAAATCGCAGCCATCCTCGACATGCCCGCACCAACAAAGGTGAAGGAGGTGCAGGAGTTAACCGAAAGAGTGGCTGCCCTGAGCCGATTCATGTCTCGGTCGACGGATAAGTGTCTCCCCTTCTTCCAGACCATCAAGGGTAACAAGACCTTCCAATGGACGGCCGAATGCCAATAGGCGTTCTGGGCATTAAAAACATACTTGGCATCCCCTCCACTCTTGGTTAAGCCAGAAACTAGGGACACCTTGGAATTGTACTTGGCAGTATCTCCGAAGGCAGAAAGCGTGGTGCTCATCAAAGATGTGGAGGGCATCCAGCGCCAAATTTACTATGTCAGCAAAATTTTGTTAGAGGCGAAAACTCGGTACAAATTTATCGAGAAAATCACTTTGGCCTTGGTAACATCTGCACGGAAGCTACGGCCGTACTTTCAAGCACACCATCACCGTTCTGACCGACCAGCCCCTCAAGAAAATCCTGTCAAAGCCAGATATCTCAGGTCGGGTGATTAATTGGGCAGTCGAATTGGGTGAATTCGATCTCAGCTACAAGCCCCGCACGGCCATCAAGGCTCAAGCCTTGGCCGACTTCCTTATTGAATCATCCCCCCAAGGAGAAGCCGGGGAAGCCATGGATAACCAAGTCCTAGAGAACACCTCGCAGCCATGGACCCTGTTCGTCGATGGAGCCTCCAACAAGACTCAGTGTGGTGCCGGATTCATTCTTACCAGCCTAGAAGGATTCCAAATTCGGTATGCCCTTCGGTTCATGTTTCAAGTATCCAACAATGCGGCCGAGTACGAGGCACTGATTGCTGGACTCCGCCTAGCGAAAGCGGTAATGGCAAAGAGGGTTGAGGCATCCAGCGACTCTCAGTTAGTGGTGAGACAAGTAAACGGGGAGTACGAGGCCAAGAAGGTGAGCATGTCCGCATATTTGAAGAAAGTCCAAGAGGCCGCATCGGCCTTTGAGTATTTCACACTGCGCCACATTCCCCGAGATCAGAACACCCTGGCCGACTCTCTGTCGAAACTGGCCACTTCGAACTTGAATGATTTAGACCACTCGGTGTATACTGAAGTCTTGAAGCACTCAGCCGTGGATCAAAATTGCAAAGCAATATTACCAAGAGCATCGGAACCACCCTGGATCGACCTAATTTTTTCATTTCTTCAAGAGGGAAAGTTACCAGAAGACAAAAAGGAAGCCAGGAGAATACAATCAAAGGCCATTCACTACGTGGTAGAAGGTGACATTTTGTACAAGAAAGCTTTCACGTTCCCCCTACTACGGTGTCTCCGTCCGTCAGAAGCAGCGCTGGCCATACAGGAGGTCCACGAAGGTATTTGCGGCGCACATCAGGGGGGAGTCCTCGCTCACAAGATTTTACGCTAGGGATATTATTGGCCACAGATGATCAAGGAATGCATTGACTATGTCAAAAAAATGTGGAAAATGCCAGATGTATGCACCGGTCCCTCACCTGCCGACTGCCCCCTGAGGTCAATAGAAGCGGCTCCGATCCCCTTCGCCACTTGGGGAATGGACATCATGGGTCCATTTCCCTTTGCTCGCTATCAGAGAAAGTTTGTAATAGTCGCGGTGGACTACTTCACTAAGTGGCAGAAGCAGAGGCGGTGTCCAGTATACCTTAGGGCACCATCCGTGAATTTTTCAAAAAGTCGATCGTATATCGCTATGGTGTTCCCAAGGTGCTCATCACGGACAATGGAAAACAATTTGATAACAAGGCCTTTGCTGCATTTTGCGAGGAACACCGTATCGATCATCGGCGAGGCACAGTCAAGCACCCCCAAACTAGCAGGCAAACCGAGACAACCAACAAAATTTTGCTGAAAGGGATCAAGTCTCGATTAGATGGGGCTAAAGGTCGTTGGTTAGACGAACTACTGCATATTATGTGGGTAGAACGCACAACACCAAAAATGGAAATAGGAGAATCTCTGTTTCGGCTTGCCTTTGGCACGGAGGCGGTTGTGCCTTTAGAATTTAGGCTCAGCTCGCACAGAATCACCAACTATGACCCTCTCTCAAACGAAGAAGGGTTGCGCGTAAACTTGGACCTGCTGGAGGACGTAAGAGACCAAGCCCAGATCCAGATAGCTGCCCACCAACAGCAAGTGGCCCGGCATTACAACAAGAGGGTGTGTCAACGATCGTTTAAAGTAGGGGACCTTGTCCTCCGAAGGACCATCGCATCAGACCCCACCAATCAAGGCAAGCTGGCTCCCAACTGGGAAGGGCCCTATCAGGTTACAGTGGCACTCAGGAATGGTGCGTATCACCTAGTCGACATGGATGGAAAATCCCTCCCTAGGGCATGGAACACAGAGCATCTCCGCAAGTTTTACCAGTGAATTTTTTCAAAGATTGTAATTTGGCCATTGCGGCCACCCATTCGATAATGAAAATCTTCATTTGGCTTCTACTCCATTTGGCTTCTACTCCTGTCTCGAAACCAACAAACCTTAAAGCTATAACAAATTGCAAAAGTGGGATCCATGCGATCAAGAGTTCATTAGAACAGACTTGGCCGAGGAGGATAGATCAGCTCCGAGCCCAACTGAGACCCATGCGGCCAAGAGTTCATTAGAACGGACTTGGCCGAGGAGGGTAGATCAGCTCTGAGCTCAAATGAGACCCATGCGGCCAAGAGTGCATTAGAATGGACTTGGCCGAGGAGGGTAGATAAGCTCCGAGCTCAAATGAGACCCATGCGGCCAAGAGTTCATTAGAACAGACTTGGCCGAGGAGGGTAGATCGGCTCCGAGCCCAACTGAGACCCATGCGGCCAAGAGTTCATTAGAACTCCGAGCCCAACTGAGACCCATGCGGCCAAGAGTTCATTAGAACAGACTTGGGCGAGGAGGGTAGATCAGCTCTGAGCTCAAATGAGACCCCTGTGGCCAAGAGTTCATTAGAACAGACTTGGCCGAGGAAGGTAGATCGGCTCCAAGCTCAATTAAGACCCATGCAGCCAAATGTTCATTAGATCAGACTTGGCCGAGGAGGGTAGATCGACCCGAGGTGAATTGAGACCCATATGGCCCAAAGAGTTCACCAACTAGGGAACACATTGGGCCGAGGAGGGTAGACAACCAAGAGTTAGTTAGAATCTTGACAAACTCGCATCGGCATACCACGTCGAGACAACCAAGAGTTAGAATCTTGATAAACTCGCATCGGCATACCACGTCAGCATACAGTTAGTTAACTTCTTTACGTCGGATATAATCAAAGGAAATAAATGAAAGATAACACTTTTTTCACATCGGGCACCAGTTCAAATCACAGCAACAGAATTCAAGTTAAAGGCGTTCTAACATTCATGAACTGGGACTCCCCTTACAACAGACATTGGGGCACCCCGTTGGAACAAAAAAAAAAAGTTACAAAAATTTTATGTTACAGGGGCGCGGGTCGACTGGTCTTGGGGAATCGCCCTGCTGCTTCCTCCTTCGTCAGTGTTCCGGTCAGGGGGACCCCCGGGAGTGCGAAGAGAAACCGCATGTAAGACCCGTGTCAATCTAACCCGGTCTTACCACCTTGAACCGGGTTTACCCATCATGGTCGAGTCAAATGGACCAAGGGCATGAAGGAGATCGAGATCCCAGGTATGAAATCGACCCAAAACACTTAACTGGGGGGGGGGCGCCCGCGGAGGGGGGGGCGGCCCCCCCAGCGGCCCGGTTTTGAGGGAGGGGTCGGACAGCTTAAGACCCTAGGGTCGGCCGGGATCATCGACCCTCGGACCTGAAATTAGGAAATTTCCTAATTTTCGGTTGGGATTCTTTCCAAATCTCAATGGGATTATTATAGGACATTCCTAGTCTATTTAAAGGGCGTCCCTAAGCCACTTTCACTCCTTTCACAACCCTAATTGAATTGAGAGAAAGAGAGAAGAAGGAAAAGAGAGGAAGAAAGGAGGCTAGGAGGAAGGCTCAGCAAAAGGAGAAGAAATTGCGGGAGAGTGGCCGGAGTCTCATTCATAGGTTATGGCATAGGGAGATTGAGGGAGGATCCTCCATCCTTCAGAATGGAAAACCAAGAGGTTTTAAAAAAAAATTTTAAAGTTTTTTAAAATTTTTTTAAAAAAAAAAAAGATTTTTTTTTAAATGGAAAAAAAAAAAAAAAAAAACAAAAAAAAAAAAAAGGGGAAAAAAAGGGGAATGGGACGAGAGGGCACCAAGGGTGGGCCGGGGGTGGGAGGACCATCCTTCCCTTTTTTTTTTCTACTTTCGATTTTCAGAAAAGAGAAAAAGAGGGAGGGGGGGGGGGGCGGATACAAACCCACCCGCCCCCCCACCCGACCCCCGTTGCTTTTAACATGTCGAAGGATTATTCTAATTAAATTCTTTTTTTTGGCATCATCCAAACTTGGAAAAGTATCTATTAGCAAGCTAAGGTGAGGAACCTTAACCCCAAACTAAATCGGGTAATAATAAAGTTTTTTCTTGAGTCCTATTCCAGTTTGATTCATGCGAAATGTTTAATTGCGCCACAATATTTCTATTACTTGTTCATGCATATTTACTTTATTGTTTATAACATGATGATGATGATGATGATAGGAATAGGCATATGCTTGTATGTGTGTGGTTGATGTGCTTGATGGCGGGGGGGATCGGGAGGTGTGATGGAGAGCGAATAACTCCTACCTTTGGGCGGGTCTCGGAGCTCCTTGTGCATTGACATCGTCGTGCGCCATTACTAGCGGGACTATTGTCCTAGGGTTTCGGGGGGGGAGGGGTCCGGTCCTTGTGCTCTCCGACTCTAGGGGGGGCCTTAGCTCTATCTCTATGGGCATTCGGGGTGCAGCTCGAGTCCAATTTGAAGCCCTCGCTAACGAGGGGCTTACGTGTTGGTATAGCATTACCTCCCCATCCCGATAAATGTTAACCTTGAAGTCCTCCGTTAACCTTTGATCACCCAACCTTTCTATTGCACATTGCAAACTATAAACCAAGACCAAAGATATAAAATTTTTTTGCATGCATATGTATTGTTGCATTGTTTTGGCTACTCACGAGCCGTGTTGTGTGCTCACCCTCGGCGTCGAATATTTTTAGTTGATGATGCGGGGATATACGGTTGAAGATTATATGAACCGTCGGCGTATGGAAACGGTTGGGGTGGGGGGGGGGGGGGGGGGGGGGGTCAAGAGGCTCCCTTTCGGGGGGGCCTGTGGGTTTGGTGGAGGGGGGGGGGGGATATTTTTGTAGGTTTCTTTATTGGATTTATAAGGCATGTATTTGGTAATTAAATATTTATGTCTCGGGTTAAACCCGAATAATTTGCTATTATTTATGGATATCATTTTAGTTCTCGGTTCATATTATGTGGAATTGGGGTGTGACATCGCAGGTAGAGCCGTTCCGTCCTGGGGGGTGGCCGGAGTCTCATCGTCAGCATAGGGAGATGGGGGAGGATCCTCTCCTTCAAAAACATCTTTTAACTATCGAAGGATGTCGGCATCATCCACCTCGGGTATTTCAATTTCCATCGGTGCTCGGGGCCGGCATCGGGAATAATCTACCCGGGGGGGTTCTCATCCTTCCACGGGTGAAGCTCACGAAGAGAGTACCTCCCCACCAATTCCTGGCGCTCCGCCCGGGCCCCGGGCAAGGGATCGGGTCTTCAGGGAAGGCATCCTTAAACTTCACCCTCGCTCCACGTTCCAAGGATGACCGGGCGTCTTCCCTCTGCTCTTCAGCCGCATGAAGCTTGCAGTCTGTATCGGCCATGTCTTTGGCTGTTTTCTCGGCGCGGTGCTTCAAGGTTTCCATGTACCCACCGAGCTATGCCAATACAACAATCATGAATCAGACATGTAACCGAGTAAAAAAAAAAGGAAAAAAAAAAGAGAGGAGAAAGGACGATACGAAGTGCAACTTACCGCCGCGGCCAAGGTGTCCGCACCAGATATTAGAGATGGTGTGGGTAGCTCTTCTACCAGTGCCCGATCCCTAGGCAGAATGGCCCCCTTCATAAGCTCTCGGGCGGCGCGGATATCGCCCATCGCCGTGTCGTCCACAGTCAGGGCCTAGTTGGGCCGGAAGGCCCGCTCATCGCCCGTCTTGTTCTGAGGTGATGGGCCCATGAGTGGAATGAGCCGCACATCGCTCACCACTCCCCCCTGCCCCATGATCACCCTTGGCTTAGCAGATGGCGAGGCGGATCGTTGCTGTGGACGCACTGGGGTCGTAATCCTAGCCCCACTGGTCCCCGTAGTCTCACCAAGAGCGAGAACGGCCCCAGGCGCGGCCACATCGGTCCCCTTTCTTGAAAAGTCAAGAGAACGGTATCGAGGAATCAGAGGCATGACATAGACACAAGCGGCCTCGCCCAATGCGGAGTCAGGGGAAAGCTTACGTGATCTCTTGGATGGTTTCCGTGCCGCATCCCCTCCCCACTCCGATGGTCCGCCGATGCCTTCGTCACTTGTTCGTCTTGGACCTTCTTTGCCGCGGCCTCCTTCTTGGCAGCTTCCTTCCTCTTCAGCTCTATCAGGTACTCCTTGGAAAGCATCACTGCAACATACAAAAATAGAATCAGCCGAAGTTAGTAGGTCGACGTTGGCAAGCGTATGTAAGAAATACTCACACAATCGGTTTTCATATAACACAAGAGGGTCCCTCAGGTCGGCCACTCGGATGGGGGCCCTTCGGATTGACGAGCGCGGCGCAGCAGCTCGAACTCTTCGAGCAGCAGGGGCACGTCCATGTTGAGGGTCTCCGCGTCCAACTTCTTCCATACATTCTCCAAGATTACATTTTCACCTCGGATATAGAAGAACTTGTTCTTCCAAAGCTTTATCGAGGTCGACTTATCTGCCAAAAGATCACCGTAGTCGGGCTTCTTAGCAAAGTAATACCACCCCGTCTTACAGTAATCGTTGAAGGTGAACATAGCTCGGAACATGTTGAGGGTCGGCCTATGCCCAAGATTCCAGAAGTAGATGATGAAGGCGATCATGTTTTTCCAGGAGTTTGGCGTCAGCTGGATCGGTGCCACCTAGTAATAGTTCAAAATCTCGGTCACAAACCATGGTACCGGCACGCAGAATCCGGCCTTGAACATTTCGATGTTGACGCACAGCTCGGACCGACGGCTCTAGCAAGCCCGCTCCGCCGTAGCGGGCAACCTGATTTTCACATCGTCTAGAATTTGATACCGTTCACGTAGGCTACCAAATTCAGCCTCGGACAGAAGACAGATCTCATCCCTAGCATCAAATTCAGGGGGAGCGTCAGCCTCCTCTCGGTCCTGAATTAGGACCTCGGACCCGGTCTCGTGTGTCGAGACCCCCGCTAAAAGCTCGTACCGAGACATGCCTGATGTCGTCTCGGACCGACTATGTTCAACAGACTCTTCCGTTCTCAGTTCGGTTTCGGGACCGCCCTCGGTTACCCATTCAACATCCCCACTGCTTGAGGACGTGCTTGTAGCCGACCCACTGCCAGACGAAGTCGAGCTGCTACTGGGAGACGACCCCACAGTCTCGATGTCCACTTCTACCTCGGCCTCCCTACCCTCGTCTGCCATAGTTAAGAAAAGAAGATTAAGAATAAAATTACTGATTCCGAGGTGACAAAGGTCCAGGGCCGATCTGATATCAACAAGTCGATGAAGCCGAGCCGATGTCAATAGCCGATGTGAGCAGTAAATTCTCCATAGTAAAAACTTCGAGTGAGGGCCCTCAGTACCCCACCACCCCTTTATATATAAACATTATCTCCGGCTTTCCACGTGGCACCTCACCATTGGCCTGTCGCGACTGTGCATTTATGACCGACTAGTCTTCTGGGTCCGTCGACCGGGTCCCGCCTTGCGGTACCCATGTCTCCGGCCCGAATCCATGACCGGACCCAGACCCACATCGGCCAGGCCACATCAGACTGCGCACATCGGCAAATTCCCACACAAAACGAACTAAGTGTGGCGTTCACTTCTGTCAAGTAGTGTCGGGTCCATACGTGAAGGACTCAGAATAGAACGGCTCGGTAGGACCTTCGTAAGAAGGCCGATGTGTATTGGCCGCGGTGCCCACATCGGTCAAATCACCATGGATCACGTGACAGCCCCGTGACCGGCTCAGTAGGACCTTCTCAGGAAGGCCGATGTGAATTGACCGCGGTGCCCAAATCGGTCAAACCACGGATCACGTGACAGCACCGTGACCGGCTGGGTAGGATCCTCCCAAGAAGGCCGATGTATATTGGCCGCGGTGCCCACATCGGTCAAATCACCACGGATCACGTGACAGCCCTGTGACCGGCTCGGTATTACCTTCGCAAAAAGGCCAATGTGTATTGGCCGCGGTGCCCACATCAATCAAATCACCACAGATCACGTGACAGCACTATGACCAGCTCGGTAGGATCCTCCCAAGAAGGCCGATGTGTATTGGCCGTAGTGCTCACATCGGTCAAATCACCATGGATCATGTGACAACACCATGACCGGCTCGGTAGGATCCTCCCAAGAAGGCCGATATGTATTGGCCGTAGTGCCCACATTGGTCAAATCACCATGGATCACGTGACAGCCCCGTGACCGGCTCGGTAGGACCTTCGCAAGAAGGCCAATGTGTATTGGCCGCGGTGCCCACATCGCTCAAATCACCACGGATCACGTGACAGCCCCGTGACAGCCTCGGTAGGACCTTCTCAGGAAGGCCGATGTGTATTGGCTGCAGTACCCACATATGTCAAATCACCACGGATCATGTGACAGCACCATGACTGGCTCGGTAAGATCCTCTCAGGAAGGCCGATGTGAATTCCCCGCGGTGCCCACATCGGTCAAATCACCACGGATCACGTGACAGAACCGTGACCGGCTCAGTAGGATCCTCCCAAGAAGGCCGATGTGTATTGGCCGTGGTGCCCACATCGGTCAAATCACCATGGATCACGTGACAGCCCAGTGACCGGCTCGGTAGGACCCTCCCAAGAAGGCCGATGTGAATTGGCCGCGGTGCCCACATCGGTCATCTTACATCGGTCATTTCACATCGTCCATATCATATTTGCATTGGCCGAGGTGATTGAGCCACAGTGCCCACCTCGGTGCTCACCCCCAAACTACCAGATCCACATCAGTCTCCGATAGAGCAAACACCATAACAGCACCTGCCCCATATTAACAGGAAGGTATGCACAAGCCGAAACTTACGGATTCAGCGGAGCAACGAGGCAAGTTGTTGGGGGGAGGTTTGGTCAGTCTTTTTTGCTCAGCCGAACCCTACAGATTCAGCAGGGCAACGAGGTAAGTGTTAGGAAATTACGCCACGCTATCAATACAACCTCGACACGTAGGACTCGACCAACATGCCACGTGGAGATCTCCGATTTGACACCAAGAAAGCATCTTTGCGAACTCAAACGCAAGAGCAAAGGGCAAAAGCGGTATTTTGGAAATATACACTATTCACTATAAATAGGGAAAATCCCAAGATTTCAAGTAACACAACATTTATTACTCATTTACTCATCCTTGGGATTATCGCTTTGACACTTAGGACGAAGAATCTCTCACCTACCCCACATACATTTAAATACTATTGTGGGCTCGACACCGAGCCCATCGACTGTTCACAGAGCCCTAACTTTGGCATTGGAGTGGATACGGGGCCATAGGCCCGCCTCCTCCCCTTTTCTTTTCTTGTCTTGCAGGTCTAGTCAGCTTGGTGGGCCTACGAGACGGATTAGGGCCGAAACAATATGCAGACGAGAATTATAAAGCAAAACCTTGTCGCCAGGGGTAAAAGACTTCTGAAGGATATGTCTGTCATGATAAGCCTTGGTCTTGTCTTTATAGATGCGGGCACTGTCGTAGGCATCATTTCTCAATTCATCCTACTCAGAGAGCTGGAGTCCTCTATGAGTACTAGCATCTGACAAATCAAAATTTAATTTCTTAATTGCCCAAAATGTCAGATGTTCCAATTCGACTGGTAGATGGCAGGCTTTTCCATACACCAGACGGTAAGGGGACTGACCAAGAATGGTCTTGAAAGCAGTTCTATAAGCCCACAAAGCATCTATGAGGCGAATGGACCAATCCTTACGAGTAGGATTGACAGTTTTTCCCAAAACTTGCTTGATTTGTCGATTGGACACTTCAACCTGTCCACTAGTTTGAGGGTGGTAAGGGGTTGTCAATTTATGGGTAATACCATATTTTCGAGCAAGGACCTCAAATGGTTTGTTACAGAAGTGTTTTCCCCTATCGCTAATGATAGCTCGAGGGGTACCAAATCGGGAGAATATATTCTCCTTTAAAAATTTAATGACTACCTTGTGGTCATTGGTCTTAGTACCAACAGCTTCTATCCATTTGGACACGTAGTCCACAGCTAACAAGATATACTCATTCCCAAATGACTTTGGGAACGGACCCATAAAATCGACACCCAAACATCAAAAAATTCAACCACTAGAATTGGGTTTAGTGGCATCATATTCTGCTTGGTAATGCGGCCTAAAGACTGACAAGAAGGGCATGCCTTACAGTAATTAAAGGCATCCTTAAAAAGACTAGGCCAGTAGAATCCAGACTGTAAAACCTTGGCTGCGGTCTTATTTGGCCCAAAGTGGTCACCACACGCCTAATCATGACAATAAGACAACACAGATTGCTGTTCATGGTCAGGTACACATCTCCTGATAATCTGATCAGGGCAAGTCTTGAACAGATATGGATCGTCCCAAAAATAGTACTTGACTTGGGAATGAAATCTATACCTATCCTGGGCAGACCAATGGGAAGGGGTCGCATCCTTTACCAAGTAATTTACAATATCAGTGAACCAATGTTCACTAGATACTGCAAACAACTGCTCATCTAGGAAAGACTCGTTGACTGGTGAATCGACAGTCAAAGAATTAGGTAGTCGGGATAAGTGGTAAGCAACCAGATTTTCTATTCCTGGTTTATCCCTAATCTCTAAGTCAAACTCTTGTAAAAGCAAAACCCATCTAATGAGACGAGCTTTGGCATCCTTTTTCTGCAAGAGATGCTTGAGAGCGGCATGATCCGTATACACAATGACATGGGATCCTATCAAGTAGGCACAAAATTTCTCTAAAGCGAATACAATAGCTAAGAATTCCTTTTCAGTGGTGGTGTAATTAAGTTGTGCATCGTTTAAAGTCCTACTTGCATAACAAATTACATGGGGTAACTTATTGATCCGTTGCCCAAGGACAGCTCCTAATGCAAAATCAGAAGCATCACACATAAGCTCAAGGGGCTCCGTCCATGTGGGTGCCTGAATAATGGGGGCAGTGGTCAAAATCTTTTTGAGTTGATTAAAACTCTCAAGACAGGCATCATTAAAATCAAAGAGCTGGTCTTTAGCAAGCAAAGAGGTGAGAGGACGAGCAATTTGACTAAAATATTTAATGAACCTCCGATAGAAACCGACATGTCCTAGAAAGGAGTGAATGTCTTTAACAGATTTGGGAACAGGTAGTTTTTCAATCAATTCTACTTTGGCTCTGTCAACCATGATCCCATCTTTGGAAATGATGTGACCCAACATTTTGCCCTGTTTTACCATGAAGTGACATTTCTCCCAATTTAAAACTAAATCTTTCTCCGTACACCTGACAAGAACTAAGGAAAGATTATGTAGGCAATCAGAAAAAGTAAACCCATGCATAGAAAAATCATCCATGAATACTTCTAAATATTGCTCTACCATATCTGAGAAGATGCTCATCATGCACCTTTGAAAAGTGGCAGGGGCATTGCATAGCCCAAAAGGCATGCGCCTGTAAGCATAGGTTCCGTAGGGGCATGTGAAAGTGGTCTTGTGTTGGTCTCTAAGGCAACGGGGATTTGATTGTAACCGGAGTATCCATCTAAGAAGAAATAGTATTCATGTCCGGACAACCTCTCTAACATTTGATCAATGAAAGGCAAAGGGAAGTGATCCTTCCACGTTGCCATATTCAGCTTTCTGTAGTCTATGCAAACTCTCCATCCTGTTTGGATACGGGTTGAAATCAATTCATGGTCAGCATTAGCAACTACAGTGACTCCTGACTTCTTTGGTACCACATGTACCGGACTTACCCACTCACTGTCAGATATGGGATATATGATCCCATGAGCTAAGCACTTTAGAATCTCTTTCTTAATGGCTTCCTTCATCACAGGATTTGCCCGTCTCTGAGGTTCCCTTGAGGGCTTGGTATCTTCCTTAAGGTGTATATGATGCTGAACAATAGACGGACTAATACCTTTGATGTCAGCCACAATCCAACCTAAGGCTTCTTTATGATTTTGTAAGAGTTTGACTAACTCTTCTTCCTGATTAGAAGTCAAATCAGATGCAATAATAACAGGAAGAGTTTGGTCAGGTCCTAGGAAGGCATACTTCAGAGTGGTTGGTAACTCCTTTAATTCTAAGCTATGTGGTTCAACCATTGAGGACTTGGGATTGAAAGTGGATAGAGGTCCTAGAGGTTCCATAGGTGTGTGGATACTCCATGCCTCTGATGAGAAAACATCATCTACTCCTCCCAACTCTTCCATACACTGCAAGAATTCCGTGACAAAGTCAATGTCAAAAGTGGTCTCTACATGGTCAGGGAATTCTTGGAGCATATGTACTTCCTCATTCGATTGCTTACCTAGTCTAAATACATTTAAATCAACAATTTGGTTACCAAATGACAGTTTCATGAGACCGTTCCTGCAATTTATCGGTGCATTGCTTGTAGCCAGAAACGGTCTCCCTAAAATGATGGGGATTTAATCCCTATTGGAGACATGATGTATTTCTAAAACAATAAAATCCACAGGAAAAAGAAATTCTCCTACCTTTAACAAAACATCCTCTACCATTCCTTTAGGATTTTTTACAGAGCGATCAACTAGTTGAAGTGAGATGGACGTTGGTTTCAGCTTTTCCAATCCTAATTGTTGGTAAACATGGTAAGGTAGAAGATTCACACTTGCACCTAAGTCTAGCAGAGCATGATCAATAAAAGTGTTGCGTATGATGCAAGAGATGGTAGGACAGCCAGGGTCCTTGTATTTGGCTGCCACAGTATGGTTCAGAAGGGAACTTAAATGTGCAGCCAAGAATACCTTTTTAGGAATTTGACTAATCCTCTTTTGTGTGCATAAGTCTTTAAGGACTTTTACATAAATAGAAATTTGGCCAATTGCATCCAAAAGTGGGATATTCAATTCTACCTGTTTGAAGACCTCTAAAATTTTATTAACTAAAACAGTCTTCTTTTGGTTTACCAACCTATTAGGGAATGGAGCTGGTGGGGTAAAAACTCTGTCTGGGATAGTCTCTTTGGGTCTTTCAGGTACATCAGACGAACCTGAAGAAAGAGACTCAGTAGCTGCCTCAGATTGGGTAACATTAACAGGAGCAACTGTAGGTTTGTTCTTTGGTGCTACATCTCGTAGGTACTCTTGGCCACTCCGTAATGCATGGACTGCATTGCATTGTTTGGAGGACCCTGATTGACTCTCTATGCCATTCACTTGAGGGTTTGACCTATTTGGTTATGGGTGATGGCGTGGGTTGGTCTCTGGTTGGCTGGGTAGAATACCCTTGTTCTTTTCACACATTAGGGTAACCAATTGGGTAAGTGTCCTCTCCATACTGGTATGCCCTGCCATTAGAACTGCCACATTCTTTTCCAACTCATTGAGTCTGGCTGGCTCACCTGTGTTAGAAAACCCAGGGGGGTTGCTGAAAATTACCTTTGGGAACAAAATTGGGTCTAGGGGGAGCATATGGCCTGGTGTGACTTGGAGGACCTTGATTTGGAAATTAAGGTGGGTCCACACGGTTCCCTTGGTTTCAGGAGAAATTTGGATGATTTCTCCATCCTGGGTTGTAAGTGTTGCTATACGAATTGTACAATGCACTTACATTAGCATTTTGAGAATTTTCCTATGAAGGGCATTCCTCTACTGTGTGTCCAGGAGTTTGACACCAGTTGCACATTAGGACTTGCTTTTGGATAGGGTCTTTAGGAACTAAAGCTTCTATCCTTTTGATAAGGCTATCTAAGTGTGCCTCCTTAGCTATTATGTCATCGACAAAGTAACCTTTACCTTTTTGGGCGAAATCTGTCTCCTGCATAGACTCCCATTCTCTTGTTTTTTCGGCGAGATCCGCCAAAAAGTTCCAAGCATCGTTAGCATCCTCATAGGAAGTGAATCCTTGAGGACACATAGACTCAAGCATTTGCTTGGTAGGAAATTCTATCCCCTCGTAAATAATTTGACAAAGTTGCCACGTTTCAATACCATGGTGAGGGCACTCTTGGAGTAAGCCTTGGAACCTCTCCATGAGTCGTGAAAAAGACTCATTTGACTCTTGTTTGAACCGCATTATATCCCCTCGAAGTTATTTGTCTTGTGAAGAGGAAAAAACTTTTTAAGGAATAACACAGTAAATTTATCTCATGATGTAATGGAATTTGTGGGAAGGCCATAAAGCCATTTTTTAGCTCCATCTTTGAGTGAAGAAGTGATGCACCTCAATTTGATAGCATCATCACTGAGCTGTTGCATTTTAATGAGGGCTCACACCTCCTCATACTCATGGAGGAACAAGTATGCATCATCTGAAGATAACCCATGAAAATGAGGAAGTATGGTAATGAATTGAGTTTTCAATTCATAGTTGTTGCCTGTGGTAGCTGGCAATTATGAAGATTGTGCTGCCCTAGCAGGGTAGAATCTATCCTTAAGTGTCATCTTTGGTTCAGCCGTTGTAAATGATGGGACTCTTACTAGACGATTGCTAGAATCACGAGTCCATACACTCATGCACAAAACTATTTCAAATGATAAAATTTTTTCTTTCTTTTTCCTCTAAATTCGATGCGAAAAGCTAGATTTTTTCGAATCAGGGTCAATGCAAACCTCCTGATGATCAATGGCTTATAGACCGGTTATATCCGTAATTACCTTGAGAAACAACGCAGTTACCGCCGAAGCTATTGGTCGTTATTCCTCTTGATAATTCGATAGCCAGTATCCCTTAACACCATATCATGGTCAGGATTGGACCGTCGATTGTACTGTTCCAACCTAATGAATTGAAGGTGCAAAGAAAGGCATAAAAACCAATGTAAACTTTTTGCATTTTTTTTTTTTAAATCACTTTGAACTCAATGAATTTTTTTTAAATCACTTTGAACTATTTAAAATAGAAAAATAACGGCTTGCCTCCCCGGCAACGGCGCCAAGAACTTGATGTAAATTAAATATGTATGTAACCGCAAGTGCATGGTATTATGCAGTAATGGGTCGATCTCAGGGAAGAATCGCTATTATCCTAACTCAAATAAGGCAAAGCGTACCAAAGGGATTTGATTGAATTAACACCCTAATCACTTCAAATAAAAATTAATCAAGCAATAAAAACAATAATAACCAATCATAACGGTACGAAAATTTACGAAACCACTAACCATAAAGTAACATAGATCTATTGCAAGAAAGGAACAAAATTAAAAATAAAAGAATGTAATAAAAACTTATCTCGATAGAAGATTTCTCTGTCGTTGCTCGTCATCTTGTTGTTACTCCAAGGCGATATGCAAACGATTACAAAGGGAGCTTTCTCCCCTAAATTAAATTAGAAGTGGGGTACAACCTATATTTATCTACCCTACTATAGAGTTCTAAATATGAAATTAAAACTTAAAAAAAATAAATAAATAAAAATAAACTTAAGCAAGAAGAACACAACTTGAAAAGAAAAAAATTAAGAATCTCAAACTCTCTCATAAATTCTCAAAACTAAAAAAAAACTCATAATAGAATTTTTGGATGGTTTTTCTATTGCTGAGCATCACATATATATATATATATATATATAAGTGAGTAAAGATCACAATCAATCTTTTCAATTGGATTACAAGAGATTTTGTGGAGATAATTTTGGTAACCAAATTCCAATCTTGTAGGTTCATTGTATGTGGACGATTCTTGAGTAGAAAAAATCTTGCACCAACTCATCATATCTTTAGCATCATTATCTCTTCTTGAAAACTTTCATAATCGATTGGAGCTTTCCATTCTTCCATGCCATGCCAGTCTTGTAAATTTGATTTCAAATAACTAAGGAATATTTTTTCAAGAGAATAGAATCTTTCACATGAGATTGGACTACTCTTTGACTTGGTCCAAGGCTGATCTTATACACAAAATTCATGGCTCTCCTCATAAAATTCATCTTATGCCCGACTGCTGAGTTAACTAGGTGAGTTAACTAGACAGGATCACCAAAAATTCATAAAATGATCTTTCCAAGCTCAAATTTCTCCATTCTTTCACCTACACCCAACAAAGATAAAATCAACATTAACTACCCGAGAAGCATCATAAATAGAATAAGAGATGTACATTTTACGCCTTAAATTCACACATAAAATGTGTTTATCAAATACAAAGCCACCCAAGAATTATTGGATAGAAATCCTCTCTTGCCGGGCCAGTGGACTGCCAGGGGTCAAATTTCAGCCGACACACATACCGATGTATTAGTATGCTTGCCGATTGAACTCCAGCCCTTGGATCAGCCATAGTTCCCACTTGTTGCAGGAGAGGATTTGGATCGAGAATTATTACACAGTACCACCAATATTTACATCACAATACCAAACCACAAATCAGCAAGAGGAATCAAGTTGGGGGCATTCGTTTTGTCACTTCAATGAGCTTCTTGGTCATCAATTTAGTAGATCAGCAAAAAAACATAAAAGCCACTCCAGAATTAGCACACACAGCACCATCAACATTTATAGCACAAAACAAAACCACATCAGCAAGAGGAATCAAGTTGCGGGCAATCATTTTTGTCACTTTAATGAGCTTCTTGGTCATCAATTCAGCCACGGGTTATGTTGATTCAGAGTAGACATGAAAGAAGGGCCAAAGTGATGGGCAGTTTTTTTTGGTGAAGTAATTAATCAGCATGATGGGCAGTTTTTTGGTGAAGTAATTAATCAGCTAATTGTTCAGTTAGGTTGGGAGATGGCTTTGAGTTTGGATTTTGGTTGTCCTTGGCCCATGATCATGGATTTTGTTCACTGTATTGGAACATGTATTGGTATCGCAATTGTTGGTATCAGATACGGATATTGGCCAATTTTTGTCAGGTATCGGCTATTATGTTAATGCGTCGATACCTTTTTGGTAGCAGTCAGGTATCGCTTAAAAATCTATTAGTATATGTCAAGTATCGATCAGTATCAGTACCTGTTGTTGCTAGAATTCGGGTTTGGGTCTTCCTCTGGGTCTAACCTGTAGACGACAAACAAAGCAAGGGGGTGGGGCTTGTTGCCCTGGGACCACTCCGATGCTTAAGTCAAGATACTAGGCCACAAATAATTAGGGATCAAACCTTTCAACAAGGGCGACTAGAAGAATAGTGTAAGCGGGGTAGGAAGTGTTATAATGGTAATAGTACCAAGATGAACTGGCCGAGGTAAGAGACAAGAGAGTTATGATGTATCAGTTCGGAGTGGGCCAAAGCTCGTTAAATATTCAAGTGATTTGACTTCGGTGGTTGCGCCTATTTATAGGGTCTCGAGGTGCTGATGTCATTGACTGCCTTTGGAGTACAATGCAGTATTCATGAAGGACCATTTTACCCCTATCTTGAGCAGGTATTAACGGATATGCCCCTAAGTATGATTCTTTGGTGGAATGACCTATTTGCCCTTGCTGTCTGACTACATCCACGTGGTGTGCTTTTACTGATTGTTGATCTTTACACCTAACATTGTCTCCTTGCTCGATTGGATCGTTAAGGTCTGACTGAGTAAGTAAAAAGGAAAAATTTTGTTGGTGTGGCACATACCTATTTATCCTTCGTAGACTTTTTAAGTTGATATTGTAGGGTTCCATATGCTAAGCAGCCTTCTCGGAAAGTTTTGGTCCAATATGGTAGGGAGGCCTCTTCGAGCATGGTGTTTTAGGCATGCTGAGGCAAACTCCTCGGTCGAGGTGCTTTGGTTATGTTGAGTTGTGTTCCTCGGTCGAGATGCCTCGGTCATGCCAAGCCAGATCCTTGGGGGGTCGCCTTGGCCTTTTTAGGGTTGGCCCATCAGTCGGGTGGTCTTTGGTCTTGCTGGGGTGGGCTCCTCGGTCGAGGTGTCTCAATCATGCTTAGATAAGCTTCTCAGTCGAGGTGTTTCAATTATGCTAAGACTGGCTCCTCGAGCCAGTTGCCTTGGCAATGTTGAGGTAGGTGGGCCAAGATTTAGTTTTCTAATGTGCTGGGGTTCGATCTACCCTCCTTGGTCAGTTTCCTTAGTCATGCCGAGGTAGGTGGGCTGAGCTTGAGCCTTCTGATGCGCCTTGGTTCAATCTACCTTTCTCAGGCCAGTTGCCTTCGTCATGCCAAAGTAAGTGGGCCAAGATTGAGTCTTCTAATGTGTTGGGGTTCGATCTACCCTCCCAAGGCCAGTTTCCTCGACAATGCCAAGGTAGGTGGGCGGAGCATCAGCCTTCTGATGTGCCTAGGATCAATCTACCCTTTTTGGTCTAGTTCCTGTGATCATACCGAGGTAAGTGGACCAAACTTGAGTCTTCTAATGTGCTGGAGTCCAATCTATCCTCCTCAAGCCCTTTGCCTTGGTCGTGCCGAGTTGAAGTGGCCGAAGCTTGCTGGCTGGTGCTTGAAGTCCTATATACCCTTCTTGAGTCCTTTTCTTTGGTGGTGCCAAGGTGAAGGAGCTGAAGTGGCCTGTTCGAGCAAGGTGGCTAGGCAAGGTAAGTCATGTATGGGAGATTGAATCTACCCTCATCAGGCCCTTTGCATCGGTAATGCCAAGATGAAAGGGCTGAAGCTTGCTGGCTAGTGCTTAAAGTCGAATATATCTCATTGAGCTCTTTCTCTCGGTTGTCAAGGTGAAGGGGCAGAAGTGGCTTGCTTGGGCAAGGTGGCTTGGGCATGCCGAGGTGAGTCTATATTGGAGATTGGATCTAGCCTCTTTGGGCCCTTTGCCTCGGTCCTGCCCAGTTGAAGGGGCCGAAGCTTGCTAGCTGGTGCTTGAAGTTTAACATTTGGGTTGGTCGGGTCGAGCTTAGGTATCCATTTTACCAGGATCTGCTCGGGTCAATGGATATTTCCTTGCTCTTATTCTTGACGAAACAACGATAGAAATGTGACATTTATGGCCATTTAATGTCTGGCTACTAAAGCCTCACCACGTGTTTTCGACAACTTTAGGGTCGAGGAGTCCGTGAGCAAGGGCTATATGTTACACCCCGTTCCTGACGTATCGGTATTATGGAATGCAACGGGATCTCCTCATCCTATTAGGACATAAGAAATCCCCTTCCAGGATCACATGTCACGGTTTTCCACATATCAACCCCAAAAAATACTTACAAAATTATCAAAGTAATTAAAACATCTACAATTAAACAATTTGTTAAAAATTAAGAGAGTAAAACATAGCGGAAGTCTTATAATTAAATATCAATTATTTAGCTTACATACTAGAGGTTCCAATTCCAAATTATCCAAGTTCCAAAATAAATAAAAACATTGTTTTAAAGTTTATCCAACTAATGAAATGTATCCCCATAAATATCAAAACCCAAAGTAAAATCATAAGCACTGCCCAATCCTATGAGCAATCTCTACAAAATGCTCTAAGGATCGCAAATGTCTTCTTCAGGCTCGCTGTCCTCATCATCCACACGGGAAGAAAAGCTGTCCGAAGAAATGAATGGAGAACCTGTAAGATCTAAAATAGTTTGTAAGCATAAGGGTAAGCTCAACCACCGAGCTTAGCAAGAAAACTAAAAGTGTAATAAGCAAATGCATGCAACTATCAACTACGGTCAGGTAAGATAACTGTATGTACTAGCTCAAGACAACTCATGCATGGAGTCTCCAGGCTGCATGGGTCTCCACTCAGAATGACGCTGCCTCACTCGGTGTACAGCAACATCCCCCATGTATGTGTTCGTCATTTTGGTCCGCACATGACCGCAACTCATCCCAAGTCCACCTTATGGCACTTCAGGAGGTGATAATCCCACTAGTTGACTCGTCCGTCCATCCATACTACGTTGGGTATGGGGAGCATCGCAGCTATATTCATACCACCCTTTATTGAACTCATGCCATTACATATCCTCCCAATGGCTAGGGGTATATTTATATGGGTGATTAATGTTCAACTAGTCATGTCCACCTAATTAGCCATATTATTGGACCGTAACATCCCCAAGCTTCCGACCCCGTCCAAACCCCCACATAGGACATCGTGACTTGGCTAAGTTACATGTGGTTAATGCAAAGTAGCGCTAGTAAGAAGTGGTGCAAGCATCCCATTCCACCTACCTTCCTCCTTACCGACTTAACCAGACATTATGAATCAATCATAAATCAGTCGCGTTCATGAGGTCACGAGTGTCCCATTCCACTCGTTCCCACCACTACATGGCACTGCTGATCCCAAATGCAAGGATGCATATGCATGTTCACACAAAACAGTATATTGGATGGCATGTTATCACACAAGTGCATATTATCAATCTCACACCATCACACAACATAATAAATAGAGAAACATACGCATCCAAAATGTTTAGTTCCCTTACTGAAAGCTTAAGGAGTAAACTCGATCAAAAAGCTTCCTATCAGAGTCTTCGAGTCTCTAAGAAAATCATATGTAGTATTATTCATTAATTTATCAGCTAACAAATTTATTCTAGCATTGCTTTGGGCTTATTATTCCAGTTTTTACAGTGTTATTCACTTATCTGATAATCCATGCCTATTGTCTACTGTCTATTATCATAACACAGCATTAAGTGTTAGTTATTAATTCCATCCATTACCGTTCGAGGTCTAAGGGTACTTTTAACCTTGAGATAGACCTACTGTCCATACGAGATAGGTCATGCATGGATTGGTACTCCACAAGATAGCACACTCGTTAGTCAGATTCCACCTTATAATAGTCTTAGTACTAAGAAGGATTTCTTCTTACGAGGTCTAGGGTATTCCAGCACCTTAACAGGGATCCTAGGGCTGAGTAGTAGCTACTGGCCGAGTACGGGAATGAGCTGCAGCCAAAATAGCATGCGGTTGGTGGCTGCAGCCGCACCTCACTAGGTGCTAGGCGTATGGCTGATGGTCGCTGTCGCATGCTTTTGCATGGTCGTGCGATGGCGCCAACACTTTTGGAGTGTTGTCCAGACCCTGTAGGTTGGGTTTAAGGCCTTAGATAGCAGAGGTGGTATGTGGTTGGTCGTTTTAGTGTGTAGACCAAAACCTACCTTTGACATACATGGAACACAAGGGGTTTCACTTCATAGAAATGTGATTACAGGGTTCTAAACCCTTAAACATGTCAAAATAAATTATGTAAAGCTATTGGCCAAGTTTGGCTGAGATCCAACAAGAAAATCACGTGTGACTGATGGCATCGATCGCACATTATGATTGGCAGGTCATGCGGCTGGTCTTTGCAACTGCACTTCAAAACGTGGCCAGATGTCCGCAATTTTTCTTTGGGATGTTGCCCAGATTTTTCTTAAGGTGATTAAGGAGTTTGGGCTCATGGTTCCATGTCTACATTACAGTTTAGGCACCGTTTCGATCCGAAAAATAGCCGAGGCACTGGATCTGACCTGTAAACCTTTGGATCCGATTCCAAGTCCTTCGAATCCATCTTTGGTTCATGATCCAGGTCTCCTAAGGTTACTCTAAGGTTTTCAACAGTCCATAAATAATTTACTTGATCCATTTGATTCATTATCGTCAACTTCTTGAGTAGCTCATATAGCACAAGGCTTCGCCATTATCAGTGATGGACATTCCTTCTTTTGATTCTATCATGAAGGAATACCATCACAGCATACAGAATTTTTAATGGCAAGGAGAAGCTTCATTATCACACCACCGTTAAACATCCCCACTATATCTTCATTATTCGATTTAAGGAGTGTCTACAGTCTAGCACAAGAAGAGATGATTACCTACAGTGATCTTCTTTGTCTTCAAGTTCTCTTGTAAGCCAATCGTCGTTCCAAAGGTACGTTTCTTCTCCTCTTCTCTTTCTCTCCTTTCTTCCTCTTTCTCTACGGTTTCTCTTCCAATCTGCTGGGCGGTATTGGGAGAAGAGTATTCTTCCTTCTCTTTTCCTCTCTTCTTTTCTCTCTTCTTCAGATTCGTGCATCAAATCTTTTCTCTAATCCTTCCTGGTCTTTGGTTTGCTTTGGTAGAGTGGATCCACATCAATGCCTAAAATGATAAGAGGGAGCACCCGAATGGAATGGAGAAGATCATCCTCTCTCTATTTCCATTCTCGGCTCAAGCATAGTCAGCCTACCATCAATAGAGTCAAGCACTATTGGCTTTCCATGCAGGGCGAAGATAACATTCTAATCTGCGGATCCCACAACCATTGGTCACCAACCCAGTTCGTGCACAGGGTGTGGCTGATGCGCAACCTCACCACCTCTTGTCCAGTTGGACCTCTATCTTTATTGGCCAGCTTAGGTGTGTTCGTGCTGGGCACCTAGTGGTCACGTTGGTTGGTTCCGAGACCTCTCAGAGTGTAATGTCTTGCATTATAATGACATAGGAGGTTCAAGAGAATGATTTTGTGTCACTCATGGGTATGTCATCATCTTTGGTCATGTCGGCCTGATACGCTTGCACATGGGAAGACTCGACACATGCCCAAAATGGTCAAACCATAACGGGGTTTGGGCATGGGTCTTACAACTCCACCCCCTTACAAAAATTTTGTCCTCGAAATTTAGGTGTAACTACGCCCTTTGTCATTGGGGTATTACTTATATATCATCCACTTTCTTTCCAATTAGATCCGTTGACCCTATGGTCCTTCTAAAGGACTCAGATTCCGAAAGGTTTTGCAATGTGAGTCCCTTGCCTTCTTGTTATACAATAGTAGAAGGTTCCACCATATACAATGAATCTGCCTAGGCTGGGGCAGTTAAGTTGTCAGGATGTAGGGTGTCACACCCCAATTCCGTAGTATTCAGAACGGTATGATGAACCGCTAATAAACCAACGGTTCAATCCAGGATCTCAAATAGGCTGTATCCATTAACTTAAACCATACACATCCACAACCATAATCAGAATAAATACACAATAGCGAAAGTCTTAATATTAAATGAACTGAGAATCTAATTGTGATAATCATAAATAAAATATCCAATTATGTTGTATCAATCGAGACATAAATAAATAAAATATCAAATTACATTTTCTTAATAGTTCAAATAAAAATCTAATCAAAAACGCATGAGTTGCACTCGCATGAGGAGTCATGCGTCTCCACTATATCTTCAGCCTCCATAGCAGCCACGTACCCGTACACAGAAGCATTCATATAATCTTCCACAGTGGTACCTGCATCATCAACTAAAAATATTCGAATTCGAAGAGGGTGAGCACACATCACGGCTCAGTGAGGAAACAAAACAATGCAACAAACATATGTATGCATTCAATTCATATTTGTGGTCTGGTATATAAGTTTACAATGTGCTGTAGAAAGGTTCGGTGACTGCCTCGCCACTATACACAGGGTGTGTAAGCCCACCAAATGGATCAAACACCGTTATCGTCCACATCCACCCCACCATGGAATAGAGATAGAGCTAAAGTGCTTAGGACCGCACCGCATCACACTTCCCCTGATGCTCTACCAATACCAACACGTAAGCCCCTATTGGAGAGGGCTTGCAAACTGGGCTCGCAACTAACCAATCCTAATGTCAAATAGTGTATCCAAGGCCTCACCCCAGCATCCCTCAATACATCCATAGAGATAGAGCTAAGGCCCCCCGACAGAGTCAGAGACTACGCGGTCCGAGACCACCTCCCCTGATGCCCTACGATGTAATAGTTCTGCTAAGGTAATGGCGATACGACGATGTCAGTGGACAAGACTTGAGTAGAGATAGGGCTAAAGTGCTTAGGACCGCACCGCATCACACTTCCCCTGATGCCCCACTCGCATCAAGTACACTAACCACACACAAACATTCATATGTCTATTCTTAGCATCATCATCATCATCATGTTGTAAATAAACTGAATTAAATATGCATGAACAGTAATAACATGAATAGTAGATGACATGTGATATGCACATTACAATCATATAATCAGAGAATCATACATGTGATTGGACTCAATAAACGAAAATAGTTTATTATTAGTCAATTAGTTTAGGTCTTGTTCCCTCACCTTTGCTTGAGTGTAAATCCTCTTTCAAACTTTAAGAATCACCTTTATATCAATAGGAAAACCTAACAAGTCGATAGATTTTAATTAGAATTCATTCCAATAATTTTAAGCTTGCTGTAAAGCTAGGGTCGCAGGATGGGTTAAGGTTGGGTTGCAGTTTCTGCGATCCCAGGGTATAGGGTCGATCCTAGGGTCAGTTGTCCCATCGACCCTAGGTGCGACCACAGCTTCCCTGGACTTCCTGGGAGCTAGGGGTCGATCCTGTGGTCTGGTAGGGTCGATTCCCAATTGACCCTACGTGTGACCGCACGTGGTTTGAGTTGACCTTTTCATTCCACAGTCTATTCTTTCATGTTTAGGTCCTTTGGCTTACTTTCACAGTCCATTCTATGCTTATTCTATGGCTTAAAACTCCAGGTTACTTCCTTACTTTGTCTACCATGATTCCCTCCATGGATTCCATTGAAATCTTCCCATGGATGGATGATTTGGGTTTCTCCTAGATCATACCCTCTTCATGAACTATTCTAAGGTCTTAAACAATTCATGGAAAGAATATCCATACCTGAGGTTTGCTGAGGTTCAGAGGTTTCTCTAAATTTTTCCTCTTTAGTCTTCTTCTCCAATTCTCCTTCTCTTCTCTTTCTCTCACTTTCAATTAGGGTTTCAAAAGGAGTAAAAGAGCCTAAGGGACGTCCTATTTATAGAGGAAAACCACCCAAAATAAGTCCCATTGAGATTAAGAAAGAATCCTCTTAAATTTAGGAAAGTTTCCTATTTACAGTTTCTATCGGTGATCCTAGGGTCGATGCTAGGGTCCCAGATCCCGTCGACCCTAGGGTTTCAGTTGTCCGACCCTAGGACTAAAAGTCATGGGTCTGACTTCCTGATGAGGTGGGGTCGACCCTACCTATTTAGGTATGCGACCCTACCCTCTATTTTACTGTTTTTGGGTCAGTTTCATACCTGATCTTGCTATTTCCCTTACGCACTTGGTCCATTTGGCTCGACCATGATAGGTAGACCTGGTACAAGGTGGTAAGACCGGTTAGTTCGATACGGGTCTTACAACTCCCCCCTGCTTATAAAAATTTTGTCCTCAAAATTTGTACATACCTTCCGAGTCGAATAGATGAGGGTATTACTTTCGCATAGCATTCTCTTCTTCCCATGTGATTTCTTTTATATCTCTGCTTCTCCAGGTGACCTTAACATAATAGATGTCACGGTTGCGTAGTCGTTGAACCTTTCAGCCGGTGATTTCAGTTGATCCTACTTCAAATGTCAAATCATCAGTCAATTCAAGTGGATCCACTGTCAAAACGTGCATTGGATCTCTGACGTACTTCTTCAATAAGGAGATATAAAATACATCATGCACACTTGACATAGATGGTGGTAGTGCTAACTAGTAAGCCACTTTTCCACGTTTGGCTAGAATTTCATATGGCC
The DNA here is from genome assembly GCA_028583415.1 of Protea cynaroides. Taxonomy (NCBI): domain Eukaryota; kingdom Viridiplantae; phylum Streptophyta; class Magnoliopsida; order Proteales; family Proteaceae; genus Protea; species Protea cynaroides. Next base: position 75,940,156 of record CM053268.1, read on the forward strand.
CGAGATATCTCGGACTAAATTTCCCTTTCTGTCCGAACTGTTTCAAACATAGGTGACACTTTGAGGAATACCTTAGCACCTATGACAAATTCAAGGTCTCGGCATCGAGTATCTGCATATTGCTTCTGACGATTCTGAGCCGTTCTCACTCTTTCCCTGATGATGTCTACCACTTGACAAGTCTCTTTAACAAATTCTGGTCCAACTATGCTATGTTCTCCAACTTCATTCCCAAACAAAGGAGTTCGATACTTTCAACCATACAATGCTTCATAGGGTGACATCTGTATAGTAGCCTGATAGCTGTTGTTATAAGCGAACTCGATCAATGGTAATTTTTCATCCCATGATCCTTTAAAATCAATTACACTGGCTCGGAGCATGTCTTCTAGAATCTGAATGGTACGCTCTGACTGTTCGTCTGTCTGAGAATGGAACGCAGTATTGAACTTCAATGTTGTACCCATAGCCTTTTGCAATCCTTCCCAAAACTTTGAAGTAAATCGTGGATCACTGTCGGACACAATGCTTTCAGGTACACCATGTAATATGACAATATTATCCACATACAACTTAGCTAACCTCTCCAGTGTATACTGAGGTCGTATAGCTATAAATCGAGCCATTTTAGTCAGGCGGTCTATAATCACCCAAACTGCGTCAACTACTCAGGGAGTCAATGGTAACCCGATGACGAAGTCCATAATGATGCCGTCCCATTTCCATGCTGGTTCCGATAATGGCTGTAACAGTCCTGCAGGTCTTTGTCGTTCAGCCTTCACTCTTTGACAATTTAGGCATTTAGACACGAACTTAGCTACATCTGCTTTCATTCCTCTCCACCAATATAATTTCTTAGATCATGATACATTTTTGTACTTCCAAGATGTATCGAATAGACGGTGGTATGGGCTTCCTTCATTAGTCGGTATTTAATGTCTAAACTTTCTGTTTTAGGTACACATACTCTTCCTTTGTACTTCAGTACCTTTTCATCGTCCAAGGCGAACTCAGGGATAGTCCTACCTTTTTCAATGTCCTCTTGTACCGTTCTTAGATAAGGGTCTGATTTAATAGCTGTTTTCACTTCATCAATTATATTAGGTACAATCTTCAATGTGGCAAACATACTTACAAATCGATGAATAAACCCTTGGTTAGTTGATTCACCCGGTGCATCTATCACAAACTGCTCATTACCGTAATTGAACACTTTTATGATAGTACACATTGCGGCAGTTGTGTTAACCTCTCCTTGAGATTTTATCATTGCCTTTCTACTCAGCGCGTCAGCAACCACATTAGCTTTTCCCGAATGATACTGGATATCACAATCATAGTCTTTCAATAGTTCCAACCATCTTCTTTGTCTCATATTCAATTCCTTTTGATTAAAGAGATAAGTAAGACTCTTATGATCTGATTTAATCTAAAATTTCTCTCCGTACAAGTAATGTCTCCATATCTTGACAACATGTACTACTGTCGCTAATTTCAAATCATGAGTGGGATAGTTCTTCTCATGTGTCTTCAATTGTCTTGAGGCTTAAGCAATTACTTGTTCTCCTTACATAAGTACACATCCTAATCCCAATCCTGACGCATCAGTGTACAAAATAAATGGCTGTCTTGGAATCGAAATGGTCAAGATCGGAGCAGATATCAATCTGGCCTTCAATGTTTGGAAACTCTTCTCGCATTTCTCAGTCCAAACAAATTTTTTGCCCTTCTTAGTCAAACTGGTGAGAGGTACGACAATTCGGGATTAGTCTTCCACAAATCGTTGATAATAACCAGCTAGACCCAGGAAACTTCTAATTTCTGCAACGCTCTTTGGTGCTTCCCACTTTACAATGGCTTCGATCTTGCTAGGATCCACTTTAATTCCTTCAACGGATACAACATGGCCTAGAAAAGCGACTTCATTTATCCAAAACTCACACTTTGTAAATTTGGCGTAAAGCTTCTCTTTCCGTAATTGCTGCAGAGCGGCGTTTAGATTCTTAATATGAGTTTCCTTGTCCTTGGAGTAGACCAATATATCATTGATGAATACAATAACCGCTGTATCCAACATATCGTAGAATACCTGGTTCATAAGTTCCATAAAAGTTGCTGGTGTGTTTGTCAATCCAAAAGACATGACCAAAAATTCATAATGTCCATATCTGGTCCTGAATGCTGTCTTGGGAATATCACCATCTTTGATCTTCAACTGATGGTAGCTTGATCGAAGATCGATTTTGGAGAACACTTTGGCACCTTGCAACTGATCGAACAAGTCATCGATCCGAGGCAATGGATATCGATTCTTGATTGTTAGCTTATTTAGTTCTCAGTAGTCTATACACAGTCGAACACTACCATCCTTCTTTTTTACGAATAATACTGGCGCTCCCCATGGTGATATGCTAGGTCGGATGTAACCCTTGTCCAGTAGTTCTTGTAGTTGTACTTTTAATTCCTTTAATTCAGTAGGAGCTATTCTATAAGGTGCTTTAGATACTGGTGCGGCTCCGGGTATAAGATCTATAATGAACTCTGTCGCTCAGTCGGGTGGTAGTCCTAGTAACTCTTCAGGAAATACATCTGGGAAGTCACGCACAACATCAATATCCTCCATTCGTAGTGCTTCCTTGGTAAGATTGACCACAGATACTAGATACCTAACTGCTCATTTCTCAAGGCACTTCCTAGCCTTTAATGCAGAGAGTATCTCCTAAGCCTGTGCTTATGGTGTTGTCTTTGTTTAGTAGCTTTCGTTTACGGGGAAGTTTGGTTCCCGCAAAACTGAACTCTGCTCCTTCCTTGTCTTTAAATGTCAGCTTCTTTTTGGCACATAATAGGTTTGCAGAATGCCGAGCTAACCAGTCCATTCCCAAGATGACGTCAAAGTCTGCCATCTCAAGTTGAATCAGGGTTGCATCTAAAGTTTTCTCGTCAATAAGGACTGGACATGGTCCATAACCTTTTTCTAATTCCACTTCTAATCCCATCGGCGATCTTACAAGAAATTTATAGTCTAACTTTTTGATGGGTATATTCAGCTTCTTTCCAAATGACACAGATATAAAAGAATGAGTAGCTCCTGAATTAAAGAGTATTCTGGCGGGAATGCCATTAATAGGTACGATACCTGTGATTTGTTTTTATTTAGTCTACATGTGCACACAATGTAACACAAAATGAAAAGATTCAGGTCATACCTGTGACCACATCAGATGATGCGGCAACATCCTCAGATGTAACAGCATAAACCTTTCCTTGCTGTAGCTGCTTCCTGGGTTTAGGACAATCCCTTGAAGAATGTCCTATTTGATTGCAGTTTTAGCATTTTACTCCTTCGTTATTTTGCTTTTGTTGCTGTTGAGCTGCTGGAGTAGTCTTGGCTGTAGCGTTAAAACCTTGAGTACGGAAGGGTTTGAATGTCTTGGTGTTTCCTCCGTTGTAAGAATTTCCATTTGGCCTTTTAATACCCCTGTTTTGAGCAAAATAGCTCTCTTTCTGGCTCGACTCTATTACTCGAGCAATTTGTACCGCTTCATTGTAGACTTTCTTCTCAAGTCCTAGTACATGTTCATGAATACTTCCCCTAAGTCCTATGACGAAGCTTCGGGTCTTTGTATCTTCCGCTTGCATACTGACTGGTGCAATGAAGAACAGCTCCTCATAACGCTGTTGGTATGCATCGATAGTCATCTGTCCCTGATACAAACTTTGGAACTCTTTCTCCATAGAATCTCTGAAACTTCTAGGGAAGTAATTCTCAAAGAATGCCTCCTTATATATATCCCAGGTCAGTTGGGCGTGCTTTGTCAACAGATACGTCCGTGTGGACTTCCACCAATGGTGTGCATCGCCCTTTAGCATAAATGTGGTGCACAACACTTTCTCCTCCTCATTCACTGTCATCATCATAAAATTTCTTTCCATTTCATCAACCCGGTGTGCTGGCCACAAAGGATCTGCTGGCTTACCATTAAATTCTTTGGGCTTCATCTTCAGGAAACGCTCGACCAGTCTGGAGTGGTCCAACTGATGAGGAACATAGGCCCCATACATAGGTGGTTGGTATTGATATCCACCTTGAGCTACTTCAGGGTTTTGTACTTGAGCCTGCATGATTGGTGTTTGAGGTGCGTGGGGTACCGTGTTACTTCCCCTAGTACAGTGCTTGCTTGTCCTGCTGGCATTGGTGTCGTCTGTGCAGCTGAAAAAGCCATGCCTATGGCAGCTTGCATAGTAGTTGTACATGTTGTATTTGCTGCAGTTGTTGTGCCAGATTCAATACGGCTGTAGCCAGGTCTATTGGTGGAGCTGGCAGGTTTGTAGAATTTGCCTGGCTGTGAGTTACTGGCTGTGCCACATTCGGATTACCCTGTACTTCCGGATTTTCATGGCCGCCTTCCTCCACAGGTGGTGGTGGTGGAATAGAGTTACGACTTTGTTTGGTCACTCTGTATCCAGCCATTATCTGCTCTGGTAGTGGTAATGCCTGAAAATCATAGAATACGTGAGGCAATCATCATATACTTCATTCTCATATTTAAATCCACTAGTCAATGATATTTTCAAAATTTTCAGATCATTCTTTCAAAATACTGTATTTTCCATCGTTGGGTCGATGGATGTCCGACCCTAGGGTATGCGACCCTGAGAACCACTGTTACTTACCGAGAGCCTAAGGTCGATGGTATGGTCGATGGATGTCCGACCCTAGGATCGACCCCTAGTTCTCTGTCAGATCACCGAGAGGCTAGGGTCGGTGAGGGGGTCGGAGGTAGGGTCACATGTCTTGGTCGAATTATGCGACCCTAGGACTAAAAATCAGGTTTTATTCCCGATTTTTGGAAACATTTCTCATTCTTTCTCCTCCTTTCCGACTCGGCCCGTTCCTCCGAGTTGCTACAGTGACAACTCCGACCCGTTGGTGATTTTTGCTTCTCTTTTCGACTTCTACTCCTTCTCTATAGGTATGTTCTCTATGGTTTCATGTTTTTAGGGTTTCTTAACTAAGTTTTTGCTTGTTTATATTGTTTTCTTCAAATTAAACTTTTATCAACCGTAAAAATTCAATTTTTATTGGGGGCTTTTGCTGTTGGTGACTCAATGGACGAAAGCCCTAAAAAAATATTCAAGTTTCATCGGTTGGTTATCGAGAAAGTTGAAAAATTCCAATTTGACCTAATTTGTCGATATTTTTGAATTTCTTGAAATTTCTTCAAATTCAATCTTCTGAGATGAAATGTCCAACTATATAACTTTTGCAGGATAGTTTAAAATCTATATAAGTCCTCCTGCCCATGTGTATGGGTGAAAAGTGAGGCTTTTGCCCAATTTATGCCCTTATAATGCCGAAATTTTTGGGTTTTTCATCTTTACTAAGCTATTATCTATTTTTCTTTGTTTTTTTTGTAGATAATATGGCTCGTACCAAAGTACCTAGGGTTCACGACCCAGTTCATTTCCGTTCTAACAAGGCCGAGGTGCAGTATGCCCGCTATGCTCGTAAGAAGGTAGAGGGAGGTCATCGTGTGAACTTGGCTAGCCTAGCCTTGTTTGATGTAGAGAGAGCCTTTAGTGACATGGGTTGGCTTCCCATGATCACCTACGATGCCTGTACCCGTCTGGATCTGGTGAGATAGTTCTATTGGAATCTCTAGGTGGTGGGAGATCACAATGACACTGAGCGGGGTAGGGAGCTCAGGATCACGAGCTATGTCAAGGGAGTAGAGATTTCCTTTGACTACCGGCAATTAACGGATCTCTTAGGAATTTCATATGACGACCCCTTGGTATACTGTGCCCCCAGAGAACCCCAGTTCTTTTCCTTGGAGATGAGGGCTGAGATAAACCGTCAGCTTATCAGAAAGGATCGTTGGGAGATGAAAGCGATCTACCTACGTCCAGAGCCTCGGGTGTACTGTAAGATCATTCAACACAACCTGATACCTCAGAGTGGACACTACGAGGATCTCCCAGTTTACCCAGTACTTGCTTTACTATATCGGCACTAGGCAGCCTATCTGCGTCCCTTATATTATTATGCGGACGATGATCAGTGCTAAGCTGCCTGGTCAGGTAGGCAACCTGCCTTATGGACGCCTGATCACTACATTGCTTACCCGCCTGGGTGTTGACTTATTGGACGAGAGGATTCAGGAGAAATCCTTCTCATCACCTTTGGATTGGGAGGCCATCTGTAAGATGGGCATGCGGGATTCTCAGGTCAGCGACGATGAGAGGAACGCTCTGGCGCATCCTCGTACTCGGGTGGAGATGGCAGACGCTGAGGCAGCAGCAGTAGCCGCTGGAGCAGGGGTTCATGGGGGTGCTGCTGGGGATGAGTATGGTTTGTACATGGATGTGGACTCCATACCTCCTCCATCACCTACACATACTACGGGAGCTGGTCCTTCACATGCAGCTGGTCCTTCACACCCAACTTCTGATGACATGATGGGGCTACTGCATGAGATTAAAGAGGCTCAGCGCATGTCTGATCTGAGGGTGGGAGAGCTTTTAGATGCTCACCGCGTGACTGATCTGAGAGTGGGAGAGCTTCTAGATGCTCAGTGCGTGACTGATCTGCGGGTTACTGATCTCACAGCTAGTCTTCAGAAGACCCAGACTCAGGTAGCTTGGTTGGCTAGAGTCTATGCTGAGGATTATGACAGAGACCGCGAGGCACCGCCTCCCCCATCACCTCCAGCTTCATGATGTATTTTTCTTTTATTTTTCTTTTGTACTACAGAGTAACTGTCCGGATTGTGGACTGTACTCCACTTTAGATATGTGTATATACGTTTGTTTTTCATTCGAGTGTATATGAACTTGTTTCTCATTTAATAGATGCATTATTCTCTTTCAAATTTTGTCTCAAACAACACAGGTGCTTATAGTGTGTTATTATTACAACTTTTAAATTTTATCCTATCTTAGTTCATAACTTTTGTGGTAGTATATTGGTTTAAAAGACAGGGCCTGAAAGCTCTGATACTAAGTTGTCACACCCCAATTCTGCACTATTCAGAACGGTGTGATGAACCGCTAATAAACCAACGGTTCAATCCATGATCTCAAATAGGCTGTGTCCATTAGCTTAAACCATACACATCCACAACTATAATCAGAATAAATACACAATAGCGGAAGTCTTAATATTAAATGAACTGAGAATCTAACTGTGATAATCATAAATAAAATATCCAATTATGTTGTATCAACCGAGACATAAATAAATAAAATATCAAATTACATTTCCTTAATAGTTCAAATAAAAATCTAATCGAAAATGCTTGAGTTGCACTCGCATGAAGAGTCATGCGTCTCCACTATATCTTCAGCCTCCATAGTAGCCACGTGCCCGTACGCAGAAGCATTCATATAATCTTCTACAGTGGTACCTACATCATCAACTAAAAATATTCAAATTCGAAGAGGGTAAGCACACATCACGGCTTAGTGAGCAAACAAAACAATGCAACAAATATATGCATGCATTCAATTCATATCTGTGGTCTGGTATATAAGTTTGCAATGTGCTATAGAAAGGTTCGGTGGCAGCCTTGCCTCTATACATAGGGTATGTAAGCCCACCCAACGGATCAAACACCATTGTCGTCCACATCCACTCCACCATGGAATAGAGATAGAGCTAAAGTGCTTAAGACCGCACCGCATCACACTTCCCCTGATGCTCTACCTATACCAACACGTAAGCCCCTGTTGGCAAGGGCTTGCAAACTGGGCTAGCAATTAACCAATCCTAATGTCAAATAGTGTATCCAAGGCCTCACCCCAGCATCCCTCAATACGTCCATAGAGATAGAGCTAAGGCCCCCCGACAGAGTCAGATACTACACGGTCTGAGACCACCTCCCCTGATGCCCTACGACGTAATAGTTCTGCTAAGATAATGGCAATATGACGATGTCAGTGGACAAGACTTGAGTAGAGATAGGGCTAAAGTCCTTAGGACCGCACCGCATCACACTTCCCTTGATGCCCCACTCGCATCAAGTACACTAACCACACACAAACATTCACATGCCTATTCCTAGCATCATCATCATCATCATGTTGTAAATAAATTGAATTAAATATGCATGAACAGTAATAACAGGAATAGTAGATAACATGTGATATGCACATTAAAATCATACAATCAGAGAATCATACATGGGATTGGACTCAATAAATGAAAACCGTTTATTATTAGCCAATTAGTTTAGGTCTTGTTCCCTCACCTTTGCTTGAGTGTAAATCCTCTTTCAAACTTTAAGAATCACCTTTATATCAATAGAAAAACCTTACAAGTCGATAGATTTTAATTAGAATTCATTCCAAAAATTTTAAACTTGTTCTAGAGCTAGGGTCGCAGGTGGGTCGCAGGTTGGGTTGCAAGTTTCTGCGACCCCAGGGTATAGGGTCGATCCTAGGGTCGGTTGTCCCATCGACCCTAGGTGCGACCGCAACTTCCCTGGACTTCCCGGGAGCTAGGGGTCGATCCTGTGGTCTGGTAGGGTCGATTCCCAATCGACCCTACGTGCGACTGCACGTGGTTTGAGTCTACCTTTTCATTCTATAGTTTATTCCTTCATGTTTGGGTCCTTTGGCTTACTTCCACAATCCATTCAATGCTTGTTCTATGGCTTAAAACTCCAGGTTACTTTCTTACTTTGTCTACCATGATTCCCTCCATGGATTCCATGGAAATCTTCCCATGGATGGATGATTTGGGTTTCTCTTAGATCATACCCTCTTCATGAACTATTATAAGGTCTTAAACAATTCATGAAAAGCATATCCATACCTGAGGTTTGTTGAGATTCAGAGGTTTTTCTGAATTTCTTCTCTTTAGTTTTCTTCTCTAATTCCCCTTCTATTCTCCTTCTCTTCTCTTTCTCTCACTTTCAATTAGGGTTTCAAAAGGAGTAAAAGAGCCTAAGGGACGTCCTATTTATAGAGGAAAACCTCCCAAAATAAGTCCCATTGAGATTAGGAAAGAATCCCCTTGAATTTAGGAAAGTTTCCTATTTACGATTTCTGTCGGTGATCCTAGGGTCGATGCTAGGGTTGCAGATCCCGTCGACCATAGGTTTTCAGTTGTCCGACCCTAGGACTAAAAGTCATGGGTCTGACTTCCTGATGAGGTGGGTCAACCCTACCTGTTTAGGTATGCGACCCTACCCTCTATTTTACTATTTTTGGGTCAGTTTCATACTTGGTCTTGCTATTTCCTTCACGCACTTGGTCCATTTGGCTCGACCATGATAGGTAAACCTGGTACAAGGTGGTAAAACCGGTTAGTTCGATATGGGTCTTACATAGGGTCTCTAATGTACTTTCTTAAATCACATGTGGAACATGATAGGGTTGTTGGAATAGATAGCAGCATAGCTGTTGGGTAATATAGCTGTGCCTATCCATTACTTCTCAATTTCCAACACCATAAGATTCTGTGTTTCTTCCTTGCTTAACTTCTTTACTACATCAAAAGGAAGTTTTTTCAAGATACCAGCTTTGTTGGGGAGTAACGAGGCTAGGTGATCTTAATTCTTTCTTAGTTCCTTCAACCTTCTCAACATTCCTTGAATAATTTTAGTAAAAAATTCCTTTCACTGACATCTATCAAGTTTAATAAAATCTTACACCTTCTTCCATACCGACCTCCTACTTATATATATACACTCTCAACATTTCATCATCTCCCAATACATAAATCATTCCTCGAGATGTAGAAATTTATTGTCTCTTAATAAAAAAATGAATTCAATTGACCTAGGTCAAATTCTTTGGTAACTCACTGTTGTAAGAGTCGTTAGATGCAGCTTTTCTTCGTATCAACTTTTGAACAATGACTTTGACTTAAAATAGAATTTGTGCTTACATAGTCATAGTAAATATTTCCATCATCATCTTCCTTTCATAAATTGTATCACCTACTTCCCATCTCTTAGTCATTATAGCAACTTCTTATCCTTGAGAATATGATGGTCCCTTACCATTTATCAGATAGATCATTGATCCTGGGTAATGGATAATTCTTTCGTAATCAATTTCCTAAAGCATTCATGGATTCTTTTTCCATTACAGGTTCTGTCCTACAGGTAATCTTAATACGAGTGTCGATCCTAGGGATAGATCGATGTCACATTCTATCTCCTTATCAGAGGTAGACAGATTAATTCTTTCGAAATCACTTTTAAAATTTCATTCTTCATCAGGGGTCGTAATAGTAGTGTCCCCTATAGACATCATATCCTTATACAATCCTCAAGAATAGAATTTCTTACTAGCAATTCAAGATAGATAGATATAATTCTTCTATTTTCTCTAATTCATCTCTAACTAGTATGATCTATTTATATTGTTTTATATCTCAATTGTTATTTCCATCTCCATAGTTAGGATGTTGGCCTTGAGGTTAGACCTTTGATCCATCCTTAAAATTTCATTAAAATCAGATACTTCAATATCCTCAATTTCGAATTAATAATTGGTTATCCATGTTTGGACTCAACATAGCTCTAGTCAATATAACAGTCCAGCTGGGAGTTCTAATGGATATCACCTTTTCTAATAGAACTTCGAAGGTCTTGGTTGAGCTCTTATCTTCTCTAATGGTCATCTGATATATACTATACGGATTTCATCTAAGTTTACAAGGGTTCAAAACTTCCTATATTTATAATATATGCCAAAGATGTGTAATAGTTTAATTTAATATGCACCAACTTTTCGAATTCTACTTAAATGTGTAATGCTTTTGCAGCAAAATTGAAGGGAAAGGAGTACCTATGATCCTATCGACGATCGCATCTATTTTTTCCATTTTCGAAGGGAGAATCTTACTTTCTCATGGCTTCTGTTCCTCTTTCCAGGAGCAGCTCTTTTGCGAGTAGATGTCTCGGCAGTTGAAAGTGCAACAACCATAGAAGGTGCGACTTGCACAGGGGAACTCTCTTTAATAACCACCACCGGTCCTGGAGCAGGTGCATTATTAGTGCATGCAATTCCAGCATAGGAGTAGGCATTGGCGCTGGGGTTACTGGAGGATTAGGCCCTCTCTGGAGGGCAGCTAGGAGTTCCTCATTCATTCGTTGCTGCTGGCTTGTAATATCGTGAGCTATGCTCCTCAAGATCTCTATCACATCTTCAAGGTAAGTTTCATATAATTTCTCATTTTTCTATCCTAGACGATTTTCAGTTTTGATTCCTGGTGTAATATCCCTCATAATGGTTCGGAACGATAGGGTTTTGTCCCGAAATCATTCTAGATAGTGGTTATCATACTTAACCATCATGTTTAATCTCATTTCTATTGATTCATTTTGGTCTTCAAAGCAAAAATCGAATTTCCTTTCTATTTTCTCAAAAACTTGAAATCAACTTACTTATCACTTGTTTTCCTTCAATCATTGATGTGTTTGTCACCAAATCTCTTCATAGATCATTCAAACCTCGATTCAAAAGACATTGGTCTCTCAAACCATAATCTCTTTTCAACTTCAAATTTTCTCAATTTCACACAATGTCTACTTCGACCTTTCTACATTAATAATATGCATCATCTGTGATCTCTTATGATCATTGTCGTGCATTAGTGTACTTGTTTCACTGAGTTTTCTACAACTAACACTAAGATTTCTTTCTTTTGATAGATTATCATCGTCTTGGGTTAGCCTGGTTGCAATGACTTCTCCAGGCATTTTGATTTCTGTTGGGGAGGAGTCGTCTGTTGCCGGGGTACCAAGTCATACATCACCTTGGTCACCAAGGTATGATCGGCAATGATTTCGATCAGCAGAGGTATCTAGGAACTGCCATCGTTTTGAGCATAGACCGGTGGAATCAAGTTGTTTTGTGAGATACAACGAATTAGAGAGGTTTGTTGTTCGTTGAGCTTTCACTGATATGGGTTGGTTACCAGTTCTTGGATACAAGATGCCCATACGTTCTAACCTTGTGAGACAATTTTATTGTAACGTTTAGGTAGAACGAGGTATGGAGAACCGCACAGATGATTCGTGTCACACCCCAATTCTGGCTAAACTAGAAGTGTAATTGAACCGTCTTATGAACCAATGGTTCACTCTAGGATCTCATAAGACTGTGCCGACCATATCCAGGAACCACATGACCAGGTAAGCCAAAACCCCCAAAAACTGTTAAATTAGATTGTATAGTCAACTACATGAGGTTGTATGGCTGATCAGTCAAGTAAATGATGAAAAAAGTTAAAATTTGGTTGACCGGTCGCATGTTTAGATTTTTGTGGTTGACGGGAAATGTGACCATGGAGTCGACCAATCAAACCTAGAACCGACTCCGTGATTTTGGAAAGTTTCCTAAATTGAGGAGGTCTCTTTTCAATTGAGTGTGGACTCCATACAGAATGTTTTCTCCTTATATAGAGGATGTTTCTCCTCCCTTTCTCACTCTTTTGATCCATTCTAAATCCTAGAACTAAGAGGAAGAAAGGAGAGGAAGAGGAAGAGGAAGAGGAAGAAGAAGAAGGAGAACAAAGAGAAGAATAGGAAGTTTGAAGAGATCTATTGTAGAAAAGAGTATTCTCTACAGCAAGGAGTTTAAGGTAAGAACCTAAACTCAGTAGAAAGCATAGGATGGGGGGAATGATGGATTGGAATTTAGATCACCATTAAACTATGGTGAAAATCATACTTTTGAATCCTAATATGTTGGTTTTACTTAAAAGTAACAAATAACAATGGTTAAAGGGTAACAGATGAATCAGATAGAACATAAAGGCCATAGAAAGACCATAGGAAAAAACCCCAGAGGTCAGCCAATGGATCGACTAAGCAAAAATTGGAAAAATGACTAGAAGGTTGTATGGTAGCATCACGGGTCGACACCTAGTGCGACCAGTGAGTCGACCATAGGCTCTCGGGAAGTTTCCTAGAGTTTGTGTGGTCGCTTCAATGGTCGACTATATGTGCGACCACTGAGTCGATCGGTCAGTCACTGGACAACATATGTCAGAGACTAGTGAACCGACTAGTCAAGAACAAAAGCTTAGTTTAAAGGCCAAATACGGAATTAACCACGGATATTTAATGAGACCAAATCTTAACTCAAACTCATGAATTGCTTAGGTTTTTAACTAGTTCAAAGCACGTTCCAAAGCTTGGAAGAGGAACAAACAGTTGTTACAGGTGAGGAAACAAGACCTAAACTAACTGGATAATAACAAGCCATTCCTTCTTTTATTTATCCAATGCAATGAATGATGCCATGCTTGTATAATTGTAATGTACATCTCATACGTCATCCAATATTATTGCTATTCCTGTTCATGCATATTTATTTTATTATTTTACTCTATTGTTGATGATGATAGGAATAGGCATATGTTTGTAAGTGTGGTTGGTGTGCTATGTGGGGAGGGGTGTGTGATCCCTAAACCATGCATCTCATTGACATCGTTGTATCGCTGTTACCTTAGCAGAACTAGTACGTCGTAGGGCATCAGGGGATCCGGCCTGTGTGGTTATTAAACTCTGTCGTGTGAACTCTAGCTCTATCTCTATGGATATATTGAGGGATGTTGAGGTAAGGCCTTGGATACATTTGGATGACATCTAAGATTAGTTAGTTGTGGATCCCAGTTTGTAAGCCCTCACCAATAAGGGCTTACGTGTTGGTATGGGTAGGGTATCAGGAGAGTTTTGATGGTGTTTGATTCGGACGCTCTAGCTCTATCTCTATTCCATAGTGAGTACTTGTGGGACGACAATGGTGTTTGATCAGCTTTGCATTGCCACACTCTCGTGCATGGAGGTGCGATGGCCGCCAATCCTTATCATAGCATATTTGTAAACTTATACCAGACCACAAGTATGAATTGAATGCATGGATATATTTGGGCATTGTTTTATTGACTCACTGATGCGTGTGTGTGGTCATCCCTCGACATCGAATATTTTTAGTTGATGATGCAAGTACCATGGTGGAGGACTATATGAATGCACCAATATATAGACATGTGGCTGCTATGGATGTGCATGCTGAGGAGGACGAGCATGGCTCTTCATGCGAGTGCTTCCAATGTGTTTACTCTTAATTTTATTTTTCTTCATTTGATTATGAAACTTGTAACAGATATTTATTATGTTTGGAGTTACTTAGAGATAATTGGTTTATTTAATTAACTACAACTTAGACTCTCAGTTCATTACTAATAAAGACTTTCATTATTTATTTTATTACCTTTTATTGTAAAGTGGATGTGATTTGGTGTCGACACAGTCTTATGAGATCCTGGAGTGAACCGTTGGTTCATAAGACGGTTCAATCATACTTCTGATTCAGCAAGAATAAGGGTATGATTGATTGGTATCAGAGCTCTACGACTCTGCCAATCAAACTAGAAATATCCAATTGTATCCATGAACTGAGCTGGGATGAAAATAAAATCTTTAATACAAACACACCATAAGCCCTGTATTGTTTGAAACTAAATGGAACGAGAGAATAATGCACATATAAAAGGCGAAACCATAATCATAAACAAGAAAAACAAAGCATAATGTATAAAGATAACATGAGTAGAGTATGGTCCACAATCTGGACAGTTACTCTGTAAATATACATATAAAAAATGAATGCATCAAAAATAAACAAAAGCTAGCCCTGGGCTAGAGGATGAGATGGTGACTTTCTATCCCTATCATAATCCTCCTTGTATCTCTGTCAGAGCCAATCTACTTGGTCCTGAGTAATACGGAGACTCTCAACAAGCCCAGCCACTCGATCATCGATAGTCCACTGAACTGTCTAGATGTCGTCTAGACGCTGCTCCGTCGCACGTCCAAACTCCCACATCTCTTAGAGGATAGCCCTCATGTTATCTAAAGAAGGATGCGAAGGACCCGCTGAGGGTGTAGCATGTGAAGGGCCAGCTCTAGTAGAGTGTTGTGGCGTAGCAAGGGAGATGGTATCTATGTCTATACACATCCGATCTTCATCATCCCTTCTGCCCTCTAGCTCTGCTGCCTAAAACATTTCTGCTACTGCTTTCACCGCTACTGCATCTGCTGCTGCTATCCAACCCAGAGGACGTTGCATGGCATTTCGCTCCTCGTCACTGACCTGGATGTTCTGCATCTCCATCCTGAGAATGGCATCCCAGTCAAAGTTCACTGATCAGGTCTCCTCAAAAATCTGCTCACCAGTTATGTTCACCTGGAACCGCTCCAGAAGGGAAGTGATCAGACGATCATATGGAAGATTACCCTTATGGTAGGCCATAGTCGCACGATGCATGGTTCGAATGATGATGTGTAGTAGGAAGATAGGCTGCCTAGTGCAGATACAATATAACAGATACTGGGTGAGATGTGAGATGCTCTCATAGTGCCCACTCTATAGAATCAGGTTATGTTAGATCACCTTACAGTAAACTCGAGGCTCTAGACGTAGGTTGATCGTCTTCATTTGCCAGTGATCACTCCGTAGAAGCTATCGACATATCTCCATGTGAAGCCCCTCTGGGAAAAACTTACACTCTTTTGGAGTGCAATAGACCAACTCGTCAGCATTAGAAATCTGTAGAAGCTCTGCCAACTCCTGTATGTCAAAAGAAATGGGTACCCACTTCACCCAGCTGGTAATCCTCAGTTCCCTGCCTCTCTCTAAATCCTCTAGATCACCTACCAGCTGTATGTTGCAGTTGTAAGACTCATACTTCACCAATCGGGTTTAACCGTGTCCTGCTAGGTCTTCCCATCTTTACCGGCTCAGGTGAACTAATCGGATCGATCATATGAAGAAAACCACAAGGCTAGGTGAGTAAATTAACCCAAAAATATTGCATTTTGGTTATGTGGCTGACTGACAGCCATTCTATGGCACTTCCACTCAGTCAGAATCTGAGGACAGTCAAATTTAATTGAGTGGTCACACAAACTGCCTTGTGTGGTCGACGGATTCTGGGACTACACAGTCGACCACACAAACTCAAAATCGACTCCGAGATTTGGAAACTTTCCAAGTTTAAGGGATCTCTTTCCTAGTTGAGAGAGAACTCTATATGGAGGTTTTTCCTCTATATAAAGGATGTCCCTTAGCCTCTGTCACTCTTTTAGAACCAATTCCAAACTCTAAACCTAATAGAGAAAGAGAAGGAGAAAGAGAAGAAAGGGAAAAGAAGACTTGGAGAAGAGAGTTGTAGAGGAGGCTACTATCCCTCTTTGTAGAAGGGGCAAAGGTAAGTAATCCATCTTTGTAGCTATAATATCTCTAATCCTCTTCATCCCCTTGGCATGTTAATAACTAAAATTAAAAAATGGGGATAATACAATGAGTTGATGACTTAAACCTAAAATGGGATTGATATCATGAGATTTCTCAATTTAATTTCAAGAGAAACTATGGGGATAGGTTAGGGAATAAATTATGACAGAAAATGTAAGATCCGTACTCTACTAATCCGGTCTAATCGTGTCATGCTAGATCTTCCCATCATTGATGGATTGAGTGGACCAAACGTATAAAGAAAACCATGAAACTAGGTAAGAGAAATGACTCAAAAATACTTAAAATTAAGTGTATGGTGGACTACCTGAATAGGTATGGTTGACCATACGATGAGGAGTGAAGACCACTGATAATGGGATGTATGGTCGATACTTCTGAAACATATGGTCAATCGATTCTTTGATCGTACATCCGACCGCACACACCCAAATCAGACTTCGGAGTTTGGAAACTTTTCAAATAAAAGGAGATCTCTTTCCTATTGTTGGAAAGCTTTATATGGAGAGTTTCTCTCTTTATAAAGGACGTCCCTCAACCATTTTTCACTCTTTTGGAACATTATCAAACCCTAAAACTTAATAGAGAAAGGAAGAGGAAGAGAAGGAGAAGGAGATTTAGAGAAGAAGGCTGAGAGAAGGAGTTATATAGAGTCTCTGTAATAATTAAGGTATGAACCTTGTCTCTGTAGCCATAGAACACCAAGAGTAAGAGTTTCTAACATAAATTGTAATACCAAACCTAATGTAAGGATTCAACTATGGGATTTTCTAAGAAAATCTCAAAAGGGGATCATCAAGAATGGATTAGGGTAATTAGCTTGGTAAAACTAAGAATTTTAGCTTTAGTATGATCATTAGGGAAAACCCCATTAATGAGCCAAGAGGAGTAATTCGTATTGGAAGTAAGAAGTCATATTAAACTTGTATGGTCGAAGCTATGGTCGACCATAGGTGGTGATAGAGTCGACCACAACCATTTGGGAAGAATCCAAAAAACGTATGGTCGCAGGTGTGGTCGCATATAGTGTGACCATAGGGGGTCGACCATACGTGGTATGGTCGACACAGGCATATGACCATAGGACCAATCAGTCACTTATCAATAATCTATTTTGATTGTCAACTACTCTAACTTGTTATAAATGAACCTTAACTTAAATTCATATAACTCTTAGGTTGCTAAATTGATTTAAGTGATTTGCAAGGCTTGAAAGGAGATCGAATATCTTAAAAAGGTGAGGAAACAAGACCTAAACTAACTGGATAATAAAAAACTATGTTTCTTTTATTTCATCCAATGCCATGAATGATTCTATTATTGTATGTTTGTAATGTGCATCTCGCATGTCATCTAATATTATTGCTATTTTTTTCATGTATATTTACTTTATTGTTTCTTCCATGTTGATGGATGATGATAGGAATAGGCATGTGTTTGTGGGTGTGGTTGGTCCTTAGCAAAACAATTACTTCCTAGGACATCAGAGGAGGTGGTCTCAGACCATGTGATCTCTTGACTCTACTGTGGGGCCTTAGCTCTATCATTATGGACGTATTGAGGGATGCTGGGGTGAGACCTTAGATACATTTAGATAGCATTAGGATTGGTTAGTTGTGAGCCTAGTTTGTAAGCCCTCACCAATAGGGGCTTACTTGTTGGTATGGGTAGGGCATCAGGAGAAGTGTTGGCGATGTGTGATCTAGACACTTTAGCTCTATCTTTATTTCATAGTGGGTGTATGTGGGATGACAATGGTGTTTGATCCATTAGGTAGATTCACACAATCGTGTATAGAGGTACGGTGGCCCCCAATCCTTTCTATAGCACATTGTAAACTTAAAAACCAGACCAAAGATATTGAATTGAATGCATGCATATGTTTACATATTGTTTTGTTTGCTCACTGAGCCGAGATGTGTGTTCACCCTTTCGATGTTGAATATTTTTAGTTGATGATGCAGGTCTTACTGTAGAAGACTATGTGAACTCGCTGTCCTATGGACACATAGCGGCTATGGATGTAGAAGCTGTGGAAAATGCGCATGATCCGTCATGTGAGTGCAACCAATGTATTTTTGATTAGTTTAGTTATATTTGAGTATTGAAACATGTAATGGATTATTTACTTTATGTCGAGTCATTTTGAGATAATTGGATTTAATTACTTATTTATCATTGTTACACCTCAGTTCCTTATTTATAAAGACTTCCATTTGTTTATCTATCATCTCTAATTATTACTGTAGAACGTGTTTGGTTTAATATGATGGGAATGACCTATATGAGATCCTAGTTGAACCATTGATTTATTGACGGTTCATCACACCACTGATTAGTGCAAAATTGGGGTGCGACAGCTTGGTATCAGAGCTCTCAGGCTCTACCCACTTGACCTAACTACTTCTACGTGAGTTATGAACTGAGTTAGAAAAACTAAAAACTATAATAAGAACATACCATAAGCATCTTATTGTTTGAGACATAAACTAAGAAAGAAAATAATGCTTATGTAAATGAGAAACAAACTATATATATATATATATTTAAAATATAAGTAAGAAAATGTATATCCAAATCAGAGTATGGTCCACAATCTAGAAAAATAGTTACTCTGTCATACAAATAAAGAAAAAAAATAATAGTGATCATGGAGCTAGGATCACTGGAGGAGGAGGGGCCTCTCGGTCTCTATCACGATCCTCGACATACACCCTCGTAAACCAAACTACATGTGTCTGGGTCACCTGGAGACTCTCGATGGGACTTGCCACTCATCCATCAGTTAGGCGTTGAGCATCACGAATCTCACGTAGTAGCACTACCATGTCATCTGGTGGTGGGCGTGAAAGTCCAGCCGAGTGAGAAGTTTAAGAAGGGCCTACTCCTGTAGAATGCTACGGTGATGGAGGAGGTTTGGCATCCACATCCATGTGCATCAGGTCATCATCTTCCTCATCATCACTCTCACCTGTCGCCACTGGTGCCTCTGCAACTGCTTCTGCCACCCGAGTAAGAGGACGTCTCATGGTATTCCTCTATTCATCACTGACCTATATCTCTCTCATCCCCATTCTACAGATGGCATCCTAGTCAAGGTTAGCTAAAAAGGTGTCCTCATAGATCTTCTCATCCTTTAAGCTCACCTGTAGGCGAGAGAGTAGGGTGGTGATCAACCGTCTATAGGACAGGTTACCCCTCGAACCAGGCATCCTAGCTCTGTGCATAGTCCTTATGATGATGTATGGAAGGTAGACAGGCTGTCTGGTGCAGATGCAGTATAGTAGGAACTGGGACAACTGTGAAACCATATAGTAATATCCACCCTAAGGAATAAGATTATGCTGGATAATATTGCAGTATACCCATGGCTCAGGGTGCAAATTGACTGCCTTCATCTCCCAGCGGTCGTCACGAAGAATCTGACTGCACACCTCTGTGCGCATCATAGTAGTTAAGAACTTGGGTGCCTTAGGTGTCACACCCCAATTTCGCACTATTCAGAATGGTGTGATGAACCATCAATAAACCAACGGTTCAATCAGGATCTCGAATAGGCTGTGTCAATTTGCTTAAACCATACACATCCACAACCATAATCAGAGTAAATAAACAATAGCGGAAGTCTTATATAATAAATGAACTGAGAGTCTAAAGATGATAACATAAATAAAATATTCAATTATCTTCAAAAATACTAAGACATAAAATAAAATAATTTAATCAATTCATCGTCTGAATAATTTAAATGAAAATCTAATCGAAAACACAAGAGTTGCACTCGCACGACGAATCATGCGACTCCATCACAACTTCAGCATCCATCACCGCCGCATGTCCATACATCGGAGCATTTGTATAATCTTCTACGGTGGTACCTGCATCATCAACTAAAAATATTCGACGTCAAAAGGGTGAGCACACATCACGGCTCAGTGAGGAAACAAAACAATGCAATAAACATATGCATGCATTCAATTCATATCTTTGGTCTGGTTGATAAGTTTGCAATGTGCTATAGAAAGGATAGGTGGCCGCCGCACCTCTATACACGAATGTGTGGAACCGCCCAATGGATCAAACACCATTGCCACCTCCACATGCACCCACCATGGAATAGAGATAGAGTTAAAGTGCTTAGCTTAGGACCGCACCGCATCACACTTCCCCTGATGCTCTACCCATATCAACACGTAAGCCCCTATTGGTGAGGGCTTGGAAACTGGGCTAGCAACTAACCAATCCTAATGCCAAACAGTGTATACAAGGCCTCACCCCAGCATCCCTCAATACGTCCATAGAGATAGAGCTAGGGCCCCCCGGCAGAGCCAGAGACTAGACGGTCTGAGACCACCTCCCCTGATGCCCTACGACATAATAGTTCTGCTAAGGTAATGGCGATACGACGATGTTAGTGGACAAGACTTAAGAGATAGAGCTAGAGTTTGGTGACCAGGATGAACCACAGTGTCACGTCCTCCCCCTGATGCTTCACTCGCATGAAATACACTAACCACACACATACACTCACATGCCTATTCCTAGCATCATCATCATCATCATGTTATAAATAAATGGAATTAAATATGCATGAACATTAATAGCAAGAATATTGGATGACATGTTAAATGCACATTACAATCATACAAGCATAGAATCATTCATGGTATTTGGACTCAATAAATAAAAAAAATAGTTTATTATTAGTCAATTAATTTAGGTTATGTTCCCTCACCTTTGATTGAGCGTAGATCCTCATTCAAGCTTTATGAATAACTTTTAAATTATTAGAATGACCTAACAAGTCGATAGATTTTAATTAGAATTAATGCTAATATATTTTAAACTAACTGAAATCGTAGGGTCGCAGGTAGGGTAGCACCTAGGGTAGCAGTTTCTGCAACCCTAGGGTGTAGGGTAGGACGTGGGGTCGGATACCATTCGACCCTACATGTGACCACACCCTCCCTGGGACCTCCCGAGGGCATGTGGTCGATCCTGTGGTTTCGTAGGGTTAGATATTATTCGACCCTACGTGCGACCACACGTATTCTGAGTCGACCTTTCATTCTAAAGTCCATTCCTTTACGTTTGGATCCTTTGGCTTACTTTCATGGTCCATTCTATGATTGTTCTATGGCTCAAAACTACAAGTTATACAATATTCATAGTCCATAATGATTTTCTCCATAGAATCTCTTGAAACTTGTCCATGGATGGATGATTTGGGTTTCTCCTAACCCTATGTTCTTCATAACTATTCTAAGATCTCTTATTCAGGTAAGGAATTAGGTTCATACCTTTATTCAGAGGTTTCTCTGAACTTCCTCCTCTTCCTTAGTCTTTTCTTCAAGTTCCTTCTCTTCTTCTCTCCCTTCTCTTTCTCTTTCTCTCACTCTCAATTAGGGTTATAAAGGAGAAAAGGAGGCTAAATGACGTCCTATTTATAGAAGAAAACCCTCCATAATAAGTCCCAATGAGTTTAGGAGAGATCCCCTTTGAATTAAGAAAGTTTTATAATTTTTGGTTTTTGTCTGTCATCGTTGGGTCGAACGGAGGGTCGCAGAATCCGTGACCCTACGTTTCTCTAGTCATGCGACCCTACGACTAGAAAGTCATGGGTTGGACTTCTGTTGAGGTGGGGTCGACCCTACCCTCTCATTTGCTGTTTTTGGGTTAAACTTCATACCTGGTCTTGTGATTTCTTCACGCACTTGGTCCACTTGGTTCGACCATGATAGGTAGACCTGGTACAAGGTGGTAAGACCGGTTAGTTTGATACGGGTCTTTCAACTCCCCCCCCTCGTATTAAAAATTTCATCCTCAAAATTTGTACATACCTTCCATGTCGAAAAGGTGAGGATATTGCTTTCGCATAGCATTCTCTTCTTTCCATGTGATCTCTTCTATATCTCGGCTCCTCCAGGTGACCCTAACATAGTATATGTCATGGTTGCGTAGACGTTGAACCTTTCGAGTAGTGATTTCAGTTGGTGCTACTTTGAATGTCAAATCATCAGTTAGATCTGGTGGATCCGCTGTCAAAATGTGCATTGGATCTCTGACGTACTTCTTTAATAATGAGATATGAAATACATCATGCACACTTGACATAGATGGTGGTAGTGCTAACTGATAAGCCACTTTTCCACGTTTGGCTAAAATCTCATATGGCCCGACATATCTCAGAATTAGCTTTCCTTTCTGTCCGAATCATTTTAAACCTCGCATAGGTGATACTTTCAAGAATACCTTATCACCTACGACAAATTCAAGGTCTCTGCGTCGAGAATCTGCATACTGTTTCTGACGATTCTGAGCCGTTCGAACTCTTTCTTTGATAATGTCGACTACTCGATAAGTCTCTTCAACAAATTCTGGTCCAACAATGCTACGTTCTCCAACTTCATTCCAAAACAGAGGAGTTCGACACTTTCTACCACACAGTGCTTTATAGGGTGACATCTGTATAGTAGCCTGATAGCTGTTGCTATAGGCGAACTCGATCAAGGGTAGTTTCTCGTCCCATGAGCCTTTAAAATCAATAACACATGCTCGAAGCATGTCTTCTAAAATCTGAATGGTACGCTCCAACTGTCCATCTGTCTGAGGATGGAATGCAGTATTGAACTTCAACGTTGTACCCATAGCCTTCTGCAATCATTCTCAAAACTTTGAAGTAAAGCGTGGGTCTCTATCGGACACAATGCTTTCAGGTACACCATGTAATCTGACAATGTTATCTACATATAGCTTGGCTAACCTCTCCAGGGTATACTGTGGTCGTATAGCTATAAAACGAGTTGTCTTAGTCAGACGATCTACAATCACCCAGACCGCGTCAACTACTTGAGGAGTCAATGGTAACCCGGTGACGAAATCCATAGTGATATAGTCCCATTTCCATGCTGGTTCTGGTAGCGGCTGCAATAATCCTGTAGGTCTTTGCCATTCAGCCTTTACCCTCTGACAATTTAGGCATTGAGACACGAATTTAGCTACATTTGCTTTCATTCCTCTCCACCAATATAATTTCTTCAAATCATGATACATCTTTGTACTTCCAGGATATACCGAATATGCGGTGGTGTGAGCTTCCTTCATTAGTCGGTGTCTAATGTCCAAATTTTTTATTTCAGGAACACATACTCTTCCTTTATACTTCAGTACCTTTTCATCGTCCAAGGTGAACTCAGGAGTCGTCCTACCTTTTTCGATGTCTTCTTTTACCGTTCTCAGATAAGAGTTTGATTTAATAGCTGCTTTCACTTCATCAATTATATCAGGTACAATCTTCAACGTTGCGAACATATTTGAAAACCAATGAATAATCCCTTGGTTGGTTGATTCACCCGGTGCATCTATCACGAACTGGTCATTACCGTATTTGAACACTTTTCCTGTAGTACACATTGCTGCAGTCGTGTTAACCTCTCCTTGAGATTTTATCATTGCTTTTCTGCTTTGTGCATCAGCAACTACATTAGCCTTTCCTGGATGATACTGGATATCAAAATCATAATCCTTCAATAATTTCAGCCATCTTCTTTGTCTCATGTTCAACTCCTTCTGATTAAAAAGATAAGTGAGACTCTTATGATCTGATTTAATCTGATATTTCTCTCCATACAAGTAATGTCTCCATATCTTGACAGCATGTGCTACTACCGCTAATTCCAAGTCATGAGTGGGATAGTTCTTTTCATGTGTCTTCAGTTGTCTTGAGGCATACGCAATTACTTGTTCTCCTTGCATAAGTATACATCCTAAACCTAACCCAGACGCATCAGTGTACAAGATAAATGGCTGTCTTGGAATAGGAATTGTCAAGATCAGAGCAGATATCAATCTAGCCTTCAATGTTTGGAAACTTTTCTCACATTTATCAGTCCAAACAAACTTTTCTCCTTTCTTAGTCAAACTAGTGAGAGGTACGGCAATTCTGGAATAGTCTTCCACGAATCGTCGATAATACCCAGCTAGACCTAGGAAACTTCTAATTTCTGCAACTCTCTTTGGTGCTTCCCACTTCACAATGGCTTCAATCATGCTGGGATCCACTTTAATTCCTTCAGCGGATACAACATGGCCTAGGAAAGCGACCTCATTTAGCCAAAACTCACACTTTGTAAATTTGGCGTAAAGCTTCTCTTTCTTTAGTCGCTGCAGAGCGGCTCTTAGATTCATGACATGAGTTTCCTTGTCCTTGGAGTAGACCAATATATCATCAATAAACACAATGACTGATGTATCCAACATATCATGGAATACCCGATTCATGAGTTCCATAAAAGTTACGGGTGCGTTAGTCAATCCAAAAGACATGAATAAAAATTCATAATGTCCATATCTTGTTCTGAATGCTGTCTTTGGAATATCACCGTCCTTAATCTTCAACTGATGGTATCCTGACCGAAGGTCAATCTTGGAGAACACCATGGCACCTTGCAACTGATTGAACAAGTCATCGATCCGAGGAAATGGATACCAATTCTTGATTGTCAGCTTATTCAATTCCCAGTAGTCTATACACAGTCGAACGTAACCGTCCTTCTTCTTTACAAATAATACTGGCGCTCCCCATGGTGATATGCTAGGTCTAATGTAACCCTTGTCCAGTAATTCTTGTAACTGTATTTTTAATTCCTTTAATTTCCTAGGAACCATTCGATAGGGTGCTTTAGATACTGGTGCGGCTCCGGGTATCAGTTCTATAACGAACTCTGTCGCTCGATTGGGTGGTAGTCCTGGTAGTTCTTCAGGAAATACATCTGGAAAGTCAGGCACAACATCAATATTCTCCATTCATGGTGCTTCCTTGGTGAGGTCGACCAATGATACTAGATACCCAACTCCTCCTTTCTCGAGGTATTTTCTAGCCTTTAATGCAGAGAGGATGAGTTTTCATTTACGGGGAAGTTTGGTTCCCACAAAACTAAACTCTGCTCCTTCCTTGTCTTTAAATGTCAGCTTCATTTCTGAATATAATAGGTTTGTAGAATGCCGAGCTAACCAGTCCATTCCCAAGATGTTATCAAAGTCTGCCATCTCAAGTTGAATCAAAGTTGCATCCAAAGTCTTGTCGTCAATAAGAACTGGACATGGTCCATAATCTTTTTCTAATTCTACTTCTAATTCCATTAGCGATCATACAAGCAGTTTGTAGTCTAAAGATTTGAGGGGTAGATTCAGCTTCTTTCCAAATGACACAGATATAAAAGAATGAGTAGCTCTAGAATCAAAGAGTACTCTAGCGGGTATGCCATTAATAGGTACGATATCTGTGATTTGTTTTAGTTTTAGTCTACATGCTCACACAATGTAACACAAAATGAAAGGTTCAGGTCATACTTGTGACCACATCAGGCGATGCGGCAGCATCCTCAGATGTAACAGCATAAACCTTTCCTTGTTGTAGCTACTTTCTGGGTTTATGACACTCCCTTGAATAATGTCCTACTTGGTTGCAGTTAAAGCATTTTACTCCTTCATTGTTTTGCTTTTGTTGCAGTTGAGCTGCTGGAGTAGTCTTGGCTGCAGCATTGAAGCCTTGAGTACGGAAGGGTTTAAATGTCCTTGTATTCCCTCCGTTATAAGAATTCTCATTTGGCCTCTTGATACCTCTATTCTGAGCAAAATAGCTCTCTTTCTGGCTCGACTCTATTACTCGAGCAATCTGTACTGCTTCATTGTAGACTTTCTTCTCCAGACCCAGAACATGCTCACGGATGCTTCCCTTAAGTCCCATGACGAACCTTCGGGTCTTTGTATTTTCCTCTTGCATACTGGCAGGTGCGAAGAAAAACAGCTCCTCATAACACAGTTGGTATGTATCCACGGTCATTTGCCCCTGATATAAACTCAGGAACTCTCTCTCCATAGAATCTCTAAAACTTCTAGGGAAGTACTTCTCAAAGAACAC
Organism: Protea cynaroides; assembly: GCA_028583415.1. Taxonomy (NCBI): domain Eukaryota; kingdom Viridiplantae; phylum Streptophyta; class Magnoliopsida; order Proteales; family Proteaceae; genus Protea; species Protea cynaroides. The sequence continues at coordinate 75,966,359 of CM053268.1, forward strand.
CTCTTTATAGATAGCCCAGGTCAATTGGGTGTGCTTTGTTAACAAATAAGTCCGTGTGGACTTCTACCAGTGGTGTGCATCGTCCTTCAGCATAAATGTGGCGCACAACAGTTTTTCTTCCTCAGTAACTGTCATCATCATAAAATTCCTTTCCATCTCGTCGATCTAATGAGCTGGCCATAAAGGATCTGCTGGCTTGCTATTATATTCTTTAGGTTTCATTTTCAGGAAGCGCTCGATCAGTCGGGAATGGTCCAACTGATACTGAGCATAGGCCCCGTACATAGGTGGTTGATACTGGTAACTGCCTTGAGCTACCTCAGGGTTCTGTACTAGAGCTTGCACAACTGGTGTTTGAGGTGCTTGGGGTACCATGTTGCTTCCCCTTGGTACTGTGCTAGCTTGTCCTGCTGGCATAGGTGTCGTATGTGCACCTAGAAAAGCCATTCCTATAGCAGCTTGCATATTGGCTTGCACTTGTTGTATTTGCTGCTGCTGTTGTGCTAGGTTCATAACTGCCGTAGCCAAATCTGTAGGTGGGGCTGGCATGTTTGTAGGATTTTCCTAGCCACTAGCCACTGATGGTGCCATATTCAGATTCTCCTGTGCTTCATGATTTACATGGCTGTCTTTCTCCACAGGTGGTGGTGGTGGAATTGGGTTACGGCCTCGTCTGGTCACCCTTCGCCCAGCCATTTCCTGTTCTGGTGGTGGTAGTGTCTGAAAACAATCATAGCACATGTGAGGCAATCAATATAAGTTATTCTCAAGTCAAAAATCCAACTAATCAATATAAATTTCCAATTTTTCAGATCATATTCTGACAAAATGCTGTATTTTCCATCGTAGGGTCAATGGTAGGGTCAGTCTGTCACACCCCAATTCCACACTATTCAGTATGGTGTGATGAACCGCTAGCAAACCAACGGTTTAACCATGATCTCGGACAGACGATATCCATTTTATCTAAACCTCATACATCCACATTCATAATCAGAATAAATACACAATAGCAGAAGTCTTATAGTAAAATAAACTGAGAATCTACTGTGACATTAATATTTAAATAGCAAATTATTCTGTATCAACTAAGACATAAATAAATATCAAATACATGTCTTTACTAAATCCAAATAATGAAAATAAAATCTAATCGGATACACATGAGTTGCACTCGCAAGAGGAGTCATGCGTATCCACTTCATCTTCAACTTCCATCGCCGCCATGTGCCCGTACACTGGAGCATTGACATAATCTTCGACGGTCGTACCTGCATCATCAACTAAAAATATTCGACGTCGAGGGGTGAGCACACATCATGGCTCAGTGAGCAAACAAAACAATGTAACAATACATATGCATGCAATCAATTCATATCTTTAGTCTGGTTTAAAGTTTGCAATATGCGAAAGGATTGGGTGGTCAAAGGTTAACGTTTATTGACCCCTCCTCTATACACAAGTGTGTGACGCCGCCTGAAGGTAACGTTTATCGTCGACTCACAAGCACCCAATTCATGAACATTGCACAACAAAGGTTAACGTTTATTGCTATACAGTGCCATACCAACACGTAAGCCCCTGTTGGCGAGGGCTTGCAAACTGGGCTCGCAACTAACCAATCCTAATGCAAAACAGTGTATCTAAGGCCTCACCCCAGCATCCCTCAGAACGTCCATAGAGATAGAGCTAAGGCCCCCCGGTAGAGTCAGAGACTACAAGGACCAAGACCACCCCCCTGATACTCTACGACGTAATAGTTCTACTAAAGTAATGGCGATACGACGATGCTAATGCACAAGACTTGAGTTAGAGATAGAGATAAAGTGCTGAGACCCGCTAAAGGTTAACGTTTATTGACGTCCCCATCACACCTCCCCTGATACTCGCTCGCATCAAGTACACCAACCACACACATACATTCACATGTCTATTCCTATGATCATCATCATCATCATCATCATCATCATGTTATAAACAATAAAGTAAATATGCATGAACAAATAATAGAAATATTGGATGACATGTTGTATGCACATTACAAACATATTCGCATAGAATCAGGCATAGCTTTGGACTCAAGAAAATAAAAAAAGTTTGTTATTAACCAATTAGTTAAGAGTCTTGTTTCCTCACCTTAGCTTGTTAGTGGATCCTCTTTCAAGCTTTAAAATCACCTTTATATTGTTATTATATTGCTAGAAGACCTAACAAAGTCGATAGAATTTAATTATAATTAATTCTGAATTTAAAAACCATGCTGTTAACTGGGGGTCGGAGCTAGGGTCTGAGTTTGATCGACCCTAGGTGCGACCACCCCTATTCTGGGCTTCCCGAACACTGGGGGTCGATGCTCAGGGTCTGGTAGGGTCGATTGGCCATCGACCCCCCATGCGACCCTTGTGGGTTTTGTCAATTTTCCTCCCTTCAGTCCATTATTCGTGTTTGGGGTCCTATGGCTTGCTCCTACAGTCCATTCCACACATGTTCTATGGCCTAGAACCACGATTCATTCACCTATATGGCTTTCATGATTTCCCTCATGGTTTTCCATGAAAACCTAACCATGGGTTGATGGTTTGAGTTTTTCTGAGATCATACTCTCTTCATTATCTACCCTAAGGTCTTTAGAAACTCAGGAAAATAGTATCCATACCTGAGAGAATACTCCTTCTCTGCAACTCTTCTCCTTTTTGCCTTCTTTTCTTCTTTCCTTCTCTTCTTCTTCTCTTCCTTCTCTTCTCTTCCTTCTCTTCTCTTTCTCTCAATTCAATTAGGGTTCTAAAAGGAGTGAAAGAGGCTTAGGGACGTCCTATTTATAGAGTAGAAACTCCTAAAATAAGTCCCATTGAGATTAGGAAGGAATCCCATTGAAATTAGGAAAGTTTCCTAATTTCTATTTTTACCGAGTACCGGGGATCGATAGGGGGTCGGAGATCCCGTTGACCCCTGGTCCTTAAAGTGTCCGACCCCCCATGTAAAATTGGGGGTCTGACTTCTATATTGGGGGGTCTGACCCTCCCTTGCTGGGTATGCGACCCTCCCCTTATTCTGAGTGTTTTTGGGTCAGTTTAATACTTGGGATCGTAATCTCCTTCACGCACTTGGTCCATTTGGCTCAACCATGATGGGTAGACCTGGTTCAAGGTGGTAAGACCGAGTTAGTTTGATACGGGTCTTACAACTCCCCCCTACTTATAAAAATTTCATCCCCGAAATTGTTCATACCTCCTGAGTCAAATAAATGAGGGTATTACTTTCACATAGCATTCTCTTCTTCCCATGTAATCTCTTCCATGTCTCTATTTCTCCAAGTGATCTTAACATAATAGATATCTCGATTGCATAGTAGTTGAACCATTCGACTGGTGATTTTAGTTGGTGTTACTTCAAAGGTCAAATCATCAGTCAAATCAGGTAGATCTACTGTCAGAACGTGCGTTGGATTTTTGACATATTTCTTCAATAAGGAAATATGAAATACGTCATGCACACTTGACATAGATGGTGGTAGTGCTAACTGGTAAGCCACTTTCCCATGCTTAGCTAAAATCTCATATGGTCCGACATACCTTGGACTTAGTTTCCCTTTTTGTCCGAACCGTTTCAGACCTCGCATAGGCGATACCTTCAAGAATACTTTATCACTCACGATGAACTCAAGATCTCTGCGTCGAGTATCTGCATATTGCTTCTGACGATTCTCGGCTGTTCTCACTCTTTCCTTGATAATGTCGACCACTCGACAAGTCTCTGCCACAAATTCCGGTCCAACAATACTACGTTTCCCAACTTCATTCCAAAATAACGGAGTTCGACACTTTCTGCCATACAGTGCTTCATAGGGTGACATCTGTATGGTAGCCTGATAGCTATTGTTATAAGCGAACTCGATCAGTGGTAACTTTTCATCCCATGATCCTTCGAAATCAATTACACATGCTCGTAGCATATCTTCTAGAATCTAGATTGTACGCTCTGACTGTCCATCTGTCTGTGGATGGAATGCAGTACTAAACTTCAATGTTGCACCCATAGCCTTTTTCAATCCTTCCCAAAACTTGGAAGTAAATCGTGGATCTCTATCGGACACAATGCTCTCTGGTACACCGTGTAATCGAATAATATTATCCACATACAGCTTTGCTAACCTCTCTAGTGTATACTGAGGTCGTATCGGTATAAAGTGAGCTATTTTAGTCAGGCGATCTACAATCACCCAATCTGTGTCAACTACTCGAGGAGTCAATGGTAACCCTGTGACGAAGTCCATAGTGATGCAGTCCCATTTCCATGCTGGTTCCGGTAACGGCTGTAACAGTCCTGTCGGTCTTTGTCGTTCATCCTTTACTTTCTGACAATTTAGACATTGAGACACGAACTTCGCTACATCTGCTTTCATTCCTCTCCACCAATATAGTTTCTTTAGATCATGATACATTTTTGTACTTCCAGGATGTATCGAATAGATGGTGGTATGGGCTTCTTTCATCAGTCGGTGTCTAATGTCCACACTTTCTGTTTCGGATACACATATTCTTCCTTTATACTTCAATACCTTCTCTTCGTCCAAGGTGAACTCAGGGTTAGTTCTACCTTTTTCGATGTCTTCTTATACCGTTCTCAGGTAAGGGTCTGATTTGATAGCTGTCTTCACTTCATCAATTATATCCGATATAATCTTCAATGCAGCGAACATATTTGAAAACCGATGAATAAACCCTTGGTTGGCTGATCCATCCGTTGTATCTATCACATACTGCTCATTGCCATGATTGAATACCATTCCGGTAGTACACATTGCTGCAGTTGTGATAACCTCTCCCTGGGATTTTATCATTGCCTTTCTGCTCAACGCATCCGCTACTACATTAGCTTTCCCCGGATGATACTGGATATCACAATCATAGTCTTTCAGTATTTCCAGCCATCTTCTTTGTCTCATATTCAACTCCTTTTGATTAAATAAATAAGACTTTTATGGTCCGATTTAATCTGGAACTTCTCTCCGTATAGGTAATGTCTCCATATCTTGACAGCATGTACTACTGCTGCTAACTCCAAATCATGAGTGGGATAATTTTTCTCATGTGTCTTTAACTATCTTGAGGCATAAGCAATTACTTGTTCTCCTTGTATAAGTACACATCCTAATCCCAGTCCTGACGCATCAGTGTATAGGGTAAATGGCTATTCGGGAACAGGAATAGTCAAAATCGAAGCGGATATCAATCTGGTCTTCAAGGTTTGGAAGCTCTTCTCGCATTTATCCGCCCACACAAACTTTTCACCTTTCTTAGTCAGACTGGTGAGAGGTATGGCAATCCGAGAATAGTCTTCCACAAATCGCCAATAATAACCAGCGAGACCCAGAAAACTTCTAATTTCTGCAACGCTCTTTGGTGCTTCCCACTTTACAATAGCCTCATCTTGCTGGGATCCACTTTGATTCCTTCCGCGGATACACATGGCCTAGGAAGGCGACTTCACTTAGCCAAAACTCACATTTGGTAAATTTGGCATATAACTTCTCTTTCCTTAAACGTTGTAGAGTAGCGTTTAGATTCTTAATATGGGTTTTCTTGTCCTTGAAATATACCAATATATCATCAATAAATTCAATAACCGACGTATCCAACATATCATGGAAAATCCGGTTCATAAGTTCCATGAAAGTTGCTGGTGTGTTTGTTAATCCAAAAGACATGACCAAGAATTCATAATGTCCATATCTGGTCCTGAAAGCTGTCTTAGGAATATCACCTTCTTTAATCTTCAACTGATGGTAGCCTGACTGAAGATTGATCTTAGAAAATACTTTTGCTCCTTGTAACTGATTGAACAAGTCATCGATCCAAGGTAGTGGATATCGATTCTTGATTGTCAGTTTGTTCAACTCTTGATAGTCGATACATAATCGAACGCTACCATCCTTCTTCTTTACGAACAATACTGGCGCTCCCCATGGTGATATACTGGGTCGAATATAACCCTTGTCCACTAGTTCTTGTAGTTGTACTTTCAATTCCTTTAGTTCAGGAGGAGCCATTCGATAAGGTGCTTTTGATACTGGTGTGGCTCCAGGTATAAGATCTATTACAAACTCTGTGGCTTGGTCGGGTGGTAATCCTGGTAGTTCCTCAGGAAATACATCGGGGTATTCTCGCACGGCCTCAATATCTTCCATCCGTGGTGCTTCTTTGGTAAGATCGACCATTGACACTAGATACCCGACTGCTCCTTTCTCAAGGCACTTCTTAGCCTTTAGTGCTGAGAGTATGAGTTTGCGTTTACGGGGAAGTTTGGTTCCCACAAAACTGAATTTTGCTCCTTCTTTGTCTTTAAATGTTATCTTCTTTTCGGCGCATAATAGGTTCGCAGAATGCCGAGCTAACCAGCCCATTCCCAAGATGACGTAAAAGTTTGCCATCCCAAGTTGGATCAAGGTTGCATCTAAGGTTTTCTCACCAATGAGAACTGGACATGGCCCATAACCTTTCCCTAATTCCACTTCTAACCCCATCGGTGACCGTACAAGTAGTTTGTAGTCTAATGTTTTGATGGGTAAATTCAGCTTCTTTCCAAATGACACAGATATAAAAGAATGAGTAGCTCCGGAGTCGAAGAGTACTCTGGCGGGTATGTCATTTATAGGTACGATACCTGTGATTTATTTTAACTTAGTCTACATGCTCACAAAATGTAATTCAACTTAAAAAGGTTTCAGCCATACCTGTGACCACATCGGGTGATGCGGCAGCATCCTCGGATGTAACAGCATAAACTCATCCTTGATGTAGCTGCTTCCTAGGCTTAGGACACTCTCTTGCCATATTCCCCGCTTGGTTGCAGTTAAAACATTTTGGGCCTTCAGTATTTATCTTTGGCTGATGTTGAGTTACTAGGGTAGTCTTGGGTGCAACAGTAAAGCCTTGAGCACGGAAGTGTTTAAATGTCTTGTTATTCCTTCCGTTATAAGCATTTCCAGCTGGCCTTTTCATACCTCTGTTCTACGTAAAATAGCTCTACTTCTGGCTAGATTCTATAACTCGAGCAATTTGCATAGATTCATTATATATTTTTTTTTCCAAACCTAGAACATGCTCTTTGATGCTTCCTCTAAGCCCCGTGACAAACCTACGGGTCTTAGTGTCTTCTTCTTGCATGCTAAGTGGTGCAAAGAAAAACAGCTCCTCATAATGCTATTGATATGCATCTACGAACATCTGTCCCTGATATAAACTCAGGAACTCCTTCTCCATAGAATCTTTGAAGCTTCGGGGAAAGTACTTGTCAAAGAAAGCTTCTTTATATATAGCCCAAGTCAATAGGGCGTGCTTGGTTAATAGGTAGGCCCTGGTCGATTTCCACCAATGATGTGCATCACCTTTTAGCATGAAAGTGGCACATAATACCTTCTCTTCTTCTGTAATAGTCATCATAAGAAAATTCCTCTCCATCTCGTCGATCCAATGTGTTGGCCATAAAGAATCGGACGGTTTACCGTTAAACTCCTTGGGCTTCATCTTAAAGAATCGCTCAACCAGTCGGGAGTGGTCCATCTAATTTTGAGGGTATGCCCCAAACATAGGTTGTGGATACTGGTAATTAACCTGAACTGCTTCTGGACCTGGTACTGGAATCTGTGCAGCTGGTGGTTGAGGTATTTGAGGTGCTGGGTGGTTACCCACTGGTGCTGCACTTGTTTGTCCAGTCGGCATTGGTGTAGCATGTGCTGCCTGAAACATAATTCACATTGCTTCTTGCATTTGAGCCTGTGCGTGTTGCATTTGTTGCAGCTGTTGTGCTAGGTTCATAACTATGGTTGCCAGCTTCGATGGTGGAGGTGGCAAGTTTGTAGGATTTACCTGACCCGGATTTACTGGTGGTGCAACCTGCGGATTACCCTGTGCATATATATTTTCTTGGCTGACTTCCTCCACGGGTGGTGGTGGTGGAACTGCGTTTCAGCTTTGCCTGGTTACTCTACGCCCAACCATATTTTCCTCTGAGATTGGTGGTGCTTGAAATCATTAAAATACGTGAAGCAATCATTTATACTTCATGTAGATATGCTAACCGATGTTATTTTCAAAATTTTCAGATCATTCTGTGAAAAATACAGTCTTTTCTATGCAGGGTCGATGGTGGGGGTCGATGGTATGTTCGACCCTCAGTATCCGACCCTGGGAAATCACTTATTTTTCCCGAGAGCCGGGGGTCGATAGGGGGGGTCGGAGATCCCGTCGACCCCTGGTCCTTAAAGTGTCTGACCCCCCATGTAAAACTGGGGGTCTGACTTCTATACTGGGGGGTCCGACCCTCCCTTGCTGGGTATGCGACCCTCCCCTTATTCTGAGTGTTTTTGGGTCAGTTAAATACTTGGGATCGTGATCTCCTTCACACACTTGGTCCATTTGGCTCAACCATGATGGGTAGACCTAGTTCAAGGTGGTAAGACCAAGTTAGTTTGATACGGGTCTTACACGGTCCTTATGCGACCCTAGGGTATGCGACCCTAATAAACCTTGTCAGCTTACCGAGAGCCTAGGGTCGATCATAGGGTCGGTATATGTCTGACCCTAGGTCCGACCCATGGTTCTCTATCAGATCACCGAGAGCCTAGGGTCAATGGTAGGGTCAGTCTATGTCCGACCCTAGGTCTGACCCATGGTTCTCTGTCAGATCACCGAGAGCCTAGGGTCGATGGTAGGGTCTGACGTAGGGTCGCACATTTTGGTCGAATTCTGCGAACCTACGATCCAAAATTAGGTTTTTAAACCCGATCTTGGATTCATTTCCCATTCTTTCTCCTTTCTTCCAACCCAACTCGCTTCCCCTGAGTTGCAACAGTATCGACCCCTAGGGTTTGGTGATTGTTTCTTCCGTTCACGACTCCCACTCCGTCTCTTCGGGTATGCTCTCTACTGTTTCCCATTTTTAAGTTTTTTAAACTAGGTTTTCATCCATTTACATCATTTTCTTCAAATTAAACTTTTCTAACCGTAAAAATTTAATTTTTATTCGGGGCTTTTGCTATTGGTCACCAAATGGACGAAAGCACTCAAAAATATTTGAGTTTCATTGGTTGGTTATCGAAAAACTTGAATTTTTCTATTTTTGACCTAATTTTTGAGATTTTTTGAATTGATTGAAATTTCTTCAAATTCGATCTTTCTAGATTAAATTTCCAACTGTATGAGCTTTGCAGGATGGTTTGGAACCTATGTAAGTCCTCCTACCCAGTTGTTTAGGTGAAAAGTGAGGCTTTTGACCAAATCATGCCGTTATAATGCCAAAATTTTGAGTTTTTCACCATTACTAATATCTTATTTGTTTTTCTGTGTCTTGACAGATAATATGGCTCGTACCAACGTTCCTAGGGCTCATGACCCAGTTCGTTTCCTCTCCAACGAGGCCAAAGCTCGATATGCTAGCTTTGAGCATAAGAAGAAGGGGGTCGCTGTGTGAACTTGGCCAGTCTAGCCTTGTTCAACGTGGAGGGTGCTTTTGGTGACATGGACTGGCTTCCTGTGATCACCTATGAGGCTTGTACTCGTCCTGATTTGGTAAGGCAGTTCTATTGCAATCTCTAGGTAGTGGGGGATCGCAATGACACAGAGAGGGGTAGGGAGCTCAGGATCACTAGCTACAACAAGGGGGTGGAGGTTTCATTTTATTGCCAGCAGTTGGCTGATCTTTTGGGCATATCAAATGATGGCCCTTTGGTGTACTGTGTTCCCAAGGAACCCCAGTTCCTATCTTTGGAGATGCATGCTGAGATTGATAATCGCTGGGAGATGGAAGCTATTAACCTACGTCCAGAGCCTCGGGAGTACTGCAAAATTATCCATCACAACCTGATACCCCAGAGTGGACATTATGAGAGGATCTCCCAGTTAACTCAGTATGTCCTCTACTATATTTGCACCAGGCAACTTGTCTGCCTTCCTTATATTATTATTCGGACGATGATCCGTGCTACGTTGCCTGGTCAGTTGGGCAACCTACCCTACGGACGTCTAATCACGACATTGCTCACCCGCCTACTCGTTGATTTAGTAGATGAGAGGATTCAGGAGAAGACCTTCTCATCGGATCTTGACTGGGAGGCCATCTATAAGATTGGTATGCGGGATGCTTAGGTCAGTGATGATGAGAGGAACGCTCTAGAGCGTCTTCGTACTCGAGTAGAGGTAGCAGATGTCACGGCGACAGCAGCAGCAGCAGGAGCAGGGGTCCATGGGGGTGGGGCTGAGGATGAGGATCGTATGTTCATGGATGTAGACTCCATACCTCCTCCATCACCTCTACATTCTATTGGAGCTGGTCCATCTCGGGATCCTTCACACATGGCTGGTCCTTCACGCCCACTCTCTGATGATATGATGGGGCTACTGCGCGAGATTAGAGAGGCTCAGCGCGTGACTGATCTGAGAGTAAGAAAGCTTCTAGATGCTCAGCGGGTGACTGATGGGAGAGTAGGCAAGCTTCTAAATGCTCAGTGTGCGACTGATGGGAGAGTAGGCGAGCTCCTAGATGCTCAGTGTGTGTCCGATCAGCAGATGGCCGAGTTGACAGCTAGTCTCCAGACGACCCAGATTCAGGTAGCCTGGTTGACTAGAGTGTATGCTGTGGACTACGACAGAGATCGCAAGACACCTCCTCCTCCAGCACCTTTAGCTCCATGATGTATATTTTCTTGTTATCCTTCTTTGTACTACAGAGTAACTATCTGGATTGTGGACTATACTCTGATTTGGATATGTATAAACGTGCTTTTTATTTGATGTATATGAAACATGTTTCTCCTTTTATATGTGCATTATTCTCTTTCTTAATTTTGCCTCAAACAACATAGGTGCTTATATTGTGTTCTTATTACAGCTTTTAAATTTTATCCTATTTCAGTTCACAACTTTTGTGGAATTATACTGGTTTAATAGACAGGGCCTGAGAGCTCTGATATCAAGTTGTCACACCCTAATTTTGCACTATTCAGAATGGTGTTATGAACCATCAATAAACCGTCAATAAACCAATGGTTCAACCAGGACCTCGAATAGGCTGTGTCCATTTGCTTAAACCATACACATCCACAACCATAATCAGAGTAAATAAACAATAACAGAAGTCTTATATATTAAATGAACTGAGAGTCTAAAGATGATAACATAAATAAAATATTCAATTATCTTCAAAAATACTAAGACATAAAATAAAATAATTTAATCAAATACATCGTCTGAATAATTTAAATGAAAATCTAATAAAAAACACAAGAGTTGCACTCGCACGATGAATCATGTGACTCCATCACAACTTCAGTGTCCATCGTCGCCGCATGTCCATACATCGGAGCATTTATATAATCTTCTACGGTGGTACCTGCATCATCAACTAAAAATATTCAACGTCGAAAGGGTGAGTACACATCACGGCTCAATGAGCAAACAAAACAATGCAACAAACATATGCATGCATTCAATTCATATCTTTGGTCTGCTTCATAAGTTTGCAATGTGCTATAGAAAGGATAGGTGACCGCCGCACCTCTATACAAGAATGTGTGGAACTGCCCAATGGATCAAACACCATTGCCGCCCCCACATACACCCACCATGGAATAGAGATAGAGCTAAAGTGCTTAGGACCGCACCGCATCATACTTCCCCTGATGCTCTACCCATACCCACACGTAAGTCTCTATTGGCGGGGACTTACAAACTGGGCTCGCAACTAACCAATCCTAATGACAAACAGTGTATCCAAGGCCTCACCCCAGCATCCCTCAATACGTCCATAGAGATAGAGCTAAGGCCCCCCGGCAGAGTCAGAGACTACACGGTCCGAGACCACCTCCCCTGATGCCCTACGACGTAATAGCTCTACTAAGGTAATGGCGATACGACGATGTTAGTGGACAAGACTTGAGTAGAGATAGAGCTAGAGTCTGGTGACCAAGATGAACCACAGTGTCACGTCCTCCCCCTAATGCTTCACTCGCATTAAATACACCAACCACACACATACATTCACATGTCTATTCCTAGCATCATTATCATCATCATGTTATAAATAAACGGAATTAAATATGCATGAACATTAATAGCAAGAATATTGGATGACATGTTAAATGCACATTACAATCATACAAGCATAGAATCATTCATGGTATTTGGACTCAATAAATAAAAAAATAGTTTATTATTAATCAAATAATTTAGGTTCTGTTCTCTCACCTTTGATTGAGTATAGATCCTCGTTCAAGCTTTATGAATCACTTTTAAATCACTAGAAAGACCTAACAAGTCGATTGATTTTAATTAGAATTAATTCTAATATATTTTAAACTAACTAAAATCGTAGGGTCGCAGGTTGGGTAGCACCTAGGGCAACAGTTTCTGCGACCCTAGGGTGTAGAGTCGGACATGGGGTCGGATACCATTCGACCCTACGTGTGACCACACCCTCCCTGGGACTTCCCGAGGGCATGTGGTCGATCCTGTGGTCTCGTAGGGTCGGATATTATTCGACCCTACGTGCGACCACACGTATTCTGAGTCGACCTTTCATTCTAAAGTCCATTCATTCACGTTTGGATCCTTTGGCTTACTTTCATGGTCCATTCTATGATTGTTCTATGGCTCAAAACTACAAGTTATATACTATTCATAGTCCATAATGATTTCCTTCATGGAATCTCTTGAAACTTGTCAATGGATGGATGATTTGGGTTTCTCCTAACCCTATGTTCTTCATAACTATTATAGGATCTCTTATTCAGGTAAGAAATTAGGTTCATATCTTTATTCAGAGGTTTCTCTGAACTTCCTCCTCTTCCTTAGTCTTTTCTTCAAGTTCCTTCTCTTCTTCTCTTCCTTCTCTTTTCCTTTCTCTCACTCTCAATTAGGGTTCTAAAGGAGTGAAAGAGGCTAAGGGACGTCCTATTTATAGAGGAAAACCCTCCATAATAAGTTCCAATGAGTTTAGGAAAGATCCCCTTTGAATTAGGAAAGTTTTCTAATTTTCGGTTTCTGTCTGTCATCGTAGGGTCAGACGTAGGGTCGCAGAATCCGTCGACCCTACGTTTTTCTAGTCATGCGACCCTATGACTAGAAAGTCATGGGTTGAACTTCTGTTGAGGTGGGGTCGACCCTACCTGTTTAGGCATGCGACCCTACCCTCTCATTTGCTGTTTTTGGGTTAAACTTCATACCTGGTCTTGTGATTTCTTCACGCACTTGGTCCACTTAGTTCGACCATGATAGGTAGACCTGGTACATGGTGGTAAGACCGGTTATTTCAATACGGGTCTTACATTAGGAGCACAGTAGACCAAGGGACTAGCACTCGATATACCCAGAAGATTCACCCACTGTTGGGTGTTAAAAGAGATAGAAGTACCTTTTACCCAACTGGTGATCTGAAGCTCTCTCCCACTGTCTATATCCACTAAATCACCTTCTAATTGAAGGTTGCAGTAAAAATCTTTGACTTACTCTGGTCTAGTGCAACCCTTATACTAGGTGATTGGAAGCTAGCTTATATCACCAAATGCCCGCTCTACATCAAATAGGGCTAGGCTCGGTAAGTTGACGAACCGACCCACCTCAACTTCTTTCAATGATACCAAGGATACTGAGCCTTAGCTTCAGCAGAATGGAAGCGAGATGCATCGTAAGGTCTGGGCATCTTGGTATGGGCCTGATAATTGCAAGAAAAAGGAATAAGAAAACAAGTTAGGAAGTTAGAAATTTGGACAGCATAACGACGTAAAATGGGAAAAAGCCTTACTTTTCACCCAAATACTTGGGCAAGAGGACTTACATGGGGCACAAACCATCCTATAAGGTTAATTTAATAAAAAATTTCAACTAATTGATTGAATTTGAAGAAATTTTGAAAGTTGGGAAAAACCCCCAATTTTTAGGTAAAAATTTGGATTTTTAGAATTTTAACCAAACCAACCGATGAAACTTGAATTTTCTTGAGGGCTTTCATCCGTTGGTGGCCAATAGCAAGGACCACCAATAAAAATCAAATTCTTACGGTCAAATAAATTTTAATTTGAAGAAAACCCTATAGATGATGAAAACCTAGGTATGAAAGCTTAAACAGAAGAAAAGAGTAAAGAACGTACCTTGAGGAATAGAATGAAGGTTGTCGACCGATGAAAAAACCACCAAATTCATGCGTTTAACACTGTAGCAACCCAATGGTGGTGAGTTGAGTTGAGACCGTAGGAAAATGAGAGAATAAGAGGGAAAAGTCTTAAATCAGATATAAAAACCTGATTTTCGAATCGTGTGGTCGCACAATTCGACCAAAACAGTCGACCACACGATTGATTGTACGATCGACCATAGGGTCTCGTGAAGTTGCCAGGGTTCGTTTGGTTACACCTATGGTGGCATGAAATGCGAGTATACGATGTCAACCATACGATTGACTGTTGTCTATTTTAGCTCTTTTAGACCTAATGCCACGTAAATTTTCTCCCTCCTTCAATTGTGGGACTAACAAAACACTGCCATTCTATCTTGTCTCACATGTGTAGCCTTTCCAATACTATTTTACCCAAGAGTTTAAATGGTTGGGCATAAATCAAGTAGAAGGGGATGAAATGTAAGCCCACCTCCACCACCTTGGGAGGTCAATGCCAATGAAAACCAAGAAAGACAAGAAGAAGATGCTGGGAATCAAAATGTTGTGTCTTGGGATGTTCACACCGAGGCCAACCCAACTAACTTACTAGCACCACCAACAGATTTAGCCACTGTTGTGATGAATTTAGCACAACAGGTACAATAGTTGCATCAGATGTAAACAAACATGCAAGTTGCTTTGGGGATTGCACCACCAGCTACAAATACCGCACCAACACCTCCTGGTAGCAGCGCTGTGCCTCCCGCACCTGTTGTTAATAATACAGTGCCCATTGCACTTGTGGAGAACAACACCATACCCATAGTGCAGCAAACTCCAGCAATGTAAACCCCAATTTAAAATCTCAAAGCACAACAGGGGACAAACTGTCACACCTTAATTCTGGTCTAATCAAATTAGTGTGATGAACCGCCAATTAACCAACGGTTCAACCAGAATCTCGTATAGGTCGTACCCACCATATCAAACCACACACATTCCATAGTAATAATCAGAGGTAATAAACAAATAAACGGAAGTCTTACAGATAATGAACTGAGTGTCTAACAATGATAATAAATAATTAATTCGATTATCTCCAAAACTCAAGACATAAAAATAATTAATCCATTACATATTCCAATAATCAAATATAGCTAAACTAATCGAATATGCACTGGTTGCACTCGCCTGATGAATCATGCGCATCTTCAATAGCTTCTACGTCCATGGCCGCAACGTGTCCATACATCGGTGCATTCTCATAGTCTTCAATAGTAAGACCTGCATCATCAACTAAAAATATTTAATTTCGAAAGGGTGGGCATACATCAAGGCTCAGTGAGCAAACAAAACAATGCGACAAACATATGCATGCATTCAATTCATATCTTTGGTCTGGTTTTTAAGTTTGCAATGTGCAATAGAAAGGTTTGGTGGCCCTCGTACCTCTATACACGAATGTTTGAATCTGCCAAATGGATCAAACACCGTTGTCGTCCCACATGAACCCACCATGGAATAGAGGTAGAGCTAAAACACCGCCAACACTTCCCCTGATGCCTTACCCATACCAACACATAAGCCTTTATTGGCGAAGGCTTACAAACTGGGCTCGCAACTAACCAATCCTAATGCCAAATAGTGTATCCAAGGCCTCAGCCCAGCATCCCTCAATACGTCTATAGAGATAGAGCTAAGGCCCCCCGGCAGAGTCAGAGACCACATGGTCCGAGACCACCTCCCCTGATGCCCTATGACGTAATAGTTCTGCTAAGGTAATGGCAATACGGCGATGTTAGTAGGCAAGGCTTGAGTAGAGATAGAGCTAGAGTCTGGTGACGAGGTCAAAGACCACCATGCCACGTCCTCCTCCTGATGCTCTAGTCGCATCAAGCACATTAACCACACACATACAATCACATGCCTATTCCTAGCATCATCATCATTCTTATGTTATAAATAAACAGAATTAAATATGCATGAGCAGTAATAATAGAAATATTGGATGACATGTAAGATGCACATTACAAGCATACACGCATAGAATCAATCATGGCATTAGACTCAATAAAAATGAAGCAGTTTGTTATTCTCCAATTAGTTTAGGTCTTGTTCCCTCACCTGTTAGCAATACTCGATCTCCTTCCTAGCCTTGTAATTCTCTTTTAATCAATTTAACAACCTAAAAGTTATATGAATTTAAATTAGGGTTCATATGTAACATGTTACAGTAGTCAAAAATCGAAACAAAGCACTGATAGGTTCTGATTGGTTCTATGGTCTCATACTGTGTCGACCTAACTTCCTATGATCGATACCCTACGATCGCAACCATATGATTCTTGAATCTTCCTGAATACATGTGGTCGATCTTCTGATCAAGCTAGTCATGCTATGGTCGACCGTAGCTGTGACCTTGAGATTTCTGATCACATATTATATGCAATTCGAGTTCTTCCTGGGTCAAATCCTCTGCTCTACAATTAGGTTTATCCTAAGCTCATCATATGGCCATCATTAGTAGTTTCTTATGAACCCTAATCATCAAACTCATCCCTCATGGTTATCCTTGGGATTTTCTTAAGGAATCACATAGATCATATTAGGTTGATATCCCCTAACCTCCATAGAAGTCTTGTTCCTTAAAGTTTACATATCCAGAGATTAGATTCATCCCTTTGCCTATGATAGAGAGCCAATCTCTTCTCAGCAAAATCCTCTCCTTAGCTTTTTCTTCTTCTCCTTCTCTTCCTTCTCTTCCCTTCTCCTTCTCTAGGGTTTACTAATGTTGTAAAAGAGTAAAAAAGGGATGAGGGACGTCCTTTATATAGAGGAAAACTCTCCATATAGAGTCCTCTTTCAATTAGGAAATAAATCCCTTAGTTTAGGAAAGTTTCCAAAACTTGGAGTCTGATATGGGGTTTCATGATAAATGGCTATGGTCGCAGAACCCATCAATCGTAGGGTCAAAATCATCGACCGTAGGGTCATTGATCAGTGACCATTGTTTCTTTCCATATGGTCGATCGTACCTACCCAGGTATGCGACCATATGTATAAAGTCTTTGGGTGTTGAGTCGATTTTTATACCTGGTTTGTGATCCATCTTCACACATTCGGTCCACTTGGCCCAAGAATGATGGGACGACCTGGCATGACATAGTTAAACCGGGTTAGTGGAGTGCGGGTCTTATACAAACAACTTAGGAAATTATCAAAATCAGCCACCTGTCTATTATGCACAAAATCAGCTTGACCACTCTAGACTGATCGAACATTTTCTGAAGATGAAACCGAAGGAGTTTATGGGTAAGCCGTCAGATCCAATGTGGTCAGCTCACTAGATTGACAAAATGGAAAGGAATTTCATGATGATGACTATTACAGAAGAGGAAAATGTATGGCATACAATATTTATGCTGAAAGGAGATGCACACAACTGGTGGAAATCCACTCGAGGTTATTTGTTGACCAAGCATACCCAGTTAACTTGAGCTATCTTCAAAGAAGCTTTCTTCAAGAAGTATTTTCCCAGGAGTTTTAGGGATCAGATGGGAAGATTTTTTTTGAGTCTATATCAAGGTCAGATTACTGTCGACGCTTATCAGCAGTGTTATGAAGAGCTATTTTTCTTTGCTCTCGCCAGTATGCATGAAGAAGATACTAAGACCCGTAGGTTCATAATGGGACTTGGGGAAAGTATCTGTGAGCATGTGTAGGGACTGGAAAAGAAGATATACAACGAAGCTGTGCAGATAGCACGAGTTTTGGAGTCTAGTCAAAGAGAGAGTTACTTTGCTCAAAGTAGAGGTATAAAGCGGCCTAATGAAAACTCGTTTAATGGGGGAAGTACAAAGACCTTCAATCCTTTTTGTACTCAAGGCTTCAATGCAGCAGCCAAGACTACTCCAACAGCCTAACCTCAATAGAAGCAGGGTAGTACTGGAGTTAAATGCTTTAACTACAATCAAGTAGGGCATTATTCAAGAGATTGGCTTAAGCCAACGAAGCAGTTACAACAAGGGAATGGCTATATAATTACTTCTGAGGATGTTGCCACATCACCTGATGTGGTCACAAGTATGATTCAACCTCATGTTTTGGAATACCTTGTGTGAGCATGTAGACTAATTTAGGTAAAATCACAGGTTTCGTACCTATAGCTAACATACCATCTAGAGTGCTTTTCGACTTTGGAGCCACACACTCATTTATATCTATGTCTTTCAAAAAAAAGCTAGATATACCCCTCAGACCATTAGACTACAAGCTATTAGTATGGTCACCTATGGGATTAGAAGCAGAGTTAGACCAAGGTTATGGACCATGTCTAGTTCTCATAAATAGACGAAGCCTGGATGCCAACCTGGTACAACTCGAGATGACACACTCCGACGTCATCTTAAGGATGGACTAGTTATACCAACATTCCATGAGTTTACTTTGTACTGAAAACAAGATATCATTCAAAGACAAGGAAGGAGTAGAATTCAGTTTTATGGGAACCAAACTTTTCCATGAATGGAAACTCATTCTTTCTGTATTAAAGGCTAGGAGATGCCTCGAGAAAGGAGGAGTTAGGTACTTAGTGTCCGTGGTTGACCTCACCAAAGAAGCACTACGAATAGAGGACATTGAGGTTGTATGTGAATATTCAGATGTATTTCCTTAGGAATTACTAGGATTGCCACCAGATCGAGCAACCGAGTTCGTTATATACCTTATACCCGGAGCCGCACCTGTATCTAAGGCACCCTATCGAATGGCTCCTACTGAATTGAAGGAACTGAAGGTTCAATTATAGGAGTTGTTGAACAAGGGTTATATCCGACCCAGTATATCACCATGGGGAGCGCTAGTGTTATTCGTAAAAAAGAAGGATGGTAGCATTCGACTCTGTATAGATTACCAAGAATTGAACAAGCTCATGGTCAAGAATCGATATCCGTTGCCTCGGATTGATGACTTATTCAACCAGTTGCAAGGTGCCAAAGTGTTCTCCAAGATTGATCTTCGGTCATCATACCATCAGTTGAAGATCAAGGAAGGTGATATTCCAAAGACAACATTCAGAACTAGATATAGACATTATGAATTTCTAGTTATGTCTTTTGGATTGACTAACGCCCTTGTAACTTTTATGGAACTCATGAATCGGATATTCCATGATATGTTGGATACATCGGTCATTGTGTTTATAGACGACATCCTAGTTTACTCTAAGGACAAAGAGACTTATCTAACAAATCTTAAAACCACTCTTCAATTAATAAGAAAAGAAAAGTTTTATGCCAAATTTACTAAGTGTGAGTTCTGACTAAATGAAGTCACTTTCTTAGGCCATGTTGTATATGCTGAAGGAATTAAAGTGGATCCCAGAAGCTATTGTGAAACGGAAAGCACCTAAGAACGTTGCAAAAATTAGAAGTTTCTTGGGTTTAGCTGGGTATTATCGATGATTCAGAAAATATTACCTTAGAATCGCTGTACCTCTCACCAGTCTGACTAAGAAAGAAGAAAAATTTGTTTGGATTAACAAATGTGAAGAGTGTTTTCAAACATTAAAGGCAAGACTGATATCGGCTCCCATCCTGACTATCCCGGTACCAAGACAACCATTTACCATGTACATCGATGCATTTGGGTTAGGTTTGGGATGTGTCATCATATAAGGAGAGCAAGTAATTGCGTATGCTTCAAGGCAACTGAAGGTACATGAAAAGAATTACCCTACTCATGATTTAGAGTTAGCAGCGGTGGTACATACTGTCAAGATATGGAGACATTATTTATATGGAGAGAAATTTTAGATTAAATCAGATCATAAAAGTCTTACTCATCTCTTCAATCAGAAGGAGTTGAACATGAAACAGAGAAGATGGCTGAAGTTGCTAAAGGATTATGATTACGATATTTAGTACCATCTAGGGAAGGCTAATGTGGTTGCTGATGCACTAAGCAGAAAAGCGATGACAAAATCTCAAGAATAAGCTAGCACAAATGTGTCGCAGGAAGAGTATTCAATTGTGGCAATGAGCAGTTCGTGATCAATAAACTGGCTGGATCGATTAACCTAGGGTTTATTGATCGGTTCTCAAATATGTTCGCTACATTGAGGACTGTACCTGATATGATAAACGAAGTGAAAGTAGCTATCCAATTGGACCCCTACTTAAGGACAATGCAAGAAGACTTTGAAAGAGGTAGGATTACTCCTGATTTTACTCTAAACTCTGAAAAAGTACTAAGGTACAAGGGGAGAGTGTGTGTTCCTAAAAGTAAAAACTTAGATATTAGACATAGACTAATGAAGGAAGCCCATTCAACTTCTTATTCGGTACATCCTGGGAGTACAAAGATATATTATGATTTAAAGAAACTATATTGGTGGAGAGGAATGAAAGCTGATGTAGCTAGACATGTGTCTCAATGCCTAAATTGTCAGCGGGTAAAGGCGAAAAGACAAAAACCTACAGGCTTGTTACAACCACTACCTGAACCAGCTTGGAAATGGGACTGCATCTATGGACTTCGTCATAGGGTTACCATTGACTCCCAGAGTAGTTGACGTAGTCTGGTGGTTATAGATCATTTGACTAAGACAACTCGTTTCATAGCTAGACGGCCTCAGTATACCCTGGAGAGGCTAGCTAAGCTGTATCTGGATAATATTATCAAATTACATGGTGTACCTGAAAGCATCATGTCTGACAGAGACCCATGCTTTACCTCAACGTTATGGGAAGGATTACAAAAGGCTATGGGTACAACGCTAAGATTTAGTACCATATTTGACCCTCAAATAGATGGACAGTCAGAGTGTACTATCTAGATTATAGAAGACATGCTTCGTGCTTGTGTGATTAATTTCAAAGGATCATGGGATGAGAAGTTATCATTGATCGAATTCACTTTACTTATAACAACAGCTATTAAGCTACGATATAGATGTCGCCCTTTGAAGCAATGTATGGTAGGATGTGTCAAACTCCTTTATTTTGGAACGAGATTAGAGAACGGAGAATTGTTAGACCAGAGTTTATCGAAGAGACTTGTCGAGTATTCGACATAATTAAGGAAAGGGTCCAAATAGCACAGAACCATCAGAAGCAGTATGCAAAAAATCGACGTCGAGATCTTGAATTCACCATAGGTGATAAGTTATTTTTGAAAATATCCCCTCTGCGTGGTTTAAAAAGGTTCAGACAGAAAGGAAAGTTGTGCCCCAAATACATTGGACCTTATGAGATTCTAGTAAGGCATGGAAAGGTAGCGTATCAGCTAGCACTACCATTATTGAAGTCTAGTGTACATGATGTATTCCATGTCTCACAATTGAAGAAGTATGTTAGAGATCCAACACACAACTGAAGAAGTACGTTAGAGATCCAACACACATGTTAACGATGGATTCACCGGATTTGATTGAAGATTTGACGTTCGAAGTGATACCTTTTGAAATCACCAATCGAAAGGTTCAACGTCTTCAAAATCATGATATTTACTATGTTAAGGTTACCTGGAGAAGCCAAGATGTGGAAGAAATCACATGGGAAGAAGAGAATGCTATGTGGAAGCAATATCCTCATCTGTTCGATTTGGAAGGTATGTGTAAATTTCGAGGATGAAATTTATGTAAGGGGGAGTTGTAAGACCCGCATTCTACTAATCTGGTTTAACCATATCATGCTAGGTCTTCCCATCATTGGTAGATCAAGTAGACTAACCATGTGAAGAAAACCACAAGATCAGGTAAGAGAAACGACTCAAAAACACTTAAAATTAAGTGTATGGTCGACCACTTGAGTAGGTATGGTCGACCATACGATGAGGAATGAAGACCACTAATAATGGGATGTATGGTCGATACTTCTGAAACGTATGGTCAATGGATTCTACGACCGTACGTCAGACCGCACTCACCCAAATCAGACTTCGGAGTTTGGAAATTTTCCAAATAAAAGGGGATCTCTTTCCTATTGTTGGAAAGCTTTATATGGAGAGTTTCTCTCTATATAAAAGACGTCCCTCAACCCTTTTTCACTATTTTGGAACATTATCAAACCCTAAAACTTAAGGGAGAAAGGGAGAGGAAGAGAAAGAGAAGGAGATTTAGAAAAGAAAGTTGAGAGAAGGCATTGTATAGAGTCTCTGCAACAAGTAAGGTATGAACCTTGTCTCTGTAGCCATAGAACACCAAGAGTAGGAGTTTCTAACATAAATTGTGATACCAAACCTAATGTAAGGATTCAACTATGGGATTTTCTAAGAAAATCTCAAAAGGGGATCATGGAGAATGGATTAGGGTAATTAGCTTGGTAAAACTAAGAATTTTGGTTTTAGTATGATCATTAGGGAAAACCCCGTTGATGAGCCAAGAGGAGAAATTCGTATTAGAAGTAAAAAGTCACATTAAACTCGTATGGTCAAAGCTATTATCGACCATAGGTGGTGATAGAGTCGACTGCAACCATTCTAGAAGAATCCAAGAGAAGTATGGTTGCAGGTGTGGTCGCATATAGTGCGACCGTTGGGGGTCGACTGTACATGGTACGATCGACACAGGCATGTGACCATAGGACCAATCAGTCACCTATCAGTGATTTATTTTGATTTTCGACTGCTGTAACTTGTTATAAATAAACCCTAACTTAAATTCATATAACTTTTAGGTTGCTAAATTGATTCAAAGTGATTTGCAAGGCTTGGAAGGAGTTCGAATATCGTATAAAGGTGAGGGAATAAGACCTAAACTAACTGGATGATAACAAACTCTGTTTCTTTTATTTCATCCAATGCTATAAATGATTCTATGATTGTGTTCTTGCAATGTGCATCTCGCATGTAATCCAATATAACTACTATTCCTGTTCATGCATATTTACTTTATTATTTCTACCATGTTGATGGTTGATGATAGGAATAGGCATGTGCTTGTGGGTGTGGTTGGTGCGCTGTGTGGGGAAGGGTGTTTGATCCCTAAACCATATTTCACATTGACATCATCGTATTTCCATTTCCTTAGTGGAACTATTGCATCGTAGGGCATCAGAGGAGGTGATCTCTGACTCTACCGGGGGGCCTTAGCTCTATCTCTATGGATGTATTGAGGGATGCTGGGGTGAGGCCTTGCATACATTTGGATGGCGTTAGGATTGGTTAGTTGCAATCCAGTTTGTAAGCCCTCACCAATAGGGGCTTACATGATGGTATGGGTAGAGCATCAGGGGAAGTGTTGGCAGTGTGTGATCTGGACACTTTAGCTCTATCTCTATTCCATAGTGGGTGTATGTGGGATGGCAATGGTGTTTGATCCATTGGACAGATTCATACACTCTTGTATAGAGGTGCAGTGGCCCCAATCCTTTTTATAGCACATTGCAAACTTAAAAACCAGACCAAAGATATTAAATTGAATGCATGCATATGTTTACGCATTGTTTTGTTTGCTCACTGAGCCATGATGTGTGCTCACCCTTTTGACATCGAATATTTTTAGTTTATGATGTAGGTCTTACTATAGAATAATATGTGAACGCACCATCGTGTGGACACATGACGGCTATGGACATAGAAGCTATGGAAGATGAGCATGATCCGTCATGCGAGTGCAACCAATGTGTTTTTGATTAGTTTAGTTATATTTGAGTACTGGAACATGTAATGGATTATTTACTTTATGTCTTGAGTCGTTTGGAGATAATTGGATTTAATTACTTATTTATCATTGTTAGACCTCAGTTCCTTATTTATAAAGACTTTTGCTTGTTTACAAATTATCTCTAATTATTACTGTGGAACGTGTTTGGTTCAATATGGTGGGTATGGCCTATAAGTGATCCTAATTGAACCGTTGATTTATTGATTTTTCATCACACCACTGGTTAGTCTATAATTGGGGTGTGATAGAAAAACCCATGAATAAGGACATAGAGAGACCCTAGAAGAGGCTCCAACGATGAACCAAAGCATAAACTGAGAAAGACCTTCGAACACAACTAGTTAGTCGTATGGTCGCATCAGTGGTCGACCACAGAGTGACCACTGAGCGACCACAGACTCTTGAGAAGTTTACCAGGGTTGTGTGGACACATGATGTGTGACCATACAGTCGATCACACAGTGTATGGTCGACATAAAGCTGCAATCACTGTATCAACCACTCAACTGCTGAGAGCCTGTTTCGTGGCCAAATTAGATTTAAGACCAATGTGACTAAATACCATCAAAACCTGACTTAAACTCATAAATTGTATAGGTTATCAACTAGTACAAGATAATTACCAAAGCTTGGAAGAGATTGACACTACGATCAAAGGTGAGGAAACGAGACCTAAACTAATTGGACAATAACAAGCTACACTTTATTTTATTTGTCCAATGCTATGATTGATGCCATACTTGTATGATTGTAATGTGCATCTCACATGTCATCTAATATTACTGCTATTCCTATTCATGCATATTTAATTTATTATTTACTCTACTATTGATGATGATAGGAATGGGTAAGTTTTTGTGAGTGTGGTTGGTGCGCTGTGTGGGGAGGGTTGTATGATCCCAAAATAATGCATTACATTGACATCGCCGTATCACTGTAACCTTAGTGGAACTAGTACGTCATAGGGCATCAGAGGGGGTGTTTGCGGACCGTGTGATCTTTGACTTAGCCGAGGAGCCCTAGCTCTATCTCTATGGACGTATTGATGGATGTTGGGATAAGGCCTTGGATACATATGGATGGTATTAAGGTTGGTTAGTTGCAAGCCCTCGCCAGTAAGGGCATACATACTGGTATGGGTAGGGCATCAGGAGAAGTGTTGGCATTGTGTGATCTGGATACTTTAGCTCTATTTCTTTTTCATGGTGGGTGCATGTGGGACAACAATGGTGTTTAATCCATTGGACAGATTCAAACACTTGTGTATAGAGGTGCGGTGGCCGCTAATCCTTTCTATAGCACAATTGCAAACTTAAATCAAACCAAATATATTAATTGAATGCATGCACATATTTGCACATTATTTTATTTACTCATTGAGCCGTGATGTGTGCTTACCCCTCGACGTCGAATATTTTAATTGATGATGCAGGTCCTACAGTAGAAGATTATATGGAAGCACCATCGTACGGACACGTGGCGACAATGGATACTCCAGCTATGGAGGATGAGCACGACTCTGCTTGTGAGTGTTTTCAATGTCTTTATTCTTAGTTTATTCGTATTTTGATTATGGAAACTTGTAATAGATTATTAAATTATGTTTTGAGTTTGTTGGGAGATAATTAGTTTAATTATTTACTTTATTATGTTAGATACTCAGTTCAATATTTATAAAGACTTCTACTATTTATTTTATTATCTCTGATTATGTTGTGGTATGTGTATTTGGTTTGGATGGTTGGCACGGTTGTTATGAGATCCTGGCTTGAACCGTTGGTTCTCATGACGGTTCATCACACTTTTGGTTCTTTCAGAATTGGGGTGTGATAGCAGTAGAACTGCTTGAACAAGTCAGGGGGTGTATGCCCCTACAACTAGGTCATTAGAAGCCAACCCATAACGTCGAAGGTTCCCTGTACATCAAAAAGTGCCAAGCTTTGTAGGTTCATGAACCGACCTACCTCAACCTTCTTGTTTAGGAAATAAGAGTATTGTGCTTCGGCTTCCACGGAGTAGAAGCGCAGAGTATCGTATGGCCTGGGGACTTTTGTGCAAACCACAATGACTGCAAGACAAAGAAAAGAATAAACAAGTTAGTAAATTTTAAAAATTTCGTAACGACATAAATTGTTCAAAAGCATTAATCTCGCCTAATTTCATGGACAAGAGGACTTACAAGGGTTACAAACCATCCTGCAATGGAAACCTATTGGACAATTTCAATTTAATTTGATCAATTTGCTAAAATTTAGAAAATTTTTGAAAACCCCTAATTTCTAGGGGAAAATTTGAATTTTTGGGTTTTCTTTCAAACTATCCGATGAAACCCAAAATTTCTTAAGGGCTTTTTCTCATAACATGTCCAACTACAATCCTAATGAAGCAAAATTTCATTTTTATAGTTAAAAAAGTTTTAATTTGAATTATTGTGTAAAAAGCAATGAAAACCTAGGAAAAATAGTCTAAAGAGAAGCAAAGATTGAATACTTACCGATAGGAGAAGGTTGGAAGTTGCTAATCAGTGTGGGAAGCAAGAAAAATTGACCGGACCCAATGTAAAAACTCACCGGTCGTGTGTTGGAATGAAGACGAAAGAGGATGGAGGGAAAATGATCCAAAATCGAGTTTAAAAATCGATTTTTGGATTGTGCGGTCTCATATTTTACCCCAAAGTGTCGACCACAGAGTCAACCAGTGAGTCGATCGCACAGCCCTGGGAAAGATCCTAGGGTTTGTCTGGTCGCATCAGCGATCGCAGGTTACTGCGACCAGTAAATGACGACTAGTCAATTTTCCTGACTGTTGAAATTTTGCAAAAAAAATGATTTTGGACTTGTTTTGTCTCCGATTTTCCTTTATGCTTGTGAGACTAACCTTATGAACTGCCATTATTGTGTTTATTTCACACTTATTGACTATGCATATACCCTATGATAGTTTGAAATGGCCCATCGTACCTGCAACAGTGGTCGAAGGAATCCTACCCCACCACACCTCCAGGGGGAAATGAGAATGAGAATCCCGTAGCATAGAATAATGTTGTGAATCAGAATGAGGTGCCTCAAGGGATAGGTAACCAGGCCACTCAGAATATACCGCCGGGACCACCGTTGAAATTGGCCACCGTTATAGCTGACCTAGTAAGGCAAATGAGGGATCAATAGCAATGGATGGTTACTATGCAAGCTGCTATAGGACTCACCGTGCCTACTACCAATGCTACACTGACTACCAATAAGCCAACACCAATCGGAGGCCAATACAGTATCGACTGGCAGTAACACTGTACCTGCAGCACATCAGGCACTAGGAGAGACTACTCTCCTTCTGAACCAGCATACTACTCAAGGGGGAAACCAGTATTAGGCCCCTATATATGGCATTTATGCTCAAAACCTGTTGGACCATTCTAGGCTGATTGAGCATTTTATGAAGATGAGCCAAAAGAGTTTACGGGAAAGCCTTCTGATCCACTATGGCCAACCCACTACATTAATGAAATAGAGGGAAGTTTCTTATTAATGTCAATTACTGAAGAAGAAAAAGTTTTGTGTGCCACTTTCATGCTGAAAGGAGATGCAAAGCACTGGTGGAAGTCTACCCGCATCTATCTACTGACCAAGCACACTGTATTGACTTGGCCCATATTCAAAGAGGCGTTCTTTGAGAAATATTTTCCCAGAAGCTTCAAAGACCAGATGGAGAAAGAGTTCTTAAGTCTTTATTAAGGACAGATGTATGTGGACGCTTATTAACAGAAATATGAAGAGTTATTCTTCTTTGCTCCTGTTAGTTTGCAAGAGGAGGATACCAAGACCTACAGGTTCGTTACAGGATTGAAGGAAAGCATTAGAGAATACATTCTGGGTTTGGAGAAGAAGATATATAACGAAGCTGTGCAGATTGCTAGGGTTATTGAATCCAGTAAGAAGGAGAGTTATTTTTCTCAGAATTGTGGTATAAAATGCCCAATGGAAATTCTTTCAATGGAGGGAACTCAAGGAATTTCAAACCATTCCGACCTTAGAATTCTAATGGTGTGGCCAAGACCACTCAGACGGCCTTATCACAACTTGGACAGGGGAATTCTAATATTAGGTGCTTCAATTGTGACCAAGTGTGGCACTACTCAAAGAACTGCCATAAGCCCAGGAAGCAAGTACAATAAGAAAAGGTGTATGCCGTGACTTCTGAGGACGTCGCCACATCACCTGATTTGGTCGCAGGTATGACCTAACACTATCCTTTACAATACCTTGTATGTGTATGTAGACTAAAACTAGGTAAAAAGATAGGTATTGTACCTATATTCGGTGTACCTGGCAGAGTCCTCTTTGACTCTGGAGCTATCCATTCTTTCGTGTTTGTCTCTTTTGGAACGAAGTTGGATATGCCCCTTAGATCTTTAGACCTCTCAGATCACCCATGGGAATAGAGGTGGAATTAGATGAATGTTATGGACCATGCCCAGTTGTTATTAATGGACAAAGTTTGGACGCCAACCTAGTACAACTCGAGATGGTAGACTTTGACATCATCTTAGGAATTGATTGGTTATCTCAGCATTCTGTGAGTCTACTTTGTGTTGAGAAAAAAGCTATTATTTAAGGGCAAAGATGCTATGGATTCTAGTTTCAAGGGAACCAAGCTTCCTTGTAAACGGAAGCTTATCCTCTGTACTTAAGGTAAAGAAATGTCTTGAGAAGGGTGAAGTTGGATATCTTGTATCTGTGGTGGACCTTACCAAAGAAGCACTACGAATGGAAGACATCGAGGTTGTATGTGAATTTTTGGATGTATTTCCTGAAGATTTACCAGGGTTGCCACCTGACCAGGCGATCAAATTCTTGATAGACCTCTTACCTAGAGCTGCACTTGTGTTTAAGGCACCCTATCGAATGGTTCCTACTAAACTGAAGGAACTAAAGGTTCAACTATAAGAGTTACTAGAAAAGGGTTATATCCGACCAAGTACATCACCATGGGGAGTGCCAGTGTTGTTCGTAAAGAAGAAGGATGGTAGTGTTCGATTGTGTATAGACTATCGAAAACTGGAGAAGCTCATGAACAAGAATTGATATCCATTGCCTCTGATCGATGACTTATTCGATCAGTTGCAAGGTGTCAAGTTGTTTTTCAAGATTGATCTTTGGTTAGGATATCATAAGTTGAAGATGAAGGATATTGATATTCCGAAGATAGCTTTTAGAACCAGATATGGACACTATGAGTTTCTAGTTATGTCTTTTGGGTTGACTAACGCCCCTACGACCTTCATGGAACTTATGAACCGAGTATTCCATGACATGCTAGATACATCGGTCATAGTATTCATAGATGACATTCTAGTCTATTCCAAGGACAGAGAGACTCATGTCACAGGTCTTAGAGTCCCTCTTCAGCGACTGAGAAGAGAAAAACTTTATGCCAAATTTAAGAAATGTGAGTTTTGGCTGAACGAAGTAGCTTTCTTAGGCCATGTTGTTTCAGAAAAAAGGAATCAAAGTAGACCCCCAACAAGATTAAAGCTATTGTAAAGTGGGAAGTGCCTAAGAACATTGTAGAGATCAGAAGTTTCTTGGGGTTAGCTGGTTATTATAGACGATTTGTAGAGGATTACTCTAAAATTGTTGTGCCTCTCCCCAAGCTGACCAAGAAAGGAGAGAAGTTTATATGGATCGAAAAGTATAAAGAGTGTTTTCAGACATTGAAGGCAAGGTTAATATCGGCTCCCATCTTGACCAATTTCATACCAGGACAGTCGTTGTCCGTCTACATTGATGCCTCCAGATTGGGTTTGGGATGTGTTCTCATGTAAGGAGAGCAAGTGATTGCATATGCTTCAAGCTAACTGAAGGAACATGAGAAGAATTACCCTACTCATGACTTGGAATTGGCAGTAGTGATCGTTGCTGTCAAGATATGTAGACATTACTTATACGGTGAGAAGTTTTAGATTAACTCAGACCATAAAAGTCTCACTCACTTGTTTAACCAAAAGGAGTTGAACATGAGATATAAAAGGTGGTTGGAATTACTAAAAGATTATGATTGCGATATCCAGTATCATCCAGGGAAGGCTAATGTAGTCGCTGAAAAGCAATAAAGAAGCCTTATGAAGAAGCTAGCACAAATGCTGCCATGTGTGTCACATTAAGAGTATTTAATTATGGCAATGAGCAATTCGTGATCGATAAATCGGGTGGTTCGATAAATCTACGGTTGATTCATCGGTTTTTAAAGATGTTCGCTACATTGAAGATTGTACTTGATCTAATGGACGAAGTGAAAATGGTAATTCAATCAGACACCTATCTGAGGATAGTACAAGAAGATTTAGAAAAGGGTAGGATCACTCCTAATTTTACTCTAGACTCCGAAAGGGTACTAAGGTGTAGAGGACGAGTGTGCATAACTGAAAGTGAAAATTCACATATCAGAAATAGACTAATGGGGGAAGCCCATTCTGCCTCTTATTCGGTACATCCTGGATGTACAAAGATGTATCATGATCTGAAGAAGCTATATTAGTGGAGAGGGATGAAAGTGGGTGTAGCTCAATATGTGTCTCAATGCCTAAATTGTTAACGGGTAAAGGCAGAAAGACAGAGACCTACAGGCTTGCTCCAACTGTTGCCTGAACTAGCTTGAAAATGGAACTACATTACTATGGACTTCGTCATGGGTTTACCAATGAACCCAAGGACTATAGACATGGTCTAGGTGATTGTAGATCGACTTACGAAGACAACTCGTTTCATTGCTATACGACCCCAGTATACGATGGAGAGATAAGCCAAGCGGTATGTAGATAACATCGTCAAACTTCATTATGTACCCAAGAGTATAGTGTCTGATAGAGATCCTTAATTCACTTCAAAGTTTTGGGAAAGATTACAGAAAGCCATATGAACGAAGTTGAAGTTTAGTATAGCATTTCATCCTCAGACGAATGATCATTCGAAAAAAACCATTCAGATTCTGGAAGACATGCTGCGAGCTTGTGCTATTGATTTTAACGGAGCTTGGGATGAGAAGTTGCCATTGATTGAGTTCACCTACAACAACAGTTACCAGGCTACTATACAGATGTCACCCTATGAGACGTTGTATGGGAGAAGGTGTCGAACCCCTTTATTTTGGAATGATGTTGAAGAAAGAAGAATTGTAGGACCAAAGTTTGTTGAAGAAACTTGTCTAGTAGTTGACATAATCAAGGAAAGGATAATGACAGCTCAAAATTATCAAAAATAGTATGTAGATAATCGACGTCGAGATCTTGAGTTCACTGTAGGTGACAAGGTTTTCTTGAAGATATCACCTATGCGAGGTCTGAAATGGTTCAGTAAGAAGGGTAAGTTGTGCCCCAGATATATTGGACCTTACGAGATTCTAAGGAGACAAGGAAAAGTGGCATATCAACTTGTGCTACCACCCTCTATGTTTGGTGTACATGATGTGTTTCACATTTCTCTATTGAAAACCGTCATCAGAGATCCAACACATGTTTTGACAGTGGATCCACCGGGTTTGACCGAAGACCTAAAGTTCGAAGTGGTACCATTTGAGATCATTAGTCGAAAGGTTCAGCGTCTTCGCAACCATGACATCCATAATGTTAAGGTTACTTAGCGAAGTCAGGATGTGGAAGAGATAACTTGGGAATAAGAGAATGTCATGCGAAAACAATATCCTCACATATTCGACTCGAAATAAATATCCCATTTCGAGGATGAAATTTATTTAATGGGGGAATTGTAAGACCCACACTCCACTAAACGGGTTAAACAGTGTCATGTCAGGTTTTCCTATCATTGCCGGCTCAAGCGAACCGACCATATCCAAGAACCACATGACCAGGTAAGCCAAAAACCCCTAAAACTATTAAATTAGATTGTGTGGTTGACTACATGATGTTGTATGGCCGACCAGTCAAGTAAATGATGAGACCAGTCAAAATCTGGTTGACCGGTCGCATGTTTAGATTTGTGTGATTGACCTGAAATGCGACCATAGAGTCGACCTATCAAACCTAGAACCGACTGTGATTTTGGAAAGTTTCCTAAATTGAGGAGGTCTCTTTCCAATTGAGTGAGGACTCCATATGGAATGTTTTCTCCCTATACAGAGGATGTTTCTCCTCCTTTTCTCATTCTTTTGATCCATTCTAAATCCTAGAACTAAGAGGAAGAAAGGAGAGGAAGTGGAGAGGAAGAAGAGGAAGGAGAAGAAAGATAAAAAGAGGAAGTTTGAAGAGATCTGTTGCAGAAAAGAGTATTCTCTACAACAAGGAGTCTAAGGTAAGAACCTAAACTCAGTAGAAAACTTAGGATGGGGGGAATAATGGATTCAAATTTAGACCACCATTAAACTATGGTGAAAATCATACTTTTAAATCCTAATATGTTGGTTTTAATTGAAAGTAACAAATAACAATGGTTAAAGGGTAATGGTTGAATTAGATAGAACATAAAGGCCATAGAATGACCATAGGAAAAACCCCTAGAGGTTAGCCAATGGATCGACTAAGCAAAAACTGGAAAAACAACCAAAAGGTTGTGTGGTCGCATCATGGGTCAACACCTAGCGCACCAGTGAGTTGACCAAAGCTCTCGGGAAGTTTCCCAGAGTTTGTGTGGTTGCTTCAATAGTCGACTATATGTGCAACCACTGAGTCAATCGCCAAGGTTTGTGTGGTCGCTTCAATGGTCGACTATATGTGCAACCACTGAGTCGATCGGTCAGTCACTGGACGACATAAGTCAGAGACTAGTGAACCAGCCAGTCAAGAATAGAAAGCCCAGTTTGAAGGCCAAACAAGGAATTAACCATGGATATACAATGAGACCAAACCTTAACTTAAACTCATGAATTGCTTAGGTTTCCAACTAGTTCAAAGCATGTTCTAAAGCTTAGAAGAGGAACAAACAATCATTACAGGTGAAGAAACAAGACCTAAACTAAATGGATAATAACAAGCCATTCCTTCTTTTATTGTCCAATGCTTTGATTGATGCCATGCTTGTATGATTGTAAGGTGCATCTCACGTGTCATCCAATATTATTGCTATTCCTGTTCAGGTGTATTTATTTTATTGTTTTACTCTATTGTTGATGATGATAGGAATAGACATGTGTTTGTGAGTATGGTTGGTGTGCTATGTAGGGAGGGGTGTGTGATCCCTAAACCATGTATCTCATTGATATCGTCGTATCACTGTTACCTTAGCTAAACTAGTATGTTGTAGAGCATCAAGGGGGGATCTAGACCGTATGGTTTTTAAGCTCTATCGTGTGAACTCTAGTTCTATCTCTATGGAAGTATTGAAGGATGTTGGGCTAAGACCTTGGATACATTTGGATGGAATCTAGGATTGGTTAATTACGGATCCCAATTTGCAAGCCCTTGCCAATAGGGGCTTACGTGTTGGTACGGATAGGGCTTCACGGAGAGTTTTGGCGGTGTTTAATCTGGGTGCTCTAGCTCTATATCTATTTCATAGTGAGTGCTTGTGGGCTGCAGTGGTGTTTGATCCCCTCCGCATTGCCACATTCTCTTGCATGGAGGTGCAGTGGCTGCTAATCCTTACCATAGCATATTTACAAACATATACCAGACTACAGATATGAATTGAATGCATGCATATGTTTGCGCATTGTTTTGTTGACTTACTGAGCCATGTGTGTGCTCACCCCTTGACCTCAAATATTTTTAGTTGATGATGCAGGTACCACGGTAGAGGACTATATGAACGAACAAGCATATGGACACGTGGCTGCTATAGATGTGCGTGCTAAGGAGGATGAGTATGACTCTTCATGTAAATGCTTCTAATGTGTTTACTCTTAGTTTTATTTTTCTTCATCTGATTATGGAACTTATAATAGATATTTATTATGCTTTGAGTTACTTGGAGATAATTGGTTTATTTAATTAACTACAACTTAGACTCTCAGTTCATTACTAATAAAAACTTTCGTTATTTATTTTATTACCTCTAATTGTAAAGTGGATGTGGTTTGATGGTCGACACGGTCTTATGAGATCCTGGAGTGGACCGTTGGTTCATAAGACGGTTCAATCACACATCTGGTTCAGCCAGAATAGGGATGTGACAATTCATCCTTGCAGATTTCTAGTTGGGTACTGGGACGAGAGATTATTTTGGACATTCATAGTCTTGCCCGTCTCTTGGGTGTCTCTGTAGATGGTGTTTATATAGAGCCAAAAATTCCAGTATAGCTGAGTAGGAGCTTTCGTTGATACGGGAGCAGACGATGTTAGGTTCTGAATTAAGAAAAAGTAATTATCGACCAGTTCCCATAGTGTATAGTCGCATTATCCAACATAATATCGTACCTAAAAGCGGACATAGGGATGTTATTGTACATTTCTACGAGTTTGTCACTTATTATGTCACTGTACGACGACAGCTCTGTCTTCCATACTTGATTTTAAAAACACTGATTACTACAAGGCTCTATTCTTGGTCTAGCAGTCTTCCTTATGAGAGGTTACTGACCCACATGTTCATTCAGCTGGGGTAGACACTTTTTCAAGAAAATTATGTGGAGCGGTCCATCCATTCTGACTTTGGTTGGAATTCACTATTCAGGCTTGGCCTTTAGGAGGTTGTTCTCAGCGATGACGAGTTAGAGGGGATTTCTTGTCCAAAGTCACGATCTTGGCAATGATCGGCTAAGAAGATTCAATGTAGGGTGATTCCATCCTCAACTAGGATTGAGTCAGGTTCAACGAGTGATAGCAGTGATCTGACATATATACCTACTGATTCATCTCTTGCTCAAGGTTCAAAAGATACAACATCATCAACAATTGAGTGAGATTATATGCTACAGTGGCGAGAGTTTTATAATGATGTGTCACATGTGATGGTTCCTCAGACTGGGGTTCTTGAGGTTACGGTGTAAGACCCGTGTCAAACTAACCCGGTCTTACCACCTTGAACCAGGTATACCCATCATGGTCGAGTCAAGTGGACCAAGGGCGTAATGGAGATCGAGATCCTAGGTATAAAATTGACCCAAAAACACTTAATTTTAGGGGAGGATCGCATACCCAGCCAAGTAGGGTCGGACCTCCCAAAACATAATGTCAGACCCTCAGATTTGAAGGGAGGGTCGGATAGCGTAAGACCCTAGGGTCGACGGGATCATCGACCCTCCCATCGACCCTCAATTTCTGACGAATATAGAAATTAGGAAATTTCTATATTTTTCGATTGGGATTCTTTCCAAATCTCAATGAGACTTATTTAGGATGTTCCTAGTCTATTTAAAGGACGTCCCTAAGCCACTTTTACTCCTTTCACAACCCTAATTGAATTGAGAGAAAGAGAGAAGAAGGAAAAGAGGAAGAAAGGAGACAAGGAGGAAGACTTAGCAAAAAGGAGAAGAGTTACAGAGAAAGATTAATCTTCTCAGGTATGGATACTAATTCCATGAGTTTCTACAGACCTTAGGTTAGATATGGTTGGGTGTAGGATTTCGGAGAAACCCAAACCATCCATCCATGGTTAGGTTTTCATGAAAAACCATAGGAGGATGCACAAAAACTATTTAGATGGATTATACATGGTTCTAGACCATGGAATGACTTTTGAATGAATGTAGGAAGCAAGCCATAGGACCCCAAACACGAAGAGTGGATTTAAAAGTAGAAATTGGACCAGAGTGCATCGAGGGTCGCACCGAGGGTCGATAGACCATCCGACCCTAGGTGTTTTCGACCATCGACCCTCGGCATTTGGGAAGTTCGGGAATGGAGGGATGGTCGATAGACCCATCGACCCTAGCATCGACCCTAGCATCGACCCTCAGTTGACAGAATGGTTTTAAATTCCGAATTAATTCTAATTAAATTCTATCGACATTGTTAGGTTTGCTAGCAATATAATAACGTTATAACGGTGATTCTAAAGCATGGAAAGGTATCTTATAACAAGCTAAGGTGAGGAACCTTAACTCCAAACTAAATTGGTTAATAATAAACTGTTTTCTATTTCTTGAGTCCTATGCTATGTTTGATTCTATGCGAATATGTTGTAATGTGCATACAACATCCCATCCAATATTTCTATTACTTGTTCATGCATATTTACTTTATTGTTTATAACATGATGATGATGATGATGATAGGAATAGGCATGTGCTTGTATGTGTGTGGTTGATGTACTTGATGCGAGCGAGTATCAGGGGAGGTGTGATGAGAACGTCAATAAACGTTAACCTTTGGCGGGTCTTAGCACTTTAGCTCTATCTCTAACTCAAGTCTTGTGCATTGACATCGTCATATCGCCATTACCTTAGCAGAACTATTATGTCGTAGAGTATCAGGGGAGGTGGTCTCGGTCCTTGTAGTCTCTGACTCTACCGGGGGGGCCTTAGTTCTATCTCTATGGGCATTCTGAGGGATGCTGGGGTGAGGCCTTGGATACACTGTTTGGCATTAGGATTGGTTAGTAGCGAGCCCAGTTTGCAAGCCCTCGCTAACAGGGGCTTAGGTGTTGGTATAGCATTATATAGCAATAAACGTTAACCTTTGTTGTATAATGTTATGGTAGGGTGGATGGGGACGACGATAAACGTTAACCTTCGGGCGGGCTTCCACACCCTGTGTATAGAGGCGGTGTCAATAAACATTAACCTTTGACCACCCAACCTTTCTATTGCACATTGCAAACTATAAACCAGACCAAAGATATAAATTGATTTTTTTGCATGCATATGTATTGTTGCATTGTTTTGGCTACTCACTGAGCCGTGTTGTGTGCTCACCCCTCGACGTCGAATATTTTTAGTTGATGATGCAGGTTACACAGTGGGAAGATTATATGAATGCGTCTGTGTACGGGAATATAGCAGCAATGGACGCTGGAGCTGAAGATGATACACACGACTCCTCTTGCGAGTGCAACTCGTGTGTATTTGATTAGATATTTTTATAGGTTTTTTTATTTGGATTTGTTAAAGACTTGTATTGATATTTACTTATGTCCCGGTTGATACAAAATAATTTTCTATTAAATTATTAATATCATCTTAGTTCTCAGTTCATTTATTTATAAGATTTCCGCTATTGTGTATTTACTCTGATTATGATTGTGGATGCGTGTAAGTTTGGATAACGCGGGGATAGCCTATTTGAGATCCTGGTTGAACGGTTGGTTATTTAGCGATTCATCACACCATTCTGGTTAGACCAAAATTGGGATGTGAAAACTTGGTATCAGAGCTTCTCGGGGCTTTGCCCGCCGAACCGACACACATTCAAGACCATTGTGAACTGAGATAGAATAAATTAAAAGCTTTAATACAAACACACTGAATGCACAAGTGATGATTGAAACCAAATTAAAAAGAGAATAATGCATCTATTAAAGGGAAAACAAGTTACATACAATGAGTAAGAGAAACAAAACGTATATACATCGCTAAAGCATTGTACGGTCCACAACCCGGACAGTTACTCTGTAGTACAAGAAAAATAAAGTACAATCAGGAAGCTGGAGGCGAAGGAGGAGGCGGTGCCTCACGGTCTCTGTCATAGTCCTCAGCATAGACCCTAGTCAACCAGGCCACCTGGGTCTGGGTCGTTCCGGAGACTAGGCCGTGAGACCGGCTATCCTCCGATCGGTCGCACGCCGCACCTCTAGGAGCTCTCCCATCCGGCGTCCCGATGTGTGCCGAGCAGCCAACAGCTCATCCATCCTCGGGATTCAGATCTGCGCCGAGCATCCCCGATCTCCCGCAAGCATCTCCATCATGGCCGAAGGTGGAAGTGAAGGATCAGCCGAAGCGAGAAGGACCAGCCTCTCGAGTGCGGGAGCCGCCGCAGAAGATGTACCAACTCCAGCCGCATGCGTGGGTGATGGCGGTGGTATCGCATCGACATCCATATACATGCAATCGTCATCGTCGACCGGATCCCCACGAGCCCTAGCAGCAGCCTCAGCATTTTCCATCTCGAACCGAGTGTGAGGGCACACCATCGCGTTCCTCTCCTCATCACTAACCTCTGCATCTCGCAGCCCCATCTTGCAGATAGCCTCCCAATCTAGAGGCGACGAGAAGGTCTTCTCCTGGATCTTCTCATCTACCGGATCCACCCCCCGGCACGGGTCGAGTAGCACTATAATCATGCGTCCATAGGGTAGATTACCCCTATGACCGGACAATGTGGCACTAATCATCGTCCGCATGATGATGTAAGGAAGGCGGACCGGTGGCGGTAGTGCGGATGCTAGAGATCAAGAACTCGGGTCAGCCGAGACACCCTCTCATAATGCCCACTCTGCGGGATCAGATTATGCTTTGGATAATCTTGCGGAAGACCCGTGGAGTTGGACGCAAGTAGCAAGCTCTCATCTGCCATCTATCGGGATGGAGCAACTGGTTGTCGATCTCTGCCCTCATCTCCATCTCAACAAACTGTGGCTCTCTCGGCGCACAGTACACCATAGGGCCATCATAGGGAATGCCCAACAGGTCGGCCAGCTGCCGATAATCAAAGGAGATGTGCACCCCTTTGACGTAACTAGTG
Organism: Protea cynaroides; assembly: GCA_028583415.1. Classification (NCBI taxonomy): domain Eukaryota; kingdom Viridiplantae; phylum Streptophyta; class Magnoliopsida; order Proteales; family Proteaceae; genus Protea; species Protea cynaroides. The sequence goes on from CM053268.1 coordinate 76,004,737, forward strand.
ATGCGCAACTCCTGACCACGCTCGACATCATTGTAATTCCCCACCACCTGGAGATTACAATAGAACTGGCGCACCAAGTCTGGACATGTGCATGCATCGTATGTGATGACAGGGAGCCACCCCATATCACCGAATGCTCCCTCTACATTGAACAAGGCTAGCTTAGCCAAGTTTACCATGCAACCCCCTTCAACCTTCTTACGGGCATAGTCTGCGTACTGTGCCTTGGCTTCATTCGAACGGAAGCGAAGTGGATCGCGCACTCTAGGTACTTTGGTACGGGCCATAGTATCTGCAAAATAAGAAAGAGAAAGGAAACAAGGAGTTAATAGGATAAAAATCCAAAAATTTAAAATAGAGCCCCATTTCTCACCATATAAGTGGGCATGAGAACCTACGTAGGTTAAAATATGTCCTACGACCCACATACAGTAGGAAATTTTAACTGACGAAGTTCAATTTGAAGAAATTTAAGAAAAATAAAAAATTTCGATAAATTAGGGAAAAAAGAGAAAAATTCTAAGTTTCTCGATAACCAACCGATGAAACTCAAAAATTTTTGAGGGCTTTCGTTCCTCAAGACACCAATAACAAAAGCCCCCAACAAAAATCGAATTTTTACGGTTGGCAAAAGTTTAATTTGAAGAATACAAGTTAAATGAGCAAAAACCTAGAAATAAAAACCTAAAAACAGGTAAAGTTGGGAAAGTATACCTGTAGAGGTGATGTGGATGTCGAAACTTGGACTAAGAATGATCCAAGAATAGTAGAGTAGCACTGTAGCAACTCAGAGAGTGGAGGCGAGTCGAAACGGAGGAAGAATAGTGAGAAACAACCCAGAATCGGATCTTAAAAATCTGATTTTTGGTCCGAGGGTCGGACAATTCGACTGGCACCATCGACCCTCGGATCGACCCTCCCATCGACCCTCGGCTCTCGGGAATCTGACAGAAAATCGAGGGTCGGACTGAGGGTCGGACACCCATCGACCCTCCCATCGACCCTCAGCTCTTGGGAAGAACAGGTTATTCCCAGGGTCGGACCTACCAGCGACCCTCACCATCGACCCTGCATAGAAAAGACAGTATTTTTTTATAAAATGAGCTAGAAATTGAAATTTCTTATCGGTTAGTGTGCCTACATGAGATATAAATGAATTCTAACCTACCTTGATGAATTTTTAGGCACCGACAATCACCGAAAGGAATTATGTCTGGCCGTAGAGTTACCCGACAGACTCGAAATACAGTCCCACCACCACCACCAGTGGAGGAGACTAGTCAAGAGAATAACCATGCACAGGGTAATCCAGAACCAGCAAGCCCTACAAATTTGCCACCTCCACCACCGGAGCTAGCAACTGTGGTTATGAATCTGGTACAACAGCTACAAAGAAATGCAACACACACAAGCTCAAATGCAGGTTGCAATGGGAGTTATGTTTCAAGCCACTCAGGCTGCAACCATGCACACTGGGCAAGTTAGTGCAGCACCGGTGGGTAATCACCCAGCTCAACAGACACCTCAACAACCGGCTGCACCAATTCCAGTGCAAGTCCCAGAAGCAGCCCAAGGGAACTATCAGTATCCACCCCCTATGTTTGGGGCATACCAAAATCAACTGGATCACTCCCGGCTAGTGGAGAGATTTTTGAAAATGAAACCGAGAGAATTCAATGGCAAGCCGTCGATCCACTGTGGCCAGCACAATCGGATAGACGAAATGGAAAGGAACTTCCTTATGATGACTATTACCGAGGAAGAGAAAGTACTATGCACCACCTTCATGCTCAAAGGCGACGCACACCATTGGTGGAAATCTACAAAGACGTATTTATTGACCAAGCACGCCCTACTGACATGGGCTATATATAAAGAAGCATTCTTTGAGAAGTATTTCCCAAGAAGCTTCAGAGATTCGATGGAGAAGGAATTTTTGAGTCCGTACCGAGGGGCGGATGTCCGTAGACTCGTATCAACGGCGCTACGAAGAACTGTTTTTCTTCGCACCGGCTAGTATGCAGGAAGAAGATACCAAAACCCGTAGGTTTGTCGCGGGACTAAGAGGAAGCATAAGAGAAAATGTTCTGGGCTTAGAGAAGAAAATCTACAACGAAGCTGTCCAGATTGCTCGAGTGATCAAATCGAGCCAGAAGGAGAGTTATTTCTCCCACAGCCAAAGCCAAATTCTGAAGCCCCGAAGTGTTATAACTGCAACCAACCAAGGCATATGGCAAGAGAATGCCCAAAACCCAAGAAGCAGTTACATCAAGGACGGGTATATGCCGTTACATCAGAGGATGCAGCCGCATCGCCCGATATGGTCACAGGTATGACCTAAACTTTTAAGATTATAATTACAATGATTGAGCATGTAGACTAAGTAAAACGGATCACAGGTATTGTACCTATCAATGGCGTACCAGCCAGAGTACTCTTTGATTCAAGAGCTACGCATTCATTTATATCTGTGTCGTTTGGGAAGAAGACCAATTTACCCATCAAAACATTAGACTACAAGTTACTTGTACGGTCACCGATGGGATTAGAAGTGGAATTAGAGAAAGGTTATGGACCATGTCCAGTTCTCATTGGTGAGAAAACCTTGGATGCAACTTTAATACAACTTGAGATGGCAGACTTTGATGTCATCTTGGGAATGGAATGGTTAGCTCGGCATTCTGCAAATCTGTTATGCGCCGAGAAGAAGCTAACTTTCAAAGACAAAGAAGGAGCAGAATTCAGTTTCTCGGGAACCAAACTTCCCAGAAGACGCAAGCTCATACTCTCAGCATTAAAGGCTAAGAAGTGCCTTGAAAAATGAGCTGTCGGATATCTAGTATCAGTGGTCGACCTAACCAAGGACGCGCCACGAATGGAAGATATTGACGTCGTACGGGATTACCCAGATGTATTTTTGAGAACTACCCAGATTACCGCCCGACCGTGTCACGGAGTTCGTAATAGACCTGATACCTGGAGCCGCACCGGTATCAAAAGCACCTTATAGAATGGCTCCTACTGAACTGAAGGAATTAAAAGTGCAATTACAAGAACTGCTGGATAAGGGTTATATTAGACCCAGTATATCTCCATGGGGAGCACCGGTGTTGTTCGTAAAGAAGAAAGATGGTAGTGTTCGATTATGTATCGACTATCGAGAGTTGAATAAGCTGACAATCAAGAATCGATATCCACTACCCAGGATCGATGACTTGTTCGATCAGTTACAAGGAGCGAAGGTATTTTCAAAGGTCGATCTTCGATCAGGCTATAAGGTGACATTCCAAAGACAGCTTTCAGGACAAGATACGGACATTATGAGTTCTTAGTGATGTCCTTCGGATTAACTAATGCACCGGCAACATTCATGGAACTTATGAACCGAGTTTTCCACGATATGTTGGATACGTCGGTTATAGTATTTATTGATGACATATTGGTATATTCCAAGGACAAGGAAACCCATGTCAAGAACCTAAACACAGCCCTACAACGTTTAAGGAAAGAGAAGTTATACGCCAAATTTTCGAAGTGTGAGTTTTGGCTAAGTGAAGTCGCCTTTCTAGGCCATGTAGTATCCGTGAGAAGGAATCAAAGTGGATCCCCAGTAAGATCGAGTCTATTTGTGAAGTGGGAAGCACCAAAGAGTGTTTCGGAAATTAGAAGTTTTCTGGGTCTAGCTGGATATTATCGGAGATTCGTAGAAGACTATTCTCGGATTGCCGTACCTCTCACCAGTTTGACCAAGAAAGGAGAAAAATTTGTATGGACGGATAAGTGTGAAAAGAGTTTTCAAACACTAAAGACCAGATTGATATCCGCCCCAATTTTGACCATTCCCATTCCAGGACAGACATTTACCTTATACATTGATGCATCGGGATTGGGACTAGGATGTGTGCTTATGCAAGGGGAGCAAGTAATTGCGTATGCCTCGAGACAGTTGAAGGTACATGAGAAAAATTACCCCACTCATGATTTGGAGTTAGCGGCAGTAGTACATGCTGTCAAGATATGGAGGCACTACCTATACGGAGAGAAATTCCAAATTAAGTCGAACCATAAAAGTCTCACTTATTTATTTAATCAGAAGGAGTTGAATATGAGACAAAAAAGATGGCTGGAACTATTGAAAGACTATGATTGTGATATCCAGTATCATCCAGGAAAAGCGAACGTAGTAGCAGATGCATTGAGCAGAAAAGCAATGATAAAATCTCAAGGAGAAGCTAGCACAACTGCAACAATGTGTACTACCGGAATGGTATTCAATCACGGCAACGAGCAATATGTGATAGATACAACGGATGGATCAGCCAACCAAGGGTTTATTCATCGGTTTTTGAATATGTTCGCGGCATTGAAGATTATACCGGATATAGTGGATGAAGTGAAGACAGCTATCAAAGCAGATCCTTATCTGAGAACAGACAAGATGATATTGAGAAAGGTAGGACTAACCCTGAGTTCACCTTGGATGACGAAAAGGTACTGAAATACAAAGGAAGAATATGTGTACCTGAAACAAAAAATATGGACATTAGACACCAACTAATGAAGGAAGCCCATACCACCATATATTCGATACATCCTGGAAGCACAAAAATGTATCATGATCTAAAGAAACTATATTGGTGGAGGGGAATGAAAAGATGTAGCCAAGTTCGTGTCTCAATGCCTAAATTGTCAGAAAGTAAAGGCGGAACGACAAAGACCCGCAGGACTATTACAGCCATTACCGGAACCAGCATGGAAATGGGACTGCATCACTATGGACTTTGTCACAGGACTACCATTGACTCCCCGAGTAGTTGACGCAGTTTGGGTGATTGTGGACCGTCTGACTAAGACAGCTCGCTTCATACCGATACGACCCCAGTATACACTGGAAAGGTTAGCAAAGTTGTATGTGGATAATATTGTTCGGTTACATGGTGTTCCAGAAAGCATTGTGTCCAATAGAGATCCATGATTTACTTCTAAATTTTGGGAAGGACTGCAAAAGGCTATGGGTACAACATTGAAGTTCAGTACTGCATTCCACCCACAAACAGACGGACAATCAGAGCGTACAATCCAGATTCTAGAAGATATGCTACAAGCGTGTGTGATTGATTTCAAAGGATCATGGGACGAAAAGTTACCATTCATCGAGTTAAACACAATACGGCTATCGGGCTACTATACGGATGTCACCTTATGAAGCAATCGATGGCGTAGAAGTGTCGAACTCCCTTGTTTTGGAATAAAGTTGGAGAACGCAGTATTGTTGGACCCGAATTTGTGGAAGAGACTTGTCGAGTGGTCGACATCATCAAGGAGAGAGTGAAAACAGCTCAGAACCGCCAGAAGCAATATGCAGATACTCGACGAAGAGATCTAGAGTTCGCCGTAGGTGATAAAGTATTTTTGAAAGTATCGCCTATGAGAGGATTGAAGAGATTCGGACAGAAAGGAAAATTAAGTCCAAGATATGTCGGACCATACAAAATTCTAGCTAAGCGTGGAAAAGTAGCTTATCAGTTGGCATTACCACCATCTATGTCAAGTGTGCATGACGTATTTCACATTTCTCTATTGAAGAAGTATGTCAAGGATTCGACGCACGTGTTGACAGTAGATTTGCCGTAATTAACCGATGATTTGACATTCAAAGTAACACCAACGGAAATCACCAGTCGAAAGGTTCAACGTCTACGCAATAGAGATATCTACTATGTTAAAGTCACATGGAAAAGTAGAGACATGGAAGAAGTTACATGGGAAGAAGAGAATGCTATGCGAAAGCAATACCCTCACTTGTTTGATTCAGAAGGTACGTACAATTTTGAGGATGAAATTTTTATAAGTTGGGGGAGTTGTAAGACCCGTGTCAAACTAACCCGGTCTTACCACCTTGAACCAGGTTTACCCATCATGGTCGAGTCAAGTGGACCAAGGGCGTAATGGAGATCGAGATCCCAGGTATAAAATCGACCCAAAAACACTTAATTTTTGGGGAGGGTCGCATACCCAGCAAAGTAGGGTCGGACCTCCCAAAACAGAATGTCAGACCCTCAGATTTGAAGGGAGGGTCGGATAGCTTAAGACCCTAGGGTCGACGGGATCATCGACCCTCCCATCGACCCTCGGTTTCCGACGAATATAGAAATTAGGAAATTTCTATATTTTTCGATTGGGATTCTTTCCAAATCTCAATGGGACTTATTTAGGATGTTCTTAGTCTATTTAAAGGACGTCCCTAAGCCACTTTCACTCCTTTCACAACCCTAACTGAATTGAGAGAAAGAGAGAAGAAGGAAAAGAGGAAGAAAGGAGACAAGGAGGAAGACTTAGCAAAAAGGAGAAGAGTTACAGAGAAAGATTAATCTTCTCAGGTATGGATACTAATTCCATGAGTTTCTACAGACCTTAGGTTAGATATGGTTGGGTGTAGGATTTCAGAGAAATCCAAACCATCCATCCATGGTTAGGTTTTCATGGAAAACCATAGGAGGATGCACGAAAACTATTTAGATGGATTATACATGGTTCTAGACCATGGAATGACTGTTGAATGAATGTAGGAAGCAAGCCATAGGACCCCAAACACGAAGAGTGGATTTAAAAGTGGAAATTGGACCAGAGTGCATCGAGGGTCGCACCGAGGGTCGATAGACCATCCGACCCTAGGTGTTTCTGACCATCGACCCTCAGCATTCGGGAAGTTCAGAATGGAGGGAGGGTCGATAGACCCATCTCTATCGACCCTAGCATCGACCCTAGCATCGACCCTCAGTTGACAGAATGGTTTTAAATTCTGAATTAATTCTAATTAAATTCTATCGATTTTGTTAGGTTTGCTAGCAATATAATAACGTTATAACGGTGATTCTAAAGCTTGGAAAGGTATCTTATAACAAGCTAAGGTGAGGAACCTTAACTCCAAACTAGATTGGTTAATAATAAACTGTTTTCTATTTCTTGAGTCCTATGCTATGTTTGATTCTATGCGAATATGTTGTAATGTGCATACAACATGCCATCCAATATTTCTATTACTTGTTCATGCATATTTACTTTATTGTTTATAACATGATGATGATGATGATGATGATAGGAATAGGCATGTGCTTGTATGTGTGTGGTTGATGTACTTGATGCGAGCGAGTATCAGGGGAGGTGTGATGAGAACGTCAATAAACGTTAACCTTTGGCGGGTCTCAGCACTTTAGCTCTATCTCTAACTCAAGTCTTGTGCATTGACATCGTCGTATCACCATTACCTTAGCAGAACTATTATGTCGTAGAGTATCAGGGGAGGTGGTCTCGGTCCTTGTAGTCTCTGACTCTACCGGGGGGCCTTAGCTCTATCTCTATGGGCATTCCGAGGGGATCTTGGGGTGAGGCCTTGGATACACTGTTTGGCATTAGGATTGGTTAGTAGCGAGCCCAGTTTGCAAGCCCTCGCTAACAGGGGCTTACGTGTTGGTATAGCATTATATAGCAATAAACGTTAACCTTTGTTGTATAATGTTATGGTAGGGTGGATGGGGACGACGATAAATGTTAACCTTCGGGTGGGCTTCCACACCCTGTGTATAGAGGCGGTGTCAATAAACGTTAACCTTTGACCACCCAACCTTTCTATTGCACATTGCAAACTATAAACTAGACCAAAGATATAAATTGATTTTTTTGCATGCATATGTATTGTTGCATTGTTTTGGCTACTCACTGAGCCGTATTGTGTGCTCACCCCTCGACGTCGAATATTTTTAGTTGATGATGCAGGTTACAAAGTCGAAGATTATATGAACGCGTCTGCGTACGGGAATATAGCAGCAATGGACGCTGGAGCTGAAGATGATACACACGACTCCTCTTGTGAGTGCAACTCATGTGTATTTGATTAGATATTTTTATAGGTTTCTTTATTTGGATTTGTTCAAGACTTGTATTGATATTTACTTATGTCCCGGTTGATACAGAATAATTTTCTATTAAATTATTAATATCATCTTAGTTCTCAGTTCATTTATTTATAAGATTTCCGCTATTGTGTATTTACTTTGATTATGATTGTGGATGCGTGTAAGTTTGGATAACGCGGGGATAGCCTATTTGAGATCCTGGTTGAACCGTTGGTTATTTAGCGGTTCATCACACCATTCTGGTTAGAACAAAATTGGGGTGTGACATACGGAGCTACAAAATGTATTGGTAGATGCTTGTGCTTTAGTGTTTGAGTTACAAGAGTACCATCAGAATATACAGATAGGATTATCATCATACAAGAGGCGTATGCTGCAAAAAAATTTAGGTGTGGAGCGACGTGTGATAGTGACTAAGAATGCTATGTTGCAGTTACACGACACTTGAGGCTACTAGACGAGAGGTGTCCTTTTTATGAAACTCATTGACGTCGGCTGGTTTAATCTCACTTATTCCTGCTGAGGTAGAGGCAGAGACTATGGCTGAACATGAGAGAGTTCACCAGCGTAGACTAAGATCCGTAGCTGGGGTTCAGTAGGTGGGCTGAACCAAGGAAGGAATCAACGGAGGTGTCCTTTATTTGTTTGCCAGTTCGGTTCAATTGGCTTGTTTTGTGGAGTGAGTTTGGATTTATCGATAGACATAAAGCCTCTCAAGCTTTCATTTTCATTTTCTTCCAGAAGTTCAGACTCATAGTTAAGCCTTTGTTTTTCTTGCCACTTTTTGTTTAAGGTTAAAGTTTTGACCTGTAACTATCTACCCTGCTTGCTTAAATATTGTTTACTTATTAAAGCTTATCTCATTTTGTTTGTGTATTATGCTCTTTAGATTATATATTTGTTCTTGGGTCTCTGCCTATAGCTTATTCTCATTTGTATATTATTTTGTTTAACCTAATGTCAGCATTTATGTTTTATATATGAGTAGGATTGATAGTGGCGTAGCGTGACTTGCTTTGATACCAGTAATTGTCACACCCCATTCCAGACGTATCGATACTATAGAATGCAACGGGATCTCCTAATCCTATTAGGGCATAAGAAATCCCCTTTTAGGATTATATGTTATGATATTCCACTTATCAACCCCAACAAATACTTATAAAATTATCAAAGTAATTAAAACATCTCCAATTAAACAATTTATAAAAAATTAAGAGAGTAAAACATAGTGGAAGTCTTATAACAAAATACCAATTATTTAGTTAACATACTAGAGGTTCCAAATCCAAATTATCTAAGTTCCAAAATAAATAAAAACATTATTTTAAAATTTATCCAACTAATAAAACGTATCCCCATAAATATCAAAATCTAAATCCAAAGTAAAATCATAAGCACAACTTAAGGTTATGAGCAATCTCTACGAAACGCTCTAAGGATCACAAATGGCTTCCTCATGCTCGCTATCCTCATCCTCCATACCGGATGAAAAGTTGCCCGAAACAACGAACGAAGAACTTGCAAGATCTAAAATAGTTTGTACGCACAAGGGTAAGCTCAACCACCGAGCTTAGCAAGACAATTAAATGTGTAACAAGCAAATGCATGCAACTATCAACTACGGTCAGGTAAGATAACTGTAAGTATCAGCTTAAGACAACCCATGCATGGAGTCTCTAGGCTGCACAGGTCTTCACTCAGAATAATGTCACCTCACTCAGCGTACAGCAACATCCCCCATGTATGGGTTTGTCGTTTTGGTCCGCACATGACCGCAACTCATCCCAAGTCCACCTTGTGGCACTTGATGAGGTGATAATCCCACTAGTCGACTCATCCGCCCATCCACACTATGTCGGATATGAGGAGCATTGCAACTATGTTCATACCACCCTTTATTGAATCCATGCCATTACATAACCCCCTAATGGTTCGGGTTTAGTTATAGAGGTGATTAATGTTCAACAAGCCATGTCCACCTAATTAGCCATATTACTGGATCGTAACATCGCCAAGCATCCGACCCCATCCGAACCTCCACATAGGACATTATGACTTGACTAAGTTACTTGTGGTCAATGCAAAGCAATGTCGGTAAGAAGTGGTGCAAACGTCCCATTCCACCCACCTTCTTCCTTACTAACTTAACCAGACATCATGAATCAATCATAGATCAGTTCCGTTCATGGGATCACAAGCATCCCATTCCACTCTTTTCCACTACTACATGGCACTGCTGATCCCAAACACAAGGATGTATATGTATGTTTACATAGAATAGTATATTGGATGGCATGTTATCACACAAAGGCATGTTATCAATCTCACACCATCACACAACATAATAAATAAAGAAACATATGCATCCAAAAGGTTTAGCTCCCTTATCGAAACCTTAAGGAGTAAACTCGATCAAAAAGCTTCTTATCGGAGTCTTCAAGTCTCTAACAAAATCATAAGTAGTATTATTCACTAATTTATCAGCTAACAGATTTATTCTAGCATTGCTTTGGGCTTATTATTCTAGTTTTCATAGTATTATTCACTTATTTGATAATCCATGCTTATTGTCTATTGTCTATTATCATAGCATATCATTAAGCATTAGTTATTAATTCCATTCATTATCGTTCAAGGTCTAAGGGTACTTCTAACCTTGAGATAGACCTATTGCCCATATGAGATAGGTCATGCGTGGATTGGTACTCTACAAGATAGCACACTCGTTAGTCAGATTCTACCTTATATTAGTCTTAATACTAAGAAGGACTTCTTCTAACAAGGTCTAGGGTATTCTAGCACCTTAATAGGTATCCTAGGGCTGAGTAGTAGCTACTGGCCGAGCACGGGAAGGAGCTGGAGCCAAAATAGTGTGTGGTTGGTGGCTGCGGCCGCACCTCACCAGGTGCTAGGCCTGCGGCTGATGGTTGTGGCCGAACGCTTTTGTGTGGTCGTGCGATGGTGCCAACACTTCTAGAGTGTTGCCTAGTCCCTATAGGTTGGGTTTAAGGCCTTAGACAACAGAGGTAGTGTGTGGTTGGTCGTTTTAGTGTGTAAACCAAAACCTACCTCTGACATACATGGAACACAAGGGGTTTCACTTCATAGAAATGTGATTACAGGGTTCTAAACCCTTAAACATGTCAAAATAAATTATGTAAATATACTGGCCAAGTTTGGTAGAGATCATGTGCGACTGATGGCATCGACCGCACGTCACGACTGGTAGGTAGTGCGGCTGGTCTTTGTGACCTCACATCAAAACATGGCCAGATGTCCCTGATTTTTCTCTACGATGTTGCCCAAATTTTTCTAAAGGTGATTAAGGAGTTTGGGCTTATGGTTCCATGTCTACATTACGGTTTGGGTACCATTTCGATCCGACAAATAGCCTAAACACTGGATCTGAGCTGAAAACCTTTGGATCCGATTCCAAGTCGTTCGAATCCATCTTTGGTTCGTGAATCAGGTCTCCTAAGGTCACTCTAAGGTTTCCAACAGTCCATAAATAATTTACTCAATACATTTGATTCGTTATCATCAACTTCTTGTACTGTATACACTGCTGTCCATGATCCAATCCCGTAAATAGTACCTCATATAACACAAGGCTTTGCCATTATCAGTGATGGACATTCCTTCTTTTGATTCGATCATGAAGGAATACCATCATAGCATAGAGAATTTTTAATTGCAAGGAGATGCTTCATTATCACACCACCGTTAAACATCTCCACTATAACTTCATTATTCGATTTAAGGAGTGTCTACAATCTATCACTAGAAGAGATGATTACTTACAGTGATCTCCTTCATCTTCGAGTTCTCTTGTAAGCTAATCGTCGTTCCGGAGTAACATTTCTTCTCCTCTTCTCTTTCTCTCCTTTCTTCCTCTTTCTTTACGATTTCTTTTCCAATCAGCTAGGCGGTATTCAAAAAAGAGTATTCTTGGTTATCTTTTCCTCTCTTCTTTAGATTTGTGCATTAGATCTTTTCTTTAATCCCTCTTGGTCTTTGGTTTGTTTTGGTAGAGTGGATCCACATCAATCCCCAAAACGATAAAAGGGAGCACCCGAATTGAATGGAGAAGATCCTCCTCCCTCTTTTTCCATTCTTGGCATAAGCATGGTCAGCCTACCATGAATAGAGTTGAACACCATCGGCTTTCCATGTGCAGGGAGAAGATAACAGTCGAATCTACTGGTCCCATGACCACTGGTCACCGACCCATTTTATGCACAGGGTACGGCTGCAAGGCATGTGGCTGCTGCACAGTCGCACCACCTCTTGTCCAGCAGTACCTCTGTCTTTGGTCAGCCAGCTTAGGTGTGTGGGTGCCGAGCGTCAGGTGGTCGCATTGTTTGGTTCCGTGACCTCTCATAGTGCAATGTCTTGCTTTCTAATGATGTAGAAGGTTCAAGATAATGATTTTGTGTCACTTCACTGGTATGTCATCGTCTTTGGCCATGTTGGCCCGATATGCTGGCACATGAGAAGACCTGACACATGCCCAAAATGGTCAAACCATAACGGGGTTTGGGCACGGATTTTACACTATATATACCCAAAGATGTTTTCATTTTGTTCATTTTCCATTCAGTTTGTGTTTGAAAAAATTTATTCTCAGGTATTTTGGTGGCTTTGCATGGTATTTTCTCTCTTCGGTCTAGGTAGTTCTTCCTTGATTGTTTTGGTGGGTCGGTTGCTTTTTATTCGGGTTGTCAATGATTGATTCTTCTCTAATTAGTAAGTTATTTTTACTCAGTTTCTTTTTCTTCATTTCATGTTGTAGTCTAGTAGTGAGCAGGGACGTAGTTTGTCATCTAATGACAAGGAGCTTACTTCCTTGTCTGAGCAAGAGGGTAGGGGTAAGGGTGACAAGTCGGTGTCGTGGGTGAAGATGTTCGACAGCTATAAAGATATGTTCCAAATACCTGCCTTCGTAACTATTAGGGTGCCAATGCTTGGAGATAGGGCTTGTCTTAGAAATTGCTCTGAGTTATGTGTAACCGATGAGATGTTTAAGGTGGGCTTCAAGTTCCCTATAATAAAGCTAGTGTTGTAGATTCTTCAAACTATACCTTAGCTCCTACCCAAATAATTTTGAATTCATGGAGGAGTATAATAGGCTTTGTCATGTACTTCCAAAGGATGGAGCAGACGCTGACCATGAACCTTTTTCGCTATTATTCGAACTTATTACCAATCATCAGCTCAGGTGGTATTACTTTTCCCGACGAAAAGGAGTATTGGATCTGCTAACTAGGATGCTGTAGTCAATTAAAATTTTAAAAGAATATGTTTTTTTTTTTTTTGCTTCTTGCCTGTAGGGTTTTTCGGTTCAAAACCACTGGAGGATAATGGAGTCAGATAATTTCAATACTTCGGTGATCTTAACTACAGCTGAGTCTGTTGTTGCTGATCTGGTGAGCTGTGCACCAAGAGTCAGGTGCAAGGATCTTAAGGACTTTGAGTTCCTTAGTCGGTTTGAACTCCTCGATGGGTATTGCTTCTTGCCGGCTGGTCAGGATGTTGGTCCTATTTGATGACTAATTGTTTTTACTTTGTTGTTTTGCAGTGGGTGTAACACTTGAGGAGTTTCTGGTTGTGCAAAGAAGATGATGGCCAACACGGCAACCACCAAGAAGGGGAAGAAGAAGAAGATGGGGAAGGGGCGTGTACCGAGGTGGCTGCTGCGACTATTAAGATATCTGCCAAGGAAACTTCTTGAAAGAGGCATCAATCAGATCAGGCAAATCGAGATGACTCGGCCCTAGCCGAGGCTGCACCTTAGTATGCCACAACACTGATACTAGAATTACAATGGATGGACTTTTTGAGTGCGAGTGCGTTAAGGAGCGGAGGAGTGGACCATACGCCATCGGCTAGCTAGCCTCTTTCTGCTGGGATACCCGAGGGGTTTCACTGTTTGGGTGAAGCTGGCTCAGGTAGGGGGCTGATGTGACAGGCTGGGCCGTGATGATATCCCCGATAAACAGTGGGAGATCATGATCATGATAGTTCATACGACCATAGGGGATCCTTGAGTGACTGAGGAGCTGATTCATGGCTGTCGGCTATCGAGGGATGCCATGCTCATCCGCAGCCTTACAATGTCTTCGCTAAATTCTAGTACCAACACTTTATTGCCCGTGATATGTACTTGTTATTAAGTTATCGACTTCATGGACTGTTCTTCCTTTCTCATATGCTGACTTTCTTGTTATTTTTCTAGATCATTCATTATTTTACTGAAAAGACGTCGTGTTTAGACATGTTAGCGATGATGGCTGACCAGATGCAGAAGGAGCGTAACAAGGCTATTAACATATGAGATACCCAAGCAGCCGAGGTTATGAATTTGACCGACGAGTTGAAGCGTATGAAGGTGAGTAAGAAGAAAAAGTAAAAGCATGTTGAGACTAAAGTCAATCTTCGGAAGAAGGCCAAGGAGGATATGGTGTCGGCTGCTTTTCAGATTCAAAAGTACAAGGATGAAGCTCGGGTAGTTGTAGCCAAGCTTAAGGAGGTGACCTCTAAGTTCGAAGATTAAATTTCATGGGTTGAGGCCAAGGTGGGCAGGAAGGCGGTCAGGGAGTATAAGAAGTTTTTGGTTTTTAAGAGCCACAAGGCTCGGGAATCTCTACCTAGTTTCTTGATTGGGGCTAAGGTTGTTCGAGACTCTGAACAGGGACTTGATTTTTCAGTTCTCGGATTGTTAGGCCCTGGTAGAGTTCGATATTCCTAACCTAGTTGTGACGAGGATTAGGATGGGATGAGGATGAGGAGGTGCAACCAATTGATGATGTGCATCAGCCAGGGGTGCCTTCCCTTATGACTCAACCTACACCCTTGTAGTGAAACCCTTCTTTCTCACTTCGGGACCAAGCTGGAGGATTTGGCCAAGGATCTTGATCATTCCTTCGAGGAGGAAACATCTATAACTCCAGGGAATCAACCTACTTTGGGAGGCAGTGATGTGATGGACTAGCTTGGCTTTTCTCTTTCCACTATTTTCTTTTTGAATGTACCAAGGTAATATCTCTATGGCCGTATATGTAAACTATATGAATGAATGGAACTTTCCCAACAAATTTCTAGTGTTGGATATGTCTTTCCTACTTTGCATTAAATGAGTGGAGCTTATTATGATCTACCCTCCTCAGGCCACTAGCCTTGGTCATGTTGGGCTAGACGGATCGATTATTATAGACTTAGAGTTCGAAGACCAATCTACCCTCTTCTGGCCACCTACCTAGGTCATGCCGGGGTTAACGAGTCGATTATTTTTGACATAGGGTTTGAAGTCCATTCTACCCTCCTTAGGCTGCCTGCTTTGGTCATGCCAAGGTAAACTGGTTGATTAATTTCGACTTAGTGTTTGAAAACTGATCTACCCTCCTTAGGCCAGTTTCCTCAGTCATGTCGGGGTAGATGGGTCAATTATTTTTTACATAGGGCTTAAAATCCGATCTACCCTCCTCGGGTTTCCTGCTTCGTTCATGCCGAGGTAGACGGGTCAATTATTTTCTACATAGAGTTTGAAAACCAATCTACCCTCCTCAGGCCACCTATGTCGGTCATACCAGGGTAAACGGGTCGATTATTTGGTCGATTATTTTTAATGTAGAGTTTAAAGTTTGAACTACCCTCCTCCGGTCATATGCCTCGATCATGTCGAGGTAGATGGGTAAATTATTTTTTACTTAGAGTTTTAAGACCGATGTACCCTCCTCGAACCGTATACCTTGGTCATATCATGGTAGTTGGGTCAATTATTTTCGATGTAGAGTTTGAAGACTGATCTACCATCCTCAAGCTACCTGCCTCAGTCATGCTAGGGTAGATGGGTCGATTATTTTTTATATAGAGCTTGAAGACAGATCTGCCCTCCTTAGGCCACGTGCATCAGTCATGCTGGGGTAGACCAGTTGATTGTTTTCGATGTAGAATTTGAAGAACGATTTAAACTTCTCGGGCTAGCTGCCTCGGTCATGCAGGGGTAGACGGATCGATTATTTTTTATAGAGTTTGAAGTCCAATCTACAATCCTCAGGCCATCTGCCTTTGTCATGTAGAGGCAGACGGGTTGATTATTTTTATGTAGAGTTTGAAGTTCGATCTATCCTCTCCAGGTTGCCTACCTCGGTCATGTGACTCATGCCAAGGTAGATGGGTTAAATTATTTTCAATGTAGAGTTTTGAAGAACTTTTGTTGGGGTTGGACAATTGCAAAATGATGTTGGAACTGTAACTTTCATTCATCTTTGAGAAAAAACTTGTACAGTTTCTTTAATTACATTTTATTGGTAGAATATTTTGAGGTTTACTGAGTGCTAGGTTCGGGGATCTTCTTTGCCATCCATTGCAACTAGGTGATAGGATTCTGGCCGTGTTGCCTGGATGACTTTGTAAGGACCTTCCCAGTTTGGTGTAAGGGTGGGTGGGTGGGGTTTGAAACAAACATATTCCGGAGCACTAGGTACCCGACCTTGAAAGTACACTCTCTGACCCTGGTATTGTAGTGTTGAGCTGCTTTTTGTTGATAGTCTTGATGCACATACTTTCATGGGTCTTCTCAAGGAGATTGAGACTGGTCCTAAGGCCATCATCATTCATGGCCTGTTGAAATTACAAGATGCGATGGGATGGTTCTCAAACCTCCAAGGGGATCACTGCTTCCATGTCGAAGGTGAGCATGAATAGAGTTTCCCCGGTAGTCATGTGATTGGTGGTTCGGTATGGCCATAGGATGCTTGAGAGCTCATCGATCCATCCTCCTTTCAAGTCATCTAGTCTTCTACTCAGGCCATGCAGGATAGTTCAGTTGGTCACTTATGTTTGGCCATTAGTTTGGGGGAGGCCTACTGAGGTCTTTTTGTGCTCAATACCGTTTGTTTTATAGAACTTGGCGAAGGCTGAGTTATTAAACTACTTCCCATTATCGGTGATGAGTATCCGTGGTATCCCATACCGATACACCACCGACTATTTGAAAAACTCCTGAATATTTCTCTTCGGGATACTGGACACTACCTCAACCTCAACCCACTTCATGAAGTAGTTGATCGCGACAATGAGGAACTTTCTTTGATGGTGTACTGGTTTGAATGGGCCGAGGATATCCATACATAAATGGTAGTAGGTTGGAGATTGGTTGGAAGGGAGTGGCAGGGAGATGTGGCACGGGTGCGAATAGTTGGCATTTTTCACATTTGCATATTTATTCCATGCACTCATGTTGCATCTTTGGCCAGAGGTACCCTTGCCTTAAGATATTGTGAGCCAGTGCTCACCCACCAAGGTCGGCACCACAAATCCCTTCTTAAACATCTTGGATTGTCAACCCCACTTGAGAGGGTCGAAGGTACTTGAGCAAGGGGAAGGTGAAGGATTTCTTGTAGAGGATATCTTCATCGAGCACATAGTGTGTCACCTTCGACTGGATCTTTCTCACTTTGGAACGGTCTTCGGGTTAGGTGTCTTTTTTGAGATATAGGTGGATTGGGTTGATCCAACTCGACTCGGGTTCTAGCAACATTACCTCTTCAGTTTGCTGAATTTTGGCTTTTTTGAGTACTTTTGTGTAGACTGCATGATCCATTTCGGAGTGGTCAATCATGGCCAACCTAGATAGAGCCTCTGCCTGTGCATTTTTGCCCTGGGGGATGTTTTAGAGTGTAAAGTTGTCAATACTGCCTCTTGCACCTTCTATAGATACGTGATCACGTGAGATTTCTTGGCTGCATACTCGTCGTTGACTTGGCACAGCACTAGCTAGGAATTGCTAGAGGCTTGGACATGCCTTGCTAAGAGAGATTTGGCAAGTCGGAGACCGGCTAGGAGTGCCTCATACTCGGCTAAGTTATTGGTGGTAGAAAACTTGAAGCAGAGGGCATACTACATCTGGAATTCCTCTGAGTTAGTCAGAATCATGTTGGCTCCACTCTCCTTATAATTGGGTGAGGCATCCACGTACAAAATCCAAATAGGATGGTTGGGCTTTGGAACTTCTTCTTTTTATAGGATGGTTGGGAGTGTTACTTCTTTAGGGATCAAGCTTTCAATCAAAAAATTCGCTAGCTCTTGCACCTTGATTGTGGTCCGAGTAATGTATTGCATGTCGAACTCTCCTAGCTCAACTTCCCAACTTATCACCCAATCTAAAATATTGGGTTTGGATAAGATTTTTTTAACGGCTGGTTAATTAGCACGGAGGTTGAATGACATTGGAAATATGGGCAAAGCTTTCTTGCTGCCGTGACCAAGGCCAATGCCACCTTTTCCACCTACTTGTACCTCATCTTGGCATCTTAGGGGATCTTACTTAAGTAGTAGATAGGCCTATACAATCTATCATTTTCCTTGATGAAAACTGCATTGATTGATCCCTCAGACACTGTGATGCACAACTGTAATTCCTCTCTCAGCTTGGGCTTCACTAGTAAGGGCAGGGAGGCGAGATGCACTTTTAATTCTTCAAAGACTGTTTGACTTTGTTCTCTCCACTCGAATGCTTTTGCTCCCTTCAAGGTTCTGAAGAACATCATACATTTTTTCATGGAGCAGGACATGAAGAAGCTTAAGGCGGTCACCCTTCTTGTTAATTCTTGTACCTGCTTTAGCCTTGTTGGCGTGGGCATGTCCATAATGTTGCTGATTTCAAAGGGTTGGCCTCAATGTCCCTACTAGATACCATGAAGCCCAGAGGTGATGCCAAAAACACACTTAGCCGGATTAAGCTTCATCTGATTCCTTCCCAAAATGCCAAGAGCTTCTTCAAGGTTGCCAACGTGCTTATTCCCTTATAGGATTTCACTAACACATCGTCTATGTAAACTTCCTTGTTTTTGCTGATCTAATGCTTGAAGATTTTGTTCACCAACCTATGGTATGTGGCGCCTACGTTCTTTAGGCTGAACAGCACGACATCATAGCAAAACAAGCTATGGTTGGTAACAAAGGAATGTCTTCTCGACTTTGAGCTCATACATCTGGATCTGGTTATAGCTTAAATAGGCATCCATGAATCTCAATAATTTATTCCCTGCCATGGCATATATGAGCTGGTTGATGCTGGATAGGGCGAAACTATCCTTTGGACAAGCCTTGTTAAGGTTGGACAAATCAATGCATATCCACCAGTGGCCTCCTGGCTTGGGGACCATCACAACATTAGATACCCACTTTGGGTAGCTAACTTTGTGGATGAGCTCAGCCACAAGGAGCTTCTCAACTTCTTCGGCAATGACAACCTGTCAGGCAGGGACAGAGGTTCTCTTCTTTTAGTGAACCAACTGGAGTTGTGGGTTTACACTAAGTCCGTGCTCAATCACGTGGCATGGGATCCTTGGCAAATCAGCCACAGAGTAGGTGAATACATCTGCCCTTTTCTTCAAAAATTGGATTAACTCCTCCCTCTGCCCCCCGATGAGAGAGGTGCCAATTTGAATGGTCTGCTCAAGGTTTTCCTTATCAAAGAAAATTTGTGTGAGGTTTTCCATGGTCGTAACGCGTTGTTGCCTTGGGTTATCCCTGAGGTCTTTAATATGAATCTGCATCATCTCTGTAGGAATTTTATAGTCTTGCAACTCTGTGGAATAATATCATCGTGATACGAGTTGATCCACCCGACATTCTCTTAAACCCCATTGTTACACCCCAAAATCATAGTTGTTTTGGTATGACTAGATTCCTCGCAGTGCAAGTATATCCATGCCAGAATCTTATTACTGTGGAACCTCATAAAACCATCTCATCCATTCACATTCATATAAATGATAAAATCAGAGATAACATCTAAAAATGATGGAAGTATTTTCATTAAAATGAAGCTGAGGACTATTGTGTTAATAACATAATAAAAGTTTATGTATCTGAAAACCATGACATAAAGTAAGCTAACACATAAGCAAACTAGCCTAACTATCATGGGTCACATTCGCCCAGAGACATTCAACCATTGACCGAAACAAATAAACAAGAAAAAAAAAAAACCTGTCTCTATCCATAGAGACAGTCTTCATACTCGTATGTAGAACCATACAACTCTTCTTCTGAAAATTCTTCTTCAGATATATCAACAATGTCAGCAATACCTATAACACAATCTAAAAATATATAATTATAATGGGGTGAGCAAACCACACCCTCAGTGAGAAAATTAGTACACACAAGCACACAATGCATGAACATATTATTACTGGTACTAGTCTGTGAACAAGCTTGCACTATATTACGACACACCAAGCACATGCATGAACACTCAAGCACGGGTGAGATAAATGATCCACACTTGGTCCACCGCCTATGAATTGTTATCCAAAGAACAAAGATAACGACACCCCAGATCACACCAAGGCACCTACCAGCATTCCCCCATGATAGGCTTCATCCTGGCTACACCTCAATACATTTCTCTGAGTACACGCCCAGTCCATCGGGAAGAGCACAGAGGACAGATGTCATCTTTATGTTTTATCCCAGAAACACTTGTAGAAGGCCACCAGCACATATCCGATTCACTCCCTTCAATGGTCGAACCTTTTGTATATAAGCCTATGCCACTACCTAAACCCTTATTGGCAAAGGTTGCTAGTTACAGGATGTTATAACCTAACCATGTGCTTTACTAATGCAGGTACCCATACCCTAGCTTAGGGACCAAGATGAACTGTCTCATTCCAACCATCTAGATCAACTAAGATACAAGCATATGCCAAAAAATCATGTTATCACACATTCCACATGTTATCAATCAAAGATGTAAAAGTAAATAAGAATGCATGATAGATATCATAGACATTGGATGGCATGTTATCAAACAGTAATCCAAACCACAATCACAGCATACACACAAAAATAGTAAATTAAATCAAGCTAATCCCGTAACCTGTGACAGTGAGCTATAAGTTATTCAGATGCAGACAGAGCAGTTCCCTTGTTTTCTTATGTTGGTTTACCTACATGCGATTGATACGTGATTAATACTTTGAATTGTTTATTTATGCTTCAGTTAGGTCTAGGGTATCCTCATTAGTCTTAGGGTAATGTGCTAAGGTCATTTGGTTAGGTCCCATAGTCAATGGTCAAAGGACTCAAAAAAATAGAACTACTATAACTGTGCGGTCGAAGGGTGTGGTCGACTAGCCTGTGCGGTCGATCAAACCTGTTTCATTGACCTGATGATGGTTTTAGGTCTGGTTTAATATAATTCAAGTTCCAGAGGCTTGTACCTCATTGGAATCATGTTCACAAAGGGTCTACAATACTGTGGGGGTCATATTTCAATAGTTGAATAACTTCCTATAGATTATATGCATATACGGTTATCAAATGTGAATTTCGTCTATACAACCATACATGTCTACATTCATAGGAGAGCATAACAACTAACTTATCAGTTTACTACAGTCCACAATATGCTCCTTAAGGTGTTAGGTGGGTTTACTATGTTATTTGAATCACCAAAGGCCAAATGGAGGCAATACAGAGAATGAGCACTTCATTGTGATCATGTGGTCAATCAGACCAGTTTGGTTGACTTGACCAATCGACATCACGATCATAGAGAGGTCGGACTGTGTTTGTTTCGATCTGATCTCTTTAGTTCGTCATCCATGTTGTTTCCAGAGGGAATTTATGGGTTTGTACATTATTGGGAATGATTCCCACCATTAATCCAATACTTTAACTTCATAATTAGCTTCAAAACTCTACCTTTGTATCGATTAGTCAATTATGGTCAACATTATCCAATTCGACTGTAATGGCCATTAATGGCCGAGGGAGAGACTTCCCACATTACATGAGGTTGAAGACAACTTCTGAGGTTGAGGATTTGACAAACTAACTAGTAGAATATTGTTTCGTTACTTACCTAAGAGTCAGTTACTCAGTCTAATGTCGAGAAACATGGAGGAGAGCCTTTAATGGAGGTTCTTCTTTCCTTCTCTTTCCTTCAATCTTCTCTTCAATTTCTCTCTCTAATTCATGCATCAGAGTTTGCAACAGTTCTCACACATTAGGGTTTTGGTTTGATTATATGGAGGAAGGATAAAAAAATTTGAGTTAAAGTCCAACTCTCTCCCTTAATTAATGTTTTAATTCAATTAGAGTCATAGTGAGTTCTAAGTTTCCAATTGGCAATCCTATGTGTCTTAGGATATGCCTCGTAAGTTGTTGGGTTGTCCAAGAGGTGTTGGACCGGAATAGAATCAAGCTCAATCAGATAGACTCGAATCAACACAATTCTGTGATCATGCGGTCGATTAACCAGAGCGGTCGATGGGACTCATTTCATCGACTAACCTATTGACCACGTGGCCCTTTTTGGTTCAGGTTGGCCATACATCGAATGGGTCACCTTTCTAATGGACTTATACTAGTTTTTGCACATTATAGACTTGATCTAGGTCTTACTTGAGATCCAAGATACTTCTAACTGATACGGATGCTTGTGTCGTATCGGTGGGGAGACCTATTATACAATGAAAAATTCAAATTAGCCTAAAATTTTGGGTGCAAGTTTTACACCCGTGGCTTTGAAAACTTCATTACTAGATGATAGGGGGGAAGGGACTGCTCTTAATGTGCGCTTCCTTGGTCTGTTTAGAATCGCATTAGGAGGTCGACTATGAGGAAAGTCATGTAGACCTATGAGTCTCTCGGGTAGGTCCCAACTCATACTGGTAGCCTACTATATCCCAAGTGGTGGATGGCACCTGTGGAAAAGCTGACCAGTGGTATGGCTATAGGAATTAACTTATCATCTCCTATCTCCATGCGCTTGTACGCCCCATAATAAATGATATCCGGAGCTGCCCCGACAAATATTTTCTTGATGTCATAGTCAGATATTTTCAAGGTAATCACTTGGGGGTCATCATGAGGCACTTTGAGTCCTTGCAAGTCTTCATCGCTAAAGGTGAGGAAATCCCTTGTTCCCACCCTCCTCTAGGGCCATTCGGTGGACTTTACACTACAAGTGTATTCCTTCCTAGATCTGGATGAGGTATTTCCCACTGCGGTTCCTCTAGTGATGGTGCGAAAGGTCCCCTGGTTATTCCTTCCCTCCAACGGATTACTCCTTTGCCTTGGTCAAGGTGGCTGAGGAAGAGGCTTCTTCAATCAAGATAGGTTGGCTACAATCATGTACCGAGGTGAGTTCTTAGGTCGTACCAAGGAGACCCTTGATTTTAGACATCGGCTGAGGAAGACTCCTTAGGCAAGGTATCTTGGTTGTCTAAAGGAGTCATCACCGAAGCTGGCTCCTTTTCATCGCCGCTCCATTCAATGTCCAACCAAGGTGGTCTTGGTCTGGTCTAGTCTAGTCTACCCTTCTCCTGCTCTTTCATGGGTCTATTCTTTGGACTAGTCGTCCCCTACTATGGTCCCTTCTACCCAATCCTTCAGTATGATAGCTTTGGGAAGGATTGGACCATTGTTGGGGTTGAGTTCACTGAAGATGGCCCCGACTTGTTTTGCTATGGAGGAGGTTGATGATGCCTTCTCTCTCTTCTTCTTATTAATGGTGACAATCTCTTCATTGTTCTTTATGATCCCGGTTGCCTTCTTGCGTTCTTGCGGTCTATCACTTCCTCTATTTTCTTTTCTTCGCTCTCTCAGAGTGTGATGTTTTTCTCAGCCCACTTTGGGGCTTTTGTCTTTAGTTGGTGCCCTTCTACCTCCTTGATTTCCTTGCCCGGGGGGGGGAGAGGGAGGGGTTACTTCCAATCACGGTCAACGTATTGACTGTTGCACCCTCAGGTGACTAGATCTTCGGTTCTCTTTGCAGTTGTCTACACTCCTTAGTGAAATGGTCGTGATCTTAGTGGAAATGGTAGAACTTTCTTGAATCCCTATGCTTGGGATTCATGAAATGGCAGAACTTTCTTGAATCCCTGTGCTTGGAGATTCCCATCACCGACGATCAATGTCAAGATGTCTGACATTGATTGAACGGGTGTAGTAATCGAAATGGTTTTGCTCTCCTCTTTTTGGGCCGTCTTCTCTTCCTTGGCAGTGCTTCTTGTCATATCTATCTCGCTCATGATCTTGATCACTGGGCTTTCTTTTGTCCGAAGTGCTAGCTTTGTCTTTGTTGGCTTGGAGGGCCTCATTGGCCATAATATATTTTCCCTAGTGAACTAGGTCGATAACTCTTGTCATTAATGTGGTGTAAACTATGAAGGGCTCGATGTCCTTGATCTCGAGCACCTCCCTGTTGAACCAACTGAAAAACTCCTGAAGTGATTTTCGTCCTGCCTTTGCTTCATGTTCATTAGGTGTAGCGTTGTTTTCTTTTAGATCTTGTTTCCTTGGAAATGAACATGAAACTGCTTGTTAAGGTCTTTGAAAGAGTCGATCAATTTTGGCAGTAGACTATAGAACCACATTCTAGCCACTTTCTTCAACATGGAGGGGAAGCTCGACAGACGAAGGCATTCCAAAATTTTTGGAGCAGCATCATCGCCATGAAGATATCTAAGTGCTGCTCTGGATCTATGGAACTGTCATACTACTCTACCTTCGGATGTGGAAACTCTTGGGGAGGGGTG
Organism: Protea cynaroides; assembly: GCA_028583415.1. Taxonomy (NCBI): domain Eukaryota; kingdom Viridiplantae; phylum Streptophyta; class Magnoliopsida; order Proteales; family Proteaceae; genus Protea; species Protea cynaroides. The sequence goes on from CM053268.1 coordinate 76,029,215, forward strand.
ATCTCATGAGCATTTCAGAGAGTGGATTGTCCGTGCTGTAATCTTTCTCCTCTGGCATGACGCTATGAAGCATGACCTAGTCCATGCACTCTTGTAGAACCAACATCCGATCTTCTAAATTCTGCTCTTCTTTGCTGGTGATGGGATCAGTACCCCTATCGCTTGGACTCTTGATGGATCTACTTTTGGGTCGTGCAGATGAGATCTAGCCCGAGTTGCATTAGGGTTCACGCGGGGCCCTAATCTTTCACTGATCGGGATCCGCCTATTGTTGGTTATTGAGTCTATTCGATTTCCATTTACCATGGCAATCAAACTGCTGGTTTGGCCATTAAAGTCTGGGTCCTTCAAAGCATGTGCTTTATCGTTCCTTCAGATCGAAACTTCTGCAAGAGCGAGTGTGTTCATGTTCCCATGATGTCTAGGGCGTCCATTTTGGACATTTCTAGGGTGGTCTCGGTCTCCTCGGGGATTTGGTTTCGGGTAAGAAAAGGAATCTCCCTCTGCTCGGGCACAGGATGCAGGGGCTAGAACCCTTAAAGGAGTCTAGTCAAAGTTTCCATTTGCTATGCCATTATTCAAGTTCAGATCAAGTGGCATATTCTTATTGGTGATTGTTATCTTCCAGAATCACTTTTGGTGGGTCACAGAATGTGATCTCATGACTTTGTCCATCACTGAGGTTCCTTTCAATTCTTTCTTCCACTTCATCTCTATCATGACGGGGTGATAAGTGTATCATTTCTATATTTTTATTTCCTTTGAACTATGTTTTTAATATGTTTTATGCCTTAATGAGCTAATGAGAATTTATTTTATAAATTTGACATATTTTAGAGACTATGAATTAATTGTTAAATGATAAGAAAATTCCAGCATTCTTAATATTGACATTTTGAGCTTCATGTAAGTTTTTGACATAGAAAGAGTTCTAGAATTGAAAAGTGATCTTTAGTGAAGTTGTAGAGGACGTCTCCAGCTCTTCAGAACGATATTATGGAGAAAAATTTGAGTTTGTTTAGGCCTCTAAATGTTGCCTCAAAGTTTGACACAAAAATATGATCTGAATCCGAATCGGAGCAGCCATACGATCTGATTAGAGCATTTAATGGTAGATGAAATTTTCATAAAGAGTTTCCTACTCAAATTAAAAAAACCTACAATAGAAGAGATTGAATTGATTTGGTATTTGAGTCAGATAGGGAAACTACCATTCTAGAAGTCTCCAAGAAAGAAAGGAAACTCTATAATTTTAGAATTCTAAATAAAAAAAGAATTTTAAACAAATAAGGAATTCTAAGCTACAAAGGATTGCCAACGCTCTACATATGGAGCACTGGTATTGAAGATAGTATCTCTCAATCTCTCTATTTTGTTAAAAATTTCAATCTTTCTCTCCCTTTCTTTCTCTCTTTGAATGATTTTTCTTTTATCTTTTCTGAAAGGAATGTAATGTCTGGCTAGTTTTTTCATTCGGTTCAAGGGAATATTGAAGCCCAAACTCATGTCAATGGTGTAATCATTTTTTAGTAACGTTGTTATTCTTCTTTCTTTTATTGGAATTTTTTATTTCATTAAACTCCCTTTATTTATGATGTTTGTCTGAATAATTCAGTAATGGCTTATTGAATCGGTTAAATTGATATTGATTGTTAGATCTAAAAACTGTGATCCGTAATTGTCATGTTTCTAATCATAAGTTGCAAATAGTTGTAGATGATTATGTTCAAGTTTTCATCTCATCACTGTGAATGAAATAACCTAAGTTAAATAATCCCTGCTTATGTATGATTGTTGCTTAGATTGATCTGTTTTCCTCTCTCTCTTAATGTTGCCATTGAACTATATATTGAGAGCTTATTCAGTGTTATTTAATGGTTAGATGTCTTTGAAGAGCTTGTTTCAGTAGAGATATTCAAGGAAAAACTCGGGTAATAGAGCATATTGTTATCTAGGATCTTTAATTCTAATTGTGAGAAAGAGAGTAGCGTTGCGATTAATTTTACCTATTGCATATGTGGGTGGATATTGAACCAAGAACTGAATTCTTTCTCTTTAATTGTTTGATTCAACCAACCAAAATCCCCCTTCGTTATTATGTTTGCTTAGCATTAATTAGTATATTTAGTTTGAATATAATATAAATCTTAATCAAATCAATCTCTGTGGGATCGACCTTTGCTTACCCTGTTTATGATTTATTAATTAGGTCAGTGAAAAATACATAATTAATTTGGTGCATTCGACATGCTACTATGGAGGTTAGCATGTAACTCCTTGTCTAATGACCCTCCATTGCTACGAAGGTGCATGCAATGGGGTAAGTGATCATTCAGTGTTTTTACTAATGTCTTCCAAGAGGTCCCATGGTGGGCGCCAATCTATTGCTACTAGAATCTGAGCCTGGATCTTCTGCTGTTGGATCCAACCTGCAGACAACAAAACAAGACAAGATGGTTGGTCTTATTGCTTTGGGACCACTCCAATCTTAAGTCATGATATTAGGCCACAAATAATTAGGGAATGGACCTTTTAGGAAGGCTGACTAGAGGAATAGTGTAAACAGAGTAGGAAGTGTTATGATGGTATTGTACCGAGATAAGTTAGCCGAGGTAGGAGACAAGGGAGTTATGATGTGTCAGTGCAAAGTGGGCCAAAGCTCATTAAATATTCAAGTGATTGACTTTGGTGATTGTGCCTATATATAGGGTCTCAAGGTGTTGACTTCATTGGCTGCCTTTGGAGTACAATGAGTATTCATGAAAGACTATTTTATCCCTGTCTTGAGTGGGTATTGATTCTTTGGTGGAATGAACCGTCTGCCCTTGCTATCTGACTGCATCCACATGGTTCACTTTTACTGGCTGTTGATATTTACACCTAACAATACCCATTCCAAGTCAGTCATCGAATACCATATCAGCTAGATATCTATATCAATATACAGATCAGCCATTAATTTGGATACCTAAAACCATGCCCATGATGGGCTTGGGTCATGTCAAACAAGATTTATCCTAAGGATCATAATTTATAACCTAAACTGAATTACCAAGGTCTCAATTCTCATTGAACTTCGTCTTCCTCTTGCCATGACCCATTCCCTATTAACACATCATCAAATGCAGCATCACCATCATCCTTATCAGCACCCTCATCAGAATCTTTTATTTATAACACCAACAACCTGTAATACTCTGTAACAATATATTTGATTCTTTATTCATCCTGTAGATAGCTATAATAAGGCTATCATCTTGTAACTATACAGCTATATATAGAGCAATACAGAGAGATCAAAATAAGGTTCAGCCATAGAAGGTCTTCTGTTCAATTTTTTTCTCTAAAGCTTTTATGGTATCAGAGCGCTAAGAGGTAAGTTGCGAACATAGTATGGCTTCATCTTCCACAACCCCTACTTCACTCTATCCTTTTCCCTCTACATTGACTATGGCCAACTTTGTTGCTCTGAAACTCACCCCCTCAAATTACCTACTGTGGGAAACCAAATACACTCCCTCATTGAAAGCCAAGATCTAATTGGGATCATCAATGGAGAAATACCCTGTCCTGATCGCATTCTCACTTTACCTGATGGAAGAAAAATTAAAGGTCCAGACTATACGTCTTGGATCCGAACTGATCGTTTGGTCAAAAGCTTAGATTACTGGCACTCTATCAGAAGAAGTGCTTGGACATGCTATTGGAGTGTCCACAGCAGCCGATCTCTGGAACACTCTTTCAGCAGCTTATTTTCAGGCTTTCGAAGCTAGAGAATTTGAACTTATCTCAAAATTAAATTATCTGAAAATACTGATGGAATGTCTCTCTCTGAATATCTTCCCAATTTAAAACTATCTGTGATCAACTCAATGCCATTGGGAAACATGTCCTGATCAGAGGAAGGTGTTCTCTCTTCTTACGAACCTTGGATCTGAGCATGAATCCTTCTCGACTTCGATGCTCAAGCCATCAGTACCAAGTCATGCAGAATTGATTCCACTCCTTCAAAGTCATCATCTGAGAAGCCAAAACAACACAGGTAATTTCTCACCTCATTATGCATATTATGGTGAAAAAAAAATTCAAAGCAAATCAGAGAGGTGCATTTACATCTAAAGCCCATGGGTTCCATCAAAGCAACCAAAACACATAGAAATCAGATCACATGACTCCATTGAATCTTCCTGCTCAAAACTCTGCCAGATCAAATGGGATCCAAAATAAGGGAGTTCTACCATCACCAGGATTCAACTCAAATACTATTGCAACTCATTTTCAGAATGCTTGGATGAATACATCGGTGATTAGATGTCAAATCTGCATCAAATTGGGTCACGGTGCCTTGAAATGTTGGGGAATATTTGACACTAATCAACTTCTAAATATTCCAAAGGCCTTGGCAGCCATGCACATCTCAGATTCTTAAGATAATGAGTGGTTTCCAAACATCGGAGCAACTGCTCACATGACTGACTCTGCAAGTAAGCTTCAATCTGTAAATCCATACTCTGGTTTAAGCATGATTATGGTAGGAAATGGGGAACAAATTCCCATTACGCATGTTGGAAATGGGACTATTGTGTCTGAAAATTCTGTGTTATCTCTATCCAATGTACTGGCTGCTCCCCAAATTAAAAATAATCTTCTCTCTATTTCTTAACTGACAAAATACTATCCCTGCTACTTTGAGTTTGATAAGTTTGGATTTCAGATCAAACACTCTCAGCAAAGCAGGTGCTGGCCTCCAAGAATAGCAGAGGACTATATGGATTTATAGAGCCCAAGCCATCAACAATCAGTCCAGAAACACACTTCTCAGTTCGATTCAGATCTGCATCTTTAGATACATGGCATCAGTGTCTTGGTTACTCTCTGCCAAGCATTATACACTTCTTACAGCAGAATGGATGTATAGTAGTTACTAAAAAATCTGAAAAAATTTGTTCAAGTTGTCAATCAAGCAAGAGTCATAGACTTCCTTTTACCTCTTCTTTCACTCATTCTAAAAGTCCTCTAGAGCAAATACATTGTGATCTATGGGGAAAGGCACCTACTGTGAGCAAACATGATTTCAATTATTATGCATTGTTTGTGGATGACTTTTCCAGATGCTGTTGGATGTATCCATTGAACACAAATCACAATTGTATATGATCTTCATTAATTTTCAAACAATGGTGGAAAGATAATTGGAGAGGAAAATCAAGTGTTTCAATCTGATGGGGGAGGGAAATTCTGTAATCAACAAACGCATGATCACCTTTTGAAGTGTGGTGTAATACACCACATATCATGCCCAGGAACACCTGAGCAAAATAGTATTGCCGAGAGGAAACACAAACATATCGTAGAGTTGGGACTAGCAATGTTATTTCAGTTAAGAGTGGAAAACAGTTCTGGGTTGAAGCCTTCTCCACTGCTGTGTTTATAATAAATAGATTACCTTCAAAAACACTGAAAATGAAAAGTCCTCTATTTACATTGTTTGAGAAGGAGCTTGATTATACTATCCTAAGAACGTTTGGATCACTCTGTTTTCCTTGTCTGAGGTGCACTGCTAAAAACAAGTTTGATCAAAGATCAGCTCCATATGTGTTCTTGGGTTACAACGACCATCACAAAGGGTACCGATGTCTTCATCATCAATTAGGGAGAATATATATTTCACGGCATGTTGTGTTTGAAGAAAATGTTCTCCCTTGTTGCAAAAATGAACCCTCAGCCACCACCCATTCTCTGCCTTTGGAGATCAGTGTGATTGAAAGATGGATGTCTTCATTAGAAGTTGCAGAGAAAGCTTGCACCTCAGGTAAATCCATAGATAAATCTCATCCCAGAACTGATTCATGGTTCAGTGATTTGAATGGACATGATGCAGTAGCAACTACAAATGCCGGAGTACCTATAGTTTTGCCAAGAGTAACTGTTTCAGGTATAGAACATGATGCACCGAGAGAAACACTAGTACATGAGTCATCACCTGAAATTCAATCACAAATCATCTCTGATCAGAAATTCACACAGGCTCTACAAGTATGTCACCAGCCGTTGAAATAATTGAATCTTTGCACAGTGTGTCACACCGCAATTCCGCACTATTCAGAATGGTGTGATGAACCGTCAATAAACCAACGGTTCAACCAGGATGTCGAATAGGCTGTGTCCGTTTGCTTAAACCATACACATCCACAATTAAAATCAGAATAAATACATGATAGCGGAAGTCTTTAATATTAAATGAACTGAGAATTCTAAGAGTGATAACATAAATAAAATATCCAATTATCTTTCATTAACTAAGACATAAGTAAATAAAATAATTAATTACATTTTCTGTATAATCTAAACAAATCTAATAAAAAACGCATGAGTTGCATTAGCATGACGAATCATGCGACTCCATCATAACTTCAGCGTCCATCGTCGCAGCATGTCCGTACATAGGAGCATTGATATAATCTTCTACAGTCGTACCTACATCATCAACTAAAAACATTCGACGTCGAAAGGGTGAGCACACATCACGGCTCAGTGAGCAAACAAAATAATACAACAAACATATGCATGCAAACAATTCATATCTTTGGTCTGGTTCATAAGTTTGCAATGTGTTATAGAAAGGATAGGTGGCCGCCGTACCTCTATACACGAATGTGTGGAACCGCCCAACGGATCAAATACCAGTGCCGCCCCCACATGCACCCACCATGGAACAGTGATAGAGCTAAAGTGCTTAGGACTGCACCGCATCACACTTCCCCTGATGCTCTACCCATACCAACACGTAAGCCCCTGTTGGAGAGGGCTTGCAAACTGAGCTCGCAACTAACCAATCCTAATGTCAAACAGTGTATCTAAGGCCTCACCCCAACATCCCTCAATACGTCCATAGAGATAGAGCTAAGGCCCCCCGGCAAAGTTATAGACTACATGGTCCGAGACCACCTCTCTTGATGCCCTACGACGTAATAGTTCTGCTAAGGTAATGGCGATACGACGATGCTAGTGGACAAGACTTGAGTAGAGATAGGGCTAGAGTCTGGTGACCAGGATGAACCATAGTGTCACGTCCTCCCCTTGATGCCCCACTCGCATCAAGTATACTGACCACACACATACAATCACATGCCTATTCCTAGCATCATCATCAACATCATATTATAAATAAACGTAATTAAATATGCATGAACAGTAATAACAGGAATAGTGGATGACATGTGATATGCACATTAGAATCATACAATCATAAAATCATACATGGTATTGGACTCAATAAACGAAAACAATTTTTTATTAGTCAATTAGTTTAGGTCTTGTTCCCTCACCTTTGATTGAGCGTAGATCCTCGTTCAAGCTTTATGAATCACTTTTAAATCAGTAAAAAGGCCTAACAAGTCGATAGATTTTAATTAGAATTAATTCTAATAAATTTAGACTAACCTAAATCGTAGGGTCGCAGGTAGGGTAGCACCTATGGTAGCAGTTTAATGTGACCCTAGGGTGTAGGGTCAGACGTGGGGTCGGATACCATTCGACCCTACGTGCGACCAAACCCTCCCTGGGACTTCTCGAGGGCATGTGATCAATCCTATGGTCTCGTAGGTCCATTCTAAGATTGTTCTATGGCTCATAACTATGATTTTTACACACTTTCCATTGCCTATGATGATTACTTCCATGGATTCCTTTGGAACTCCTCCATGGATGGATGATTTGGGTTTCTCTTAATCCTAACTTCTTCATAATCTATTCTAGGCTCTTAATTTATGAAAGGAATTAGGTTCATACCTGAGGTTGGCTGAGATTTAGAGGTTTCTTTAAACTTCCTCCTCTTCCTTAGTCTTTTCTTCAATTTTCCTTCTCTTCTTCTTTTCCTTCTCTTTCTCTTTCTCTCACTTTCAATTAGGGTTTTAAAAGGAGTGAAAGAGGCTAAGGGACGTCCTATTTATAGAGCAAAACCCTCCAAAATAAGTCCCATCGAGTTTAGAAAAGAATCCCTTGGAATTAGGAAAGTTTCCTAATTTATGGTTTTTGTCTATCATCGTAGGGTCGGACGTAGGGTCACAGAATCCGTCGACCCTACGTTTTTCTATTCATGCGACCCTAAGACTAGAAAGTCATGGGTTGGACTTCTGTTGAGGTGGGGTCGACCCTACCTGTTTAGGCATGCGACCCTACCCTCACATTTACTGTTTTTGGGTTAGACTCATACCTGGTCATGTGATTTTCTTCACGCACTTGGTCCACATGGCTCGACCATGATAGGTAGACCTGGTACAAGGTGGTAAGACCGATTAGTTCGATACGGGTCTTACAACTCCCCCCTCTTATTAAAAATTTTGTCTTTGAAATTTGTGCATACCTTTCGAGTCGAAAAGGTGAGGATATTGCTTCCGCATAGCGTTCTCTTCTTCCCATGTGATATCTTCTATATCTCGTCTCCTCTAGGTGACTTTAACATAGTATATGTCATGGTTGCGTAGACATTGATCCTTTCGACTAGTGATTTCAGTTGGTTCTACTTCGAATGTCAAATCATCAGTTAGATCTGATGGATCCGTGGTCAAAATGTGCGTTGGATCTCTGACGTACTTCTTTAACAATGAGACATGAAATACATCATGTACACTTGACATAGATGGTGGTAGTGCTAACTGATAAGCCACCTTTCCACGTTTAGCTAAAATCTCATATGGCCCAACATATCTCGAACTTAGCTTCCCTTTCTGTCTGAATCGTTTTAAACCTCGTATAGGTGATACCTTAAGGAATACCTTATCACCTACAACAAATTCAAGGTCTCTGCGTCGAGTATCTGCATACTGTTTCTGACGATTCTGAGCTGTTCTAACTCTTTCCTTGATAATGTTGACTACTCGACAAGTCTCTTCAACAAATTCTGGTCCAACGATGCTACATTCACCAACTTCATTCCAAAACAAAGGAGTTCGGCACTTCCATCCATAAAGCGAGCTGTCTTAGTCACACGATCTACAATCAACCAGACCGCGTCAACTACTCAAGGAGTCAATGGTAACCCGGTGACGAAGTCCATAGTAATGCAGTCCCATTTCCATGCTAGTTCTGGCAGCGACTGTAGCAGTCCTGCAGGTCTTTGTCGTTCAGCCTTCACCCTCTGACAATTTAGGCATTGAGACATGAATTTAACTACATCTGCTTCATTCCTCTCCACCAATATAATTTCTTCAAATCATGATACATCTTTGTACTTCCAGGATGTACCGAATAGGCAGTGGTATGAGCTTCCTTCATTAGTCGGTGTCTAATGTCCAAATTTTCTATTTTAGGAACACATATTCTTCATTTGTACTTCAGTACCTTTTCATCATCTAAGGTGAATTCAGGAATAATCCTACCTTTTTTGATGTCTTCTTGTACCGTTCTCAGATAAGGGTCTGATCTAATAGTTTCTTTCACTTCATCAATTATATCAGGTACAATCTTTAACGTTGCGAACATATTTGAAAACCGATGAATAAAACCTTGGTTGATTGATTCACCCGGTGCATCTATCACGAACTGCTCATTACCGTAATTGAACACTTTTCCTGTAGTACACATTGCTGCAGTTGTGTTAACCTCTCCTTGAGATTTTATCATTATTTTTCTGCTTAACGCATCAGCAACTACATTAGCCTTTCCTGGATGATACTGGATATCACAATCATAATCCTTCAATAATTCCAACCATCTTCTTTGTCTCATGTTCAACTCCTTCTGATTAAAAAGATAAGTGAGACTCTTATGATATGATTTAATCTGAAATTTTTCTCCGTACAAGTAATGTCTCCATATCTTGACAGCATGTACTACTGTCGCTAATTCCAAGTCATGAGTGGGATAGTTCTTCTCATGTGTCTTCAGTTGTCTTGAAGCATACGTAATTACTTGTTCTCCTTACATAAGTACAAATCCTAAACCCAATCTCGACGCATCAGTGTACAAGATAAATGGTTGTCCTGGAATAGGAATAGTCAAGATCAGAGCAAATATCAATCTAGCCTTCAATGTTTGAAAACTTTTCTCACATTTATCAGTCCAAACAAAATTTTCTCCTTTCTTAGTCAAACTGGTGAGAGATACGGTAATTCTGGAATAGTCTTCCACGAATCATCGATAATACCCAACTAGGCCTAGGAAACTTCTAATTTCTGCAATGCTCTTTGGTGCTTCCCACTTCACAATGGCTTCAATCTTGCTAGGATCCATTTTAATTCCTTCAGCGGATACAACATGGCCTAAGAAAGCGACCTCATTTAACCAAAACTCATACTTTATAAATTTGGCGTAAAGCTTCTCTTTCCTTAATCGCTGCAAAGCGGCTCTTAGATTCATGACATGAGTTTCCTTGTCCTTGGAGTAGACCAATATATCATCAATAAACACAATGACCGACGTATCCAACATATCATGGAATACTCGATTCATGAGTTCCATAAAAGTTGCAGGTGCGTTAGTCAATCCAAAAGACATGACTAAAAATTCATAATGTCCATATCTTGTTCTGAAAGCTGTCTTTAGAATATCAACGTCCTTAATCTTCAACTGATGGTATCCTGACCGAAGATTGATCTTGGAGAACACCTTGGCACCTTGCAACTGATCAAACAAGTCATCGATCCGAGGCAATGGGTAACGATTCTTGATTGTCAGCTTATTCAGTTCCCGGTAGTCTATACACTGTCGAACACTACCGTCCTTCTTCTTTACCAATAATACTGGCGCTCCCCATGGTGATATGCTAGGTCTGATGTAACCCTTGTCCAATAATTCTTGTAACTATACTTTTAATTCCTTCAATTCAGTAGGAGCCATTCTATAAGGTGCTTTAGATACTGGTGCTCCGGGTATCAAATTTATAACAAACTCTGTCGCTTGGTCTGATGGTAGTCCTGGTAGTTCTTTAGGAAATACATCTGGAAAGTCACGCACAACATCAATATCCTCCATTCGTAGTGCTTCCTTGGTGAGGTCGACCACTGATACTAGATACCCAACTCCTCCTTTCTCGAGGCATTTCCTAGCCTTTAATGCAGAGAGAATGAGTTTTCATTTACGGGGAAGTTTGGTTCCCGTAAAACTAAACTCTGCTCCTTCCTTGTCTTTAAATGTTAGTTTTTTTTCTGCACATAATAGATTTATAGAATGTCGAGCTAACCAGTCCATTCCCAAGATGACATCAAAGTCTGCCATCTCAAGTTGAATCAAGGTCGCATCCAAAGTCTTCTCGTCAATAAGAACTGGACATGGTCCATAACCTTTTTCTAATTCCACTTCTAATCCCATCGGCGATCGTACAAGAAGTTTGTAATCTAACGATCTGAGGGATAGATTCAGCTTCTTTCCAAATGACACATATATAAAAGAATGAGTAGCTCTAGAATCAAAGAGTACTCTAGCGGGTATGCCAATAATAGGTACAATACCTGTGATTTGTTTTAGTTTTAGTCTACATGATCATACAATGTAACACAAAGTGAAAGGTTCAGGTCATACATGTGACAAAATCAGGCGATGCGACAACATCCTCAGATGTAACAGCATAAACCTTTCCTTGCTGTAGCTGCTTCCTGGGTTTAGGACACTCTCTTGAATAATGTCCTATTTGGTTGCAGTTAAAACATTTTACTCCTTCATTGTTTTGCTTTTGTTGCGGTTGAGCTGTTGGAGTAGTCTTGGCTGCAACATTGAAGCCTTGAGAACAGAAGGGTTTGAATGTCCTTGTATTCCCTCCGTTATAAGAATTCCCATTTGGCCTTTTAATACCCCTGTTTTGAGCAAAGTAGCTCTCCTTCTGGCTCGACTCTATTACTCGAGCAATTTGTACAGCTTCATTGTAGACCCAGAACATGCTCATGGATGCTTCCCCTGAGTCCCATGACAAACCTTCGGGTCTTTGTGTTTTCTTCCTGCATGCTGGTGGGTGCAAAGAAAAACAACTCCTCATAACGCTGTTGGTATGCATCCACAGTCATCTGGCCCTGATATAAACTCAGGAACTCTCTTTCCATAGAATCTCTGAAACTTCTAGGGAAATACTTCTCAAGGAATGCCACTTTATATATATCCCAGGTCTATTGGGTGTGCTTTGTTAACAGATAAGTCCGTGTGGACTTCCACCAGTGGTGTGCATCTCCTTTCAGTATGAAGGTTGCACACAACACTTTCTCCTCCTCATTCACTGTCATCATCATAAAATTTATTTCCATTTCATCAATCCAGTGTGCTGGGCACAAAGGATCTGCTGGCTTACCATTATATTCTTTGGGGTTCATCTTCAGAAAACGCTCGATCAGTCGGGAGTGGTCCAGCTGATACGGAGCATAGGCCCCATACATAGGTGATTGATATTGGTAACTGCCTTGAGCTACCTCAGGATTCTGTACTTGAGCCGACATGACTGTTGTTTGAGGTGCGTGGGGTACCGTGTTGCTTCCCCCTGGTACTGTGATAGCTTGTCCTACTGGCATAGGTGTCGCATGTGCAGCTGGAAAAGCCATGCCTATAGCAGTCTGCATATTGGCTTGCACCTGCTGTATTTGCTGCAGCTGTTGAGCCAAGTTCATTACTGTTGTAGCCAGATCTGTAGGTGGGACTAGCAACTTTGTAGGATTTGCCTGGCCACTAGTCACTGGCGGTGCCTTATTCAGATTCTTCTGTGCTTCATGATTTACATGACTATCTTCCTCCATAGGTGGTGGTGGTGGAATTGGGTTACTGCCTCGTATGGTCACCCTTCGCCCAATTATTTCCTGTTCTGGTGGTGGTAGTGTCTGAAAACAATCATAGCACATGTAAGGCAATCAACATAAGTTGTTCTCAAGTAAAAAAAATCCAACTAATCAATATAAATTTTATAATTTTCAGATCATTCTGACAAAATACTGTATTTTCCATCATAGGGTCGATGATAGGGTCGGTCCTTATGCGACCCTAGGGTATGCGACCCTAAGAAACTCTGTCAGCTTACAGAGAGCCTAAGGTCGATCGTGGGGTCGGTATATGTCCGACCCTAGGTCCGACCCATGGTTCTCTGTCAGATCACCGAGAGCCTAGGGTCGATGGTAGGGTCTAACGTAGGGTAGCATATTTTGGTCGAATTCTGCGACCCTACGATCCAGAATCAGGTTTTTAAACCCGATTTTGGATTCATTTCCTATTCTTTTTCCTTCCTTCCAACTCAACCCATTTCCCTGAGTTGCTACAGTATCGACCCCTAGTGTTTGGTGATCTTTCCTTCCGTTTGCGTCTTCCGCTCCTTCTCTAAAGGTATGCTCTCTATTGTTTCCCATTTTTTTAAGCTTTCTAAACTAGGTTTTTGTCCATTTACATCGTTTCTTCAAATTAAACTTTTTCTAACAGTAAAAATTTAATTTTTATTGGGGGCTTTTGCTATTAGTCACCCAATGGACGAAAGCCCTAAAAAATATTCGAGTTTCATCGGTTGGTTATTGAGAAACTTGAAAATTTTCATTTTTGACCTAATTTTCAAGATTTTTTAAATTTATTGAAATTTCTTCAAATTCGATCTTTCTAGATTAAATTTTCAACTGTATGAGCCTTGCAGGATGGTTTGGAACCTATTTAAGTCCTCCTGCCCAAGTATTTGGGTGAAAAGTGAGGCTTTTGACCAATTTATGCCGTTATAATGCTAAAATTTTTAGATTTTTCACCATTACTAATCTATTATTTGTTTTTCTTTGTTTTGGCAGATAGTATGGCTCGTACCAAGGTTCCTAGGACTCATGACCCAGTTCATTTCTGCAAAAATGAGGCCGAGACTCGGTATGCTCGCTATGAGCGTAAGAAAGTAGAAGGGGGTCGTTGTGTGCACTTGGCTAGTCTAGCCTTGTTCAACGTGGAGGGTGATTTTGGTAACATAGGATAGCTTCCTATGATCACCTATGAGGCTTGTACCCGCCCGGATTTGGTGAGACAGTTCTATTGAAATCTCCAGGTAGTAGGGGATAGCAATGACACAGAGAGAGGTAGGGAGCTCAGGACCACGAGCTACATCAAAGGGGTAGAGATTTCATTTGACTACCAGCAGTTGGCTGATCTTTTGGGCATATCAAATGATGGCCCTTTGGTGTATTGTGCTCCCAAGGAGCCCCAGTTCCTATCCTTGGAGATGCGTACTGAGATTGATAGTCAGCTTATTAGAGATGATCGCTGGGAGATGAAAGTGATCAACCTACGTCCAAAGCCTTGGGTGTACTGCAAGATCATCCAACACAACCTGATACCCCAGAGTAGACATTATGAGAGGATCTCCCAGTTGACCCAGTATGTCCTCTACTGCATTTGCACTAGGTAGCCTATCTGCCTACCTTACATTATCATGAGGAAAATGATCCGTGCTACGCTGCCTGGTCAGCTAGGCAACCTGCCCTACGGACGTCTGATCACTACACTGCTCACCCGCCTAGGCATTGATTTAGTAGATGAGAGGATTCAGGAGAAGACCTTCTCATCGATTCTGGACTCGAAGGCCATCTGTAGGATGGGTATGCGGGATGCTCAGGTCAGTGATGATGAGAGAAATGCTCTGGTGCATCCTCATACTCGAGTAGAGATAGCAGACACTGAGGCGGCAGCAGCAGCAGCAACTGGGGCAGGGGTCCATGGGGGTGATGCTGAGGATGAGGATCGCATGTATATGGATGTAGACGCTATACCTCCATCACCTCCACATTCTACTGGAGCTGGTCCATCTCGGGTTCCTTCACACATGACTGGTCCTTTACACCCACCATCTGATGATATGATGAGATTACTGCGTGAGATCAGAGAGGCTCAGCGTGTGACAGACTTGAGAGTAGGAGAGCTTCTAGATGCTCAGTGCACGACAGATAGGAGAGTGGGCGAGCTTCTAGATGCTCAGTGTATGTCTGATCAACGGATGGCCGAGTTGATAGCTAGTCTCTAGACGACCCAGACTCAGGTAGCCTGGTTGACTAGAGTGTATGTTGAGGACTATGACAGAGATCGTGAGGCACCTCCTCCTCCATCACCTCCAGCTCCATGATGTATATTTTCTTTTTGTTTTTCTTTGTACTACAGAGTAACTGTCCAGGTTGTGGACTGTACTCTGCTTTGGATATGTATAAACGTGCTTTTTATTTGATGTATATAAAATTTGTTTCTCCTTTTTATATATACATTATTTTCTTTCTTAATTTTGTCTCAAACAACACAGGTGCTTACTGTCACACCCCAATTCTGATCCAACCAGAATGGTGTGAGTGAACCGTCATTAAACCAACGGTTCACACCAGGATCTCGAATAGGCCGTGTCCACTCATACAAACCAATTGCACATAACCACAATCAGAATATAAATAATACAGCGGAAGTTTTTAAATAGAATGAACTGAGTATCTATTGATAATTTTAAATAAAATATCCAATTATTCAAATTTAAACATAAAATATAATATTCTTACATCCACTTAATCCAACCAAAAATAATTAAAATAAATAAAAATCCAATCAAAGGTACACGCAGAAAGGGCACTCGCATGAAGCGTCATGCTCGTCCTCTCCTGCCTGTACATCCAACGCAGCAACACCACCATAGGCCGGAGCGTTCATATAGTCATCCACAGTGTAACCTACATCAACATCTAAAAACAATGTATCCACAAAGGGTGAGCTCACAACTTAGCTCAGTAAGACAATCAGACAGTTTTACAATATTATGCATGAGTAACAATCATTTTATGCGGTGGTCTGGTTTAAGCTTGCAATGTGCTATAGAAAGGTTTGGTGGCCCCTGCACCTCTATACACGAGCATGTGGCACCTCATGGATCACACCCCCATTGGCCCACATGCACCCATCATGGAATAGAGATAGAGCTAAGATACCCCCGTACCTCCCCTGATGCTCTACCCATACCAGTACCTAAGCCCCTACTGGCCAGGGATCGCAAACTGGGCTCGCAACTAACCAATCCTATATGTCATCAATGTATGCTCTATCCCAGCACAGCCATCTACGGCATAGAGATAGAGCTAAGGCATTCCCACACCTCCCCTGATGCCCTATCCGCAACTAACCCACTAGGATAGAAACATAACGCAGGTAGACCCTATCCCAACCCTATGGCATAGAGATAGAGCTAAAGCATCGTGGACAAGCCAGCGTCGACCTCGGAGACCACAATGCCACATAACCATGGCCAGGCCAGCATCAACATCGGAGACCACCGTACCATGACCTTTCCCTGATGCCCCACCTGTACCAAGCATGTTAAGACAGAATACTACAAAAGGTGCTAGTGTGAGGAGCGATCCCAGGCCCATGCCCCACTCCACACACTAACGAAAACAATCACATGCTTAACAATCACATCCTATCAATGCATGAACAATAATAATAATTGAAAGTAAAGGATGGCATGTGAATATGCACAAACATCACATCATATATATTCAGTGTTAATAACAAAGATTTACTGTCCATTAATTACTAGGTTTAGGTCAGACTCCCTTACCTGACTCTCGTTTGCTAGCTTGCTCCATGTCACAAGATCCAAACGGGAAGTCACAAAGTCCTACAATATTATTAGGGTTTCATTAGAATAGTTTTCTTAGGGTTTCATGTTGATCGGAAACCAACAAAGTCCAAAACCAGCCTTTCAGAGCTGACCGATCGCAACATACCGGTTGCAACTCTGTGAGCAACTAACAACCGGTATGGTCGACCGGTATGTCTCCAGAAGACCATACACTTGGTTTTTTGACTGCCGTCGATCGATTACCTTGGATTTTTAGGGTTTCTCCTATCCATTCTAAGTCTAAGCTTTAAGTTAGAGTTATCCCCAACTCATTCGAGTCTAGCTTCGATGAATATCATCTCGGAACTCGAATCTAGGGTTTGACGGCAACTTAGGGTTTAATATCCAATTTAGGGTTTTAGATCAATACCTACTTTGCATGGTATTGATCCACCCACACAACTAACCTAAAGTCATAGGGTAAGAAGAATGATTAAAACACTTACTGTTGACTGGCGTAACGTGAGCGTCGTCGAACGGTAATGGCGGCACCTCCTTCTTCTTCCTAGCTCCTTCTCCTTTCCAACCTCCTTCTCTTCTCTAGGGTTTATGAGAGATAATGGAAAGGATTTGAGGAGGTTTAAGGGTTTATTTATAGGATAGAATTAGGGTTTAGTAACCCTATTAGGATTAGGAAGGTTCAGGCATTAGGGATTAGGAAAATGGGACCCACAAAGATCCAATTCCGGATCTCCGCACTCAGCTGCGCAGAGCTGACCGGTCGACCGGTACCAAGACCGGTACCATCGACCGGTCAACATAAAATGATGATTATTTGACCGTATTTGATCCGATTTCGTACCTGTTTGTCATCGCTCGTCCCGTCTGGCCCGGTGATGATCGAAAGACCTGCTACGACACAAAACCAAGGTTTAGACCAGGTTTACGGAGTGCGGGTCTTACAACTCCCCCACCCTTAAAAGAAATTTCGTCCCGAAATTTGCATGTAGGTCTCACAACTCCCCCACCCTTAAAAGAAATTTCAGCCTCGAAATTTGAACGTACCTTGATCATCCAAAAGATTAGGATAGTCCTTCCTCATTACGCTCTCCTCTTCCCAAGTAATTTCTTCAACATTTTGGCTTCTCCAATGCACCTTCACATAATGGATATCCTTGGTTCGAAGTTGATGTACCTTTCGACTTGAGAGCATCACAGGCACCACTTCGAATGTTAAGTCTTCAGTCAAGTCTGGGGGATCAGCGGTCAAGATGTGCGATGGATCTCTGACATACTTCTTCAGTAATGATACATGGAACACGTTATGAACGCTTGACATAGATGGTGGTAGAGCCAATTGATATGCTACATTATCACGTCGGGTCAATATCTGATATGGTCCCACATACCTGGGGCATAGCTTCCCCCTCTTACCAAACCATTTCAGACCTCGCACCGGTGATACCTTCAAGAATACTTTGTCGCCCACTGCAAACTCCAGATCTCGACGTCGATTATCCGCACAGTGCTTCTGTCGAACTTGAGCTGTCTTTACTCTCTCCTTGATTTGATCAATCACTCGGCAAGTTTCTTCAAAAAACTCCGGTCCTACAATTCTTCTTTATCCCACCTCATTCCATAACAGAGGTGTACGACACTTCTTCCCATAGAGTGCTTCATATGGGGCCATCTGAATTGTAGCCTGATAACTGTTGTTATAAGCAAACTCGATAAGTGATAGTTTCTCATCCCAAGCTCCCTTGAAATCTAATGCACAAGCTCGGAGCATATCTTCTAAAATCTGAATAGTTCGTTCTGACTGTCCATCCGTCTGAGGGTGAAAAGTTGTACTGAACTTCAACTTTGTTCCCATAGCTTTCTGTAATCCTTCCCAGAACTTTGATGTAAAACGGGGATCTTTGTCAGATACTATACTCTCTGGAACGCCATGAAGTCTGACTATATTATCAACATATAACTTGGCTAGTTTCTGCATGGTATACTGAGGTCTGACCACAATAAATTGAGCTGTCTTGGTGAGTCGATCTACTATAACCCAAACTGCATTCTGACCTTGGTGTCAAAGGTAGGCCAGTGACAAAATCCATAGTAATGCAATCCCACTTCCATGCAGGTTCTGGTAATGGCTGTAGTAAACCTGTTGGTCTCTACCTTTCTGCTTTAACTTGTTGACAATTCAGATATTAGAACACGAAACGAGCTATATCTGCTTTCATACCCCTCCACCAATATAGTCTTCTTAAATCATGGTACATTTTGGTACTTCCTGGATGTACCGAATATGGAGTGTAATGAGCTTCAGTCATAACTCGATCTCTGATATTGCAGTATTCACTCTCAGGTATACATAACCGTCCACGATACCTGAGTACCTTGTCTGAATCCAATGTAAAGTCAGGACTGCTCGTACCCTTCTCTAGGTCTTCTTGCACTGTCTTGAGATGTGGATCCTGTAGGATTGCTACCTTGACTTCATCAACTAGATCCGGTGAGATTTTCAAAGCTACAAACATCATGGTGAACTTATGAATTAAACCTTGCTCAACTAGATCTTCTGCAGTCTCTATTATATACTCTTCATCACCTTCAATTGAACTTGAGGCTGCGGCACATAATGCAGCATTTGTACTTGGTCATGCCTCAGGTTTCGATGCCCACTTTCTGCTTAAGGCGTCAGCCACAACATTTGCTTTACCCAGATGATACTGGATGTCACAATCATAATCTTTTAATAACTCTAGTCATCTCCTCTGTCTCATATTCAAATCCTTCTGAGTGAAAAGATAAGTTAAGCTCTTGTGATCTGACTTGATCTGAAACTTCTCACCGTACAAGTAGTGTCTCCAAGTCTTGATTGCATGTATAACCGCTGCTAACTCCAAATCATGCGTAGGATAATTCTTCTCATGCTCCTTTAACTGTCTTGATGCGTAAGCAATCACCTGTTCTCATTGCATCAATACACACCCAATACCCAACCCTGAAGCATCCGTATATAAAGTAAACGGTACGCTTGGTTCAGGGATGGTCAAAATAGGTGCAGAGACTAGTCTTGACTTTAAAGTCTGAAAGCACTTCTCGCACTCATCTGTCCATATGAATTTCTCTCCCTTCTTGGTCAATCTGGTGAGTGGAACAGCGATCCTGGAGTAATCTTTCACGAATCTTCTATAATAACCAGCCAACCCAAGGAAACTACAAATCTCCGCAACAGATTTTGGTGCTTCCCATCCTACTATAGCAGCTATCTTACTTGGATCAACCTTGATACCATCTTCAGATACTATATGGCCCAAGAAAGCTACTTCCTTCAGCCAAAACTCGCACTTCTTGAACTTAGCATAAACCTTTTCTTGTCTCAGCCGTTGTAGGGCTGCCCTCAAATGTATTGTATGAGTCTCCATGTCCTTTGAGTAGATCAACATGTCATCGAAGAATACGATGACCGAAGTGTCCATCATGAAACACTCGGTTCATCAGTTCCATGAACGACGCTGGAGCATTGGTCAACCCGAAAGACATAACTAGAAACTCATAATGCCCATACCTCGTCCTGAAAGCAGTCTTCGAAATATCTCCGGCCTTGATCTTTAGTTGGTGATACCCCGATCGTAGATCAATCTTCGAGAAAACCTTTGCACCCGGCAATTGATCGAACAGATCATCGATTCTAGGCAAGGGATACCGATTCTTGATCGTCAACTTGTTCAGTTCACGATAGTCAATGCATAGTCTTACACTTCCGTCTTTCTTCTTGACAAATAATACAGGTGCTCCCCAAGGCGATATGCTAGGTCGTATGAAACCCTTATCTAACAATTCTTGTAATTGGGTCTTCAACTCCTTTAACTCGGTAGGGGCCATCCTGTATGGTGCTTTAGACACCGACGCCGAACCTGGCATAAGGTCTATTACAAACTCTGTAGCCCTGTTCGATGGTAGACCTGGAAGCTCCTTTGGAAATACATCTGGGAACTCTCAAACCACATCTATATCTTCCATCTTGTGTGACTCCGCCGTGATGTCGACTACAGATACTTTCTCTAAGCATCGCTTGGCTTTTAGGGTGGAGAGGATCAGCTTCCGCTTCCTAGATAGCCTGATCCCAGTGAAGCTATACTCCTTTCCCTTTTTGTCTGTAAGCACAAGCTTGCTTTCATCGCATAATAGGATAGTTGCATGATGGCCTAGCCAATCCATTCCCAAGATGACATCAAAGTCTGCCATCTCGAGTAGTACCAGACTTGCTTCTAAGTCTCGGCCCTCAATACATACAGTACATGGTCCATAATATTCAGTCAAAGCCACTTCGACTCCTAGTGGAGAGCGAACTACCAAGCTTGGGTTCAAGTGCTTAATTGGTAACTCCATTCGCATCCCAAAGGAAATAGAAACAAAGGAGTGTGTGGTCCCAGAGTAAAATAGTACTCTGGCAGGTATACCAGCTACATTTACAATTCCTGAAATTTTTATTATCCCTTAGTTCTACATGCGCGTACACACAATGAAAATAGTAAGCCAAATAGTAAGGGATAGAGTCGTACCAGTGACCACATCAAGTGATGCGGCTGCCTCTTCAGTGGTGACCGCATATACTTTTCCTTGCTGGGGAGGTTGCTTCCTAGGTAGAGTGCAGGTCCTTGCAATATGACCCACTTGCTGACAGTTGAAACATTTGATATTCGGGTTGAATCTAACGTTCTGTGGCACAGGTGGTGCTAGATTGTTCCTTGCAGGCACTGTAGTGGTCTGAGCCCTATATGGACGGAAGGGTCTATTGTTATCGCCACCCGATCTCTCAATAGCGGGTCTCTTTACTCCCCTGTTCTGTGCGAAGAAGCTGTCCCGCTGACTGGACTCTATCACCCTCACAACCTGCACAACCTCATTATAGATTTTCTTGTCCAGACCCAAATGTGCTCTCTGATGCTTCCACGTAGTCCCATGGTGAACCTACGTGTCTTGGTCTCTTCTTCTTGCATACTTGCCGGTGCGAAGAAAAATAACTCCTCGTACCTCTGCTGATAAGCATCCACAGTCGACTGAGATTGCTGTAGATTCAGGAACTCCTTCTCCATCTAATCTCTGAAGCTCTTTGAAAAATACTTATCGAAGAAGGCAACCTTGAACACTTCCCAATCCACCTGTGTATGCTTCGTCTCCAAATATGCCCGTGTAGAATTCCACCAAGCATTTGCATCTTCTTTCAACATGTGAGTGGCAAATAGGACCTTTTCATCCTCGGTACAAGTCATCAGTTGGAAATTATTCTCCATCTCTGCAACCCACTGTGCTGGCCACAATGGTTTCCCTATCTTACCTGTGAATGATGAAGGCTTCAACTTTGGAAATCTATCCACCGCCCTGCTCAGATCGTGCTGTCCCTGTGTATTCATTCCATACCATGGTGGTGGATACGGATATGCTCCTTGATAAGCAGAAGATGACGAAAATTGGTGCGGTGGTGGTACATTCTGGGGTTGGCCCATCAGCCCTGGACTACCATGCGTCGGCTGTGTTGTATTATTCCCTCCAGACTCGGGCGTACCTCCAGTGGGAACAGAACCCGGTGGCCTGAACATCTTCAATATCTCGCTCAGGAATTCTTTCTGCTGAGCTTGCATTTGATAGATCAGGTTTGTAACAATGGTCTCAGAATTCCTGTGAGGTGGGCCAGGAAAATTTGTCGGTACCTCAGGAACCTGTTCTTCCTCAACTTCCGAGCTTGACTCTCTAACATGGCCTGGTTCAACCTGTTCTTCTTCTTCGAGGTGCATCCTAACCTGGTGACGCTTTCGACCCCTACGACCGTTTTCGCCCACCATCTCAGACTATTCTGTTTGAATCTGAGAAGAATACATAACACATGAGAATGAAGCAATAGTGGTGTTAGTCTTGAACAATATAAGGTGAAACAATCACAAAAAAGAGTATTTAAATTTATAAAAATTTTAAAATTTTTTTGAGATTTTTCTGGCTATTCTAGTGCTGACCGGTCGCAACATACCGGTCACACCCCTGTAGAATATGCTGCAACCGGTATAGTCGACCGGTCAGAATTAAAATTCTGACCGAGACATAGCGGTCGCATGCCTGGAGGGGTACCGGTCGACACTCTGTAGACAGTGCTGCGACCGGTATAGTCGACCGGTCAGAATAAAATTCTGACCGAGACATAGCGGTCGCATGCCTGTAGGGATACCGGTCGACCGGTATGGGCAAAACCGTCGACCGGTATGCCCAGATTTGCTTTTAAAATCGCGAAAAGTGAGATTTCTCTCACTTTTCTTCTTCCTTTCTTCTCCGGTGGCGATTCCTCTCTGCCATTCCGAGCTTCTACAGTCCGACCGGTCACTCTAGAAGTGGTTTTCTTGCAATTCGGACTTGGCATATCATCTCCAGGTAAGTCTCTTCCCCCTCTAGCAAGTTTTTATAAATTTTCATATCGTCTTTTCCTAGAAATTTTCTATTTTTCTTCGATTGAGAGATTCTAACCGTAGGAACTCTCTTCCTTCGGCTTAGAAAGGGTTTAGGGACCCCTAAGAGCAAAAGCCCTCAACCAATTTGAGGTTCCACCGAACGGTTTTCATAAAAATCAAATTTTTACACTTTTTAACCTAGGTTTTCAAAAAAATTCGAAATTTCTTATTTTTTTCTTAAATTTTCTGAAATTTTTATTGTAATTGCCTGTGATTGGTTTGTTGAAGAGTGTGGGGGTTACGTAAGTCCTCCTCCCCATGTTTTTGAGTGAGTTCGAGGCTTTTTCTCGAATTACAGTCGTTATGCTGTCGAAATTTTGACAAAATCTAACCCTTTTTTTTTCTTTTGTTTTGCAGTTTAATGGCTCCACGACGTGCTCTTGGCAAACGTCCTCATGGCTCGAGCGTACGCGCTTCTCAGCCACCAGCTCTACAACTCAACGAGCGTTGGTTTCGTTCCTTGGAGGCACAAGCTCGTTTCCCATGGTTTGATAGCAAAAACATCGAATCTGGGCGTCGAGTTAACTTGGATCAGTTGGAGAGGTTCGATGTGCGAGCCACTTTTGACGCGCTTGGGTGGGTGCCTGTAATATCCTACACAGATACCACTCGTCCCAACCTGGTTAAGCATTTTTATGCTAACCTGGAGCTGCATGGGGATGTTAACGATCCCAACCAGGGTAAGGACTTGCGCATCTCCAGCTACGTCAAGGGTGTACCTATCTCCTTCAACACCCACCAATTAGCTGATCTGCTGGGGGTACCCAATGATGAAGACTTGGTATACTGCCCTCCAAAGGTGAAGGGCAATCTGAGCAAGGACTTACGCCGAGAGATCGCAGAGCAGATCCTAAATCCTAGGGCTCCTATGAAGGCGGCTAGTCTGAATCCCCTAGCTCGAGTCTATAGCCGCATCATCCAGCACGACATTGTGCCCCAGAGCGGCCACTACAGTGAGTTATCTCAGCTCACTCAGTACATCACCTACTGCGTCTGCACCGGGGAGCGGGTCTCTCTCCCTTACCTCATCATCCGGACCATGCATCAGGTGACCCTAGCCGATCAGGCCAGTAACCTTCCATACGGTCGTCTCATCACCTTCCTTTTACTTCGCCTGGGTGTGAGCATGAGAGGCGAGGTGACAGTTGAGGATACCATGACATCCGACATCGACTGGGATGCTATTCAGAGGATGCAGATGGTCGATCTGCCCGTTAGCGACGACAAGTTGGAGGCTCACCCTCGTCCACTCGGGAGGGTAGCAGCCGCAGCAGCAGCAGCCAATGCGGCATATGCGGCAGATGCTGGGGGTGATGATGATGATATGGCTGGGGAAGCACCAGTGTCTGTCCCACAGCCTACACCTGCAGCACCACCGTCTACCTCTACAGCTGGACCATCTCAGCCTCCTCCCGACACCGTGATGAGTATGTTTACGGAGATCAGGGACGCTCAGCGTGAGATGAGCCGTGACTTGGCGCACTTGGCTCGCAGCCTCAGAGTCACACAGGATCAGGTGCACTGGCTCAGGGTTGCTTACGAGCGAGATTGTGATATAGCAGACCCTATTCCTCCTAGGCCCCCTACCCCATGATTTACTTTCACTTTCTCTCTCTTGACGGTTTATATAATAGGGTAACTGTCCGGTTTGTGGACTGTACCCTGTAGCACTATTTTTATCTGATACTCATTTTCTTATTTAATGAAAGTTTTCATGTTTCACATAACTAGTGTACGTGCACATGTTATGTTTCATATTTAGTATAGTATATTATGTTTTTTCTTAATCCATCTCAGGTATCAAACAATTCTTAGGCTGTGTTTGTATTAAAAAAATTTTATATTTCCTAACTCAGTTCATCGACTTAGTTAAG
This sequence comes from Protea cynaroides, assembly GCA_028583415.1. Taxonomy (NCBI): domain Eukaryota; kingdom Viridiplantae; phylum Streptophyta; class Magnoliopsida; order Proteales; family Proteaceae; genus Protea; species Protea cynaroides. The sequence goes on from CM053268.1 coordinate 76,054,114, forward strand.
TGCAATAAGGTTTGTTGGACAGAGCCCGAGGGCTCTGATACCAAGTTGTCACACCCCAATTCTGATCCAACCAGAATGGTATGTGTGAACCGTCATTGAACAAACGGTTCACACCAGGATCTCGAATAGGCCGTGTCCACTCATACAAACCCATTGCACATAACCACAATCAGAATATAAATAGTACAGTAGAAATTTTTAAATAGAATGAACTGAGTATCTATTGATAATTTTAAATAAAATATCCAATTATTCAAATTCAAACATAAAATATAATATTCTTACATCCACTTAATCCAACCGAAATAATTAAAATAAATAAAAATCCAATCAAAGGTACACGCAGAAAGGGCACTCGCATGAAGCATCATGCTCGTCCTCTCTTGCCTGTACATCCAACGCAGCAACACCACCATAGGCCGGAGCGTTCATATAGTCATCCACAGTGTAACCTGCATCAACGTCTAAAAACAATGTGTATACAAAGGGTGAGCTCACAACTTAGCTCAGTAGGACAATCAGACAGTTTTACAATATTATATATGAGTAACAATCATTTTATGTTGTGGTCTGGTTTAAGTTTGCAATGTGCTATAGAAAGGTTTGGTGGCCCCCGCACCTCTATACACGAGCGTGTGGCACCTCATGGATCACACCTCCATTGGTCCACATGCACCCATCATGAAATAGAGATAGAGCTAAGATACCCCCGTACCTCCCCTGATGCTCTACCCATACCAGTACCTAAGCCCCTACTGGCTAGGGCTCGCAAATTGGGTTCGCAACTAACCAATCCTATATGTCATCAGTGTATGCTCTATCCCAGCACAGCCGTCTACGGCATAGAGATAGAGCTAAGGCATTCCCACACCTCCCCTGATGCCCTATCCGCAACTAACCCACTAGGATAGAAACATAACGCAGGTAGACCCTATCCCAACATAACTCCCTACGGCATAGAGATAGATCTAAAGCATCGTGAACAAGCCAGCGTCGACCTCGGATACCACAATACCACATAACCATGGTCAGGCCAGCATCAACATCGGAGACCACCGTACCACGACCTTCCCCTAATGCCCCACCCGTACCAAGCATGTTAAGATAGAATACTACAAAAGGTGCTAGTGTGAGGAGCGATCCCAGGCCCATGCCCCACTCCACACACTGACAAAAACAATCACATGCTTAACAATCACATCCTATCAATGAATGAACAATAATAATAACTGAAAGTAAAGGATGGCATGTGAATATGCACAAACATCACATCATATATATTCAGTGTTAATAACAAAGATTCACTGTCCATTAATTATTAGGTTTAGGTCAGACTCCCTTACCTGACGCTCGTTTGCTAGCTTGCTCCACGTCGCAAGATCCAAACGGGAAGTCACAAAGTCCTACAATATTATTAGGGTTTCATTAGAATAGTTTTGTTAGGGTTTCATGTTGATCGGAAACCAACAAAGTCTAAAACCAGCCTTTCAGAGCTGATCGATCGCAACATACCGGTTGCAGCTCTGTGAGAAACTAGCAACCGGTATGGTCGATCGGTATGTCTCCGGAAGACCATACACATGGTTTTTCGACTGCCGTCGATCGATTACCTTGGATTTTCAGGGTTTCTCCTATCCATTCTAAGTCTAAGCTCTAAGTTAGAGTTATCCCCAACTCATTCGAGTCTAGCTTCGATGAATATCATCTCAGAACTCGAATCTAGGGTTTGACGGCAACTTAGGGTTTAATATCCAATTTAGGGTTTTAGATCAATACCTAATTTGTATGATATTGATCCACCCACACAACTAACCTAAAGTCATAGGGTAAGAAGAATGATTAAAACACTTACCGTTGACTGGCGTAACGTGAGCGTCGTCGAACGGTAATGGCGGCACATCCTTCTTCTTCCTAGCTCATTTTCCTTTCCAACCTCCTTCTCTTCTCTAGGGTTTATGAGAGATAATGGAAAGGATTTGAAAAGGTTTAAGGGTGTATTTATAGACTAGAATTAGGGTTTAGTAACCCTATTAGGATTAAGAAGGTTCAGGCATTAGGGTTTAGGAAAATGGGACCCACAGAGATCCAATTCCGGATCTCCGCACTCAGCTGCGCAGAGCTGACCGGTCGACCGGTACCAAGACCGGTACCATCGACCGATCAACATAAAATGATGATTATTTGACCGTCTTTGATCTGATTTCGTATCTGTTTGTCATCCGCTCGTCCCGTCTAGGCCGGTGATGATCGGAAGACCTGCTACGACACAAAACCAAGGTTTAGACCAAGTTTACGGAGTGCGGGTCTTACACTTACAGTGTGTTCTTATTAAAGCTTTTAAATTTTATCCTAACTCAGTTCACGAACTTTTATAAAAATATATTGGTTTAATAGACAGGGCCTAAGAGCTCTGATACCAAGTTGTCACACCCCAATTCCACACTATTCAGAATGGTGTGATGAACCGCCAATAAACCAATGGTTCAACCAGGATCTCGAATAGGCTGTGCCCGTTTGCTTAAACCATACACATCCATAATTAAAATCAGAATAAATACACGATAGCAGAAGTCTTTAATATTAAATGAACTGAGAATTCTAAGAGTGATAACATAAATAAAATATCTAATTATCTTTCATTGGCTAAGACAAGTAAATAAAATAATCAATTACATTTTCTGTATAGTCTAAACAAATCTAATAAAAAATGCATGAGTTGTGTTCGCATAACGAATCATGCGACTCCATCATAACTTCAGCGTCCATCGCTGCAGCATGTCTGTACATAAGAGCATTGATATAATCTTCTACAGTCGTACCTACATCATCAACTAAAAACATTCGACGTCGAAAGGATGAGCACACATCACGGCTCAGTGAGCAAACAAAACAATGCAACAAACATATGCATGCATACAATTCATATCTTTGGTCTGGTTCATAAGTTTACAATGTGCTATAGAAAGGATAGGTGGCCGCCGCACCTCTATACACGAATGTGTAGAACTTCCCAATGGATCAAACACCATTGTCGCCCCCACATGCACCCACCATGGAATAGAGATAGAGCTAAAGTGCTTATGACCGCACCGCATCACACTTCCCCTGATGCTCTACCCATACCAACACGTAAGCCCTTGTTGGCGAGGGCTTGCAAACTGGGCTCGCAACTAACCAATCCTAATGTCAAACAGTGTATCCAAGGCCTCACCCCAGCATCCCTCAATACGTCCATAGAGATAGAGCTAAGGCCCCCCTGACAGAGTCAGAGACTACACGGTCCGAGACCACCTCCCTTGATGCCCTACGACGTAGTAGTTCTGCTAAGGTAATGGCGATACGATGATGTTAGTGGGCAAGACTTGAGTAGAGATAGAGCTAGAGTCTGGTGACCAGGATGAACCAAAGTGTCACGTCCTCCCCCTGATGCCCCACTCGCATCAAGTACACTAACCACACACATACAATCACATGCCTATTCCTAGCATCATCATCAACATCACATTATAAATAAACGGAATTAAATATGCATGAACAGTAATAATAGGAATAGTGGATGACATGTGATATGTACATTACAATCATACAATCATAGAATCATACATGGTATTGGACTCAATAAACGAAAATAGTTTATTATTAGCCAATTAGTTTAGGTCTTGTTCCCTCACCTTTGATTGAGCGTAGATCCTCATTCAAGCTTTATGAATCACTTTTAAATCAGTAGAAATGCCTAACAAGTCGATAGATTTTAATTAAAATTAATTTCAATAAATTTAGACTAACCTAAATCGTAGGGTCGCAGGTAGGGTAGCACCTAGGGTAGCAGTTTTCTGCGACCCTAGGGTGTAGGGTCGGACGTGGGGTCGGATACCATTCGACCCTACGTGCGACCACACCCTCCCTGGGACTTCCCGAGGGCATGTGATCGATCCTGTGGTCTCGTAGGTCCATTTTAAGATTGTTCTATGGCTCATAACTATGATTTTTACACACTTTCCATTGCCTATGATGATTATTTCCATGGATTCCTTTGGAACTCGTCCATGGATAAATGATTTGGGTTTCTTTTAATCCTAACTTCTTCATAATCTATTCTAGGCTCTTAATTTATGAAGGGAATCAGGTTCATACCTGAGGTTGGCTGAGATTCAGAGGTTTCTCTGAACTTCCTCCTCTTCCTGAGTCTTTTCTTCAATTTTCCTTCTCTTCTTCTTTTCCTTCTCTTTCTCTTTCTCTCACTTCAATTAGGGTTCTAAAAGGAGTGAAAGAGGCTAAGGGACGTCCTATTTATAGAGGAAAACCCTCCAAAATAAGTCCCATCGAGTTTAGGAAGGAACCCCTTGGAATTAGGAAATTTTCCTAATTTATGATTTATGTCTGTCATCGTAGGGTCTGACGTAGGGTCGCAGAATCTGTCGACCCTATGTTTTTCTAGTCATGCGACCCTACGACTAAAAAGTCATGGGTTGGACTTCTGTTGAGGTGGGGTCGACCCTACCTGTTTAGGCATGTGACCCTACCCTCACATTTAATGTTTTTGGGTTAGACTCATACCTGGTCTTGTGATTTTCTTTACGCACTTGGTCCACTTGGCTGGACCATGATAGGTAGACCTGGTACAAGGTGGTAAGACGGATTAGTTCGATATGGGTCTTACACAGTGAGCCCGAGACCATCTCAAGACAAGCATCACAGTCCATCACAGCTGCTTCCCCACAAAATGAACCCCAGATGATTACCCGAGCTAAGAGTGGCATATATAAGCCAAATCCTAGGTATGCCTTGATTAGTACTACAATACCTACTGAACCTACAAGTGTGAAAGCTGCATTATGTCATGATGGAGAGCAACAATGGAGGAAGAAATGACAACATTGGTTCAAAATAACACTTGGAGTTTAGTACCCTCTCACCCATTTATGAACATTGTAGGGTGCAGATGGATTTTTAAAACTAAACTCAAAGCTGATTGGACTTTAGAAATACTGAAGGCTCGACTTGTAGCCAAGGGATATGCCCAACAAAAAGGTGTGGACTTCTATGAAACCTTCAGCCTGGTAATTAAGCCAGCATCTATTCAGCTAATAGTAAGACCCGTATCGTACTAACTGGTCTTACCACCTTGTATCAGGTCTTCCTATCATGGTCGGGTCAAGCGGACCACGTGCGTGAAGAAACCACAATACTAGGTATGAAATTGAACCCAAAATCATCTAATTAGGAGTGTGGTCGCATACCTAAATAGGTGTGGTCGACCACACCTCAGAATATGCGACCACTGGAGTCTGGGACGTATGGTCGCAGTTTTTGGATGTGTGGTCGACAGGTTCTGCAACCCCACGTGCGACCACACAAAGTCAAACTGACTCCGTGATTAGGAAACCTTCCTAATCCGAAGGGGGTTCTTTCCTAATCTAAGTAGGACTCTATATGGAGGGTATTCCTCTATATATAGGACGTCCCTTAGCCTCTTTCATCCTTTTAGAACTCAAACTGAAAGAGAGAGAAAGAGAAGAGGATGAAGAGAAGGAGAATTGAAGAGGAAGACTAAGAGAAGGAAATTCAGAGAGAACTCTGATTCTTCAACAAATTTAAGGTATGAAAACATTCCCCACAGCAGTTGAATACCTAAAATAGATCATGGAGGAGATAGTGATTCAAAGTGAGATCCCAATCATAAAATCATGGACAAATTCTAAGAGATCCATGGAGGGGGTCTATTAAGATGATGGATTATGTAAAAATATGGATTTTAAACCATAGAACAATCATAGGAAGGATCATGATGATAAGCGAAAGAATCAAAATACGAAGGAATTGAGTTGAGAGTAGAAAAGTCGACCATCACATTTGTGGTCGTATGTGTGGCCTCATGATATGTGACCATACGAGACACACACATTGACCACACGCCCTCGAAAAAGTTCCAGGGAGGGTGTGGTCACATGTGTGGTTGCATGATATGCGACCACACGAGACACATATGATCGACCACACGCCCTCGGGAAAGTTTCAGGGACGGTGTGGTCGCATGTGTGGTCGCATGGTATGCGACCACACATTTAACCACATGCCCTCGGAAAAGTTCCAGGGAGGGTGTGGTCGCATGTATGATCGCATGGTATGCAACCACACATGTCGACCACACGCCCTCGGGGAAGTTTCAGGGAGGGTGTGGTCACATGTATGGTCGCATGATATGCGACCACACATAGCGACCACACACCCTGTGGTCACAGAAACTGACCACAGGTACAGCCGCACCTGTGACCACTCAGCTTCTGGAAGTCTGAATTTATGAAAATAAACTCTAATTTAAAATCTATAAATTTGTTAGGTTTCCAAGTGGTCTAAAAGTGATTTACAAAGCTTAGACAAGGAACAATCATCAACCAAAGGTGAGGGAACAAGACCTAAACTAATTGGCTAATAACAAACTATTTTACTTATTGAGTCCAATGCCATGAATGATTCTATGCTTGTATGCTTGTAATGTGCATTTCACATGTCATCCAATATTCCTGCTATTACTGCTCATGCATATTTAATTCTGTTTATTTATAACATGATGATGATGATGATATTAGGAATAGGCATGTGAATGTATATGTGTGGTTACTATGCTTGATGCGAGTGGAGCATTAGGGGGAGGACATGACACTGTGGTTCATCCTGGTCACCAGACTCTAGCTCTATCTCTACTCAAGTCTTGCCCACTAACATCATCGTATCGCCATTACCTTAGCAGAACTATTACCTCGTAGGGCATCAGGGGAGGTGGTCTCGGACCGTGTAGTCTTTGACTCTGCCGGGGGGCCTTAGCTTTATTTCTATGGATGTATTGAGGGATGCTGGGGTGAGGCCTTGGATACACTGATTGGCATTAGGATTGGTTAATTGCGAGTCCAGTTTGCAAGCCCTCGCCAATAGGGGCTTACATGTTGGTATGGGTAGGGCATCAGGGGAAGTGTTATGTGGTGTTTGATCCGGGCACTTTAGCTCTATCTCTATTCCATGATGGGTGCATGTGGGACGGCAATGGTGTTTGATCCATTGGGCGGCTTTACACACTCGTGTATAGAGGTGCGGCGGCCACCAATCATTTCTATAGCACATTGCAAACTTATAAACCAAACCAAATATATGAATTGAATGCATGCATATGTTTGTTGCATTGTTTTGTTTGTTCACTGAGCCATGATGTGTGCTCACTCTTTCGACGTCAAGTATTTTTAGTTGATGATGCAGGTCCTACCGTGGAAGATTATATGAATGGACCAATGTACGGACATGTTGTTGCGATGGATGTGGAAGCTATGGTGGAGTCGCATGATTCGTCATGCGAGTGCAACTCTTGTGTTTTCGATTAGATTTAGTTGTTGGATTATTAGAACATGTACTTGATTACTTTATTTTATTTTATGTCTTGAGTCATTTGGAGATAATTGGATAATTAATTATGTTATCACTGTTAGATTCTCAGTTCATTAATATTAAAGACTTCCGTTATTGTTTATTTACTCTGATTATGGTTGTGGTTGTATCTGATTTGATCAAATGGGCACGGCCTATACGAGATCCTGGTTGAACCGTTGGTTCATAGACGATTCATCACACCATTCTGGTTGGCTCAGAATTGGGGTGTGACACTAATACTATCCATTGCCACTGTTAAGAGTTGGTCTATTTGACAACTAGATATAAAAAGTGTTTTTTTACATGGATACCTACAAAGTCCTATATACATGAGCCAACCACCAGGATTTGTAGATGCCTTACAACCAAAATCAGTGTGTTGTCTTCATAGAGCTCTCTTGGTCTGAAACAGGCACCTCGAGCCTGGTTTGACAGATTTAGTGATTTTCTTATTGAGTATGGTTTTATCTGCAGCAATTCTGATCCATCACTCTTTATTTTTTCCACCAATGGGACAATAATGTATCTCCTACTATATGTGGATGACATTGTTCTGACAGGAAACAATTCTACAGTTCTAGAGTCATTCATTCATACCTTGGCTGAAACTTTTGCAATGAAAGACCTCAGTCCTTTACACTTTTTTTCTGGGCATTGAGGTCCAACCCACAACACGTGGTTCGTTCTTATCTCAGAGTATATATGCTGCTGACAGTTTAAGAAGATCTCATCTCGAAAGCACTGAAGCCTATCTCAACACCAATGTCCTCATCGACTTCCCAAGCAGATTTGACCTCTACAGCAGATGTTGATGTGAATGGTACTCAGTATAGAAGCTTAGTGGGAGCTCTACAATACTTAACTATAATTCGACCTGACCTGTCTTATGCTATGAATCAGGTGTGTCAGCATATGCATTCTCCCAAGCTTTCTCATTTTCGGCTGGTTAAAAGAATTCTGAGGTATGTCAGTGGAACACTAAGTCATGGAATTACAATTAACAGAGCAAGCTCATTTGAGCTATCTGCCTACTCAGATTCTGATTGGCCAGGTTGTCCACACACTAGACCATCAACAATGGGGTTTTGTACATTTCTTGGCTCAAATCTTATATTTTGGAGTGCCAAGAAACAACCTACAGTTGCCTCTAGTACAGAGGCAGAGTAGAGTAATGACATCCACAACAGCAGAAATTACTTGGCTTTCTTTCCTTTTAAGAGATCTCAGCATCTCAAGGTCTCAACCTGTTGTGCTAATATGATAATTTGGGAGCTCTTCACAAGACCGTCAATCCTATGTTTCACACTCGCACAAAACACATCGAGCTTAATTATCATTTTGTTCACGAGAAGGTAGCTCTTGGTCTTCTTCAAACTCGGTTTGTTCCCTCCTCTCATCAACTTGGTGATATGTTTACTAAACCCTTGCCTTGATCCTCATTTCATGCTATTTGTGCCAAACTGGACTTACGGTCTAGACCGTTGCTCAGTTTGATTGGGGGGGGGGGGGGTGTATTAACACATCATCAGATGCAGCATCACTGTCATCCTTGTCAACACCCACATCAGAATCTTCTATTTATAACACCAACAACTTATAATACTCTGTAACAATCTGTTTGATTCTTTATTCATCTTGTAAACAGCTGTAATAAGGCTATCATCTTGTAACTGACTGTACAGCTATATATAGAGCAATACAAAGAGATCAAAATAAGGTTCAGCCGTAGAAGGTCTTCTGTTCAATTTTTTTTCTCTAAAGCTTTTATTCCCATCCTAAAAGAATCCAAGTATCCAGCCAAGGTTTGTGACCATCTGGTAACATCAATTGGGTGGCACAGCCGTGTTTAGTAAATCATCAACTAAATACATCATAATCTTCTAAAATTAAACCAGATATTTGATACACGTGGCAGTTGCGTCCATGTCCAAACAGCTGGTTAACCTCTAGGAACCAACATCATAACTTCACTAAAAGATGTGTGAACATAAATTGTATTCCAACTACCATTGTCATAGCACCCTATTGATTCAAGTCTCTGACCCACCACTCTGCAATGCAATCGTATTGATTGCACCCAGTTGGCAGACTACATCATCTATGGTGTCTTCTTCAACCCTTTTTTTTAATTTTTTAAAACTACAAGAATACATCATTTATTAATAAAACTATAGCAAATTGCAAAGAGTCTTACATAGGCACACCGTTATATATACAGTAACTTAACCAGCTAGAACATTCATATAGCCACACGCCACAAAAGTTAATATTGTATTACATGCTTAGCTAAACAATCAGCTATATGCCCATTAACATGCCTTTATAAACAATTAAGTAAATTGTTAATTAAACAACTTCAGCCAAAAAAAAAAAAAAAAAAAAAAAAAGAGATGCTTAGCAGAATATTCACAATTTCCATGCCATATTATCAGTGTGGTACTTACATACCAACCTATTCTACCCTTCCTTGTTTGGGACTCTTTGGACTGCGTCCAGCCGTGATCCAACAGCTGGAATTCACCCGTTGCGCATATCATTACATCAGTATGTGCACCTAATAAACTCCAACCGTTGGATCACTGCTGGACAAACTGGACAACATGTTAAGGTGTTGAAAGCACCATCTGTGTTTAAAAGCCATAAAACTATGGTTTTCCAGGGGGCAGCAATGCATTAGTGTTGTGAAGATTACATCCAAGATGATGGTCTATATTCTACAATTTGCAAATGCTCAAAGCATTCAATTTCTGCTTTTGAGGACACTCGAGGGAATCGCATCACTTCTTCCAATATTGTTGATTCAAGTTTGGACCGGCATTGGGTATCATCTTTTGAATCAGCATGAATACTCATCTTCTCAAGAGCAGGAGTAACAGAGAGTAGGAACTTAATGAATTCCAATTCAGGTCTTAAACCAAAAGAACACTTCATAGTCACAATTTGAAGCTGGTTGAAGGAGCAGCCTAAACATTCTTGTAATTCCAAAAGTTCCTTAACAGGTTCCACACCTGCATCTACTCTGGTTGAGCCCTGCAAAAGTAAATTGTGAATCCATGTAAAAGTAATTATACATCCAAAATCAGATTCTATATTTTGGTAACCAAAACCTGAAACATTCAAGACTCACCGAAATCTCGAGTTTTTGCAGGTAAGGGGCACTTCTAATCAAGTAGAGTGCTACTGAGACCACAGCAGAATCATGAAATGCCACTGATGTCAGTCTGAGTTTCTTCAGATGGTAAAATTTCAGATGATGAAAGGCATTTGGAAGAATCTTGGGTACAATGCCCACAGCCAAGAACTGAATGAAACAAATGCAAGAAAACTGGTGTATAAGAGATTCCCTTTAAATAAGTAAAGATGCATCAGATTTATGATATATCCATGAAATGGAAATCATCATACCTTCAGAATACCCACACTCGCCATATAAAGATCCTCAACACCAACAAGACCTCCAAGTATTTTGATCAGATTGGAAGTTTCACCATGTCCAGAATGTAAAGCATCTACATTAGAATCAAACCAATCCAAATCTATTTCTACCCTTGCTAAAAGTGGTGTATTTTTGAAGTGGACATCTTTGAAATGACCCCTGAGATTCAAGTACTTGAGTTTAGGAGCTTCTATTGTAAGGTTTGTAAACCCTCTTACCCACATTAGTGTCAATGTCTCAAGTAGTGGACAGCTGGAAACCAGATCTTCAAATGTGAAGCCAGCAAATTCAACTTGACAAAGTGAAAGGCTCTTGAGGTGCTTAAACTCAAACTTAGGTGGACATCTAAAGAGACAATGACTGAGCTCCAAAAGATTCAGCCGATCACATGAGAAGAGACATGATGGTATCTCATACCAACTGCAGGGCATAGAAAGGATTAATTCCTTAATACCATTTCTTGATAGAAATGATATCCATTGATGTATGTCTGAGAGGCTAGGACTGCTCAAATCAGAGAGCTCAAACTTGCAAATTGGGCCTCTGTGTAGCAGGAGAACTCTATCAACAAATTTTACAATCTTGTCATGTACATTCTGTAAAGCATCTTGTAGAGAATAATCAAATACAAGTTCTGGAAGAGAAACCCATTTATATTTCCACTTCTTTGATAAGACACTTGTCCTCACAGCATCCCTGATGGGCAAACGGGTAAGGATGTGCTCCATGATGTTCAAAGGTAGATCACTGATTCTGTCGACCTTTCTAATTCGACCCCTTTTCATCTTTGAACTCTTACTCACCTCTGAAATCCAAAATATACAAAGGAAAGACTATGTTAGCAGATCAAAATCACCCCCTTTGAAACTGAACAGGAATGAATTCAGAAGAAAAGAAAATCTCATTAACAACTTTCTGCAAATACCTCATAGGCACTGCCAGATTTTCTGATACTGAAGAAGAAAACGAAAAACATACCGTGAAATCCAAATTGGCAATGCCTCTGGGCAGTTGAATCCTTGATGTCAATATTGATTTCGTCTCCCAAATAACCCAATTTGAAGGGTTCGTGTTTGAAGCCTGAACCTGAAGCCTGAACCTTTCGATGATTTCGATTACTGTTGACGACTTGACGTCATTGCTGACCGCTATAAGTGACGTCATCGCTGACCGTTTAAGCTACAGGTCGGATCTTTACTGTACTTTATCTCTCTCTCTCTCTATTTTGGGTTCAGAATTCGTAAAGGCGTGTGTAAATTGTAAAGCGTATAACTCATGATGGATTTTTATGACACTTCAGACTTAAAAAAACACATGCAAACGCACACGCTTACGTACACACTCCCACAATTATGGCTTCATCTGACACATAAAACTGATAAAGATAACACCCACTTTCATACGTATTCAAATCCTCTTTCATACCCGTTCAAACCAAAACCAGATAGGATCCAAATTGTCTCCTGCGAAAGGACGTTCCTGTCGCCGATCCAAGGACCTGGGTTTAGTCTGGTCGCCTGTCAATACATTGGGCGGTGAACCGACTAAAATCCGGCCTTTGGCAGACGACAAGACCGCAGAAGAAAATTTGATTGCAAACCAGATAACCCAAAAACGGAAAGTTACATATTTCATTAGAATGAAGGGTCAACTGAAATTCTGAAAATACCCTTAACACAATTTTGTATATACTCGTTTGTGTCAGCATCTTTCATGAGGTAATGGATGTACGAAGGAAGTACCTTATAAATCATATAATATTTATAAGGAAAGAGAGTTTATCAAAGAGGGTTGGCGAAGAGAGAGTGAAGAAGCGTGTATGTATTATTTCTTCATTATTGAAAATGGGTTTTCGTCACAAGTTACTTTCCCAATCTCTTCGTATGTAATGGAAAAAAAAAATTGTAATTTTTTTTTTTGTTGCCCTTCTAATATATAACATATGAGAAATTTTTATTTATTTTTGGGTCAAAGGGGAAAAAACTATCACCTAACAATGTTCACTTGATCCTCTCACGCGAACTGTGAAATGACCAAGGGTAGGGTGGTCATTTTACTATACTATGTGAGAGTGTGTAGGGGATGTTAAAGGGCAATGAACCTTCTTTTTATATATATATATATATATATATATATATATATATATATATATATGCATGGTATGTTTAGGATTCGTACAAATGGAGTGCATCGCATATAATAACCTTACAAGTTGGCTATTCATAAGAAATGCTAGTGTAAGTCAACTCTAATTGATAGAATTTTAACTCATCCGGTCGACCCCTTGATATAGTCGTTGGCAGATTATAGTTGCTGAACAGTGAGTCAGTCCATCCGGTTGATCACACTGGTCAACTGGTGCATCACCCAGAAGACCCTTCGGTTGACCCGTTGCTGGTGAGTTTTGCATTTTTCAAGGAGCTCTCGGGAACTATTTCTTGCATATGCATATTACAGATCTGGTCAACCGGTTGGTGTAAAATGTATTGATCCGGATCAGCCGGATCATCAGCCGATTGGCCAGTCTTTGGGGTTTTTTTTTTTTGGCCCATTTCCTTTGCCATTTTCACCAACACAAGTCCTACCTTATTTGGGTCATGCTACTTGTTTAATTTGCATCTCCTTCGGTCTATCTAGGACTTTTTTTTCTTATAGCTCATCGTCTCTGCTTTATTTCTGGTTAGGTACGCCATCCTAGTTTGCTTCCCTATTCCATCTTCTTGGCTTCTTTCTTTTCCCCTCGATTTCACCTTCTGTCTTCCTCAATTTCACCCTTTCCCTCTTAATACTTCTCTTCCTGCCTTGTTTTCTGTAAGACTCGCAGTCACACCCTAATTCTGGTTGAACTAGAAGTGTAAATGAATCGTTAACAAGCCACAGCTCAAGCTAGGATCACATAAGACCATGACAACAATCAAACCCATACATCAAACCACAATCAGAGTAAATAATAAATAGCGGAAATTGATACTAACAATGAACTGAGCACCTATAGTTATAAATAATAATTATCCAGTTATCTCCAAAATCAAAGCATAAACTATTAAAATAAATTTACAAGTCTTATAACTCAAACTTTAAAATAAAATAAAATCCTAAGAGTAGACGCAATAGAAGCACTCGCATGACGAGTCATGTTCGTTCTCCATAGCCGCCATGTGTCCAAAAGATGGTGCACTAATGTAGTTTTTCATTGTCATACCTACATCATCAACTAAAAAGAAATGATATCGTAGGGTGAGCTCACAACTTAACTCAGTGAGAAACAAAACAATGCAACAAACAGTATGCATGATGTGGCATTTAATACTTTGGTTTGATTTAAGTTTGCAATGTGCTATAGTAAAGTTAGGCTTCATATCACACAACTAGTCCCAACTTCCATAGACGAGAGTGTGAGCACACCCAATGGTCAGGCACCCACCAAAATCGATGTCATCCCATAACACTCACTACAAAATAAAGATAGAGCTAGAGCCTAACGGATCACACACTGCCAGCACCCCCTTTGATACTTTACCCCATACCAGTATGTATGCCCTTACTAGCGAGGGCTTGTAAACTGGGTTCATTACTAATCAATCCTAGATGACATAGCAAGTGTACCTATGGCTATACCCCAACATCCTTCAATACATAATAGAGATAGAGCTAGAGTCCAAAGGTAAGGTTATGGCCAACGCTGCTAGCCCCCCCTTGATACCTAGCTACGTACTAAGCACGCTAAGGTAGCCGTGGTACAAAGATGTGAGTGTGATGAATGACTTGAGGCTACCATCCCTCTTCACTCAATACACCAACCACACACAAATACATGCCTATCCTCATCATCATCACAATAAAAATAATTAAATATGCATGAATAATATATATATAGCAAATATTGGATGACATGTGAGATGCACAACCAAGCATATCAACATACACAAGGTAGTTTATTATTAATCCAATTAAGTTTAAGTCTTGTCCCTCACCTGTTGAGTGTTGTTGAATCTCTTCCAAACCTTGGAAGTAGCTTTGAGTTAAGTACAAATCCTAGAATCAAATAGAATTAAGTTAGGTTATACTACGTCATAAAATCTGGAGTTCAGACTGACTGTCCGGTCAGGTATTTTAGCCTTCTGGACATTGTTCGATCGACTGTCCGACATTGTATAAGACAATAGATCAGTCAACCAGTCATATGTCCGGTCCTTCTTTGGGTGCTTAAGGACAACACTGACCAGATAACCTACGGAGCATTCTCCAGGCTGTCTTCTAGTCTGATTTTGTCTTGAGAGTAATTCTTAGACTTCCTTTAGGGTTCATCCTACACTATTCTAAGGTCAAGAATACCTTACCATTAGGGTTTAAAGAATACAACCTCATAACCCTAAATCTACAACCCTATTGGTAGTGAAATCAAATCACTACATCTAACGGCTATGAATCTAACCTCACCCACACCCTAACTTATTTACAGTAATGAAAGGACATCGTTGGTTCCTTGAAGAAGATTGCTAGAAATCGACGGTGAGTTCTTCCTCTTCTTCCTTTTTTTGAGCCATCTTCTCCTCCAAGCCTTTTTCTCAACTCTCCCTCTCAGATCTAGGGTTTGTGAATGATCAAAAGAGTGAGAGAAGGTGAAAGTTCATTCATTTTATAGAAGGTAGCCTTTTATTAGAGTCATCTCCCAATTAGGAGAATAAACCACTCCAACTAGGAAACTTTCCTAAGTTTGGAGTCTAAACTAGGATTGATTGATTGCCTAATATGCAGACTGGACATGTCACACCCCAATTCTGATCCAACCAGAACGGTGTGAGTGAACCGTCATTGAACCAACGGTTCACACTAGGATCTCGAATAGGCCGTGTCCACCCATACAAACCAATTACACATAACCACAATCAGAATATAAATATACAGCGGAAGACTTTAAATAGAATGAACTGAGTATATATTGATAATTTAAATAAATATCCCATTATTCAAATTCAATCACATAAAATAAATATCTATTACATCTCTTAATAACAAACGAAAATAACTGAAACAAATAAATAAACTCCATCACAGGTACACGCAGAAAGGGCACTCGCATGAAGCGTCATGCTCGTCCTGTCCTGCCTGTACATCCAACACCGCAGCACCATACGCCGGAGCGTTCACATAATCGTCCACAGTGTATCCTGCATCAACATCTAAAAACAATGTATATACAAAGGGTGAGCACACAACACAGCTCAGTAAGACAATCAGACAGTTTCACAAGATTATGCATGAGTAACAATCATTTTATGTTGTGGTCTGGTTTTAAGTTTGCAATGTGCTATAGAAAGGTTTGGTGGCCCCCGCACCTCTATACACGAGTGTGTGGCGTCGCACAGTAATCACACAACCACCAACCCACATACACCCATCATGGAATAGAGATAGAGCTAAGGTATACCCGCACCTCCCCGATACTCTACCCATACCAGTACCTAAGCCCCTATCGGCCGGGCTCGCAAACCGGGCTCGCAACTAACCAATCCTATATGTCAACAATGTATGCTCTATCCCAAGCACAGCCGTCTACGGCATAGAGATAGAGCTAGAGCGCTGGGCCGGGTCGGAGACCTCCAAAACCTCACCTCCCCCGATACCCTATCCGCAACTAACCCACTAGGATAGAAACAATACGCAGGTAGACCCTATCCCAACACAACTCCCTACGGCATAGAGATAGAGCTAAAGCATCGTGGACAAGGCAGCGTCGACTCGGAATCCTCAGTACCACCCAACGATGGTCGGGACAACATCAATATCGGAGACCAACGTACCACGATCTTCCCCGATACCCCACCCGTACCAAGCATGTTAAGATAGAATACTACAAAAGGTGCCAGTGTGAAGAGCGATCCCAGGCCCATGCCCCACTCCACACACCAACGAAAACAATCACATGCCTAACAATCACATCCTATGAATGCATGAACAATAATAATAACTGAAAGTAAAGGATGGCATGTGAATATGCACAAACATCACATCATAGATATTCAATAATTAACAACGATTTCTTGTCCATTAATTATTAGGTTTAGGTCGATTCCCTTACCCGCGTCGTTCAATAACTTGCTCTACGTCGCAAGATCCAAACAATAAGTCACAGCGACCTACATAATATTAGGGTTTCATTAGAATATATTATTTAAGGTTTCATGTTGGTCGGAAACCAACATGGTTACAAAATACCCCACAGGCTGACCGGTGGCATGTACCGGTCGCGGCTCCGTGGGAAAGACTGGCGACCGGTATGGTCAGCCGGTCCCCCACAGATAACCTCCCGAGAGGTAGCGGTCGCAACATACCGGTCGCACTATGTGCAACCGGTATAGTCGACCGGTATGTCTCCGGAAGACCATACATGGGTTCTTCGACTGCCGTCGATCATCCTCCATGGATTTTCAGGGTTTCTCCTATCCATCCTAAGTCTAGGCTTTGAGTTAGAGCTATCCCCAACTCGTTCAAGTCTCGTTTCGATGAATATCATCTCGAAACTCGAATCTAGGGTTTGACGGCAACTTAGGGTTTATTGGCCAATTTAGGGTTTTAGATCAATACCTACTTTGCATGGTATTGATCCACCCACACAATTATCATAGGGTAAGAAGATGGATCCAAACACTTACCGTTGACAGGTGTAGCGAGAGCTTCGTCAAACGGTAATGACGGCACCTCCTTCTTCTTCCTAGCTCCTTCTCCTCTCCAAGCTCTTTCTCTTCTCTAGGGTTTGTGAGAGACAATGGAAAGGATTTGAGGGGTTTAAGGGTGTATTTATAGGCTAAAAATAGGGTTTAGTAACCCTACTAAGATTAGGAAACTTCTAGGATTCGAAATCAGGAAAGTGGGACCCGCAGAGACTAATTTCCAAATTCCCGCACATAGCTGTACAGGCCATACCGGTCGACCGGTACCATCATCCGGTACCATCGACCGGTATACCTAAAATCAGGTATAATTGCTCGACTTCGGTCCGATTTCGTACCTGTTTGTTATCTGCTTGCCCCGTCTGGCTCGGTGATGATCGGAAGACCTGTCACGACACAAAACCAAGGTTTAGACCGGGTTTTCAGAGTGCGGGTCTTACAACTCCACCACCCTTAAAAGAAATTTCGTCCCGAAATTTACATGTAGGTACTACAGGACAACTTGGGTTTTCCGATCAGACAAGCTTAAATGGACAGTTTTACATACTTGGCTTTGTGGTCCATCATCTGGTTGGTTCATTCGATTCGATTATGATGGGAAGACCTATCACGACACGTTAACCAGGTTAGACCAGGTTAGTAGAGTGCGGTTTGACAATTCCCCCCTAAAAATAAATTTCATCTTCGAAATTTATACGTACCTTTTAAGTCGAATAGGTGAGGATATTATTTTTGCGACACATTTTTCTCTTTCTAGGTGATCTCTTCTATGTCTTGGCTTCTCCAAGTTACCTTGATGTAGTAGATATCGCGGTTCCAAAGATGTTGTACCTTTCGACTTGTGATTTTGACTGGTACAACCTCAAACGTCAGTTCTTCTATCAGGTCTAGAGGATCTATCGTCAATATCGGAGATGGGTCTCTGACGTACTTCTTCAATAGTAAGATGTGAAATACGTTATGTACGCCAGACATAGATGGAGGTAGCGCCAGCTAATACGCCACTTTCTCACGTCGTGCTAGAATCTCGTATGGTCCCACATATCTAGGACATAACTTCCCCTTCTTACAGAATCATTTTAGACCTCTCACAGACGATATCTTTAAGAATACTTTGTCATCTACAGTGAACTCAAGATCTCCGTGTCTATTAGCTGTATAACTCTTCTGTCAATCTTGAGCTATCTTTACCCTTTCTTTGATTATATCCACCACTTTGCAAGTCTCTTCTATGAATTTTGGCCCAATAATTCTTTGTTCTCCGACCTCGTTCCAAAATAAAGTGGTCTGACATTTATTACCATATAATGCCTCATAGGGTGACATTTGTATGGTAGCCTGATAGCTATTGTTGCATGCTAACTCTATCAGTGATAACTTTTCATCCCACGCTCCTTTGAAATCAATAGCACATGCTTGGAGCATATCTTCTAATATCTAAATGGTTCTCTCCGATTGTCAGTCCGTATGAGGATGAAAGGTTGTACTAAACTTCAACTTTGTTCCCATAGCTGTCTGTAGTTCTTGCCAAAACTTTGAAGTAAAGCAAGGATCTCTATTTGGCACTATGTTCTCAGGTACACCATGAAGTTTGACTATATTGTCCACATATAATTTTACTAGTCGATCTATAGTGTACTGAGGTCGAATAACGATGAATCATGCTGTCTTCGTAAGGCTATCTACAATCACATAAACTGCGTCAACCGATTTGGGAGTCAATGGCAGTCCAATGGTGAAGCCTATAGTGATGCAGTCCTATTTTCAAGTTGGATTAAGCAATGGTTGTAGTAATAAACCTGTAGGTCTTTGCCTTTTGACCTTTACTTGTTGGCATTTCAAACACTAGAATACATGTCTGGCCACATCTGCGTTCATTCCTCTCCCCCAGTATAATCTCCTTAAGTCATGATACATCTTAGTGCTTTCGGGATGTACTAAATATGGGGTGAAATGGGTTTACATCATTATTCTGTCTTTAAGGTCTAGGTCTTCACTTTCAGGGTCTACACAATCGTCCTTTGTATCTCAATACCTTATCCGCATCTAAGGTAAAGTCAGGGTTTGGCTTACCCTTCTCTAAATCTTTTTTTACTGTTCTTAGATGTGGATCTTGTAAAATTATGGATTTTACTTTGTCCATCAGGTCTGGTATGATCTTCAATGATACAAACATAAGCGAGAACTTATGGATCAGTCCTTGCTCTATGGGATCATCTAGAGACTCCAGTACATATTGCACTTCGTCCTAATCAGAAGCCGATACTGCATAACACAAAGCGGCATTTGTACTAGGCCCTCCTTCAGGCTTCAAAATCCGCTTCCTACTCAAAGCATCCGCTACTAGATTAGCCTTGCCTAGATGGTAATGAATATCACAATTGTAATCCTTTAGCAATTCCAACCACCTTCTTTGTCTCATGTTTAACTCCTTCTGAGTGAAGAGATAAGTGAGACTCTTATGGTCTGACTTGATCTGAAATTTCTCCTTGTACAGGTAGTGTCTCCAAGTCTTGATGGCATGAGTCACTGCTACTAACTCCAAGTCATGCGTAGGATAATTCTTCATATGCTCCTTCAGTTGCCTTAAAGCATAGGCAATTACTTGTTCGTCTTACATCAGAACACATCCCAAACCCAATCCGAAGGCATCTGTATATAGGGTAAAGGGTTCCCCTGGTGTTAGAATGGTCAATATGGGTGTTGATATCAACTTCGACTTCAGAGTTTAGAAACACTCCTCACACTTATCAGTCCATATAAATTTCTCACCTTTCTCGGTTAGCTTGGTAAGTAGCACTGTGACCTTAGATCCCTCTACGAATCATCTATAATAACCTGCTAAACCCAAGAAACTTCTTATCTCTGTAATGTTCTTAGGCGCTTTTCACGCTACAATAGCCTTGATCTTGCTGGGGTCAACTTTTATACCATTTGATGACACCACATGACCCAATAATGTAAGATCCGTACGCCACGAACCCGGTCTAACCTTACATTTCGTGTCGTGACCAGTCTACATATCATGGTCGAGTCAAGTGGACCAAGTGTGTGAAGAAAACCAAGACCCAATATGAAATTTTACTCAAAAATAGTCAAAATGAGGGTAGGGTCGCATGCCTAAACAGGCAGGGTCGACTCCCTGTCCGACCCATGACTTTTTGGTCTGGGGGTCGCAGGGGTCTCGAATTGTCCGACCCCCCATCGACCCCTTACCATCGACCCCCGAAAAACAGCAAAAATAGCACGAACTAAAAATTAGGAAACTTTCCTAATTTCAATGGGAACCTTTCCTAAACTCAATGGGACTTATTTTGGGAGGTTTTACTCTATAAATAGGACGTCCCTAAGTCTCTTTCACTCCTTTTACAACCCTAATTAGATTGGGAGAAAGAGAAGAGAAGGAAGAGAAGGAGAAGAGAAGGAGAATTGAAGAAGAAAACCAAGGAGGAGGAAATTCAGAGGAAACTCTGAATCTCAGCAAACCTAAGGTATGAATACATTCTCCATGAGTTATTTAGGAGCCTAGAATGGTTCATGAAGAGGGTATATGTCACACCCCAATTCCGCACATTTCAGAATGGTGTGATGAACCGCTAAATAACCAACGGTTCAACCAGGATCTCAAATAGGCTATCCCCGCGTTACCTGAACCTTCATATACTCACCATCATAATCAAAGTAAATACACAATAGCGAAAGTCTTATAAATAAATGAACTGAGAACTAAAATGATATCCATAAATAATAGCAAATTATTCTGTATTCAACTTGAGACATAAATATTTAAATATCAAATACATATCTTATAAATCCAGTAAAGGAACCTATAAAAATATCTAATCAAATACACACGAGTTGCACTCGCAAGAGGAGTCGTGTGTATCATCTTCAGCTCCAGCTTTCATCGCTGCTATATTTCCGTACGCAGACGCGTTCATATAGTCTTCAATTGTGTAACCTGCATCATCAACTAAAAATATTCGACGTCGAGGGGTGAGCACACAACACGGCTCAGTGAGTAGCCAAAACAATGCAACATTACATATGCATGCACATCAATTTATATCTTTGGTCTGGTTTGAAGTTTGCAATATGCAATAGAAAGGTTGAGGTAGCCAAAGGTCGCGTTTATTGACTCCGCCTCTATACACGAGTGTGTGACGTTACCCGAAGATCACGTTTATCGTCAACTCACATGCACCCAACCATGAACATTATATAACAAAGGTTACGTTTATTGCTATATAGTGTCATACCAACACGTAAGCCCCTGCTGGCGAGGGCTGCAAACTGGGCTCGCTACTAACCAATCCTAATGCCAAACAGTGTATCCAAGGCCTCACCCCAGCATCCCTTAGAATGTCCATAGAGATAGAGCTAAGGCCCCTTGGTAGAGTCAGAGACTACAAGGACCGAGACCACATCCCCTGATACTCCATGACATAATAGTTCTGCTAAAGTAATGGCGATACGACGATGTCAATGCACAAGACTTGAGTTAGAGATAGAGTTAAAGTGATGAGATCCGCCAAAGGTTAACGTTTATTGACGTTCTCATCACACCCCCCCTGATACTCGCTCGCATCAAGCACATCAACCACACACATACAAGCACATGCCTATTCCTATCATCATCATCATCATCATGTTATAAACAATAAAGTAAATATGCATGAACAAATATTAGAAATATTGGATGGCATGCTGTATGCACATAACAATCATATTCGCATAGAATCAAACATAGCATAGGACTCAAGAAATAGAAAACAGTTTATTATTAACCAATTTAGTTTGGAGTTAAGGTTCCTCACCTTAGCTTGCTAATAGATATTTTTTCAAGCTTTAGAATCACATCTACAGTGTTATTATAATGTTAGCAACCTAACAAAGTCAATAGAATTTAATTAGAGTAAATTTCCAATTTAAAAACCATACTGTTATGTGAGGGTCAATCAGAGGGTCGATGCTCAGAATGCATAGGGTCGATGGGTCTATCGACCCTGTGTGCGACCCTCTGTGCAATCAGGTCCAATTTCTAGTTTTTAATTCATTCTTCATGTTTGGGGTCCTATGGCTTGCTTCCACATTCCATTAAACATTCATTCCATGGTCTGAAACCATGATTCATCCTCTTAAATAGCTTTCATGCATTCTCCCAGGGTTTTCCATGAAAACCTAACCATGGATGGATGGTTTGGGTTTCTCCAAAATCCTACACTCAACCATATCTAACCTAAGGTCTGTAGAAACTCATGGAATTAGTATCCATACCTGAGAAGATTACTTTTCTCTGGAAATTCTTCTCCTTTTTGCTAAGTTTTCTTCCTTGCCTCTTTTCTTCCTCTTTTCCTTCTTCTCTCTTTCTCTCAATTCAATTAGGGTTGTGAAAGGAGTGAAAGTGGCTTAGGGACGTCCTTTAAATAGAGTAGGAATGTCCTATAATAGTCCCATTGAGATTTGGAAAGATTCCCAATCGAAAATTAGGAAGTTTCCTAATTTCAGTTTCGGCGGTAAGTGAGGGTCGATTAGAGGGTCGATGATCCCGTCGACCCTGTGGTCTGACACTGTCCGACCCTCTGTCCATTTTTCAGGGTCTGAGTTTCTAATTTGAGAGGGTCAACCCTGTTTAGCTGGGTATGCGACCCTTGCTCTATTTTAAGTATTTTTGGGTCGATTTGATACCTGGGATCTCGCTCTCCTTCACGCCTTTGGTCCATTTGACTCGACCATGATGGGTAAACCTGGTTCAAGGTGGTAAGACCGGGTTAGTTTGACACGGGTCTTACAGTATGACTTAGGAGAAACCCAAATCATTCATCCATGGGAGGATTTCAATGAAATCCATGGATGAAATCATGGTAGGCAAAGTAAGGAAGAAACCTAGAGTTGTAAGTCATAGAACAAGCATAGAATGGATTGTGAAAGTAAGCCATAGGACCCAAACATGAAAGAATGGACTGTAGGATGAAATTCTTGACTCAAACCACGGGGGGTCGCACCTAGGGTCGATGGAACATCCGACCCTAGCATCGACCCCCAGCATTCGGGAAGTCCAAGAAAGGGGTGGTCGCACCCAGGGTCGATGGAACATCCGACCCTGGCATCTACCCTACCCCTGGGGGTCGCAGAAAACTGCTACCCGTCCTGCTACCCCCACTTAACAGTAAGCCTAAAATTTTCGGAATGAATTCTAACTAAAATCTATCAACTTGTTAGGTTTCCTATTGATATAAAAGTGATTCTTAAAGCTTGAAAGAGGATCTACAATCAAGCAAAGGTGAGGGAACAAGACCTAAACTAATTGGTTAAAAATAAACTGTTTTTATTTCTTGAGTCCAATGCCATGATTGATTCTATGCATGTATGCTTGTCATGTGCATTTAAGATGTCATCCAATATTTCTGTTATTACTGTTCATGCATATTTAAATTTAGAAAAATTTCATCTACACCCCATCAAAGATCCTTAACATCATCTACACCCACAAGAATGCCGAAACATCACCTAGGTCCACTAACTTTGGCTGTGGTAATCAAAGAAGTCCACTCCGTCAGTTGATTCCCGTTAGATGCTGACATCAGGTGGATTGAAATTTTTCACGGACAAGAATACCCTTTTTGTAGGTTGAAAAGACCAATATACCCTTCTGACAATTGTTTCGAAACCTCCTCTATTTCGAACTGTTTCACTTCGAAATAGTAAGTGAAACAGCAGAACTTGAGACTTAACATTTTCCTTCTCGACGAGGACGACAAGGACGAAACCCTACCTCTACTCGACGAGGACGAGGACTACAAAGTTCAGAGTTTTCTTCTTTGCCGTCAACGGTGCCTTCATCTTCCGCGACCACGGTTATTATTGCAACAAAGGTAGGTAAATGTTTATCAATGTTGAGAAGTTTGCTTGGTCTGGACAAAATTTCATGCAAACAAGGTAGCAGGAAAATTTTTGCTTTCCGATTTCATGTGCATGGATATGGAATCCTACCCTAATTAAAAGGATATTATAGATAATACTAAAACTTAAGAGGGGATTTGTGAAGCCGTAGGAGAAATAGCAGTAGATTACTTCATCGCAGGTTAAAAATCTTGGACGATTATCTAGCAGTTTGATGAACAGTTTGTTTTCACCGGGAAAAGAAAAGAAAAAGATGATTTGCATAATGATGAAGAGGTCACTTCCAATCAATTTGCATTTTTTAAAGAAAATCAACTACTTAAAGCTTTTCTGATTCTCCAATGGAAAGAGGGAAAATAAAATCCGTAGAAACCCAATAATGTCTTTAGGTTTTGCAGATCAATTTCTCTTCTTCTTAACTTACTTCTCCAAAAAAATTAGGATTGTTACTCTGCTTTCCTCTGTACTTTAATGGCGTCCATGTTTCAGTAGCATTTGGGTATTTTGTGGAAACTGTAAAAACCTCCCAGATTCATCCATTTTCGACCCAAATTAAGTTTCGGATTCACCAATGTCAGCCTCCCCTAAATCTAAACATGGCTTTATTGCACCAGGGATAAGTAACATTTGAAGGCTAAATTCGTAAATGAACATAAATGTTCTTTTTTAAAATTTTTATTTGAGGGATAAAATTGTATTTCAACAATTTTAGTGATTTCCGTCAGTTAAGTGGACCTAGGTGATGTTTCGGCATTCTTGTGGGTGTAGATGATGTTAAGGATCTTTGATGGGGTGTAGATGAAATTTTTTCTTAAATTTATTATTTATAACATGATGATGATGATGATAGGAATAGGCATGTGAATGTATGTGTGTGGTTAGTGTGCTTGATGCGAGCGAGTATCAGGGGGGTGTCATAGGCCGGGCCCCAGCACTCTAGCTCTATCTCTAACTCAAGTCTTGTCCACTGACATCGTCGTATCACCATTACCTTAGCAGAACTATTACGTCGTAGAGTATCAGGGGAGGTGGTCTCGAACCGTGTAGTCTCTGACTCTGTCGGGGGGCCTTAGCTCTATCTCTATGGACGTATTGAGGGATGCTGGGGTGAGGCCTTGGATACATTGTTTGACATTAGGATTGGTTAGTTGCGAGCCCAGTTTGCAAGCCCTCGCCAGCAGGGGCTTACGTGTTGGTATGGATAGAGTATCAGGGAAAGTGTCATAGGTCGGGCCTCAGCACTTTAGCTCTATCTCTATTCCATGGTAGGGTGGATGGGGATGACAATAAACGTTAACCTTTGGGCGGACCTTCACACCCTGTGCATAGAGGCGAGGCGGCCACCGAACCTTTCTATAGCGCATTGCAAACTTATATACCAGACCAAAGATATGAATGAATGCATGCATATGTTTGTTGAATTGTTTTGTTTTCTCACTGAGCTCAAGTTGGAGAGCTGACCCTCGCACGTGTATATTTTATTATTGCTCTTATTTGATATGATGATGATAGGAATAAGCATGTGCTTGTATGTATGGTCGATGTGTTGGATTCGGGTAGAGTATCAGGGGGAGTATAGCGGTGTATAGTTCATGAGGCTCTAGCCCTATCTCTATTCTGTTTTTCTCATTGGCATCATCGTGTCGCTGTTACCTTAGCAGAACTATTAAGTCGTAAGATATCAGGGGAGGTATATGTGGTGTGTGCCTGTTAGCTTTGCCAACGAGCCTTAGCTCTATCTATATGGGTGTATTGAGGGATGCTAAGGCCTTGGATACGAACCATTGATGACATCTAAGATTGGTTAATCTCAAACCCAGTTTGTGAGCCCTCACCAGTAGGGCCATACGTATTGGTACAGATAGAGTATCAGGGGGTTCTGGCGGTGTGTGATCCGAG
This sequence comes from Protea cynaroides, assembly GCA_028583415.1. Taxonomy (NCBI): domain Eukaryota; kingdom Viridiplantae; phylum Streptophyta; class Magnoliopsida; order Proteales; family Proteaceae; genus Protea; species Protea cynaroides. The sequence goes on from CM053268.1 coordinate 76,080,445, forward strand.
AACTCTAGCTCTATCTCTATTCAGTAGTGAGTAATGTGGAGCGATAGCTGTGTGTAATCCATTGGGCGTACTCACACTCTCGTGCATAGAGGTGTGGTGGCCGCCTATCCTTACCATAGCACAATTGTAAACTTATACCAAATCAAAGATATGAATGACTGCATGCATATGTTTACGTATTATTTTATTTACTCACTGAGCGGCGTTGCGTGTTCACCCTTCTACTTCAAATATTTTTAGTTGATGTTGCAGGTACTACGATGGAGGATTATATGAACGGGCCATCATATAGACACATGGCGGCTATGGACGTGCAAGCTGTGGAGGACAAGCATGATTCTTCATGCGAGTGCTTCCAATGTGTTTACTCTTAGATTTAATTTCCTATTTGAGACTTGGAACTTGTGATAGATATTTATCTACGTTTTGAGTTATTTAGAGATAATTGGTTTAATATTTATCTATCACATTAAATACTCAGTTTACTATTAATAAAGATTTTCACTATTTACTTTGTTATCTCTGATTGTAATGTAGAATGTGTTTGGTTTGGATTATTGGCATGGTCTTACTAGATCTGGCTTGAACCGTTGGTTCTTATGATGGTTCATCACACTTCTAATTAATCCAGATTTGGGGTGTGACATTGGTACCTTAGTAGAGACACGGTGATCCATGGGAGTGGGGATCCAGGGTTCTCTGTTAGGATACACCCCATGTATGGTGGTTCATGTAACGGGTGACTTCATGAATTCATGTTGGGTAGGTCTGAAACAAGGTCGGGTTGGGTCAGGTATCTGCAAACCCTACCCTACCCTAGATTCTTTTTTGTTAACCTAGACCCTACCCTACCCTGTCAGGGTAGGACATAATCTCAACCCATACCCTACCCTAGCAGGGTAGTACCAAACCCTACCCTATCCTGATTTACCCTGGTTAGGCTAGGCTGGACCGGATTTATCCTGATTGACCCTAAATCAGGGTCGGGTTTACCCTGATTTGAAGCTGAGTACTCATGTTCCAATTTACGTATGGCGTCCTTCTACTCTCACTCTATTTAGGATTGTTTAATTGCAAAGCAGAGCATCCTTATTGCCACTGATAATGATCGAGCCATTAATGTTTGCAGCCGTTCCCTTCTTTGGTGCAGGAATATTGCAGATTTCTCCAAGATCAATAACAAGTTTCAACATGTCGTCTAATATCAATAGAAAAAGCAGACAATTTTTGTTTCACATCATTGTCTTCCTGACATTTGTTGGGTTTGAGCAATCTGTTTTTGTATGTCCACAAAATTTGATGTGGCTGAAATAGTGGAGTGAAAAATCATAGATTCGAAGTCATCGATGTGCCTGTGTTAACTTCTAAAAGTTTTATGAATTAAAAACAAATAAAAACACGTTTGGAAGACATAATTTCTTAAATGATATGGTATATTTGGAAAATTGGCAACATTAAAACAGAGAAACACTATAAAAATTTTCAGAGTCACCATTGCACTATTGAAGAGGAAGAACAACAACAAAAAAAAAATACTGTAGCAGAAGAAAAAAAATTACAAAGCAACCGTTGCATAAATATCACAAGAAGAAGAAGGAGGAGGAGGAGGAGAAGAACCAAAAAAAAAAAATTCAGACACCGTAGGTCGGTAGCAGACCTACAGAAGAACTGAATAAGAAAAAAAAATTGAAATCACCATTGCAGAAGAAGAAGGAGAAGAAAGAAAAAAAAAATTACAAAATCACCGTTGCAAAAGAAGAAGAAGAATCGACCAAAAAAAATCAGACTTAATGTACGAAGAGAAGAGGAAGAAGAATAACAACTTACAAAAATAAATACATATAATAACGAAGATGAAGATGATTTAGAAAGAAAGAGAGAGAGAGAAAAAGAGAGAGAGAGAGAGAAAGAGAGAGAGAAAAAAAAAGTTTACCTAGCTAATGGCCGTCGACGAACAGTCAAAGGAAATGTCATGATGGTGGCTGAGTGGCCCTATGTCTATGAGGTTGTGCCTAGGAGAAAGGAATAGGGGAGATACAAAGATTAGGGTTTAAAAATTAAACTCACTTCAACACCTTCCTAACACAGGGTCAGGTAGGGTCGGGCCGGGCCCTATCTGAGGCCTCAACCCTAACCCGCTCTTAACCTGACAGGGTAAAAAATACCATGTACCCTAATTGCGCCCTGTCACGGTTCGGGCCGGGCTAGGCCCTGACCGGGTTCAGGGTAGTTCTGGGCTGGCTCGGGTTATCGGGGTAAAACTTTCACCCCTAATGTTGGGATTGGCTAAACCTTAATGGAGATACGACGAACCATGGGAGTAGGGAGTTGGGGATCTCTATTGGGGTGCTGTCTTGTTCGAGACCCTGTATAATGGGCCTGTAGTGTCACACCCCAATTCCACACTGTTCAGAATAGTGTGATGAACCGCCAAATAACCAACGGTTCAACCAGGATCTCTAATAGGCTATCCCCGCGTTATCCAAACTTTACACGCATCCACAATCATAATCAGAGTAATACAAAATAGCGGAAAATTTATAAATAATATGAACTGAGAACTAGAATGATACCCATAAATAATATCAAATTATTCTGTGTTTAACTAAGACATAAATATTTAAATACCAAATACATGTCTTATAAATCCAAATAAGAAACCTATAAAAATATCTAATCGAATACACACGAGTTGCACTCGCAAGAGAGATCGTGTGTATCATCTTCAGCTCCAACGTCCATAGCTGCAACGTTTCCGTACGCCGATGCGTTCATATAATCTTCAACCGTATATCCTGCATCATCAACTAAAAATATTCGACGTCGAGGGGTGAGCACACAACACGGCTCAGTGAGTAGCCAAAACAATGCAATATTACATATGCATGCAAAAAGTCAATTCATATCTTTGGTCTTGGTTTATAGTTTGCAATGTGCAATAGAAAGGTTGGGTGATCAAAAGTTAACGGTTATTGATACCGCCTCTATACACAGGATGTGGAAGCCCGCCCGAAGGTTAACGGTTATCGTCGTCCCCATCCACCCTACCATAACATTATACAACAAAGGTTAACGGTTATTTCTATATAATGTTATACCAACACGTAAGCCCCTGTTAGCAAGGGCTTGCAAACTGGGCTCGCTACTAACCAATCCTAATGCCAAACAGTGTATCCAAGGCCTCACCCCAGCATCCCTCAGAACATCCATAGAGATAGAGCTAAGGCCTCCCGGTAGAGTCAGAGACTACAAGGACCGAGACCACCTCCCCTGATACTCTACGACATAATAGTTCTGCTAAGGTAATGGCGATACGACGATGTCAATGCACAAGACTTGAGTTAGAGATAGAGATAAAGTGTTGAGACCCGCCAAAGGTTAACGTTTATTGACGTTCTCATCACACCTCCCCTGATACTCGCTCGCATCAAGCACATCAACCACACACATACAAGCACATGCCTATTCCTATCATCATCATCATCATCATGTTATAAACAATAAGGTAAATATGCATGAATAAGTAATATAAATATTGGATGGCATGCTGTATGCACATTACAAACATATTCGCATAGAATCAAACATGGCATAGGACTCAAGAAAAGAAAAATAGTTTATTATTAATCAATTTAGTTTGGGGTTAAGGTTCCTCACCTTAGCTTGCTAATAGATATTTTTCCAAGCTTTAGAATCACCTTTATAATGTTATTATACTGCTAGCAAACCTAACAAAGTCGATAGAATTTAATTAGAATTAATTCAGAATTTAAAAACCATTCTGTCAACTGAGGGTCGATGCTAGGGTCGATGCTAGGGTCGATGGGTCTATCGACCCTCCCTCCATTCTGAACTTCCCGAATGCTGAGGGTCGATGGTCAGAAACACCTAGGGTCGGATAGTCTATCGACCCTCGGTGCGACCCTCGGTGCACTCTGGTCCAATTTCCACTTTTTAATCCATTCTTCGTGTTTGGGGTCCTATGGCTTGCTTCCTACATTCACTCAACAGTCAATCCATGGTCTAGAACCATGTTTAAACCATCTAAATAGTTTTCGTACATCCTCCTATGGTTTTCCCTGAAAACCTAACCATGGATGGATGGTTTGGATTTCTCCGAAATCCTACACTCAACCATATCTAACCTAAGGTCTGTAGAAACCCATGGAATTAGTATCCATACCTGAGAAGATTACTTTTCTCTGAAATTCTTCTCCTTTTTGCTAAGTCTTCCTCCTTGCCTCTCTTCTTCCTCTTTTCCTGTCCTCACTTTCTCTCAATTCAATTAGGGTTGTGAAAGGAGTGAAAGTGGCTTAGGGACGTCCTTTAAATAGACTAGGAATGCCCTATAATAATTCCATTGAGATTTGAAAAGAATCCCAACCGAAAATTAGGAAATTTCCTAATTTCAGTTTCATCAGAAACCGAGGGTCGATGAGAGGGTCGATGATCCCGTCGTCCCTAGGGTCTTAAGCTGTCCGACCCTCCCTTCAAAACTGAGGGTCTGACTTTCTGTTTTGGGGGGTCTGACCCTGCTTAGCTGGGTGTGCGACCCTTCCCTAAAATTAAGTGTTTTTGGGTCGATTTTATACCTGGGATCTCGATCTCCTTCATGCCCTTGGTCCATTTGACTCGACCATGATGGGTAAACCTGGTTCAAGGTGGTAAGACCGGATTAGATTGACACGGGTCTTACATGTAGAGTGTGGGAACACAATACACGTGCCATGTGGGCATGTTATGCTCTAGTGGGGACACGGTCAATCAATGGAAGTGGAATGGGGATTCCTGCTAGAGAATAGTTTTATTTTCTACGTGCACATGCCATGATGAATGATTAATTAATGTGGTTATGATTGTGTTATGTGGTAGATGATCATGTGGTGTATGGGAGTACGTTACACGGCCATATACCCAGTTATACCTTAGTAGGGGCACGGTCAGTCCATGGGAGTGGAACAGGGATCTCTGTTGGGGTGTAACCCTTTTAATGTTATGTTATCATTTCATGCATCAACCTGGTCAAATGATTTATGCTTTAGTGAGGGAATATAATCCATGCAGTGGGGTATGGAATACTCAAGCGGTGGGTACGGGTATAAATCATCCAGGCGGTAAGGTATGGAGTACTCAAGCGGTGGGGTATGGGTATATGTGCTCAGGCGGTAGGGTACATGGCTGATCCTCACTAGGGTATAGGTCGACCATGATCTGCATACATACTTGAATGCCACTCAAAATTTCTTGTTTATTTGCTTTTGTACTGCATTCATAAATTATTGCATAAGATTGCATTGGGTAACTGACTTCTCGTTGAGCTGGGATGGGAGCTCACCCCTCGATATTGCATTTCTTTTAGCTTTGATGCAGGTACCTCTTCTGGTGTTGCAGTCATAGACCTTGATGATGTTAAGGGTGCTTCTCTTGGTGGCGTAGCTCTGAGAGATCATGTCAAGGGTTGTACCTGTAAGGATTGCATCTACGGGACCTGAGTTAGCGCCTTGCCTATTAATTTTTACTGTATGTAGATGGTGGTTTGATCTATCAACAAGGATATGTTCGGATTTACTCTAGTTATTAAGATGGGATGTTTGTAATATGATAGATATTGTGAAACGATTTGTAATACATAATAGATTGATGATATTAAAGTATTACTAGTTGGCATCTTGCTCCATATTATGATTCTGCTGCACTGATATTCTATTGCAACTAATGTTAATTATTATTGATTATTATAGATATTGTTTGTATAGACTGTGGGGTTTGCTGGTAGATCATTTTGGTTGTCGATCACTGGAAGATTAGGGCTGCCAAGAGGGTTGACCTAGATATCACGTCTGATTCTCAAGAATGGGCTGTGACAACCACTGTCATCAGGAATATTACCTTCATATTGAGAACCTGACCTTGTTTTCTTAGCATCACCATCAGAGAATCTAGAACTACTCTCGCTTCAGTCTTGTGCTTATGTTTGTGATGGTGGTTGTGTTTCACTATCATCATTCAATTGATGAATGATAGTTTGGAGAAATTTCATATACACTCCAATAAGGATCGCTAACATCATTTACGTCTACAAGACTGCAAAAACATCAACTACTACCCAAAAACTTTACTCTGCTAATCAAAGAAGCCTACTCTGTTTGAAGATTCCCGCTAGATGCTGATGTCAGCTGCATTGAAAATTTTGATGGACTATTCTACCCTTTTAGTCGGGTTAAGAGACCATTATACCCTTTAGTTGATTTTTTACCCTACCCCCAATTCTGGTAGAGATGAATGCCGATCACATGAGTCTCACCAGAATAGTATCAAAACATGAAGATGATCGAAACTCCGAAATGGAACAGAAATTGTTGTGAAATATGATCGGAACTCTCAAATCTGATTAGAAATATCATTGTGAAATATGATCGAAATTTTGGAACCAAATTAAATCGCCGCCATGGAGACGATCCGAAAACAAATCAAAACCAAAAAAAAAATAGAAACCCTCCTCTCTCTTTCTTCTGGATAATGCAGAACCTTTCCCATCCTCAATGTTCATTCACATAATAGCACTTGAGTACTGGTGTGTATAATTCATGGTTGGACTTGAAGTGAGAGAGAAGCAAAGCATTGCTCCACTTGCTTTGGATTAAATAGGACTTGCTGGGAAAACGAAGAAGCAAGTCAAAGACTCAATAGATAAGCCAAAGTTACTTGTGCTAACTACTACAAGAGATTTCTTCATTTAATTTCTCTGACAAGAGATTTAAGTCTGAAGCTGAAGAACATGTGAACCAGGAATCAACAGCTGATAGGATAAGAGGTGAATCAATTAAGTGTAAAGCAATGATCAGATCAGAATTTAAAATAGATAGCTGCACTTGGGGCCTTTTTTTTTTTTCTTGTTCTTCAATTTACTTTTGATTTATTGAAACTTGAATCTCATTCTCATTATCTATCGATTAGGGTTTCATGCAATAAAAAAAAAAACAAAAAAGGAAGATAACCCAGTGTTAAACCCAAGAGATAAGATTTTAGATTTTCTCCATCTGGGTCTTTGAGATGCTCTTCATCCATCACTAGGTCTCCATCAGTAAGAAAAGCTGGCAAATCGGTGGTGGGTTGGAAACGTGGAGTTGGGAGCAGTCGACCCAGCTTTATCGACGAATCCATCACTCCACCTTTGTAACCCTAACGACGACCATGGAGGTTTGGGTCCCCTTGGATCCAACAAAAGAGAGCAAGACCTCATTAATTCCACCACCATCGCTCATAGCAATGGAAGCTTCCGATCTTCCTGCCATCCCATCCTCTAGCCGGTAACCATTTTCGCCATCACTAACCACCTCCTGCATCTTCCCTCACTAACCACCTCCTGCCTCTGCCATCACCAACTGCCATTGAAGCAGAATCCTTAGAACAAACATCCCAATTGCCATTGACGGACTCCGAGCAAAAACCATTTTCTTCATAACTGCAATCCATAAGTAGATAGAAGTTTTAATAAAAGGTCAAATTAGTCATTCTATTTAATTTAACTATTTAATTTATAAAATTTTCAATTTATTGTATGAAGGGTAAAATTATATATTAACAATTTTAGTGATTTTTGTCAGTTAAGTGGGTATGGTTGATGTTTTTGCAATCTTGTGGAGGTAGATGATGTTAGCGATCCCTGTCTTCCTAGCATCACCGTCAGAGAATCTAGAACTACTCTCACTCCAGTCTTGTGCTTGTGTTTGTGATGGTGGTTGTGTTTCACTATCATCATTCAATTGATGAATGATATTTTCCATGACAGAATCAACTATGGTAGCTTGTCGATCCTCAATAATCTCATCTAGCACCAATATTCTATTACCGTCCTCTATACATGCTCTAACTAGATCCTCCTCATCGAGTATGTGGTTGATGTCGATGGGTCTACATCTATCCTATTCCACTAGAGAAATTTTTCTTCAATCTCATATTGTAGTAGACGTAAATCAAGTTCTGAAATTTTTCACAGTTCAGGCGGTTCCGTGGTTTAGTATGTATTAACCCGAAAGAGCTCTAGATTCTTCACATCCACTTTAGGCGGCCATTTGGTACAATATCCAAATTGACATCCTCCTCAAGTGTGGAGTACTTCCCTCATAGTCAAGCCACCAATAAGCTATATAAAGAGAAATATTTTCAATGAACAATGAAACTCATAAGGTTAAAAAAGAATATGTTATGTTGTCTAATTCAAAGCTATAAAATATAATAATAAAAAATTAAAAATTAAAAAAAAAATGCAATACTCTAAGTTTTCATTATTCATGGAAATCAAAAAAATGTAACATATAAATATATAATAAATAACAGCATATTTTGGATTTTTTTTAAAACTATAAAATAATAAAATAAATATCAAAAAAGTAAAATCATGGTTTTAAGTTAGTAAAATTCTTAGTTATTCAAGGAAATTAGAAATTTTGAAATCTAATAAATAACATAAAAAGAATCTTTGGATTTTTTAAAACTATAAGAAATAAAAAATAAATAAATAACAGACAATTAAAACCATAGTTTCAAATATCCAACACTCTTAACCTACATGATTTACGGAAATAAAAAAAAAATAGCATACATTTTGGAGCACATTTACATGAAAAATGAATTTATAATTATTTTTTTATTATTAATTTTCAAAAAATAAAAATAAAAAAAAAAATTTAAGAGAATGTACCAAGTTGGTAGGTTGGCATTTTAAAATCAACAAATAAAAGATAAAAAAAATTATAAGATTCATTTTGAGAAAAAAAAAATATTTTAGTGTTTTTGGAGAAATCAATCTCAAATTATTCATGTTAAAACTACTTTTTGATGCATGGATTCATCATATTAATCCATGATGTACTGATTCATGTGAAGAAACAACTTAAGAAAAAACAAATTTTGAATGTAAAGGAAAGAGTTGCAGGTTTTATCTATTTTTTTCATCCTTGAGACTTCAAGGATGAAATCTCAAGGATGAAATTACACTTTGAATCTTGCTTTAGAATTGTTTATGCTTGCTTTTGGTTCGTTTGGGTATACAATGAAACCTTATGGTGAAGGATATGAAAAGTCCAATCCAGATTTTTGAAAGAAAAAAAAGCCTTCACCCTTGTCTTTGTTCGCAGGAAAAGGTAGAAATAAAAGATGTATCGAGTAATATCAACTTTATATCGGTTCGATATTGGTTGATACGATTTTATTTTTGGTTTTTTTTTTTTTAAGCTGGATAAAAAACTGTATCGTATCGAGGTGTATTGAGCAGTATCGGTTCGAAACGCTTGATATAAGTGGATACACTTTTGGGTTTTAAAATGAGATATATATCCACCGGTATCGTATCGACTACAGTCGATATTGATACATATCAAACGATACGCCCCGTATCCATACTATACTTAAAACCAAAGTCTCTTCCAAGAAATCTATTGGATACCTTTGTCCTTGCTACCAATGTTCCAGAAAAATTTAACCGTTGATTTTTTTAACATTATCATGAAAGTGAGCTAGAAGTATAAAGTGTGAACCTACAAAACTAGACATTAAAAGAGCAGCTTATTTGAATAGGGTTTCCTTGGCAGCATAAGAAAGCATGGCAGCCTTCCAAGCCTTCATCTTACTTAATGTTCGATCTTGAATATCTTTAAAGATGATTTTGTTTGAATGGCCAAATCAAACGGAAGACCTAAATATTTGTATGGACCTCACCATAGGAGATCTTCAAAATCAAGGAGAACCATCTCTTATATCTTGGTTCAGTATTGGGGCTAAATGTAATGCTGGATTTCTTTAGATTGATGCTTTGACGAGTGGCTTTGCAGTATTATTCCAAACAATCTTTATAGGAGCTAACTTTATCAAGATTTACTTGGGAGAAAAGCAAGCAATCATCAGCAAAAAGAAGACGAGTAAGTGGAAAAGTTTTATTCCAAATACTGATACCTTTGATGATTCTACGATCTTGAACATTTTGAATGATGGAAAAGTGAGCCTGAGAACATAATATGAAGATAGCCGGGGAAAGGGGTCTCCTTGTCTAATTCTTTGGGATGGAAAAAATCACCTCTTTCAGTGCCATTGACAATTGATGTATACAAAACAGATTTGATACATTGCATTGATTGAAACCCAATCTAAGAAGCATACCTTCGATAAAACTCCACTCTAATCTGTCATAGGCTTTTTCAGTAAATTTGTTTTTCCCATTCTTTCATCTCTTGATGTAGTTGAACGCTTCATGAGCAATTAGATTATTATGTCAAATAAGATGATTTGGGATAAAAGCTTATTGTGAAGCAGAAATAATATCATCAAGAAAGAACTTGAGTCTATCAACCTTAGTTTTGGAAATCAGTTTTGTCACACCCCGTTCCCAACGTATTGGTACTATGGAATGCAACGGGATCTCTCCATCCTATCAGGGCACAAGAAATCCCCTTCTAGGATCGCATGTTACGGTATTCTACAAATCAACCCCAAGCATTAATTATAAACATTTCAGAGTAACATAAACATCTCCAATTCATTCCCAATTTAAAATATTATCACAAATTAAAAGAATCATTACATAGCGGAAGTCTTATAGATCAAAAACCAATAATCTTGCTGACAACTATAAATTTATAAAGTTCCAAAACCAAATTAAATAATATCATCAAGAAAGAACTTGAGTCTATCAACCTTAGTTTTGGATATCAGTTTTGTCACACTCCGTTCCCAACATATTGGTACTATGGAATGCAACGGGATCTCTCCATCCTATCAGGGCACAAGAAATCCCCTTCTAGGATCGCATGTTACGGTATTCTACAAATCAACCCCAAGCATTAATTATAAACATTTCAGAGTAACATAAACATCTCCAATTCATTCCCAATTTAAAATATTATCACAAATTAAAAGAATCATTACGTAGCGGAAGTCTTATAGATCAAAAACCAATAATCTTGCTGACAACTATAAATTTTTAAAGTTCCAAAACCAAATTAAATAATATCATCAAGAAAGAACTTGAGTCTATCAACCTTAGTTTTGGATATCAGTTTTGTCACACCCCGTTCCCAACATATTGGTACTATGGAATGCAACGGGATCTCTCCATCCTATCAGGGCACAAGAAATCCCCTTCTAGGAACACATGTTACGGTATTCTACAAATCAACCCCAAGCATTAATTATAAACATTTCAGAGTAACATAAACATCTCCAATTCATTCCCAATTTAAAATATTATCACAAATTAAAAGAATCATTACGTAGCGGAAGTCTTATAGATCAAAAACCAATAATCTTGCTGACAACTATAAATTTTTAAAGTTCCAAAACCAAATTAAATAATTATTCTAATATCCCAAGTCCAAATATTTAAACCATTATTATTCAAAATCCAAGGTAAATAAGGTCATTATTTAAAGTTTATCTCAAAAACATATCCCAAATAACAACCTAAACTAAAAAAGGAAAACATGAGCTCAGCTTACGCTCATGAACAACATTATGAAACGCTCAAGGATCACAATCATCTTCTTTAGACTCGTTGTTCTCATCCTTCATACCGGATGGAGAGCTACCTGAAGCATCGAGTGAAGGACCTCCAAGGTCTAAAAATAGTTTGTGCGCACAAGGTAAGCTCAACTACTGAGCTTAGCAAGAAAACTAAACGTGCAACAAACAAATACATGCAACTATCTACCACAGTTAGGCAAGTAATTGTAAGTACCAGCTTAGGATAACCCATGCATGGAGCCTCCAGGCTACACGGGTCATCCCCATCAGAATGATGTGCCTCACTCGGTGTACAGCACCACCCCCCATGTATGGGTCCGTCGTTTTGGTCGCACATGAACGCAAATCATCCCAAGCCCGTATTACGCCGGCCACTTGAGGAGGTGATAATCCTACTAGTCGACTCGCTTGCCCACCCGTATTACGCCGGCCGTGGGGAGCATCGTAGCATCGTAGCTATACGGGTGATTTATGTTCAACTAGCGATGTCCACCTAATTAGCCATATTACTAGATCGTAACGTCGCCAAGCTTTGGATCCCATCCGGTCCTCATTTAGGACAACGTGACTTGGCTAAGTTACATATGGTTAATGCAAAGCAACGCCAATAAGAACTGGTGTAAGTGTCCCATTCCACTCACCTTCCTTCTTATTGACTTAACCAAACATCATAAATCAAACATAGATCAGTCGCGTTCATGGGATCACGAGCATCCCATTACACTCGTTTCCCCTACTACATGGCACTGCTGACCCCAAACGCAAGGATGCATATGCATGATTACACAAAACAGTTTATTGGATGGCATGTTATCACACAAAAGCATGTTATCAAAATCACACTATCACACAGCATAATAAAATAGAGAAACATACGTATCCAAAGGTTTAGTTCCCTTACCAAAAGATAGAGAGTAAACTACTGTAAATTTTGATCAGGTAGCTTCTTACCAGAGTCCTCATAACTCTATCAAAATCATAAGCAATATTTTTATTAACGTATTATCTAATAGTTTTATTCCAGTTTCTCTTTAAGTTTGTTATTCTAGGGTTTACAACATTAGTAACTTGTCAGATAATCCATGCCTATTATTTACTATCAGTTTTTCATGTCATAACATCTAGGGATTTGTTTTTAATTCCATTCGTTACTTGTTCATAGTCTTAGGGTATTTCTAACCTGATGGACCTGATGTCCACACAAGATAAGTAAAGTGTGGGTTAGCACACCATGAGACAGAGTACTCATTAGATATCCCCTTCTATTAGCTTAGTACTAAGAAGGACTTCTTTCAACGAAGTCAGGGGTGTCCTAGCACCTCACAGGGATCAGGTTATTAGCTTCTAAGGTTCAACACTTGCTGTATAGAGGTTTCTAGTATCTCAGATAATGAATAGCAAGCTAACTAAACAAGTATAGGGTAACAAAACTAAACAACGAAGGAAACGCTCATAGAAAATTGATCTCAGAGATCTAATCCCATAAACAGGCTCACAAAATTCCTAGAGAACTGCTGACCAAAGGTGGTCAACAACCGAGATCAAAACCTCGTGTGGGTGATGGCGTCGACCGCACGATTTTGACCATCAGGCGTGCGGCCCGTGCCATCGGCCGCACTCTTTCGCATGGCCGAATTATAACGCCAGCACTCCATAAAGTTTGCTAAGTCCCTGTAGGTTCAGTTTAAGATCTCAAACCACAGAGATGGCAAGTGGTTGGTCGTTTTAGAATGTAGACCAAATCCTACCTCTGATATTCATGAAGTATAAGGGGTTTTCTTTTCATAGAAAGGTCATTACAGAGTTCCAAGCCCTGAAACAATTCAAAATAAATTATAGAAGTCACTAGCCAAATTTGGCCAAAATCCTACATCAGAATGACGTGTGGCTGATTGCATCTATTGCACATCTCGACAGGTGGTTGTGCGGCTAGTCCCATCGATCGCACATCGCAACGTGGTCCGATGGCCGCCATTTTTCTCCGAGGTGTTTCTTATATTTTTCTCATCATGAATAAGGAGTTTGAGCTCCGAATTCGACTTCTACATCAAGTTATGGATACCGTTTTAATTTGCTAAAATGGCCAAGATAACAGATCTAGTTTTAACTCTAGGTCCGATTTCCATTCCTCCAGATCCCATCATTGGTCCATGATCCGAGTCTCCTAAGGTCATTCCAAGGTCACTAACAATTTATTTGTATTCTACTCGGTCCAGTTGGTTTGTTATTAACCGATCTCCATATCGTATGCAATACTATTCACAATTTGACCTCATGGATTGTGGTTCATACAAATCCAAGCTTCACCATTACTGATGATGGTCATTCTCACTTTTGGTTTGATTATGAAAGAACACCATCAAAATATATGGGAATCTTAATGGCATGGCGATGCTTTCCATTGAATGGTGAGGGATGTTTCTTCTAGTGATACAGTCATGGAAACATCCACCGCCCAATCAAATTCTTCACCCATCGTTAATGAGGATTAGATTACAGACTCATCATTCAAAAGGAAGGATATTTACAAGGTTTGTCTCCTTCAATCTCTCCTAGGAGCTCGCGTTTGCAAAGGTGAGTTTCCTTCTCTTCCCTTCACTGCATCCCTTCTTCTTCACTCTTTCTCTCTGGGTGGCAATGAAAGGAAGGATTCTTCCTTCTCTCTTCTTTTCTTCTTCTTCTCCTCTCAAACTCGTGTATCAGAGTTCTCCCTTCTCCCCCAAACTTTTGGTTTTGATTAGATTGACTGAATGGGAGAATAGTGAGGACAGAGATCCTATCTTCTCACAAAATCAGTTAGCCTGGACTCTAAAATGGTATGGGGATGATCCTCCTCCCTCTCTTTCCATTCTCGGCTCATGCAGGATCAAATTACCATGAATAAGCCGTTGGTGATAGGCTTTCCATGGAGGGGAACAATCCAGATTCAAATTGGTGGGACCCATATTCAATTGGCTACCAATTCTGTTTGCGCGGCTAGACGTCGTGCGGCTGGTGTGCTGCCGCACCACCCATGTCTCCAGCTAGACCTCCTTTTGGGTAGGCTAGTTTGGGTGCATAAGTGCCAGGCTCTTGGTGGTCGATTAAATTGGTTTCGAGACTTCTCGTAGTGTACTTCCGTGCATTCTAATGACATGGGAGGTTCAAGATAGTAGTTTTGGTGTCCTCACTAGTATGCTATCGTCTTATGTCGTGTCAGTCCAACACGTTCACATGTGGAAAGACCCGACACATGCCTTAAATGGTAGAACCTTGGCGGGGTTTGGGCACAGGTCTTACAAGTTTTACACTTACACTACAAAGGTTGATAGGGAGAAATTGTTCCACCAGCTTAAGATGCGAGATTTTTGGGATGAGACAAAGGTATGTCTTATTTAGTTCTTTGATAATGGAAGCAGATAGAGTTCAAAAAATCATTGATAAAGTTAACCAGCTCTACCATAGTAATTTCCCAGAATTTCTGGAAGAGGAGAAGGGGAAAACCGTCTGGATCAAGGGATTTCAGTGGAGCCATGGATAACAATGCTTTGTGAATCTCCTCAACATCCGCCGGGGGGGTGTTAGGAGTTGCAGATAGAGCTTCAAGATTAACTCCATTTGATGTAGAGGCCTTTTGGAAATGCTCTTTGATACCGACATAGACTTCCTCTTCTGAGCTGGTGTAGTTTTTGATGGGAAGCTTCAGTTGAAGGATGTGGTACTATTTCTCCTCTTAGTAGCATGGAAGAAGCTGGTGTTTGAATACCCATGTTGAAGCCAGCGGATTCTTGATTTTTGTCACCACATTATCTCATCCCGATGTAGCTCTTGCTCAATTCTGCTGATAATTTTAGATCCGTCTTTTACAAATCCGGTGGATTTCAAATACGGATTCGGATAGTGTAATTCTTTATCAATTTCGAAGTCGGATAATAGTATATCTGATTCGAATTCGATCCGTTTACATCACTAATTACATTTCCATTAACACTTAATGAAAGAACGCATATTATCTTATTACATAAGAACATCTTTATGTCCTGAAATAAGTCCATGCACAAAATCACCCCTTAATCAAATAAAACCTCATTTAAGATTTAAGGGGTTCTCTGGGCCCACAATGATTTCTAAGACCTGTAAGGAGCATATAAATAATAAATCTAGTGAATAGTCCACGGGCCTCTGATTTCACAAGGAAAAAAAAAAAAAAAAAGTACTTTCTATAATGTTATAAGCTTATGAACAAATGAAAACAATATAAAATGAATCAGAAATAATGCGGCATGAGTTAACCCATAAAATTCTGTGGGCTTATAACATTAAATAATCACGTTGGTATCAGCCCTCTGTGCTAGACCTGAATCTAGCTAATAAAAGGCTGAGGTGGGACCCAGGCAGCCCCTAAAGGGTCATTAGATAAAAATGGTCACATTCGGGTATAAGAACTAATTAAGCACATATGATATGAAACAAAGTGGTCCATGGTCTAACCAGGCTAAGAACCACAAAAGCTGTAGAGAAGAACAAGTATATACCCATACGATTTTAGAAGAATCTATATCCAGTATCCAGAAGGGTTATATAATAAACACAAAATGATCATGTAACACCATTACATAACCCACCAAAATGCATTATTGGAAAACTCACCCTAAAGGATAGATGCAAGATGCATGATACAAAAACTCTAAAACGTTTTTTTATTCACAACTCCTTTAAAATATAAAATATAAAATATAATATTTGTTTTATATATCATGAAAGGGAATCTGGTGAGGAATGACCACCATCCCTTATCCTTCTTTACCTTCCCAAAGAGAAACCTGTAGAATCTAGAAATTAAGCACCATACGTGGCTGGTAGTTTTAGCCCCGTTTGTCCCAGCCTACAAAAAAATATAGGAAACGTAACCCCTCTGACATCTAGATTTATTTTTGACATTTATATTTATTTTTAAATAATTGAGCTGTTGCAACTTGCAATCCTAGAAAAAAATTGTCTGCAATACTATGTTATAGCTATGTTATAGCAGAGTGCATCCTGACCATTGAAAGTATATGAATCATATTTTTCGATGCATTTTCAATGATCAGGATCAACTCTGCTATACTAAAGTGTTATAGACAATCCTGACCCTGGAACCCCCGCACATGACCCTGTAGCCCATGCAAGCTCAACAACAACAGTGCCACGTCCTGCAATTCAACTCTTGATGATTGGTTTACTTTAAAAAAAAAAACTCTTGATGACTGAGACTTCTCAAAAAAATAAATTTAAGAAAAAATCAAACATATACATCAAATAATAAATAAAATTGACACTCTTTCTGCAAGTTGGCAAGTTGGAGAAGCTCTGATGATACTGGCCCATTGTTAGCTGAATGACGATGGGATCGTTCCATTGACACTGAGCCTAATCGATAAACAATCAAAGACATTAGAAGGGAAGATTAGGTTACCTTGAACCTTTCTATCACAAGGCTTTTATGTGATAATAACCCTTAAGCATGTTAGGAATCAAATATTTTCCGGTTATATGTGAATCAAAATATATCAAGTTAAGAAATTAAATGAAAAGAAACAAATAAACAATCCACTAAACACAAGAACAACACTATTATTTTTACATGGAAAATCTTTCAATGTAGAAGGGAAGAACCACGAGATTTAGTTCAATCAAAAGTTTCCATTATAATAATAATGAGATTACAAAGTTTAGTCTTCTCAAGCTTTATTGTCAAACTTGAGGATCACAAGAGAATGGATAGAAACAAACAACTTGGATAAATACAATGTTACATACCTCTCAACAACCATAACAATGGTATTTTCTCACCTCCAAAATTCCCAAACAGCCTTTCAAAAGCTTGGAAAAAATCACCGAATTACACAAGCTGCAAATCCGATTCATTAGCTAAAAGAGAAAGTGAGAGATAACAAGAATAACCTCTAGAAAAGTTTGAACTTGAGGTAGAAAATTTTATACTTCTTCTTCTCCAAGAAACTCTTAAAGCGAGTTTGTCAACGGCTTCTCTAGAGTAATTTTCTCATTCTCTACAAAACCCACTAATTTTTTCCTTCAAAGAATTAACTCATTTTTGTTTAATTCAAGCAAATTTTTTTTCTTTTTTTTTTTCTTTTTTTTTTTTCTTTTTTTTTTTATCACCAATTCACTTAAAGCCAATTTCAAATTTCAAACCACTCTTCCATTTTTCAATAAAGTGGGATCATTTCTATATAACTCACAATACACTCCCATGGGACTGGATCCTAGCTACATGGATCAATCCCAACATAGCAGTTGATTCGTCTTCCTATAACAGTTCCAGTGAGCCCGTAAAGCTCTTATTGGTGGCAAAGGTTTTCACTACAACCTTCAAAAGTTGCTCTAATGGTGAATTCCCAAGATGAGAGAGAGAAGAGAGAGAGAGAGACAGACCACAGCCTGTTTGCTCACTTTGCTGTTTTGACTTGGTTTAAATTAACATTGCGTTTGATCTTGATCGTTGGCTCAAATAATGCAATATATCGTAGAAAGTCAGGGATGAGAGCTATTATATATATATATATATATATATATATATGAAAAAATGTTATTGTAACAAAGATTTGTTATTTTTCTAAGGGAAAATATCTACCACACCCCTTGTAGGTTATCGTAATCTCACCTACCCGTCATCGTTTGCAATAATATCCCTAAGACCCCCTATTTTTGAAAAGTTGTATCCATCAGACCCCCTCCTTTAAGATATGTCCCTCAATCGATGACATGTCACCATTTTAATTTAATAAATGACAAAACTACCCTTCTCTTTTAATTTTATAGAACTTAAAACCTTTTTCTTTTTTTTCTTCTTCTTCGTCGACAGATTCTCATGAGTTGGATATGGCCAGAACCCAACTGCGAGCCGGAGAAATCTCTTTTGATATCACTGCTTCTCCGGCTTGCAGTCGGGTTTTGGCCATATCCAACTCATGAGAATCTGTCGACGAAGAAGAAGAAAAAAAGAAAAAGGTTTTAAGTTCTATAAAATTAAAAGAGAAGGATAGTTCTGTCATTTATTAAATTAAAATGGTGACATGTCATCGATTGAGGGACATATCTTAAAGGAGGGGGTCTGATGGATATAGTTTTTCAAAAGTACGGGGTCTTAAGGATATTATTGCAAACGATGGCGGGTGGGTGAGATTACGATAACCTACAGGGGGTGTGGTAGATATTTTTCCTTTTTCTAAACGTAACAAGGAATCTATTCTGCCACATGGGTAGATGATGTGTCTATTCCAACCGTTGGATAGAAAGAACATGGTCTAGATTACCCACGTATCAAATTTCAAACTCTAATTTAATCAAATACCCCCTATATATTGGCATACATCCCATGTATGTCCATGCATGTGTACGAGTACTCTAAACATTACTATAACACTCTCCAAATTTGAATAGATTAAATTAAAAAAATAATAAAAATAAATAGTCCAGATTTATTTTGGTACGTTTCTAAACCTAACAAACCTTTGTTTTATATATATATATATATATATATATATATATATTATTTTGGGTGTTCTCATGGATGTAGCAAATCTTATTAATGGTGTGTGAACCGCATAAATCTTGTTGTCTCTTGTTTGCTTTTGATTTCTGTTTTTTGTTTCCGCATCTCGTTGTTGTTTGTCTTGCAACCCTAGGATGTTTGTTATAACACCTTTGTTGATCTCAAATCTCATGTTACCCACCAGCCCCAATAATTGCACTGAAGTAAAAAGAGTGTTCCCAAAGTGTAACTTAATTTATTATTTGTTTCCCGTATTACTGTGTTATAGGGGAAAAACATCATCCAATTAAAACCTTACACGTGACAATCAATATCCTCGAAGTCGACCATGTATGATAGATTGGTGCTCGGCTTACCCCCGCTCGGAGTTACAATCATGTTAGGACACGGTGCTGGTCGGAGGTATAAACCTATTCGGTTACGTTTCTTGGTCGGAGGTCAGAGTCTAAGGCGACTAGGTTACGTCAGAGGAGTCCTTCTCCTAGTACGATATTGTGCCGATCGTCATGGTCATACAGCCACCCGTGTGGTGACACGTGTCACTCTTGTCATTCACCGACTTGGCTTCCTTGGCTATAGTCTCCCACTCCTACTCGGAGTCTATGACCTGGGCGTCCCTCAGAGCAACACCTAGCAGTCCTATTGGCAATCTATTTCTTGAGTCCCGGTACTTCCATGCTTCTTCCCAATCTCTATAAGTAAAAGAAAATCTCTAAAGGTAATACTGACTCACAATCTCAGTATCCACCCTCAATTCTCTCATACGTTCAAACTCTCTCATTGTCCCCCTCTTTCTTTAAACTAGAGATAGCTTCCTGTTATCCCTTGACTATTTACACTGGGAATCTGACTTAGGCATCGGAGTGTACCCGGGGCTTAGTCACCCAACTCCCTTGTTTAACTTATGTGGGCAGGTTGCTCGGATTGCAGACCAGTGGGCGATTTCCAATCGTAACATACTGGTACTACTGCAATATATTCAAACTCTTCTAACCAATTTTCATGTCTTGATGTCTCATGCTTACAAGGAATGCAACCAAGCTGTGAAAAGAGTGGATGATAACAATCATTCTTAAAGTAGGTAACAGGTTCAACGATATGTCTAAATTGTCTGCTATGGTTGCATGACCCATGTTTGTGATGAACTTGATATGACACTGAGAGAGGGGGGGGGTGAATCAGTGTCTGAAACTTTTCTCTGATTAATTACTGCTGCCCAGAGCTGATAGAGATATATTCTTTTACACACACACAAGCCTATGCAAATCTACCTCGCTACCACTCAGTGGCCAGGTCTACCAGATTTGCACACCCATCCTGCAAGCCATTCCACGCACTCCAAAATATAATAGAAAATAAACACAATGAACACAGATATTACGTGGTTCACCAACACAGTGTGTGATGGCTACTCCACGGAGTAATGCCCAACGGGCTCCGTATTTACTCAACACTCAGTTTTTAGTCTCTAACAAGACAAGGATATTAACCCTAGATTTTCCCAGCATAAAACTAAGAGGGCGCACCAACGCCAAGATTCAGGCTTAACAGCCAGTGTCCAGCACCCACTGAACACACCACGCTTAACTCGCACCCACGAGAAGCAAGTCACAATTTTTTTAGGCTTATAATTATGCCTTATAATTTTTCCCCCACTAGCTAGGTATTCAATAATTTTCACCTACGCTAGCATACAATATATTGAAAGCAACAAATAGATAGGGAATTGAAAAACCTTACAACTGCTTTCGAATAACCATCAATATCTCTGAAGCTTCACACTGCCCTTAGGTACTCTCTAACAGTCTTCAATGATGATAGAGATCGATTCACAGAGCACACCTCATCGATAGGGTTCCAATCTCTTCCACACAACCCATAATCACCATGAATGTGAAAATAAAAGCTCTACTGACCTCTCATAGGGATTTAGCACTCCATTGATGCACAAAGAAGAGGTAGTTGGTGATTGATCACTCCCACTGGGCACGAAACCCTAGAAAACCTTCACTCTGCCTTCAAAATGCTCTTTTTAATTTTTCTCTAAGTTTTCATGACTCCCAACGGCGCCCAATAGATAGGGCATCGAAAAATATGAATGTTGCAATTTGAACGGACCGATTTGGAGCTCGGATGAAGAAGTTATGGCGGTTTGAAGTTCGGCCAATCAGAAAAATCAAAACGGAATCTTTCGGAGGCATACCATGCACCTGCGCTACACGGAATCGCTGCCAGCTCCTGCGCGTTGTCGAGCGCTGATTGGGTGATGTAGAATCTCCACTACCAGCCGTCGGATAACCTTAAAAAAGCGGAATTCAACGTGAGCCGCTGGATCTGCATCAATCGCGTCAAGCGCGATCGGCTTCAATATCAACCGCAAGATCTGAATCAACCGCGGCGTAGTACCGCGCGTGCGCCACACGGAATCAGGCTAGTATTCCATGCAACATTTAGCATTATAATAAGCTGCATCCGCCCAATCCGAAGGGTCGCGGGAGCATCAAGATGCGATCGTCGCACTACACCTTAGCCCGCCTCAATCTGGTCCATCAGATTAGAATCTGAGAAGCGTGGCTCTCTCTTGGCCACCGATATCGGATCTTCTTCTTTGTTACTTGCCGAAAATGCCCTTAAATAACTTATGAAATACCGAAATTCCCCCTAAACAACTTGTGAAATGACTTTTTCAAGTGATCCGACAGAAACTGCGATATCTCTCTCATCCGACGTCAGAATTAAGTGATTCAAGTTGCGTTGGAAAGATAACTCGACGCTCTACATCTTTCCACTGTCGGATTTCCATGGATCTACTGCGGGACCCTCCAAAAATAGGCTCAAAGTTAAAACTCTGTCAAACCTTAGAATTTGAACCCGAAACTTTGTGTGCATGCATACCAAGTGCCGTGGGCTGCCGTGTTGACATGTCACCTTGCCATCACACCTATGGGTCCCACTCACATTTTTTCTCTCTCCTCTTTCTCTCTCTTTTGATTCTCTCTCTTCTTTCTCTCTCTTGAATTTCTCTCTTTAATGCCACAACACCAGAAACATGAGAAACATGAACATGATTAGAAAACTTTCAAGAACACTGTCACATCATCAGAAACTCGGCCACATCACCAGTGAGGTGCACAGACACTCTCTCTCCTACACTGACACTCTCTCTCCTCATTTCTCTGACTGAATGCTCATAAGCACTGTCACATCAGCCAAGTTGCCAACAATGACAACATAAAGTCCAACAGTTTGCTTAGGTAAATCTCTTATTTCTCATTGTCATTTACCTCTTTAGTGCCTTTCAATTTTGGATGTGCAATATCATCTTTGCATGGTAGATTGATGAAAAGGGAGTTGGAATGATGTCAAGAACACTTTCAAAGAGTAAAGCAGAATTTGACAGTCAGGTGACCAAGATCATAATCAACAGGAAGTTGCAGATCAACTCTCCATTGAAATGAACCAAAAATGGGCAGATCAATCAGTTTCAACTCTAGTAATATATAGCTTGTGTTAGAAGAAACATGGAAAAAAAGTTGGAAGGAAACTTTGTAATATAGACTGTTGCTTTGCAAATAATGCCCACAAGAGATCTTTGAATAGAAAATTAGAATCACAATGGTACAGTGTTTATTGGTAAATGTTCCAAATAATAATAAGTCCTAACTTCTTTGAACAGTAAAATATCCTTCATTTACCTTTGCTTGAAAATTTTCAATCAACAAACAAAACCCATGTCAATAGCATTATTAAACGTAATGACTCTTTGGGAAACCCCAAAAAAACGCTTTACTCAACCGAGAGAAAATGACAGAAACACTTAATCTGAATAATGTCAGCTCCTCAAAGCAGGTTATGTACAGTCCGAAATTAATATCTCAACCCTTTGGACCTTTGAGATACAACTACCATACAACAATATCCTTCAATGGAAGTTGGCTTTTTTTTTATTTTTTTATTTTGGGGGGTGGGGTTGAGGGGTGGGGGTGATCTATGGGCTTGGATCCATTCTTTCTTTTTTTTTTTTTTTTTTTTTAAATCGTTCCTTTTTTGAGAAGTAGTTCACCTTGGTCCTGAAAGCTCCATTGCTTGGACAAGTATTGAAGAGTCATCGGTGAGATCTGAATACCGCTCTGATGAGGAGAATTCATGAGGTCTGCACTTTGTAGCTTCAGTTCTCTGAGAAGCCTCCCACCTCTCTGCAAGCCCATCGCCTTCAAGCATTCGGACCACTTCGGACATCTTCGGTCTATGTCCTGGATGGTACTGGGTGCACAAGAGAGCTACTTGAACCATCTCCCCAAGTTCAATTCCATCGTAGTTGTTCTTCAGATCCTTGTCAACTAGCATATCAAGCTTCTTCTCTTGGTGAATTTTCTTCACCTGCAATCATGACCATGAATGATTCTAATAATTTATGGAGACAGCTCTGAAAACTAACTAGAATAACATGCATTCTGACTATAAGCAGAAGAATTGTGCAGGTAATAAATAGCTAGGTAGGTAATGATCCTGCATATGCAATCATTTTCATTGTGCTTACCCAGTCAAGCATTGCTCCTTTCTGATTTGCTGCCTTGCCAAATTCTAGAGCTCTCTGACCTGTGATTAATTCAAGTAGGAGGATGCCAAACCCAAAGACATCTGTTTTCTCTGAGGACTGGCCTGTTGATAGATATTCAGGGGCAATGTGTCCCACAGTTCCCCTCACAGCTGTTGTCACATGTGAATCTTGGTGATCTAGAAGTTTTGCCAATCCAAAGTCTCCTACCACTGCCTCACAATAATCATCTAGCAATATGTTGGCAGCTTTCACATCCCTATGAATTATCTTAGGGTCACACTGCTCATGAAGATACAGTAGACCCCTTGCAGCTCCCAGTGCTATTCTCTTCCTAGTACCCCAATCCAAGGCTGGTTTTGCTGGAAGAGAAAGTTAAGGGAAAAAAAAATTAAAGAAAAGGAAAAAAAAAATTAAGGAATGAACAATAAAATGGAAGTTAAAAATCATAAACATGGTCATTCTTGAAAGTCAATGATATTTTATTACCTTTAAGACGGACAGCAACACTTCCATTGGACATGTAAGGGTAAACAAGAAGTCTCTCTGTTGCTGTCATACAAAAACCAAAGAGCCTGAGAAGGTTCCGGTGCACTGCTAAGCTGATCATCTCGACTTCAGTCTGAAATTGGATTTCCCCTCCAATTGCATTTGCATCTTTGAGCCTCTTTACAGCCACAAGAGTCCCATCTTGGAGATACCCTTTGTAGACAATACCAAATCCCCCTTTGCCAAGAATGTTTTTGCTGTTGAAGTTGTCGGTTGCAATTTGAAGTTCCCTGAATTGGAATCTCTTCAAGTTTCCAAGGCAACATTCTTCATGATGTTGGTCTGAAATTTTGAAAGGATGAACAGGCTGATTAGAACTATTCTTCAAATTTTTATCATGCTTAGTTTGTCAAACTATTATCTGTTTACTAACCATTGACGTCAAAGAAGATCTGCTTGTTATGTCTTTGTCTCCACCAAAGAAGAAGTCCAAATCCAAGGATGAGAAGACAGATGCAAGCCAGGCTTGAACCAAAAGCAAGGGCCACCTTCTGACTTTTGAGTCTCCTTGAAGATTGAGCACCTTGAGAAACATAAGAATTAGATGTCAGGATCAACACGAAAGAGGATAAATGCTACTGTAGAATCACCAAGATAGGGGAAAGATAATGGGATGGAACTTACCTATAATGTTGGATTTAAAAAACATAGCACTAGAGGAAACCTTTGTTCATATCCCCCACCCAGTAGTAGGGCATTGAGTCCAAGAGTTCTTTGCCGTAGAGTCAATTTCTGAAGGCTCTAGTTTACTTTCTATTGAACTTTCTTGTGTCTTAGGGCACTTAATAAGGTCAAAGTTGAGGACAGAAGCTGAGTATAGATCCATGGAGGCAACTGCAAGTTAGGTTATGTGATTCTTAGAGGAATTGGATCTTGATGTGTCTATGCCTATAGATCACCATTTGGCCCTACCTAGAAGGCTTAACTCTTCATCATCACTTCTCACTCATTGATTCCTCCATTCATCCACATCCATCCTATCTTTGCTCACCCCCCCCCCCCAAACCCCAAAAAAAAATAAAAGAACTTTTGTTTACAAATGGGGAGTAGTTAAATTATTTAGAGGAAAAAAAAAAGGCAAGGGAGACCACATAATAGCATTCCTTAACTTTAAGACTAGGAAGAGATTTAATAAATCATGGGGAACAAAAATAAAAAATGAAAAGCAAAGAATTATAAAAGAAAGGGAGTAGCAAAACTTTAAGAACAAAAGAATGGTCAAAGGGGAGAATTGAATATTGAACACTATGTTTGTAACAAGTTGTTCATTAATAAGTCACCGGGCAAACATAAGAAAAATTATTGATAAAGGCAGTATCTAAGTTTAAATAGAAATGGAGGGAATAAACAAGGAAAATTTCAAGATGCCAGCAATTTAAAATTCCATACCCTGTGAACCATTTGGGCTGAAGCTAAGTGGCATCGGCGTTGTTCCATAACAGTCTTTCTCTGAACCTGTTGCACAGATTAGAGGGTTTCCCAGAATGCTGCATCAAAGAAGGAAATAATACAGAATGGAAACAAGTTCAGCATCCATAAAATTGAAGGAAAAGAATGGAAAAGAAGGAAAATAAGGCAAGAATTAAAAGTGGATTATTTTGAGTGACTTACTTGAATGTTCTTGCCAGAAACCCGGGTACTGGACCACTAAGATTATTGTAAGACAAATCCCTGTAAACCAAAATTTTTAAATATTCGGTACAAATTCCCTTAGAGAGAGAGAGAGAGAGAGAGAGAGATTACAGAAAGGAAAGCTGGGTCATATTAGCCAAAGTCATAGGCAATGCTCCATAAAGATTGTTATTGTTAAGCCTCCTGATCCAATTCAAACTTCATGATTAGATTCACATAAAAATGTATCAAAAAAAAAAAAAAATTCCTGATCAGATAGAAACCAAAAGGTTCAAAACTGTGGAAAAGAGAAAAGGAAGGGACAATGGTGTTTTAGTTCGCCAATTTCCTACTTACAGGTATTGGAGCTTTTTCAGGCTGCTCAATGAAGATGGAATTTCACCAGTGAAGAAATTATTTGAAAGATCAAGTGTCTGAAGTTGTATGAGCCTCCCAAGCTCTGCTGGAATTGGTCCTGATATGTTATTATTCTGTAAGAGCCTGCAGAGTACCCCACAATTAAAGCCATGCATACAGAGAAAGCAATTCCACTGTAAGAACATCAGAAAGCCTTCACTATCATTGTGTCTGTATGGGTTCTTACACTTTCTGGATATTAGTCAAGTTCCCAATACTTGGAGAAAGAGTCCCAGATAAGTTCTGGCTTGGAGTTCCTCTGTAACAAGACCATACATCAATAACTCTTCTGCATTTTTTTCCTTTCTGATTCTCCTTTTACTTACTAAATTCACAATGAAGCAAATAGGACTTTTTCAATTGTAATTATTCCATTATGTCTTGTAACATCAGAACCAATGCTGGTTTTCTGCAATATATATTACTTACAGTGCAATGACGAGACTCTCAGAAGAACAAGTGACCATAGTCCAGCTACATGGGTCTACAGAGTCTCCATCCCAATCATCTAGAACACCATGAGGATCCTCCAAGGAAGCTTTTATACTCATCAAAGCTTGAACTACCATGGCAAAAAAAGAAGCAGCCTCATCAAAGGTTATGTGAAAAGAAGCATGCTGTAGGGACCCAGAAAACCAGGGAAGATTTCAAATTACCTTCGAAGTTAACACCTTTGGGAGAGAGCAAACAACTTACAGGAGTCCAAAACCAGAACAAAGCCACAAAACAGAGAACAGATTTTTTTCTCCTTGGTTCCATTGAATTGGAGTTCTCAAAACCCGAGACCCAGATGCCAAAACCTACTGCTTGGGGTGATGAGAGAAGCTAATAGGGAGCTAGCAGGAGTTTGATACAGTCAAACACACCAAATTTTCCAACGGGTCTCTTTAGATTTAGGTGATGTTTACATGAGAACCCCACTACTAGAGCTCCTCATGCCAAGAAATCCACTCACATCTTCTGTCAGAGATCCAAGAAAGAAACCCAAGGAACAGAGAGAGAAAGAGGTAACATGCCTTCCACTGGTTCAGAGAGTTAACAAAAGAATATATGGAAGTAAAAAAAAAAACAAATAGAAAAAAAAAATAGAACTGTAGAAGCCCAAATCTGGATATATTCAAAAGGGGAGGAAAAATAAAGAAAGAAAATCTCAGTGTGCTAATCATGCATTTGCATAGAAAGAAAGTTGGTGGCATTTTGCTCTACTGTTGCGAGGATTTAAAATCCAAAACAAAGTAAGGATTAACGATTTAAAAATCCCGACAAATTTCTTTTTATCAAAATTCTTTGGTGGATCAGCGAGTGTACACTGTCCACTGTGTGTGTATCTTAGAGTTTTATTGGATTGTACAAAAGCATATGTAAAAGTATAAAGAAGAATTGGAAGATATAGACGACAGAGAACAGACAAAGAGGGAGAGAGAGAGAGAGAGAGAGAGAGAGAGAGAGTAGATTTGGTGTGATTTTGGTTTTGGTATGTTTCACCTGTTGGGATTCCAACATTCCCTGAGTATTGCCATTCATTAAAGTCTCAAATACCATCTTTTTTTAGGAATTACCTTAAAAAAAGTGTGAGGATCTCGAGGGATGAGCTCGAGATTGGTGATGTAATATCTCCTCCTAAGATCTCAAATACCATCTTTTGCTTTGCTTTATTGATTCCATAGCTACCAGAAGCACATTCACACGGGTCTGCACTCTGCACAGTCAGCAGACAGCCCATCCCATAAACAAATCAAAAGACGAAACTTTAAAAAAGCAAAAGCTGCTACCTTCTCTTTCTAAAAATATGGGAGAAAACCAACCCAGCACTTGGAGGGATTCACATCGTCAATACGCGGCTCTCGATGAATCTGAGATCCCCGTTCAAGTCGACATCCCCTGTCGGCTTGGCTTGTCGACTGGGTATTGGCTTGAACGTGGGTCTTGGATTCACCGAAAGCCACGTGTCGATCATCCAGACAAAATTACCACCGTCCTCCCAGAGTCGCTGGGAGGAGAGGATGCGGATCCACAGTTGCAGTGGTTGTCTATATGCACATTCTCTCTCTCTTCGCTGTCCCCACACTCGTGTGTGACCATGTCACGGGCCTGGTTCGTATTATGGTTGCCTTCCCCTCCTTGAGGTATGATTATCCAAGGAACCATTGATGACTAATAACTGTACAAGAACAAAGATACACATGCCTCACGTGTTACGTACAATACTACCATTAGTAGTAAGCCATGCCCACGCATGTCCATGGATGTCTAGGTGATTTTCTGCAGCTGCACCTGCAAGTGGAGCACTTTTATTGTTAATCTCATCAATTCTGGAGCAAACTTAGAACTTTCAAGCTGAGCTTTTGAGGGTAAATTTTGTTAACATATGGAAAGAGGAAAGAAGAGAGAATATTTACGTGGTTTGAATTTCTACCATAAAAGCCTACTCCTCGGTGAGGATCCCCCAAATTCTTCTTCTATCTTGGGGAGGTTTATTATCTTTTAAATAGAGAAAATAATACCAAAAAAAAAATATCCATAGATAGTAATACAATCCACATAATCTACACCTACCCAACTTTCCTTCTATAGGAAATCTTATCACGATCACCTACCCACCAACCAAATTACCCAGCTTGCATCAATCACACCAATTAGCTTTCCTTCTATAGGAGATCTTATCACGATCATGTTCAATCTAGTATGATCTTTATCCATCTAACACTCCCCCTCAAGTTGGAGAGAAAATATCATCCGAGGTCAACTTGATCAACATATTGTGAAAGGATCTTGTGGGTAGAGCTTTGGTGAACACATCTGCGAGTTGATCTTCACTCCGGATATAGGAAGTCTCAATGGTGTTATCCTAGTCTTTTTCCTGCACAAAGTAACAATCCATCTCTATATGTTTGGTCCGCTTACGAAAGACAGGATTAGAAGTAATATAAGTGGTTGTCTGATTGTCACAATATAGCTGTGCATCAGATGGTCAAAAATCTCAAGATCCAATTGATGTAACAGAGCTCAAAGACAGACGAGCTTGCTAGTAGTGGAAGCCATTGCCCTGTATTCCGCTTCAGTGCTAGAATGAGCCACAACATATTTTTTCTTACTTTTTCACATGACTAGATTGCCACCCACAAAAATGCAAAATCCAGTAGTGGATTTCCTATCTGAGGGACTTCTACTGCAGTTGAAATTGGTGTAACCCACAATTCTCATATAGTTATGTTTCTGCATCCAAATACCTCTTCTTGGGCAAGATTTCAGATAGCGCATGATGTGGTCAATTAGTTCCATATGTCCTTCAGTAGGTGCTTGCATAAATTGACTCACATAACTCACTACATAAGAGATGTCAGGCTTGCTAATTGTTAAGTGTATTAGTCTTCCCACTAAGCGCTGAAAATGGCTGCTATCTTGTAATGGAGTTGTATCAATGAGAAATTTACTATTATAGTCCATGGGGGAATTGGTAGGTTTGGCCCCAAGCTTGACAGTCTCTTTCAAGAGATCCGAAGCATACTTCCTTTGAGAGATAAACAAACCCTTAGTCGAGGTGGCTACTTCAATTCCAAGAAAGAACCGTAATTTTCCTAGATCCTTATATTATTTGAGAGCTGCTATTTCATAGAGATTGTCACCAGTGATGACAATATCATCAGCATAAACCAACACAACTATAATGTCGTTGGTATTCCTTCTAACAAACATCGAGGAATCAGACATTCTGCGATGAAAGCCAAAACTTATATGAGTAGTACTCAACTTACCATATCATGCTTATGGAGACTGTTTAAGCCCATGAATGGCTTTGTTGAGCTTACACATGACTCCAACTTAATGCTCTAAGGGATGACCAGGAGGAGTGGTTATACATACTTCTTCTACTAAGTCTCATTGCAAGAACGCATTTTTCATGTCCATTTGAAATAAATACCAACCACAATTCACTAACATTAACACTCTCACAGGCATTTTCACAACCAAAGCAAAGGTTTCCTTGTAGTCGACTCCATATGTTTGTGTATAACCTTTGGCAACAAGTCCTACCTTGTGTCTTTCAATATATCCATCACTTTTGTACTTGATCTTGTATACCTATCTCTCCCCCCTGGGGGGGGCGACCAGGCCGTGTCCACCCATACAAACCATTATACATAACCACAATCGGAATATAAATATCAGACGGAAGACTTTAAATAGAATGAACGAGTATCTATTGATAATTTAAATAAATATCCCATTATTCAAAATCAAACACATAAAATAATATCATTACATCCCTTTAATCCACTGAAAAAACCAAAAAAAATAAATAAAACAAACGAAGGGGGCGAAAGGGCACTCGCATGAGCACATGCTCGCCCTCCCCGCTTGTACGTCCGAGGCGCCTACCTCGGAGCCGTTCACATAGTCGCCCCCGTCCGCGGCGTATCCCGGGACAACATCTAAAAACAATGTATATACAAGGGTGAGCACACAACACGGCTCGAAAGCAAGGCAGCGACTATGCATGAGTGTCTAAACAATAAATTTTTTGTGGGGGGTGGTTTTAGTTTGTTATGTGGTTTGGGGGGGGGGGGTGGGCCCCCCTTTCCGGGGGGGGGTGGGGGGCCCCCCCGCCCAACATGGTGGGGAATAGAGATAGGGCTAAGGTATACCCGCACCTCCCCGATACTCTACCCATACCGCGGTTACCGAAGCCGGGCTCGCAACTAACCAATCCTATATGTCAACAATGTATGCTCTTTTCCCGCCCCGGGGCCCCGCAGGGAGGGGGGGGGGGCGGGGCGGGGCCGCGGGGGGGCCCCCGCCCCCTCCCCCCCCCCCCCCCCCCCCCATAACCACCCACTAAGGATAGAAACACATAACGGTAGACCCTATCCCAACGAAACCCCCCCCGGGAGAAGGGGGGGGAAGGGTAAAGCATCGTGGACAAGCCGGCGACTCGAATCCTCAGTACCACATAACAATGGCGGGGACAACACAATATCGGACCCCACCGTACCGCCCCCTTTCCCCCCCACCCCACCCGTACCAAGCATGTTAAGATAGAATACTACAAAAGGTGCTAGTGTGAAGAGCGATCCCAGGCCATACCCCACTCCACACACCAACGAAAACAATCACATGCCTAACAATCACATCCTATGAATGCATGAAGAATAATAATAGAAAGTAAAGGATAGCAGTGAATATGCACAAACATCACATCATAGATATTCAATGATTAACAACGATTCACGTCCATTAGTTATTAGGTTTAGGTCGGATTCCCTTACACGAGCTCGTTCGATCACTTGCTCCACGTCGCAAGATCTAAACGATAAGTCA
The DNA here is from genome assembly GCA_028583415.1 of Protea cynaroides. NCBI lineage: Eukaryota > Viridiplantae > Streptophyta > Magnoliopsida > Proteales > Proteaceae > Protea > Protea cynaroides. Next base: position 76,111,953 of record CM053268.1, read on the forward strand.
CAAAGTCCTACATAATATTAGGATTTCATTAGAATATATTGTTTAGGATTTCACGTTGGTCGGAAACCAACAGAGATCACAAACTACCCTCACAGAGCTGACCGGTGGCATGTACCGATCGCAGCCTCGTGGGAAGCGGCGACCGGTATGGTCAGCCGGTCCCCCACGGATAACCTCCCGAAGGTAGCGGTCGCAACATACCGGTCGCACTATGTGCAACCGGTATAGTCGACCGGTATGTCTCCGGAAGACCATACATGGTTTTTCGACTGCCGTCGATCATCCTCCATGGATTTTCAGGGTTTCTCCTATCCATTCTAAGTCTAGGCTTTGAATTAGAGTTATCCCCAACTCATTCAAGTCTCGTTTCGATGAATATCATCTCGAAACTCAAATCTAGGGTTTGACGGCAACTTAGGGTTTATTGGCCAACTTAGGGTTTTAGATCAATACCTACTTTGCATGGTATTGATCCACCCACACAACTACATAGGGTAGGAAGAGGGATTCAAACACTTACCGTTGACAGGCGTAGCGTGAGCTTCGTCGAACGGTAATGGCGGCACCTCCTTCTTCTTCCTAGCTCCTTCTCATTTTCCACCTCTTTCTCTTCTCTAGGGTTTATGAGAGACAATGGAAAGGATTTGAGGAGGCTTAAGGGTGTATTTATAGGCTAAAAATAGGGTTTAGTAACCCTACTAGGATTAGGAAACTTCTAGGATTCGAAATCAGGAAAGCGGGACCCGCAGTGACCAATTTCCAGATTCTCGCACATCGAGACATCCGGTCGACCGGTACCATCAACCGGTACCATCAACCGGTATACCTAAAATCAGGTATAATTGGTGACTTGGTCCGATTTTGTACCTGTTTGTTATCCGCTTGCCCCGTCTGGCTCGGTGATGATCGGAAGACCTGTCACGACACAAAACCAAGGTTTAGACCGGGTTTTCAGAGTGCGGGTCTTACACTATCGGCAGCTGGCAGAACACTTTCTGACGGGTAGACGCGTTATGTCACAATTGTGGTTTTTATAGAGAGCTGAAAGTTCATTATTCATGTCCTTGATCTATACAAGAGAAACCTTAGCCTTAACAAAATTAACAGGTTCACTATGAGTATCATTACTATTGTCAGGAATGCCAAAAATTTAGAAGAAACATTGTCATAACAGATATGTTGTTGAACTGGATATTCAACGGTGTGATATGTGGAGTAATCTCGTAATTTGGTGGAAGGTTGTGACACCTGAGTAGATCTTCTTATTGGCATCGGTGGTTCATGACTTCAACAGGACGAGGATGATCCACAATAGGATGATCATCATTGTGAAACCTACATGCAAATTTCGGGGACGAAATTTCTTTTAAGGGTGGGGGAGTTGTAAAATTCGCACTCCATGAACCCGATCTAAACCTTGATTTCATGTCGTAACAGGTCTTCCAATCATCATCGGGCCAGACGGGATGAGCGGATGACAACCAGGTATGAAATCGGACCAAACGGACCAAATTAAGTATGAATTTTGTCATACCGGTTGATGGTACCGGTCTTAGCATTGGTACCGGTCGACCGGTATAGTCAGCAGACTATCAAGATCCAGAACCGGATCTCTGCAGGTCCTACTTTCCAAATTCTAAACCCTAGGACTTTCCTAATCCTAGAAGGCTTCCTAAACCTAAACCTAGCCTATATAAACACCTCTAAACCTCTTAGAATCCCTTTCATTGATCCTCACAAATCCTAAAAAGGAGAAAGAGGCTGAAGAAGGAGGAGAAGCTAGGAAGAGCCGATATTGCTATTCGACGAAGAACACCTTACCGCCAGTCGACGGTGAGTGCTTAAACCTTCTTTTACATTATGACTCTAGGATTATGACTCTAGTATGGTTAGGTTGCTTTGATCAATACCATACAAAGCAGGTATTGATCTAATACCCTATTTTGTCGATAAACCCTATTTTGTCGACAAACCCTAATCTAGTCGGTAAACCCTAGATTCGAGTTCTAGGAAGGAGACCGTCAAAGCTAGGACTTGAATGGAGTTGGGAGCAACTCTAAATCAGTGCTCAGACCTAGAATGGGTAGGAGAAACCCTAGGATCAATAGGGGATGATCGACGACAATTCAGAACCGGACGTATGGTCTTCTGGAGACATACCGGTCGACTATACCGGTTGCACCCTGTGCGACCGGTACTACGATCGGTACCTTCCAGGAGCTGGTCTATGGGGACCGGCTGACCATACCGGTCGTAGGTTTCCCCACAGTGTTGCGACCGGTACTGTGACCGGTCAGCTCTGTGAGATATATTTTGTAATCTCGTTGGTTTTTCGACCAACGTAAAACCTAAGAAAATCTATTCTAACTAAACCCTAATATTGTATAGGACTTTGTGATAGCACGTTTGGATCTTGCGACGTGGAGCAAGCTATCAAACGAGCGTCAGGTAAGGGAATCAGACCTAAACCCTAATAATCTAATGGACAGTAAACTGTTGTTAATAATTATGACTCTGTGGATTGATGTTTGTGCATATTCGCATGTCATCCTTTACTTTCAGTTATTATTATTGTTCATGCATACTTGCTATGCTAGGATGTGATTGTTAGGCATGTGATTGTTTTCATTGGTGTGTAGAATGGGAAGGGCCTGGGGTCTGGGATCATTCCTCATACTAGCACCTTTTCGTAGTATTCTATCTTAGCATGCTTGGTGCGGGTAGGGCATCAGGGGGAGGACGTGGTATTGTGGTCTCCGGCCTGGCCACCAGACTCTAGCTCTATCTCTATGCTGTAGGGAGTTATGTTGGGATAAGGTCTATCTGTCGTATTGTTCTATCTTAGCATGCTTAGTGCGGGTAGGGCATCAGGGGGAGGACGTGGTATTGTGGTCTCCGACCTGGCCACCAGACTCTAGCTCTATCTCTATGTCGTAGGGAGCTGTGTTGGGATAGGGCCTATTATGATGACATATATGATTGGTTAGTTGCGAGCCCAGTTTGCAAGCCCTCGCCAATAGGGGCTTACGTGTTGGTATGGGTAGGACATCAGGGGAGGTGTTGGCGATGTTGATCGGAACGCCTTAGCTCTATCTCTATTCCATGGTGGGTGCATGTGGGACGACAGTGGTGTGATCTACTAGGCGGCTTCACACACTCTTGTGTAGAGGTGCAGTGGCCGCCAATCCTTTCTATAGCACATTGCAAACTTAAATCAGATCATAACATAATATGATTGTTACTCATGCATATAAATGTTACATTGTTTGATTGTCTTACTGAGCTAAGTTGTGAGCTCACCCTTGTGTATACACCATTTTTAGATGTTGATGCAGGTTACATGGTGGATGACTACATGAGCGCGTCGGCGTATAGAGGCGTGGCTGCTCTGGATGTGCAGGCAGGAGAGGATGAGCATGACGCTTCATGCGAGTGCCCTTTCTACGTGTACCTTTAGGATTGATTTGATTTTATTTATTTTAATTATTTTCAGTTGGGATGAAGTTGATGTAAAGATATTATTTAAGTTTTGGTTAGTTGAATAATTGAATATTTTATTTAAATTTATCAATAGATTACTCAGTTCATTTTATTAAAAACTTTCGCTGTATTTATTATTATTCTGATTGTGGTTATGTGCAATGATTTGTATGAGTGGACACGGTCTTATTGAGATTCTGGTGTGAGCCATTGGTTCAGTGACGATTCACTCACACTTCTGGTTCAACCGGAATTGGGGTGTGACAATCATGATCACCAAATTCACCATTGTTGCCCTTGTCACTATTGTCACCATGTACAAGAGGTATGGGAGGAGTAAATTCACCATAGTCAGTATCAGTCTCCTTCTGAATTTGGATCCTACCAGGAAAGAAGATGTAATGTTCAATAAAGGAGACATCACGAGAAATGTACAATTTTCGGACGGAAGGATCATAGTAGCGATAACCCTCTTTAATGGAGGAATATCCCAAAAAATGCATTTGCGGGTGCGAGAATCTAGCTTTCCACCTGCTTAAGAATGAACATAACAAGTATACCTAAACATTCGAATGTGTGAAATATCAATGGAGCGACCATAAAGAATCTCCATAGAGGATTTGGTGTGTATGGTTTGACTTGATAGTCGATTAATCAAGTAAAAGCTGGTGAGAACCGCATTAGCCCAATAGGCTTTGGGGAGATGCCCATGAAAAAGAATTCAAGGAGATGGAATTTTTATGCTCTATAATTCCATTCTATTGAGGAGTTCCAGCACATGATGTTTGGTGAATAATACCGGGACCTTTAATAAAGGTTTCAAATGAGGTATTTGTATATTCGGTGCCATTATCAGTCCTCAAGTATTTTATGGGAGTTCCGAATTGAGTTTAAACTATGCAACAAAAATCCTGAAAACTTGTAACACTTCACTTTTAGAGCACAATAAATACAACCAAGTAGATCTAGATTTATCATTAATATAGATGACAAAGTATCTAAAACCATCCTGAGAGTCAACTGGAGCGGGGCCCCAAACATCATAATAAATTAATTCAAACAATTTAGTGGAAGTATGATTACGAGTATGAAAAGGTAATCTATGTTGCTTGGAATAATGACATGTCCCACAAGTACTAGAATCAAGAGATAATGAGAGATTAAGGGAATGAAGGACGTGATTAAATGGGTGACCTATTTGCCAATGCCATAACTATGAGTCCCTAAACGGATTTTGCTGAGCAACCAATACCACAGGAGGAAAGTCCAAAATGTAAACACCTTGAAAGAACTAACCTTCACCAATCATCTTCCAAGTGAGTCTGTCTAGAAACATGACCTTGTTGGGGAAAAAAAACATAACAATGTCATGTAGATCTTTAATCTTGTTAATAGATAATAAGTTAGAAGATAGAGAAGGCACAAATAAAACATCAACTGTAGTTGAAAAATACAATCTACACAATCTGTACACCAATTAGCTTGAATCAATTACATGAACTAGCTTTCCTTCTATAGGAGATCTTATCACGGTCATGCTCAATCGAGCATGATCCTTATCCAACAAACATTTGAATACAGAGGTACCATTAGTGTTTGGCCTACTTCAAGATCAGGCACTCAGGCCTGCTAGAAAATGCATAATAATGCTGATGGAAAGGACATATGCATATGTATCGCTTGGAGTGATCTAGGTTCAGATACCGATCTTTAAAATTTAAATCCTTGAATCGTAGCTTTAGCATCAAACCTCGTTTAGCTCCACCTTAATAGGATTTTTTTTGGTAATAAGGAAATTTATATCTTAGCACATGTAGTCCATGAGGAATTCAGAATACAGTTTTCTTGAATCCAAGAACCTGAATTTGGCCAAACCGTCTTACATGCTAACAACAGGGCCTTCCTAGAAAGGGAGTCGGCAATGTTGTTTTGCTCTCGACAAATAAACATGAAATATAACTTACGAAATAAGATTACAACTGGATAATATCATGTAAGATCCTATGGCATAAAACACTGAAGTCATCACTTTCTCAAGAAGATGATCCACTAGGTGTTGATTATCAGATTCTAGAATTACCTGCCCCATCCCTTCATTGATTGCAAACCAATAGACCTGTCCTGATAGCTAAGGCCTCGCCAATAATGGGTAAAGCAAAAGTGGAAGGTTCAGAGATAGCAAATAGAAGAATACCTCTATGATCGTGACAAATGTATCCTAATCCACCAATAGCCTCAAACTTGAAGCTTGCAGCTGTGTTCATTTTAAAAACATGTGGCAGTGGAGGATTCCAATGTTGTGTGATTAATCCACTACTAACATCCTTGGAGACTAGACTAGCTTGTAAGTGATTTGGAAGGTTTGACAGCAAGAGTGATAACTTTGCTGAGCTAACTCAATAACCTTAGGGGGATTGAGATGTTGATGGCCAAAAACATGGTCGTTCCTAGCAAGCCATAGATGCCAACAAATAAATGAACACATAGTCATGATCTTGTGGCTTTGAGATACACTGATGATGTAACTCTCAAAAGGATGGCCAATTAATGCCCATCTTCCAATGGTTTTTTTTTTTTAATCCTCCAATGGCTCTTTTTTGAACCGTCGAACGGTTCTATTTTGGATCCTCCAAAGGCTATAATTTTCCTCACTGTGTTTAACCTATTTCTCCCTCCTTGCTCCCCTATATATATGTAATTTGGATTAATAAACAAGGTAGACAATTGCTTGTAATATTATGCTTTTGGGAGTGTTTGTAAGGCCCCTTTGAGTGAGTTTGAGTCCTCTTGTGGTGAGAGAGACACACTTGGGTAGAGAGTGATGAACTTGATATGACACTGAGAGGGGGGGTGAATCAGTATCTGAAAATTCTCCCTAATTATTTCACTGCTGTCCAGAGCTAATGGAGATATATTCTTTTATACACACACAAGCGTACGCAAATCTACCTCGCTACCACTTAGTGGCCAGGTCTACCAGATTTACACACCCACCCTGCAAGCCATTCCATGCACTCTAAAATCTACCAGAAAAATAAAACAATCAACACAAGGATATTACGTGGTTCACCACCACAGTTTGTGATGACTAGTCCACGGAGTAATGCCCAACGGGCTCCGTTTTTACTCAACACTCAGCTTTTAGTCTCTAACAAGACAAGGATACTAACCCTAGGTTTTTCCAACATAAAACTGAGAGGGAGCAACAACGCCAAGATTCAGGCTACAACAGCCAGTGTCCAGCACCCATTGAACACACCACGCTTAATCCGCACCCACGGGAAGCAAATAATAATTTTTTAGGCTTATAATTATGCCTTATAATTTCCCCCCGCTAACTAGGTATTCAATAATTTTCACCTACGTTAGTATACAATATATTGAAAACAACAAATAGATAGAGAATTGAAAAACCTCACAATTGCTTTTGAATAGCCAACAATATCTCTGAAGCTTCACACTGCCCTCAGGTACTCTCCAACAGCCTTCAATGATGATAGAGATCAATCAATTCACAGAGCACACCTCATGCACAATCTTCCAATCTCTTCCACACAATCCATAATCACCATGACTATAAACATAAAAGATCAACTAACCTCTCAAAGGGATTTAGCAGTCCATTGATGTACAGAGAAGAGGTAGTTGGTGATTGATCACTCCCAAGGACACGAAACCTAAGAAAACCTTCTTTCTACCTTTAAAATGCTCTTTTCAATTTTTCTCAGCAATTTTATGACTCCCAACGGTGCCCAATAGGCAGAGAATCCAAAAATATGGAAACTGCAACTTGAACGGACCGATTTGGAGCTCGAATGAAGAAGTTATGTCTGTTTGAAGTTCGGTTAATCAGAAAATTCAAAATGGAATCTTCCGGAGGCTTACCGTACACCCGCGCCGCACTGGAGCGCTGTCGCTTATGCATTGTCGCATTATCATTGGCTGGATCTAGAATCTCTGCAATCAGCCATTGGATTGACTTCAAAAAGGTGGGATCTTGTCTCAGCCTTAGGATTTGAATAAATCACGTTAGCGAACATCGGAGACATCATAGGCTGTTAGATCAGAATCCATCACGCCGAAGTACCATGTGCGCGCCACACGGAATCAAGGTATACCCTATATAAGACATAAACCATGGCATTAAACTGCTTCCAGCGAATAAGAAAACTCGCGATAGAATCTCGACGGTGTCGCCGCACTACACTCAAGCCCGCTTTAATCTGAGCCATCAGATGGAGATCTGAGCATCGTGGCTTCAATCTGGCACTGATCTTGCATCTTCTCCTCTTTTTATGCCGAAATTGCCCCTAAACAACTTGTGAAATGGTGTCTGTGACCGATATTCCATTAAGAAAATCCTGTAGAGTAAAGGCTTACCGAGAGAACTTCTCTCTAAAATTTTTGCTCACTCGCTCTCTCTAGGAGTTTTATAAAACAGATGATGGGCTAGCTGGGGGGCAGCCAGGAAGGCATGCGTGCTCACTCCATGCGTGGCAATGGGCCTACGGGCCTTGCTGCTTGTGGGCTTGCTGCTGTGCTTGGTGCGTGGCACAGCCACTATCTGCCTTTGGCTGCGCCATGCGGTTGCCACTATGGTGCCGCGGCCCTTGGCCAGGCTGGCTGCCATGGTGGCACGCCACCTTGGCACAGTGGGTCCCACCCATTATTTTTCTCTCTCCTCATTCTCTCTCTACATCTTCTCTCTCTTCTTTCTCTCTCTACAAACTCTCTCTATTTTTCATGCTTTAGAAGATGCCCAACACTGTGTAACACTGCCTTTGCACTAGAATCACTATTACATCATCAGTGGGGCCCACATACACTCTCTCTCATCAAACTCAGTCTAAAATTTCATTCAACTTAATGCAAGTCATCTGAAACACATGTAGAACACTATAAAACCCAACTACGAGGTTGCTCCAGCTTTGCCACTGCACTGACACTCTCTCTCTTATACTGACACTCTCTCTCTCTTTATTTCTCTGACTGTATGCTCACAAACACTGTCACATCAACCAAGTTGCCAACAATGACAACACAAAGTCCAACAGAGAGTGGCCTCAAGAAACCCTTAGGTTGAGTGGTCCTCGTATGACCCTTGTCACCTTGTTCTTGTCTTTCCATTTTTGTAAAATTACTTCCAATTTACAATTTGCTTTTCATTTAAATTGTGAGCTACATCAAATGGTATTAGAGCAAGTTCAATTTGTGAGCACAATACCGAAAGGTAGAGCAAAACAAGCATCTCTTGAAAAAGCTTTGCACTGGGATGAGGTGAATGAGCTATGACAAACAAACGCCATTCTTCAAAGAACAATGGAAGAAATCTTGAAAAGGCTATCTTCATCTGGTAACCCCCCCACCTCTGCCATCTCATGTCCCATTTGATATCCCCAATTTTGATGAAGAACATGATGATGTATCAAGTTCAACTTTACGTCAATCACATCGATCATTGCGATCTCCGTCACCACCTCCATAAGTACAATCTGCATGGGTGATGGAGCTACTTGCACGTGCCCTTGAGAATGCTGACAAAAGTATTCGAGTGGATGTCTCCGACTTTGATGGTAAACTCGATCCCGATTTATATATTGATTGGGTTGCTTCACTTGAAACTTTTTTTATTGAAAAGAAATGATAGAGCAAAGGAAGACTAATTTTGTTGCCACCAAACTTAAGAGTCATGCCCTACTTTGGTGGCAACAATATCAATTGAGGTGTGAAAGAAGAGGAAACCATCCCATTATGGCTTAGACAAAAATGAAATTAAAGTTAGATGACAAATTCCTCTCGGATGATTACCCTCAAACCTTGTACCAAAAGTTTCATCATCTCTGTCAAAGAAATAAAATGTGAATGATTATACGAAGGAATTTTTTTAATATTTGAGTATCCTATCTCTGGAAAAAACCGATGACCAATTAGTGGTTAGATAAATTGGTGGTTTGAAACAAAATATTCAAGATGAAATTTTTCTACATCATGTATCTTATATTGATAAGGCTTACCAGTTAGCTTCCAAAGCTGAAGAAAAAATGAATCTGATATCATTTAAAAGATTTGATAAATCTTTTTAAAATGAGACCCTAGAGAAAGAAGAAATACTCAATTCTCTGGAAATAAAGCCCATATAACCCAAAAACCCACAGTATATGAAAAACCTAAAAGTAGTGGGTTCTCTTTTGATTGTTTTCGATGAGGAGAAAAAGGTCACCGTATGCATAAATGTCCCAAGAAGAAATAGTAATCGTCATTTAAACTTAATTGAGGATATAGAAGGTGATATTGACCATGAGGCCGATAATGAGGATATTGAACCTCAAGAAGTATGTGACCTTGATAGTGGAGAGAAAGCCTTGTTATACGATGGGTTTTAACTGCCCTTAAAAGTTTGGATGATGACCACTAGCTAAGAACTAATATTTTTCATATTTATTGCATTGCTTATGGACGAAAATATTTACTTTTAATTGATTCTGGTAGTTATGAAAATATGGTGGCTAAGAGTATGGTGGAAAAGTTGATTTTTAAAATGTAAACCCCATTCCAACTCATATAACATTTATTGGTTTAAAATGGAAGGTGAGGTTCCCATTAATCAAAGATGTTTGGTAAAATTTTCAATTGGCAAATAATGTGAAGAACTTTGGTTTGATATTTTACCTGTAGATGCTTGCGACCTCTTACTTTGAAGACCTTGGAAATTTGATCGAAAAACACAATATGAAATTGAAAATTTTTCATCTAACCCCCAAAAAGGATGTCTAATTCTATCTAACCCCAAAAGTTTTCAAATGTCTCATCTACCACCCAAAACCTTCCAAATGTCTCATCTACCACCTAAAATTTTTCCACCGTTAATCAAAGAGACCCCACCCGTTAGTAGAGTCTCGTTAGTTGCAAATGTTAGGATAATAATGCCCTTATTTCAAAAATAAAAGACCATAATACCCCCCAAAGTAAAAAAAAAAAAAAAAAAACACCTTTACTTACCAATTTTCCATCTTCTACAGTAAAAGTAAAAAAGAAAATGAAAAAAATTTCATCTTCCTATCTGTTTTTTAGGTTTCTTTCTTCCCAAACCCTAGAAATCGGAAGACGACGTGCAAGAAACAAGGGGATCCTCCACTGATGGTTTCCTACATCGGAGTTCAATGTCTGCAAATTTTTTTTTTCATTTCTCTAAAGATACTTCAGTTAAAAGGGTTTTTGTTGCTCCGTTTTTTTTTTCCAATTAAAAGGGTTTATGGATGAGTCAAATCCATGCAAGAAACTAAAGGGGATCTATAGGTATTGAAAGAAGATTACGGGAGAAGAAATAGGGGATCTATATAGGGATTAAAAGAAGATTATGGGAGAAGAAATAGGGAGAAGAAATAGGGGATCTATATAAGGATTGAAAGAAGATTACGGGAGAAGAAATAAGGATTGAAAACTGAATGGCAGCGGGAGAAGAAATAGGGAGTGGGAGAAGATTATGGGACAAGAAATAGGATCGGCTCTTACCCAAAAAAAAAAGGATCGGCTCTTACAAAAAAAAAAAGAAAGATCAGCCATGGCTAAAATCAATATGAATCGACTAACCAAGCTGATATGATTTCAATAGTTTAAGCTGTGGTTGGAATCTTCGTCGTTTTCGAGTTTTTCCCAGAAATGGGTCATTCTCATTAATGGAAAAACTTCATGAGATATGGTCAGTAGGTGATGCTTCTTGAGTGTCTTTCAAGCTGGTTAAGGTGCAATGAAGTGTGGGAGAAGAGAAGGAAAAGTTGTAGAAGCAAGAGTGAGCAGAGGAGATAGAGAGAGATAGAGAGAGAAAGAGAGATTTTCTTTCGTGTTTTATTGGTTTTGTTAGAAGGAGAAAGAGAAATGTGTGTTATAGACTTACAGTTGGACCAGAGAGACAATCGAGAATTTTGCTCCGTTCCTTCTTGGGAGAGAGATGATCGAAAATATTACATTTTCCCCAATATTTGATTTGTGATTTTGATTGTTGATGGAATTCTGAATCTAATGTTTTAAAGAAAGTGGCAAATTAGTAACTTTGTCTCATTTTAATATTTTAAAGTTTCAAATAGAAAGGGTAGGAATGTCTACTCACATGTTCAGAGTCTGTCAGTTAAATGGGGCTAGTTAGAGTTTCTGAAAACCATTGGGTAGTAGATAGAATTTGACATACTTTTTGGGGGTTAGATGAAAATTTTTCAAAGGAATTCTTATGCTTTATCATTTGGTGGGGTAAAATATATTTTCATTTCATTAAATAAGTTACCTACCGAAGACCATAAGAATGAGAAGTCTAATTTCTTGTCAATAAAAACATTTGAAAATATTTACAAAGAGACTTTTCAGGCTTATGTTCTAATTGGTAGAGATGTGAGCAAAGAGGAAAATGAGGAAGTATCTAGTAGCATGAAAGAACTCCTCCATGAGTTTGTCGATGTTGCTTCAGATGAATTACCAAATAGTTTACCTCCAATGTGAGATATTTAATATAGAATTGACTTCGTTCCAAAAGCAACATTGTCAAATTTATCACATTATTGGATGAGCCCAAATGAACATGACGAACTCCAAAGGCAAATAGAGATTTTATTAAAGAAATGATTTATTCAAGAAAGTCTAAGTCCATGTGTCGTTTCGGCCCTTCTTACACTAAAGAAAGATGGTTCTTGGAGGATATGTATTCATACTCGGGCCATAAACAAAATTACAATAAAGTACAGATTCTCAATACTCTGACTTGATAATATGTTTGATATGCTACATGGTGTGAAAATATTTTCAAAACTTGATCTTAGAAGTCGATACCACCAAATCCGCGTCCAATTGGGTGATGAGTGGAAAATTGCTTTTAAAACTCAAAAAGGGCTTTATGAGTGGTTTGTCATGCTATTTGGTCTATCCAATGCCCCAAGTATTTTCATGAGACTAATGACTCAAGTTCTTAAACCTTTTAATGGAAAATTTATAGTTGTTTATTTTGATGATGTTCTTATATTTAACTCTTTTTATGATGAATACATTAACCATGTGCACCAAGTTCTTGACGTCTTGCGTAGGGAAAAACTTTATGTCAATCTCAAGAAGTATTCATTCATGGTCAAAAGTGTATCCTTTTTGGGGTTTGTTATCTCTTCTCATGGAGTCAAAGCAGATGAGGCAAAAGATCAAAGTAATTGTGGATTGACAAACTCCAAGATCAATCACCAATGTTCAATGTTTTCATGGATTGGCTACATTTTACTAATGATTCATTAAGAATTTTAGCACCATTGTTGCACCTATGACAAATTGCTTGAAGTCCAAAGAATTTATATAAACTAATGAAGCCAATGAAAGTTTCAATTTGATTAAAAGGAGATTGGTTGAAGCATCCATACTTGCTTTATGCAATTTTGATAAAATCTTTAAAGTAGAGTGTGATGCATCCCATACTGGGATTGGGGGTGTCTTAAGCTAAAATGGACACCTTATTGTTTATTTTAGTGAAAGCTCAATAATGCTAAAATGAAATACTCAATTTATGACCTTGTTTTTATGCCATGGTGCAAGCCTAAGGTTTTGGTACCATTGCTTGATTTATAAGGAGTTTATTTTATATTTTAACCATAAAACATTTACATTCCTTAATGCCCAAAAGTGATTTAATGCTAGGCATGCTTAGTGGGTTTCTTTTATTCAAAAGTATGACTTTGCGATCCATCATAAATTCGAAACTATGAACAAAGTGGCGGATGCACTTAGACGCAAGCTCTATCTTCTTAAGACTCTTATGAAATAATTGGGTTTGATCTTTTACCTAGTAAATATGAGACCGGCCCATATTTTGGACCAATTTAGATAGAATGCAAGAATAATCAAGATGATGAATTCATGATTATAAATAACTATCTTTTCCAAAAGAACCAATTTTATATTCCCCAAGGTTATTTAAGAGAAAAGATCATCTCTGAATTACATGTCGGAGGTTTAAGTGGTCATTTTGATACAAACAATACCATAACTTTGGTTAAAGACCATTATTTTTTGCTTAAATAAAATCGTAATGTAGAACTTTTTTCTAAAATTGTTTGATATGTCAAAAGGCCAAGGGTGAAACCTAAAATAATGGGCTTTGCCAACCTCTACCAATGCCTGACCACCCATGGGATGATATTAGTATAAATTTTATTCTTGGATTGCCTAAAACTCAATGTGGCTTTGATTCAATTTTTGTTGTTGTTGATAGGTACTCAAAGATGACACACTTCATTCCATGTAAAAACATATCCGATGCTTTACGTGTTGCTCACCTTTTCTTCAAGGAAATTGTTCGATTTCATGGAGTGCCAAAGTTTATTACCTTTGATCATGACACAAGATTCATGAGTCATTTTTGTGTACTCTTTAGAAACTCATAGGCATAAAACTCTAATTTTCAAGTGCTTATCATCTTTAAACCGATGGACAAACGGAAGTGGTTGATCGCTTTCTTGAAAATCTTCTCAGATGTCTTGCAATTGATCATTTGTAGCAATGGGATTTCATTTTACCTCAAACTGAATTTGATTACAATAGTATAAATTATTGATCAACATAAAGAGCACCATTTGAAGTGGTTTGTGGGAGAAATCCAAGTTATGTTTCTAGATCGGGTATCTATTTCTAATATTGGAAAGATTATCATAAAAGCGGAAGAAGTAGTCAACCACATCAAGGATGTACAAGAGCAAGTGAAGATCCAATTATAACATGCCAACAACTTATGCTTCTCGACATTAACACCTTGAATTTAAAGAAGGAGATTTGGTTATGGCATACTTGAAGAAAGAAAGGTTTCCAAAGGGAACATACAATAAGCTTAAAGATAAGAAGATGAGACCATGCTACATTCTCAAGAAGCTTGGGTCTAATGCATATCTTATTGAGCTACCCGATGGAGTTGGAATTAGTCCCATCTTCAACGTCATTGATCTCTACCCTTTCCATAGAGATCTCAATTAGCATACACCCAATGATGAGGATGTGAATCTTTCACCAATCAATCTTCCCAAGATTTTAGAGGTCCTTGATTAGCGATCTACTACCATTAAAAATGGAACTTGCATACAATACCTTGTTCGTTGGAAGAATAAGTCCAATTTAAAAGATACATGGATTAATTAATTTGAGTTAAGATCATTTCATCATGACACTTGGATGAAGGTTGTCAACTCGAGGATGCTTTTGAAGCCGGGAAGAATGATGACGTCACCCTCAAAAGGATGGGCAATTAATACCCAACCTCCAACAGCTCAATTTTTTTTTTTAATCCTCTAATGGTTCTTTTTTTTTAACCCTCCAATGGCTCTATATTAGATCATCCAATGACTATATTTTTTCTCTCTTCTTGTCTTTCTCCCTCCTTCCTCCCCTATATATATGCGATTTGGATTAACAAAGGGGGTAGAAAATTGCTTGTAAGCTTATGCTTTTGGGAGTGCTTGTAAAGCTTTTTTGAGTGAATTTGGGGTCTTCTTGTTGTAAGAGAGTCCCACACTTGGGTTGAGAGTGCCCCCAATAGACTATTGGGTTGAGTGGTCTCCATATGACACTTGTCACCTTGTTCTTGTCTTTTTATTTTCTATAAAGTTACTTCAAATTTATAGTTTACTCTTCATTTAAATTGTAAGCTACATCATATACCAACCATCAAAAAAGATGTCCAGCCATCTATCCACTCAGGGAGGAGTGGTTGAAACAACTCTGGAACCTTATAATTCTAACTACTTCCAAACCAGACAAATCACGCAAAAGGGTAATCTAATAAAATATGAGAAACTGACTCATCCACTATGCCACATTGAACGCATGAACCATCCATCATAATATTTCGATGCCTTAAATCCTGAGCCATAGTCAAACCATAAGCACAATCACACAAAGAAAGGACCGAAGTTTTGGAAAATGGGCCACAGATATCTGTATGTATGATTTCTAGTAGTTCAATTGACCTTCTGACACCTTTTCTTTATTTTGTTAGTCTGCTTTCCCTTGATGCAGTCAACACATAACCCTAAATCAGTGAAATCAAGAGTATCAAGGATTCCATCATTCACTAATC
The DNA here is from genome assembly GCA_028583415.1 of Protea cynaroides. NCBI lineage: Eukaryota > Viridiplantae > Streptophyta > Magnoliopsida > Proteales > Proteaceae > Protea > Protea cynaroides. Next base: position 76,127,524 of record CM053268.1, read on the forward strand.
TTTTAATTCTGTCACTAGATATGTGATATAATCTAAGATCCTACAACTGAGAGGATTTCTCATTCACATTCATTCTCTTTATACCAATATTATTTACAGAGAGTAAACTACTTTCATATGTTGGATCTAGATTTAAAAGAAATAAACCATCAACTAAAGAACCTGAACCAATGAATACATCATTTTTTTTAAATCCTTATTTCTGTACTAGAATAATTAAACACATAACCCAAAAGTGTTAATTTAGAAACAGAAATCAGATTCTTTGCAAAAGATGGAATATAAATGATTTCTCCTAAATCCAACACATATCCGGATTGCAATATCAATCTATAGACACCTGTAGCTTCCACTTGAGATTTCATTCGATTTCCTGAATGGATATATCTCTCAGTTTGTTTCAGAAGTATTGTTTGCAGAAAGTCTTGCATGGTATTGGCCACATGGATTGATGATCTAGAATCAATCTAATTATTAATCAAAATATTAATTTGATTCGCAAAGCCAATCTACCAAAGCGTACCTTTCTAGATAACATTACGCCCTTCCACAATTCTTTGCCATGCCCAACTTGCTTGCGTTCAAATAGTGGCTAAAAGAAAATCCCCATTTGGATAATAAATAAATTTCATAAAAGTCTCTCAATAAAACAAAGGTTCAGTAAGCAAATGCTAGATCAGTTTGGATAATAAGGCATGGTTATGCAGAGATGGATTCTCGAAACCTAAGACACCTTTCTTTTTAGATTGGCATAATTGGTTCCAGGTAATCCAAGGTAAACCCGAACTTCCATCCTTATCCCTCTAGAAAAAGTTAGCAGCCATATGCCGTAAGATTTTATGGTGAGAAACTAGAAGCCTGAAATGAGAGCCAACATAATTTGACATAGAGAAAGCAACCAATTACAACATTGTTTCCTTACCCGCATGAGATAATAATTTAGCCTTCCAATCATAGATCTTTCGAGACACCTTTCATTGATATCTTGAAATAAGACTGACTTTGATATTCCAAAGTCAACTAGTAAACCAAGATATATTAGATCCCACACCATAAGAAATTTTCCAAATTCTAGAAATCCATCACTTGATTTTAAGAGGGCTATTTGGATTGAAGGTGAGTGAAGATTTCTTCAAGTTCATAGTTTGCCTAGAGGCTGCACAATATACATATAAAAATCCTTCAGAACACAAACTTTCGATAAACGAACCTTAGAAATAATAAATAGTCATATGCAAATAGAAGATGAGTGATAAGAGTAATCCGATTGCATACTCGAATACCAATTGTAACAGTTTGAAAATAATAAAAATACCAATTGTAACAGTTTGAAAATAATAAAAAAATCAAAAAACTAGAACTGTAGGAGAGGAAAGAGGAGAGGAGATGAATCAATTCTTAGAAAAGAGGAGTTGACTGTATGTACGCCCTCCTCATCTATGCCTTTATATAATAGCCAAAGAAATATAGAAACAGTAAAGATTTAGGAAACTTCCCTAAATAAAGAAAAAGAAAAAGGAACCTAATTGATAAGGAAACAAATAAACAACTACAGTGGAAACAAATCCACTACTTACTACCAATAGAGAAAAGCCACATAAAGAAACTAATAAGCCATAAAGAACGTAAGACTCACTGCCCTGTAGAGCTATATCGCTAACACCTCCCTCAAGCTGGAGCATGGGGAATGTAAGAGCTTCATCTTGAAACAACGTATCAATAGAAGTAGCCATAACAGTTGCAGTAAAGCAGCACAATATCGGTCATTGTGAACTAAGCAATAACAACACAGTATAGGTTACTATGAACCAAGTAACAACAACACAGTATAAGTTACTGTGATCCAAGTAGCAACAACAACACAGTTTGAGGTCACTATGAACCAAACAACAACAGCAACACAATGTATGTCACTGTAAACCAAACAACAATAGCAGCACAATGTAGATCACTATAAACCAAGTAGAAGTAGTATCAGCATTAGAGCAGATATCAAGCAGCAGCAACAACAACACAGTGTAGGTAGTAGAGGTTACATCAGATAGTAGAGGCAGCAATAAATAAAAAAAAATCTTGAGCAGTAGTTCTTGAAGCCAAGACCAATAAATCTTGAATAAGACCTTTGAAGAAGATCTTGAAACAGTAGTGTAGTAGTCATAACAAGTAAACTTCTATAAAAAAAAGTAGTAGGTTGCATCACATGCAATAGGTAGACACCATACAATAGTAGCAACATGTAGGTAGGCTTACTTGAGAATATATATATATATATATATATATATATATATAATCCCCCTTCACATGGAGAATTCCACGTTGGCAAATAAGGAGGAGAACACCCAACGAGAACACTCACAAATAAGAGCCCAATAATCTTCAAGCACCCCGTACCAATAACAAATAAAATCCCAAAGATGCTAGATACAAGAAATAATAATCAGCATTCCATGTAAAATTCATCAGTGTGATTTAGGGACCCTCCAAAGCAATAAATTACAAATATAGAAGTTCAATGGTAATTTATAAATTATGATCATACTTATGGGACCACCCAAGCAAAGTAATACTCCAAATATATCACAAACAAGAGCTAGTGGTATTTTGATAATTAACCACACAATTCAAGGAGTCATGGCTAGTAAACAACGGAGGATGGCAATACGATAATTAACTAGAACATTACAACTCTTGTGCCAATTGATGCAAGTCACAGTTAATGTGAGAAATATAATAGATGAGCATTGCAGTGACATAACACCTATCACCAGGCATGGTGACAAATTAAAATAAACTAGAATCAGATTTGAGGCTGATTTCAAAATTAAAAATTAAAAGCAAAGGGCAATCTAGGTAAAGAAAGAGTTAGGATAAAACAAAAACAGATTTATAAAGAAGGGCATAAGAATTATAGTGGAGGGGCAAACTTGGAAGAGAATCAAAGATGGGATAAAACAGGTTTTCAAAATATTAGTTACCATGCATGGAAAATGCTCCCATGCTGCCAGTGTGGGATGCTTTTTTCACTCCTCACTAAAGGTGTTAAATGATTTGAATTCGGTTAATCGATTCGTGGTGTGTGGTAAGTGGAAACTAAAATCAAATTGATTGTTAATCGGTTAGAAACACAAAATTGAAACCCATTAATAGTTAGTTCCGATTTATCGGTTTTTAAATGGTTCCTAATAAGTAGTCTATCGGTTTCGGTTTCAATTTTATTGGAGTAATTGATTTGTTAACAATTCAATTTGATAGCACTTGGTTAGACATACCAATTTAATCTGAAGCCCATTAAATAAGTATGAAGATGGACTTGAAGAACATAAGACAACTTATATCTAGGCTCAAATGTATTCATCTCAGATAATGCATCAAGTCCTCAAGCATGGGTTGGGTTCATATTTGATTTGCATCGATCTATTTGGTTTACACAATTTGAAGCCAGCCAATTTAGTGGTTCAAAATGGAATCAAACAGTTAAATATTGATCTTCATTTTTTGAAAGTAGAATCGAACCATTTAGTAATCGATTTAATAGTTCTAGCTTAAACGGGTATATTTGATTTCAATACATTTTCGGTTTGGTCTTTAAACCCTTACGTTTCACATCCGGATCATGTAAATCCCACATTGACACACTCTCTCTAGTCTCTTACCTGACCATTTGGGTCTTTTATTAAACCATTTCTCACGCCATGATTGATGTGGCATGGAAAATGCCCTCAACACTTGCAGCGTGGTAAACACTTTCTCACTAGATCCCGCTTACCAGTCAAATTATTAAAGATATTGGTATAAACCATAATCATACGTGGGGAGTGAAGAATATCAGTTACCACCAACTTAAGAAGAAAGAATCATGAGGCCATTGTTTTGAAACCAGATGAGTCAAGTAGGGAATCAATATGATCCACGATTAATGGCCCACTAACTTAGCTAATCAGAGCTTCTATGTACCCACAAAGGTCTCCAATCCAATAATACATAATATATATATGACCCACTGAAAGGTGTAAGGGGGACTTCGCAGCCAAAAAAGGGGTCAAGCATTGGGGGGATGGATTTGACCAAGATCCTCCTAATGAACACATGCACTAGCGATAACCAAATGAGTAGGAAATAATTATTTGTTAGACCATCCGTTGTGTTTGAATAAAGGGAAGAGTTATTACTTCTATTTGACAATTTAGTACAGACCCACATGATTAGTGATGTCGCAGTGCACTTGGAAAGAAAAAACATTATAAAAGCATTCAAAACTACTGATTCACACCTTTAGGATCCCCACCTTTGTCACTCTCTATCTCACAATTCCATTATATTCTGGTCTCTCCCTCTTGTTCTAACGATATGGTTGTTGGATTACAATTTGATAGTCATGGATTTAAAATACGAAAACAGTTTTTATTAAGATTGTGTAAAATTTTATATATATATATATATATTTGATAATTTGAAATTGCATACTATTCCTTTCCTCCAGCAGATCTTGTGGAAAAAGCATTATTAGATTTATTCCGACTGCTACCCCTTTCTTTGTTATTATTATCCTTTATTCTATGGTTCTAAGATGTGGGTTTGTAGGTTGCACCTTAATTATTATTAGCCCTAAAGATTGATTCGGATTGATGGTAATTCAGAGAAGTGCTAAAACAAATTTTCCAATTTGTGTGGGTTCAACCTCATATTGCAGTTGGATTTACAAAAAACATCACTTTAAAAATATTGGTTCACACTGGCAAGAATAATGTCAGGGAAACAGTAGCAGGCAGTATTTTCCAGAGACAACAGACATCTTAGTTATTTAAATACCACATTTTTCTCTTGGTCACCTTTGAATGCAAAGTTTGCATTCATGTGTCAATTAGGTTTGATTCACCAAGGTGTGGAAATCACATGTAAAACATCCCAAACAGTTTAGAAAAAGTAGAAAGAATTCATGAGTCAGGATCATCTGTAGCACTTTGGTGTAGTAGATTTGATCTTGACCAATGGGAGTGCATCGAAATTCATAATTGATGCACTTTCAATGGTCTTAGATGCACTCTGCTTACAACAGAATGCTACAAATGATTTTTTTTTTCGAAATTCACAGGTACAACATCCCAAACATCCTAAAACTTGGTACAAATGATAGGATCCAAATCGTCTCCTGCCTGAGATTTGGCAGGAGACGGGACTGCTCGAATGGATGGCCGACACTTGTCTGTCGGGTGAATCTGAGCCCTCCATCTGAACCGACACCCTCTGTCGGTTCAGTTTATCGTCTTGAGTGTCGACTCAGATGGAGGACTTGAATTCACCCAACAGCTAAGTATCGATCATCCATTCGGGCAGCCGCGTCTCCTGCCAAATCACTGGCAAGAGAAGATTTCAATTCCAAATGATATTATATTTTGTCAGAAGGAGTCATGTCCGTCCCACCTTTTGCTTTATGAATAATGATGATAAACGCTTTGAAAGGACCCCAGACACTTGTTTTAATCACCCTTTTCACTTCAATAATTTGGTCGTGGGCTGGACCCTTGTAATTAGATCCATTAATTGTTTATCCAGTCATGTCTCATTTACTTATCTTCTAATTAATGAAAGTCTAGCCTTTATTTATTTTTATTTATTTTCTTAATGTTTACCTGAGGGCTGGGACGTCTGATGGCGCGGAAGATGAGGGCTGGGAAGGGTGTAGGATAAAAATCCTCTCTCGCGGCAAGAGGTTCATGCCGCTGATCCAAGGGTTGAAGATCAGTCAGCCTACTTACCAATACATGGGGAGGTGGGCTAACTGAAATCTCGCCCTTAATAGGCGATAAATCGGCGAGAGAAGATTTCTACACGTCCAATGTATGCACTAGGTGAAGTTAGGAGAACCGATCACTTGACCTCTTGGAAGGCGCCAACTCTCAACCGACCGTTTGTTGGAAAATCTAACCTTTGATACGAAGGTGAGGGAGTAAACTTTTTTCATGAACAATAATATATTAACATTGTCTTTAGAACCATTACCAAAAGTTGATGGACAACAACTTGCAGGAAAAGCTTTATCACCTCTGTCTCTACTGCTCACTTAAAAGCTTTATCTTTAGGGTGTAACAGAGTGAATCAATCAATGACTTGAAATTTTTGTTGGATATGGCCGACACCCTTACGCCATCTAATGCTTCAAATTTGAATTTTGTCATGAGATATAATAATATTTAATCTGAATTTCAATAAAAAAAAAATCCGAATCAACTCTTTGGAAAATCCATACTGTCATATCATACTCAACCATTTAATACGTGTATTATTGTATTAATCTCAAAAATATTTTAAAATACTCCATACTCCAAGTCTTACCGTTTAAAACCCGTTTAAAACACGTACAGTACTTTATCCGTATTTTAATGTATTTTAACCTGCATCTTTAATAAATAATGAATCGATTAATCCCATATCGTTTAATATTCTTATTGCTTTCTACATGTAACTTATGTGGGATTAAAGGTTACTACTTCCTCATAATTGTTTATAAACTCATTACTTTATTACTTATTAGGGTGGGGTGTAGGTTATGAGTTATAACAATTGTATATTATAAGCCACCATTGATCTTTCTTTCTCTCTCTCTCTCTCTCTCTCTCTCTCTCTCTCTCTCTCTCCATATGCATCAATTAACTATTTGACTGAAGATGATAATTCTCACCATTTTATGACCAAACACTTTATAAATGTCATCTGTTCCAATTGATTTAGGTATGATTTTCCAATAGATTTACATGTTTCATTAATATAATTCTTCAATTCATGGGTGTATATTGTCGTTTTTTTCACCGTACCGTATTATATCTGATCCGTTTAAAACTCGTACCGTCCGTTTTTGTTTTTTTGCCGTTCTCAAAATATTTGACTTTTTTTTACCATACCGTTTTTGTTTTACTCCGTTTAAAACCCGTTCCGTCCCGTTTTGTTTTTTTGCCGTTCCCGTTTTAACTAACTATGGTTACCTCATCACATATCGATGACAGTATCCAAATTAGTGTCAGCTTGTTTTAATTGTGTTTTTATTCAAATTGGTTCATTACATAAAACCAGGTCCAAATAAGGAGCATTGTCTGACCAAGACGGTGACTCTATTGTAAAATCATGAATCTATGTAGATATAGATAACAAAACATAGATAACAAAACCATTCATAGTTTTGTTGAGTCTTGTTCATACTGGTGGTGAACAGTGATGGTGGTGGCACGCCTGGTGCTGCCGCTAATTTGCTGTGCGTAGCAGCTGACATTAAATTTTTGGTCCTCCACCACCCCTGCCTCTTCTTCCTTATGGCTCAGCCCGATTGCAATAAATGGAAATGCAGGGAAGTGAGTTTTGAAAAAAAAAGACATTTTGAATTTTTATCTAAAAACTCTTACCATATATGGTATTTAGAATTATAATTTTTAGATATAAATCTCCTAAATCTTATCATTTTTTTTGAAAAATTACTCGTACTTCCCCTAAACTTTACCTTAATTTCAACTTTTACCTTAAATTTTCTAACAATTACAACGACTTCTAATTTCAAAACCTTGTTACAATCAGCACCAGTACGTTAATTGATTTCTATTAGATGATAATGTCATCTTGTCCTTAAAGTTTTAATGATAAAATTACCTTTCATGGATAGTGAAGTGTCATTTTTGCCCTTAATGAGACATGAAGTGTCATTTTTGTTGTCGCCACTTCTCCCAATTTGAAAACCCTTTACGATTCTTCCCATTAACATTCTTCAATTTTCTTCTCTTCTTCATTTCGTGGAGATTCTTCCCATTAACATTCTTCAATTTTCTTCTCTTCTTCATTTCGTGGAGAACCAGGAAGGCCTTGCAACATCCAACCTGCAAGCAACAACTCCAACATCCGACTTGTTAATCCATTCTTCGATGAGTTGCAACTCCTTCATCCAATTGCCTCTGCTACTCCTCATCAAAGGTAAGTAATTTCTCCCTCATTGTCCTGCCGTACTCCAATCACCTCTAGCTTTTAAATAGGTTGCTAGTAAATCATGGGGTTAAGCTATTGAATTGGGGGTTCGTAGTGGAATTTTTGGGTTTTAGACATTTATAGGGTTGGTGATGATATTTGATGAGTATGTTGTATGGTTTTTCCCTTTCCCTTAGATCCCTTGTTTGGGCAGAAACCAGCGGGGCCCTATACAACTCTTCACCAATACCAACGAAGTGGCCTATTGCATGGTTCCATACATGATCGGAGTTGCTAAATGTAAGAAGCTTCTTTATTTGTTCTCGTTCAAATAAATAAACTTCCTCGATTTTTTATTTATTTATTTTTTACAAAGATGTATGTTATGCAATAGAACATGACATAGTCATGCACCCACATGTCACATGCATGAGAAATACATGAAATGCACAGGAACACGAACAAGATTAAATGTAAGGGTTATGGAACTGTTGTGAGGCAAAGATGTACGTGAACACCGAACAACGGGGTGCAAAGGCAAAAGGTGTCTGATGCACCAGCCAACCTGAATAGAATATGATAGTGTAAAGGGAACCGTTGTGAGGCAAAGACCTTCGGGAGCGTCTCTGATGCATCACCCGAGACAGATACAAGGATATAAAATGGAGTATGATATGTTTGTTGATCATACGTTGACACTGAGAGGAAGGGGTGAATCAATGTTTTTAAAATTCTTTCCAAACAATTCCTTCAAGATAGATGGTGCCTTGAGCTGATGTTTCACTCACTGACTACAGTCATACAATCACTAAAACACTGCCACACACACACACACACACACACACACACACAATCGTATGCACAACCACAGAGTGGCCAGGTCTACCATATTGTGCACATCCATCCTACAGGTCATTCCATGCACTTCACAATATACATATTAAGTACATTTACAAGCAATCACAACATAAAGATATACGTGGTTCACCAACACGGTATGTGATGGCTAGTCCACAGAGTAATGCCCTATAGGTTTCGTATATAATCAATACGCTTCTTTTAGCTGTATAAGCAACAGGGAGTACATATACCCAGTTTACCCAGCATAAAACCAAGAGGGTACAAATGTGCCAATAATTCAGGTATCAAGTACTAGTATTCAACACTTGCTGCACACACTACCCTTAACCCTCACCCACGGAAAGCAAATAATAATAGTTTTTAGGTTAATGATTGCCTTATAATTTTCCCCCACTAACTAGGCATTCAACATAATCACCTACATCTAGCATATATGTAAATGGAAGCAATTAAATATATAAGGCATATAAATGCTTACAACCATCACTTCTGGAAATCTAGAGATGTTTCTAGAGCTCCACACGGCTCACTGGAATCTTCAACTAACTCAACACAACAAGAAACTTGAATCTTCAAGTTGATACTGACAAAGAACCCTTGTGTCTTCTCCCTCTTCTTCTACGCATTAAACCTCCATTACATTTTCTTTTGGAGCTTCATCAAGCTCACACAACTTCCCATCATGGTCACACTCATTCAAGCTCTCATATACACATTAATGGAGCTCAACTCCTTTCATTGATGGTTGGTGGAAGGATTCAAACCCCCAAACACACACTAGCACTCCAGTGAAACTTCACGCAAGCTCATACAACTTCAATCAAATGCTCACAACAATTTTAGAGCACTCAACACTTATGAATTGAGCTTCATCAAAGTCATGGAAGGTGAAAGGAAAGATTTAATACATTGGCACATCAAAATACCTCCAAGAACCCCATTTTCCACACAAAACCCTCCCTGGTTTTTCTCTTTCTTCTTCCCCACACAACACTTCTCTCAACTCTCCATAAAAGCTTCAAACCTCTTCTTTAATGGCCGATAACCATAACCAGCATTGGAGTTTCAACAAACCCATGGAAGCAAGGTGATAAGATAAAAACATTAAGAACACACCATAACACCTCCAAGAAGAGGTTTTCTTCCAAAAGTAGAGATTTTTCTCACCACTTCATCTCCAAACCGTTCCCAATAGGTGGAGCATTCAAATTGGAGACCAATGCAACTCGAATGGTCCAATTTGGACTTCAGATGGCCAAGTTATGATCAATACAGTCTCGGCCAATGAGGTAAAAGATAAAAGAATCTTTTACGCAGCGTGTGGAATTTCGATAGGTTGATTCTAGAATCTTCAATATCCACTGCTAGATTGACTACAAAAAGGAGGGATCTAACCACCGCTGTCGGATCAGTCAAATAGGTTGTCTATAAGTGATTGGCCCAGAAAGAATATTCGATAGCCGCCGTCGGACCTATTCAGAAAAGGCGGTATGAATTATTAACCGTCCGATCTATCAAATCACTTCAACTACAATCATTGCAATGCATGGCCATTCTATCAACATCCCTTCTGTCCCGTACTGTATGCGGGCAGCATCGAATCACATTAACACCTTCGTGCATTGCGGAGCATCTTTATAACTTGCCTCCAGGCAATGAGAAGCTTCGCTGGAGAACCTTTGTCCGTTCGCAGAGACACATGCTAGCCGGCCTTTTTTTAAACTGTTAGATCTGCATCTCTTCGATGTGGCTTACTTGTAGTCGTTGATCTCGGATTTTCTCCCTTTTGATATCCCTGAAATACCCTTGAACAACCCCTAAAATCGCCTTCGTAGCCAAATTTTCTTATAAACAACCCTGAGATGGTATTTTTGGCCGAGAGGATGAACCAACGGTCAAACACCTAGTGTGCACTAGGGCTTGCAGGGGGGCCAAAAGGCATGCGCGCACGGGCTATGCATGCATGGGAGGCTTGCGGGCCTACGGGTCTGCTGGCTTGCAGCAAGGCATGCTGCTTGATGTGCTGGCATGTGGCATGGCTTGTGGTGTTGGCGTCCATGGTGCTATTGTTGCTAGCCTTGGCTGCGGGGCTGACTGCCCTGGTGGCATGCCACCTCAGCAATGGATCCCACCCACTCATTTTCTCTCTCCTCCTTCTCTCTCTACTTTCTCTCTCCTTATTCTCTCTCTACTTTCTCTCTCTTTTTTCTCTCTCCTCATTCTCTTTCTTCTTTCTCGCTCTTCTTTCTATTTACTAGTTTATCGGTGCCATGCTTGCCACATCATCAATGGGGCCAAATGTGGGACCCACACGCCCTCCATTTTCTCTCTCCTCTTTCTATCACCAATTTTCCTGTGTGGGTGTTGTCCACATCACTAGCGGGGCTTACAAACATTTTCTCTCATCAAAGTTGGCCCATTTGCCAACAATTACAACATAGAGTCCAATAATGTTGTAGAGGGAACAACTGTAAGGCAAAGACCTACGAGAATGCCAACCAACGGGGCAAAGGCAGAAGGTGTCCGATGAGGACTGGGATCCTCTGTAGTGAGGATCCCCTATAGTGAGCTGTAGTGAGGATCTCATCCACTCAAAGTGGATCGACATATATCTTGATGCACTTTGACTACCTTGGGATACATGCCGATCCACCTTGAGTGGGTAGGATCTTCACTATACAGGTGGCCTCACTACAGAAGATCTTTTTCCGTCCGATGAACCACCCAACACAAACATGGTTATATGTAAATAATGCAAATGTAAAGAAGGAAACTAAATGAAAATGAATATTGCCACAATACCACATTTTGCATGAACATTTTAAATTACATTATATGTTTATGTGGTTTTATATGTTACAGTAACTCATGTTCTTCACTGAGCTAGTGAGCTCATAGTTTATATGACATGATTTACAGATGAGGAGCTAGAGGATGAGCCAGAGTCAGAGCAACCTCTGTTCTGAGGAGGTGAGCAGGGAGGATTGGGGGATGGAATCCCCATTAATTTGCCAGGCACTGCTTAGCAGTTTTTGTTTGGAATATCAATTTGCTATGTGTACATGTTCTAAATAAGGTATGGATTAAACTAATGAGACTCTTTACCAAAAAAAAAAAAAACTAATGAGACTGTACGGGAGTGATCTCAAAGGAGATCCGGATGGGATTTGGATGTAGTCAGAAGACCCTGAATGTCCATGGAAGGCACATGAGTACTCCCAAAAAGGTATGGATTAAATTTAACAAGATTGTACATGAGTGGTCTCAAAAGGGATTCGGATCTTGAGACTTTGAACGTCCATGGGAAGCATGCGAGTGTTCCCAGACTAGGTATGCATTGAACTAACGAGACTGCACGCAAGTGGTACCGAAGGGAGAATGAATCGTCTCTGTCCTCGGTATCGGAGGGAGACCGATTGCTGACCCCTGATGCACGACAGGGACTCTCTCCTAATCCAACGTCCGTCAAAACACAGCCGCAGGAGATGGAGACAAAAAACTATACCACCGTAGCAAAACCAATTTTGGTTACCCGCGAAACCATTTAGAATCTGAAAAGTAGGGGAAAAGCTGGAACTCGAATCCGGTACTCGTGATTCACCACAGCGGAATTTGTCATTTGTTTCAGAGGGAGAGAGAGGGCAGGGGAAGAAGATAGTTGAGAGAGACGATTTCAGCGGAGGAGAAAGCAGATCTAAGAAGAAGAACCATTTCCCAAATTGAAGAATGGATCCGAAGAGTAGAACTTGAAAAATTCCTTGTTTTAGAGGGGAGAGAGACACTCGAAACCTTTTCCCAGATTGAAGAATAATAGTAGGAACTCAAAAAAGTTTGTTTTAGAGGGGAGAGAGACACTCGATCTCCTTTTTCAAGTAACCATTTTGTTTTAGAGGGGAAAGAGAGGGCAGAGGAAGAAGAAAGTTGAGAGAGAGCGGCAAAGGAGAAAGGAGATCGAGGAAGAAGAAAGTCTAGAAAGAGGGCGGCGGAGGTTTTGTTTGGGTTCCAAATCGCCGGCAGAGGGTTTGATTTCAACTCCTGGTTCGTATATGATTTTATCCCAAATTCTTTGAAAGATATTGTTCTAAGAATTGTTTGTTAGAATTTTTAATGCAAATTAGGTTTTTCCATTGGATTTTCCATAAATCCTAATAAATCCACCACACAGATTACTAGAATACAATGAACAATAAAAGAGATGATAAAACACATACAATTTGTTGTAGATTGATTTTTGATCATTTTCTATAGCTTGAATGCCTCGGTTAGAGTCTTTCACAGCCTCTTGGGATTCCTTTTTGCCTCTGTGCGTATGGGAGCATCAGAGAGATAAAAACCAATGGCTACGGGGACCCTAACTATAGTATTTATAATATTATTCCTAACCCAGAACCATTCCCACAGTGGACCGGGTTGGTAGTCTCTAACCAATGACGAACCAGACCTGAAACGGTCAAACCAGTAATTGAACTCCCACTTAACAACTGATTAGGTAATTGATCAAGCCCACACAACAAAAATCTAACAATCTCCCACTTGGGCTAGATTAATTACAAAACCACCATCGAATAGTGTGGCCATGAAATTCTATTATATAATAAATCGTCATCAAACTTTGATCCAGCCATCAAGCTTACCAATGTCGAGCAACAACAGAAAATACTCCAACACATCTGGGGTACTACCTTTTGTCAGCCACATACAAGGGTCTACTTAATGACATGAATCGTCTAGAGACATGCATACATGAAAATTTTATTTCATGTGGGTCCAGATCGAATAACCTACGATCTAATTGCCTTGATAAAATCTCAGAGACAATTAACCTTGATATTGACCGTAGCAAACCGTCACATACCCTTTTGGTCAATACCGTACTTTGACACACCACCGTGAACTATGGCTAAATACCACCTCCGTTTATTTGGCTAAATACCGCCCTTGTCAATGACATGTCAATGAATATGCAACATAGCAATAAATGAATGTTGAAATAAAAGTAACCATGGGAATAAAAATCTAGGCCAAAACCATAGGCAATGTAAATAAACATAATGTAATAAATCATTACCAACGTGAGAAAAATCTCCCACTAACCAAAGCACATTTAATGAATTAACTATTTCTATATTGGACATATCGTCCCTTGAAGACTCACATTGATAAAACCTTCGTCAGAGAATCTACAATCAAGTTATTGAACGAATGTGCTCTACAATAATATAATTTCTTTGACATTTTTCTCTCACCTAAAGAGATTTGAAATCCGATCTCTATTATGCTTTGAATTACTAGATTTTACATTATTCTTTAAGAACAACACAGCTGAACCGTTGTTACAACACATCTCAATAGGTCTAAGTAAGACTTACAACTTTTCGAGTTTGAAAGAAAACTTTTCAATCAGATATGCTATTTATTAGCTTCGCATATAGTTACAAAATCTACCTTACCAAGAGGGTAATGCATGGATAAACTTTTTTATATTTTTTTCCAAAGGATACATCTACTAGCATAACAAAAAATCCTGAGACGGGATTCTAGCCACCAATGCAATCACCAAATACTACATCACAATAGCTAAGAGTGTCACTACTGCCACAAATGAACAGAAAATCCCTGGTCCTCTACAAGTACCGCATTAACCTTCTATTCCCGTTGTTCAATGAGCTATACCAACATCTAATTGAAAACGTCTCAGAACACTCTAAACAAAGGCTATGTGAGAATAAACATAATCTTGAGCATACACTAGGCTCCCTACTTCGGAAGCTCTTTCTCAACATCATTTCTTGAACATAACTATGTCAATTTGCTTCCTTTATTGACTTGAGTGTTCTCAACTTACCTGTTACACATACACACTCAATCATTCGAAAACACGAACAATGTATGCACTTTGAGACAAATCTAAAGTTTCACTTTTTCTGTCACTAGAAAACTCAATATCAAGTACAAAAGGTACTTACTCATACATTCTTCATCTCGAATTTATTAGACATTAAAACTTTGATTTCAACTAACAAACCATGTCACTGCTGGTCAGTGATTAACCATCAACACATATGACATATGACTATAAAATGAATCTACTCCCACTGACCTCCACTGACCTCTAGATATACATAATGATCAATAACAATCTCAACCAGGTTGAAAGAAGATACAACTCTTTCAAACTTCAAGTACCACTACCTGAATGCTTGCTTAATCCACATATTGACTTTTTAAGTCTACAAAACAGATTTTTCTTCTCCTTTACCTCAAAACCTTCTGGATAAAGCATATAAACACCTTCTTCTAGATTTTCTTTGATCAAAATGATCTTTACATCTATCTGATGCAACTCCAAATCAAAATACACAACTAAGACCTCAAACATTTGAAGTCGATACTTTTCATTCTCTTTGTGTGATTCCACTTTGCTACAAGTCTTACTTTGTAGCAATCAATTCTCCCACTGAAATCACACATTTTCTTGTATATCCATTTTAAGCCTATGAATACATTACTCATGACAAGAACATAAAATCTCAAATCTCGTTGATGGTCATAAACAACAACACATCATTTATGATTGGTAACCACTCAAAAATAATTTCATTATTGACAACTTGCTCAAAACTATTGAGATCTTCATCTTGTCCAAAACTGGCTCTACTATTTTGACTATGCATCAACTTGAATGAAGATAGTTTCAACAATTATCTCATTACACTCTGATAATATTTTTGATACCTCAACTAATTGCTCCATAGTAATTTTCAAGTGGTCTCATTAAACTTATGTTTTTTGGATGTGACTACTAACCAATATCATCAATGAATCTTGCTTAATCCTTCAGACTTGAGTGGATATCCCAAAAGATAACAACTCAAAATCCTAAAGCAACAACTCTATCATGAGGGTTATGGAACCATGTCATCTCTATAGTCCCAAAGAAGAAAATAACTTAAACTAAGGTCAACTTAATTGGTACTCTATCAATACTATAGACTGCAATATTGATCACTCTATAGGATCTAATACGCTCTCAAGTTCTCTTGATCATATCTATTTTCCATTCCTTTGTTGTTGAATCTCATCCATAAGTCGCTAAGCTATAAGTTTTAGCACTTGTAAATATTTGGCCAAAATCATTGGGAATATATCAATATCACCCGATCTCCCTTAACAATTTACTTTCTCCTTCAAATCCAACAATCTTAATTATTTAATAAAAGATTTTCCTTTCTTTCTTTTCAATATATATTGAAAAATATCCAGTGAACTGATTATCACAAGAATTCCTAGATGAAACCTCGATGTCCACAAGATCCAACAATTCTCTGTTGCAAATGCCTTTTAATATTTCTTAATCTTGTCATCTTCCCCTTAAACAATCCTTACAAGTTAACTTTAGGGGCTTCCAGAATTCTGTTATTTACAACATTTTACAGTTCCTTAGATAAGAGTCCTAAATGTCAATGATAATGATGGAATTAGGATATACTGTCTAACTTCTATAGCTAAGTAAACTACAGAGAGTAAATAAGGATTTTTGCTATTCCTATAGATTTGGATTATTTCTACTACTTATGTCTCCAATCTCTATCACCTTCTCACTCGAAAGTTTCATGATCCTACTTATCTTCCAGTTATAACATTTTCCACATGTTCCTTCTGAGTTCTTGTAGCTCCATAAAATCATTTTTCTTGTTAAAAGTTTCTTACTATTCCTTGAAAAATTACTTTTCTTTCTGTAAGACCCTATCTTTCACTTACTGCATTTGTCAGAGTATGGCTCACACGTCATGACATTGGCATTCCTTCCTTTCTCATTTCTTTGAAATTTCTTCCTTAGTGTAAAGGAAGTCAACTCATCTTTTGTCCACTGGGTTTATGGGTCACCAGGATCTGACTTTGCAGTCTAGGTGAAGAAGTGAAAGTCAAGTGAATCATCTATAATGTTTCAATGAGTTACCTACAGAGATTCACATATCCTAGAGCTTATCAGCGATGGCTAATAGCTCCAACTTGTGTTTTCTCACACTCCATTATCATTTTATACCATCAAAACTAGTACAGACAGCCTTGAGAATAAAACATCTCTGCATCCCATTTTAAATACCAAAATTTCTTTGGATTTCACTCTGAACATCTATTTCCAATGTTCCTTATCTGAACTTTCATTTACCTGATCTTAGGGATTGAACATTCCTAAATACCAGAATACAATCATTGCTGAGTTTATTTAGGTTAAACATTCCTAGACTAGCTTCTATTTTTTCATGCCAATCCATAGAATTGACCCACCATAACAGGCACCATGAGGTGTTTGATCATTATATGTTCTTTAATATGTGTAATATAATGTAAACATTGAGAAATAATTAACACTTAGGCTGATATTATCAACCGTGTTAACCTTGGTATGGAAGTTATGCATGAACGTAACGTTAAACATATACACAAGATAAGTTAAACTTGCAATCATTAAACATATATAAGTCCATTTCCTTTAAAGAGTCAACCGAAACTACACCATCATCCTTTGGGACAAGAACGCACTGGTCCTCTTACTATCCGTGAAGAGTCAACCGATACTACACCCTTATCCTTTGGGACAAAAGCGCATTGATCCTCTTACTATCTGTGAAGAGCCAACCGAAACTACATTCTTATCCTTTGGGACAAGAGCGTACTGGTCATCTTACTACCCGTGAAGAGTCAATCAAAACTACACCCTTATCCTTTGGGAAAAGAACGTACTGGTCCTCTTACTATCCGTGCAGAACCAGCGAAGGGATTATGACTCTCAGAATCTCACCACCTTTGGGTGTATGAAACTCCTAAAGTCAAGATCCTTCATCCATGTGCATGAGTATACATGATCTTTAACACCACCACCTTTGGGTAGACAATGCCGCTCTTTGTTGCTTCCACAAAAATAAAATTCTTGACAATGCCACCCTTGAGTGAGCACTGTCCTTTTTTGCTAAGTCTGTAAATGCATAAGTACTAAATTTGAGCATATCATGATGGAACCGAGCTTGTCACTTTGGTGGTCCCACCCAATCCTTACACAACATGTACAAATCATAATTTGAATAAATTGGGACAATGCCACCTTTGGGTAAACACTGTCATTCTTTAAAGCATTTACAAACACAGTCGCTTAAATTTGAACACATCATAACAAAACAAGGTATACCACTTTGGTGGGATCCACCAAGTTCTACCATGATATGAACAAATCCCAATCTGCAGTACTAGTGGGATATATATAACCATGAATATTTTCAAAATGTAAATAAACATTCAATTAAATATGCACTTTAGCTCAAAAATCAATATGGTACAAAATATTGAGAAAAACCAGCAAAAATAATGCAAACCGGCTCCAAAAGAGCATCAATTTGGAAAATCATTTTTCCCAATGTACCAAAATGCAACAATATATATTTTAGATTGAAGAGCATTGAAAACTGAGTCCAACGGAACAAACCAAAGGTCAATCCGACCTTCCAAGCTCCCACAAATCCAATTTAAAGTCGGATTATGAATGCAGTCAAAAAACTGCATGGCAAACAGGCCTTAGCCCTAGACCGGTATGAATCACGATCTGAACCAAACTGAGCTGGTCTGGATCGATCAAACCTGTTCAACCCGATCCACGGTATCCGGGTTACCGGGTCAAAATTTCGGGTAATGGGGCTCGGGCATCGGATCAAAATATGGAGCATGAGCCCGGGTTATCGGGTTCGAATACGGGTCGACCTATTTGGGTCCTCGGTTAGACCCACTTAGCCCGGCTGGGCTGGCTTCTCAAGCTTGGCCGGACTAGGCTTGCCCGGTCTGGACTGGACTGGCCTTAACTTAGGTGGGGCTGGTTCGGGACTGGACCTGGGCAGGTTTGGGCCTGGGTTGGCTTGGCCTGGCCGGGCTAGCTCGGCTGGGCTAGCTCTGGCTTGGCCGGTCTAGGCTTGGCGGGCTTGGGCTAGCTGGACTCTACCCTAGTCAACCCTGCCAAAATCGGCTAGGGTTTACGATTCTACACCGAGTTGACCCGGCGATGACTCGACGCCGTGAGAGTTTTTTTTTTTAAACACCGGCCCGTGGATCTCATGCGTTTTTTCAGGTGGCACGTGAGAATGCGTCAGGCCACCTCCGGCTACCAACTTTGTGTCGTTCGACTCGTCTTTCAAAGTACTACAAGCTGGCATAATTTATTTTGAATTTCACCGGTCTGAAATTTTTTTGAAGGGTTCTAAACTTTAACAGTTTCTTGAGAAAAAATTATGAAAAAAAATTTCTTTGCTTTTCAATCCAATCTTTCATAGTCCTTAATCATCATTGCCTATGATCCTAGGTCTGTGTGGGTGGCTCTGATACTAATTGTTAGAATTTTTAATGCAAATTAGGTTTTCCTATGGGATTTCCATGAACCCTAACGAATCCACCACACAGATTACTAGAATACAATGGACAATAAAAGAGATGATAGAACACATACCATTTGCGGTAGATTGATTTTCGACCGTTTCCTATAGCTTGAATGTCTCGATTAGAGTCTTTCACAGCCTCTTGGGATCTCTTTTTGCCTCTGTGCGTATGGGAACATCAGAGAGATAAAAACCAATGGTTGCGGGGACCCTAACCATAGTATTTATAATACTATCCCTAACCCAGAATCATTCCCACAGTGGACCAGGTTGATAGTCTCTAACCAGTGACGAACCAGACCTGAACTAGTCAAACCAGTAATTGAACTCCCACTTAACTGATTAGGTAATTGATCAAACCCACACAACAGGAATCTAACAATGTTCTTGTACAATAAATAGTTTTCAAGGGATAGTTTGTTCTGAGAATTGTTCTTTATTTGCAGAATATGGATATTGAATTTGATCCTTTCTCTATGACCAAGGAAATGGAGAAACAGGTAAACTATCCCATGAAGAACCTCCTCTCCTCTGTTAATTCTTATTACTGCAAGTTGTATCGAATTTTCCATTTCATCCTGCTATGTTTAACTCAAAAATTACTTATTATGCACTCTCTTATAGCAGTATGAAATTTGAGTTAGGTCTTGAGGTTTTCTGGAATGAAACAGGCTTCTGTAAATTCCCCAATGCTAACCGAAATTTCTTCAAAGCATCAAAATCCCAAATTTAATTATCATCTTTCGATAGCTGTATTTAACCAGTATCCAAAAAAAAAAATTTACAAAAGGACAGCTCCATACATTAGTGAAGATTAAAAGATAAATGACAGGACCAACTCTCCTTAGCCAAATCACTGCATCTCTTAATTAGCTACTTTGCCATCGATATAATTGATAGAAATGCTCTAGGCATTGTTCTTAGAATCCAATCCACGCATCATAACCCGTTAGTGAAGAATCTTACCCAAAAAAAAAAAAAAAAAAACTAGTTAGAGGGGGAAGATAAGTAAAATTATTAAATTAAAAATACCAGTTAGTGAAGAAAGAATCCCTGAACGAAGGGAGACTGGGTCCAATTGTAGCTTAAGGGGCAAATACACTTCCTTTTGGTGCATTTTGTTAAACTGTCCCGTTTTCTCCCGTTTTCTGTCTCCCAAGCCTACATGATAAAAAGCAAAGGAGAGCTCTAAAAATCTGTTTGCTTCCCAATGGACCCAATAAAGGCATCAGTTCATGGTTTTAGTAATCAGTACCTCGATCAATCCTTTTTTGTTTTAATAATTGTTATTATCAGCCACATGTCACTCAGCCATTGGCTCTTTTCTGATTGGATCGATTTTGGCCATAGCAAAAACTCTGTTGGGCTTGATGTATATCTGCTCAAAAGACTCTATATGACTATGCTCCTCAATCTCTTCTTCCCATATTGAGTATTGCTCCAGAGTACAGCCACCATCGGCAACAGAGACCAATGGAAGCATTACTATAAACCCACTACCGATTTAATTTAATTTTTTGGGTTTTTGGTGAATCTGCTATCAATCTACCTGATAATTTAAACACGTTAAGACTTCTAATCTGGTCACTTCACTGAACAACTAGGATATCTAACTGGTTAAAAATCAGTCTTTTTAAGATCGATCAACTACAAACTGCAATTTGTTTTAGGTATTACTTAAGAACAACACTACATCTACCTATATTTGTCTGCTTTATTTTCAGAATATGAATCAAGAAACAGAAGCATCATCTTGAGGACTCATCTTATGGCCTCACCAATTGTTAATCAATGATTTAAAATTAAATACCTAAAAAGTTTATGAAATCTGCAAACTCTATTCCTAAACCTTTATCTGGAAAAAAACAACAGTACCAAGCCAAAGATCACCAAAAACTTCATCAGAGGAAGTAAAAGAAAAGAAACATGTAATGGCTCTTGGAGGCAGGTTAGTAACTGAGCAATGGGTTGGGCAGGAGTAGAGAATCTGAAGAATGAGAAGAGAAAACCTTCTCAGACCAAATCCGCCACTGAAACCCAACACAGAAAGCACATAACCCGTACTATGAAGTAGTACTTTCCCACTCCTTCCAAAAGGAAGTAGTATTTGTCTAGCATCCAAATCAGGAATTTTTTACAACTCTTTTTGCAAACTATAACATCTTATATTCAACCATGTTCATAAATTAAGGATCATTTTAAGCACTCAAGTCTTTTGGGATTCTAAAATCATGTGTTCAAGTTAAATATTGAAATGTTGAATGGATGATCTTTAGTATTCAATCAAGCCTTTGAAAAAGAAAAGGAATCTGCACGTGGGGTCTACTGTTCATAGGGGAATTCCCTTTCTCCTCAAATAAACTGTTATGGTGGTGTTTAAAAGAACAGTAGGTTTCGTAGACAATTGCAGGATATGATTTTCTTTAGTATTCAATCAAGTCTTTGAAACTGACTTTATTTTTTGATTTAAACACTGACTCCCAATATGTATATGATTTATTTGGTTTTTTATTTTATTTTTTTATAGAATACAATGGGAGATCATGAGATTGGAAACGATGTTAATCCTACACCTAAGATTGGAATGATGTTTGATACACAGGAGAAAGCGTACGAGTTTTATAATGAGTACAGGAGAAGAATGGGTTTCAGTATCAAGAAAGAATTCTGTCATTGGAGAAAGGTAGAAGATAAAATTAAGACACTTCTAACTTCGAGATGATTTGTATGTAATAAATTTGGGGTGAGGAAACACGACAAACGGGATCGAGAGACAATTAAGCCTCGAACAGCTACAAGAACTGATTGCAAAGCAAGAATAGGAATTCGATACATTAATGAAGCTGGAAAATACCGATGTCATGATTTTGAGGAAGAGCATAATCATCTCCTCCACTTACTGGCTACTTTAAAATATATACATTCACAACACAATATATCAAATGTACATACCATGGGGATTGATTTGGCAGATGATTCTAGGATAAGGACTAAGGCAATATTTGACTTTATGGGTAGACAAGTAAGTGGAGCAGAAAATCTTGGGTACACTAGAGTAGATGTTCAGAATTATCTCCATACCAAGAAACAACGTTACTTATCTTCTGGTGAAGCCCGAAGTATGATCAAATACTTTCAACAACAAATCAATTCAAATCCTTTATTTAAATTCACAATACATAGTGATTAGGAAGACCAGATGATCAACATTTTTTGGACTGATCGTAAGATGATGATGGATTACACACTCTTTGGTGATGCTATCACTTTTGATATTACATTTTCCACCAACAAAGAGTGTAGGCTCTTTAGTGTATTTGCAGGTTTCAATCATCATAGAACAGTAGTAATTTTTGGGGTTGCACTATTATATGATGAGATAGCCAAATCGTTCAAATGGCTATTTGAGGCATTCCTTGAAGCTCATGATCAGAAACAGTCGATGACTATGTTTATTAATCAAGATGCTACAATGGCGAAAGCCATACCCTAGGTGTTTCCATTCAAGGCATGATTTATTTTGTTGGCACCTTATACAAAATGGGATTAAGCATGTAGGAAACTTGATGAAAGAGGAATCTACTTTTTTGAAAGAATTCAAGGCTTGCATGTTACAATATGATGAGGAGTCGGATTTTGAAATGGCATGGTAGAAGTTGGAAACTCCTTATCCTTCTGCAACAAATTCATGGTTATATCGTACTTATAGAGTGAAAGAGAAATGGGTCAACTGTTTCATGAAGAAGAGTCTGACCATAGATATGAGGAGTACATAACTGAGTGAAAGTCTTAAAGACTACTTGAGCTCGAAGTTAGATATAGTTCTATTTTTCAAGCATTTTGAGAGGGTAATCAATGATAAGCGTGAAAATGAGTTGAAGGCCGAATTTGATGCAAGAGATAAACTCCCTAGAAATACCTATGCCAACATTCCTCTCATGAAACAAGCTGGAGAAAGGTATGCTCCAAAGTTATTTGATGCATTCCATGAAGAGTATTCATTAGTTGGTTCATATTACATAAAAGAAAGGAATGAAGACAATGGCTTATGTGAGTATGTAATTTCTTTGGATCTAATATATCATAGATATTACTGCAAGAATATCTTTAAACTCTTGACAAGGACATAGCTCAAGGTGTTAGTATAGCTGATACCAAATTTTGAACAATTAATAGTTTCACATCAAAATTTCTCTAGGCCAGGTATCACAATGATGTGAGCAGTTCGGCTTCAAAAATTGAGGAATTTGTAGCTTCCCAATCAGATGGCAAGAGATAAGAATGAGCATCCAGAAGTGAATAGTGTCTCCAATATAAAATATGGAAGCAACTTAAGTCAGTTCTTTCAGATGAAATTAGAATCTATCCATTAAATAAAATTGAAAATATTCAGTTCTTTGAGTCTTTCATTCTCTAATAGATTAATCACACAAAAACGCAACCAAATAGACAAAGGAAGCTAGTTCCTAATCTAATTGAAAAACAATAAAAAAAATTACAAACATGAAGGATACAACTCTCTTTTAAGGTTTCTTTAGGTCTAGTTTCTGAACAGCATCCAGGAGTTCTTTCAACATCTCAGTACAATGCCCTTAAGCTCTAATTGCTCCTCTCAAATATCCTTTTACATAATCTAATGAAGGAAATGGAGCAGTTGCCGTATTGGACGTTGAACACTGAGAATTTTCCCCTGTCTCTTGGTTAGATACGGTTTTTCCTCTCTGTTCTATCCATTCAAACATCCCATATCCACGGTTGTTAACTTGCAAGGCAATTAAACATAGATGTAAAGAACTTGTATATTAGGACCATTTTCATTCAAATGACAAAAGCTTAAGGTGGTTTTATATTCATACTCCTGTAGACTGTGGGCAATACAAGAATGATCGTCCTTTGTTCGTGACAGTTGTTGCCGTTCTCACTTTGCTTTGGCCTCCTCCGTACTTACATAACTTGTAATGCTCTTCCCACATAAAAAATTACTACAACGTTGGCATGTGTAATATTTTCTGCCAATTTTTTTCTTGTGTTGTTGTGAGTGTAGCGCGGGGAGCACCACACTTTTCACATTTCGGTGCCATCTTATAAATGAAACTACAAAATAGCAAATCACACTGAATATGAAGAAATCAGGAGCATTATATGATTGAGAAACTATTTCCTAAATGAAAATATCGTCATCTTATTATATATAAAATGTTTCAATAAGGAATACACCGGACAACAAATTAGAACGATTTAGTTCTCAATGTTGTTGTGGTACTCTTTCTAAGCCACTACAAACTTAAATAACTTTTATCCAAACCAATGAATTCTTCGACCCTATTACAATTTTCAAACAAAGATACAAATGCTCAAACAAACATAATGCCCACAACCATAAGACCAAATAAAAATTCACAATAGTAACATTAAATGTTTATAAACGCTGAAAGCAAATGAAAACAAACTAGAAGTAAAGAAAATAAACTAACCATTCTGATACACAATCTTCAAAATATATGCTTACAGAAGTAAGATTGGAGTCTGCTGCTATGAATTACCTCAAGTCCTTAATAGGGATTGGTTTCATATATAATTTTCACATTATATGAAGTTAGAAATAAAAATAACGAATGATAAGTGAATAATCTTCTGAAACCAGAGATTCAAGTTTCATTAAACAAACAGCAAAACCCTTAACTAAGACAACAAAGAAATTAGGATGAACAAGTTAACAAAAATGAAGAAATTACGATGCAAGTCTTGATATCCTGCAAATCTCAACAAAAAAGAGAACATGGTTCTAAAAGATATCTACAAACCCCTTAACTAAGATAAAACTACATCCGCTCCCAGTGTATGATGGTACTGTAGAAAACCAAAAAAAATTTAAAAAAATAGCTCTACAAAATCAAACAGATCAAGATGGAGATGATTTCATTCCAATGATAAGTGAAGAAGTTGAACCAGAAAGCAAGCAAACTAGGCCGCCGATCTAAGTAAAAAAAATAATAATAATAAAAGAAATCAAAGAAGGAAAACGGGAAATGCAACTCATATTGTTCTCAGATCATTCATTCTTACCTCCGTTTGAGTTCCGCCGCTCTCCCTCTCAAGTTAATCAAACCCTCTGCCGGCAATTTGGAACCCAAACAACAACCCTCCCCTCTGAAACAAAACCTCCGCTGCCCTCTCTCTCCACTTTCTTCTTCCTAGATCTCCTTTCTCCTCCGCCGCTCTCTCTCTCTCTCTGCAAGTAACTTTCTTCTTCCTCCGCTGCTCTCTCTCTGCAAGTAACTTTCTTCTTCCTCTGCCCTCTCTCTCCCCTCTAATGAAAGTAATGACACGGTTCCTGGCTTTGAGATTCAAAAATGACATTTGCTAGGGTGGTTTAGTTTCACGTCTCCATCTCCTGTGACTGTGTTTTGAGGGACGTCGGATTAGAAGAGAACACATCAGGGATCCACAGCTTGTTCCTATCCGATACCGAGGATAAAGATGATTTCATTTCGCGAGACATGTGACTACTCCCAAAAGAGGATTCGAACATAGTCACGAGGGATTCAAATCGTCCCCTCCCTGTACTTTAGGGAGTAGGGAGACGCCCCCATCAGTTGGCCGACATGTGGTTCTAAGGAAAATCCAAGCCCCATATTCGAGCCGACATCCCATATTGGTTTGGTTTGTCTGCTGGGTATCAACTCGGACGTGGGGTTCTGATTTTCTCAAAAATCACGTGTCGACCATTCAATAGGACGTGTTCAGGGAAGAGACGATTCTGATCCAATCACGAGACCTTAAATGTCTGCCACAATTGGATTCCAGTTCAGACTTTGCTATCGGTATGTGGGCTCAAACTAATCATAACCCAAGTGGTCTAGTCCAAAGAGGTTGGTGCCTGATCGTACAAAAAGTGAATTTTAGATTAACCAATTTTAAATTAATTTTAACCCCTCTTTTTATCCAGTTTTCTGCATCGAATAATTATCCCCTACATCATACCATATCACAAGACCTGATTTTCAAAACAAGGTTTAGAGCCCTTCTAACAATATTTTAACCTATTCTAAGCGAGATGGTCTAAACCCATGTGACCTACATAAAAATCCATCACAAGTTCAAATAAAACCAAGATAAAATTTGGGTGAGACAGTATTCATACAGCATATACATTAGCAAGGACCACGCTATGGCTGGTTCTATGATCGTTCATGATGCATGAAGTTAGCTTAGGATTCGACAACTTACTCATAGCAGGGATGCTAATATACCTCTTACTTTGTGCTTACGCATGGTAATCAAATGGTACACTGGGATCTTTTTATATACCCTAAGGTACGAGAATATGAGATGTTGTTTCGCTAACAGGTAAGACAAACTCCAACGAGTCGGGTCCGTCACTATGCCACGTGTTTATTTGGGGATAAATAAATGCAACCATTGACAACCTGGCTAAGCAACGAGGAGTGTATGTGCAAGTGATGAAGCAATTTCAAAAAATAGTATGTAAATTAAATCAAACAATAGGAAACAAATACGAATCATTATCTAAAAAAAAACATAGAGAGCCAAAAACAATAAGTATGACATTGTCCCTAGTAGAGTCGCTACTGTGAGAACAATATGTTTTCACGGTGCAACGAGCACACGATGATTGATTTGGGGTCACCACCTAGATTGGGGTCTAGGACCTATAATTGAATCCGGATATGATCCGTAGATAGGGAATTTAGTCTAAAAAGGAGATTTGTGGGAACACGTCAGGGTATGGTCCAGGGAAGGTGTTAGGCACCTTAGTTCGTCCAGATAAATCTGCCTTCGTATTAGCTAAATTCGTTCGATGTTAGGATAAGTATTCTTTAAAATAGCATCACATATCATAATACAAAGAAATAGATGGGCAGCGCCATGGCTGGCCATTTGGGCAGCCTTATAGCTAGATGATCTTACAAGAAAGAAAAGGTATGGAAGCATGAACATGTGATCTAAGATGATTAAGGGTCACTAAAGAGGATTGGGATCATGGAAAATTAAGAAATAAATATGCTAAAATTTGTGCATAAAATACCTCTAAATTATTACATGTGATAATGAGGTATTTCATGCATGAACACATGAAGTAATGATGCTAGGACACCTAATATATGTAAATACATAAAATTTAAACAAAAATTAACTCTTAACGGTTATTCACATCTTAGAACTAAGAATTGAGGCGTAATTAAACATATCTCCATCACTGATAGAGGTAATGAAGATATCCTCTTCCTCACCATGCAAAGTCAGAGAAGAAATATTTTTTTAATTAGAAAACAAGTAAATATACAGAAATTAAAATACTTGATTATTAGGTTGGGGGAGATTGACAAAGAACACAAGAATACAATGATGAAAACAAGATTCCAACGCTCTAATCCGCAAGAACAATGATTGAACAAGCCTTCCCTGCAAAATATCCAGGGATAACTTTCACACACCAATTTTGGGTTAACCATGCCTAAGCCGTTAATGAACTAGTTCAGTACAACCCCAAGATCACAAAAAATTATGCCATCACAATCACCACCAAATCCCATTAGCACAACCCACAAATAAGGGTATAAACTAAATTGCAGAATTCATAAATTAAAATGAAAATGAGAGTCTAATGATAGTTTTAATAATAATATTCAGGTTCCTAAACCAATGTATCTAAACGCAATCGTAAATAACACTGTCACACACATTCCGAAAAATGATAATCCTAAAAACAAACTGACATGAAACTACGCTAGGAAAATAGCAAGAATATAGAGCTGACGGTGCTCCGTCTAGCCGAGGGCGCAGTCATCGCATTCTCATAGATCATCATGTACCTCCTCTTTAACTTTAACTACCTGAGTCTCCACGCACATGAGGTTGGAAACCATCGGTGCGTTGATGAATTTCAGCTACAGTATTTCTTGAAATATCAACTAAAAAGAAAATACGATATTGGGGTGAACTCTCCAACTTGAGCTCAGTGAGAAACATAACAGGCAAGCAAACAATAATGCATGAGTCAAATATAATAGTGGTCTACTGTAATGTTTGCAATATGCTATGGAAGAGGTCAACTAAACTCCCAGAGCTCATCCAAACTCCCATGCGTGAGAGAAAATGAGCACTCGACGGTCCTGCCCAGCAGAACCCATCGAAGCCACGCAACTCCTATCGTGTCGATGGTACAGGGTGGCCCTAGTTGGAGACACTCCAAAGAACATTGCTAGGTCACATCCCCATCCCCAATCTCATACTAGCACCTAACCCCTACTAGCCAGGGTTACAAGCATAGGGTTATTAATTCTAACCAATCCTACATGTCATACAATGTGCACCCATGGCCATACCCTAGCAGTGAGCTCAGTTCGGGACTACCCTCTTTGGGAGCTGGCACACGGCTAGGATACTTGGCAATGCAAAACAGTACCCATATAGTCAACCAGGCTTGTCACACCCCAATTCTGCACCATTCAAAACAGTGTGATGAACCGCTAATAAACCAATGGTTCAACCATGATCTCTAATAGGTTATATCCATTAAAAATAAAACCATGCACATCCACAACCATAATCAGAATAAATACACAATAGTGGAAGTCTTATAGTAAATGAAATGAGGAATCTAATTGTAATAATCATAAATAAAGTATCAAATTATGTTGTATCAACTGAGACATAAGTAAATAAAATATCAATTACATTTCCTTAATAAATTCAAATGACAAATCTAATCGAATACGCATGAGTTGCACTCGCATGAGGAGTCATGCGTATCCACTAAGTCTTCGGCTTCCATTGCAGCAACACGCACGTACACCAGAGCACTCATATAATCTTCAACAGTGGAACCTGCATCATCAACTAAAAATATTCGACGTCGAGAGGGTGAGCACACATCATGGCTCAGTGAGCAAACAAAACAATGCAACAAACATATGCATGCATTCAATTCATACCTTTGGTCTGGTAAATAAGTTTGCAATGTGCTATAGAAAGGATAGGTGGCCGCCGCATCTCTATACACGAGTGTGTGAAGCCGCCCAAAGGTAACGTTTATTGTCGTCCCACATGCACCCACCATGGACAATGTACACAAAAAGGTCACGTTTATTGTTGTACCAGTTGCCCATACCAACACGTAAGCCCCTACTGACGAGGGCTCGCAAACTGGGCTCGCAACTAACCAATCCTAATACCAATTAGTGTATCCAAGGCCTCACCCCAGCATCCCTCAATACGTCCATAGAGATAGGGCTAAGGCCCCCCGACAGAGTCAGAGACTACACGGTCCGAGACCACCTCCCCTCATACCCTACGACGTAATAGTTCTGCTAAGATAATGGCGATACGACAATGTCAGTGGACAAGACTTGAGTTAGAGATAGAGCTAGAGTGCTGAGGCCCGGCCTATGACACCTCTCCCTGATACTCGCTCGCATCAAGCACACCAATCACACACATACATCTACATGCCTATTCCTATCATCATCATCATCATCATGTCATAAACAATAATTTAAATATGCATGAACAGTAATAATAGAAATATTGGATGACATCTTGAATGCACATAACATGCATACACGCATAGAATCAATCATGGCATCGGACTCAAGAATAAAATAGTTTATTATTAACCAATTAGTTTAGGTCTTGTTCCCTCACCTTTGCTTGATCGTAGATCCTCTTTCAAGCTTTAAGAATAAACTAAATATCAATATTATATCACTAGAAGACCTAATCAAGTCGATAGAATTTAATTAGAAATAAATTCTGATTTTAAAAAAATGCTGTTAACTGGGGGTCGATGCCATGGTCGGAGGTTCCATCGACCCTGGGTGCGACCATCCACAGTCTGGACTTCCCAAATACTGGGGGTCGATTGTTAGGGTCTGGTAGGGTTGATTGGCCATTGACCCCCCCCCCCCGTGTGACCCCCTGTGGGTTTAGTCAAAATTCTCATCCTACAATCCATTCTTCGTGTTTGGGATCCTATGGCTTGCTTCTACAATCCATTCCACACATGTTCTATGGTCTAGAACCGTAGTTCATTCACCTTTTTGGCTTTTATGATTTCTCCAATGGTTTTCCATAAAAACCTAACCATGGGTGGATGATTTGGGTTTCTCCTAGATCATATCCTCTTCACTATCTATTCTAAGGTCTGTAGAATTACATGGAGATAGTATCCATACCTTAGAATTAGGCTTGGTTCTTTGAAGCCTTCTCTTTGATCTTCTTCTCCACTTTTCCTTCTCTTCTCTTTCTCTTCTCTTTCTCTTCTCTTTCTCTCAATCCAATTAGGGTTCTAAAAGGAGTGAAAGAGGGTTATGGACGTCCTATTTATAGAGTAAAAACTCCCAAAATAAGTCCCATTGAGATTAGGAAGGAATCCCATTGAAATTAGGAAAGTTCCTAATTCACGATTTCTGTCGACAGACTGGGGGTCGATGAGGGGGTCGGAGATCCCGTCGACCCCTGGTTCTAAAATGTCCGACCCCTGGTTAAAAACTCAGGGTCTAAATTTCTATCTTGGGGGGTCCGACCCTGCCTAGCTGGGTGTGCGACCCTCCCTCTATTTTTAGTGTTTTTGGGTCAGTTTAATACCTGGGATCGCGATCTCCCTCATGTACTTGATCCATTTGGCTCGACCATGATGGGTAAACCTGGTTCAAGGTGGTAAGACTGGGTTAGTTTGATACGGGTCTTACAACTCCCCCCTACTTATAAAAATTTCATCCTCAAAATTGTACATACCTTACGAGTCAAATAAATGAGGGTATTGCTTTCGCATAGCATTCTCTTCTTCCCATGTAATTTCTTCCATATCTCTACTTCTCCAGATGACCTTAACATAATAGATATCACAGTTGCATAGTCGTTGAACCTTTTGGCTGGTGATTTCAGTTGGTGTTACCTCAAATGTCAAATCATCAGTCAAATCAGGTAGATCTACTGTCAGAACGTGCATTGGATCCTTGGCATACTTCTTCAATAAGGAAATATGAGATAGGTCATGCACACTTGACATAGATGGTAGTAGTGCTAACTGGTACGCCACTTTTCCATGCTTAGCTAGAATCTCATATGGCCCGACATATCTTTGACTTAGTTTCCCTTTCTGTTTGAACCGTTTCAATCCTCGCATAGGTGATACTTTTAATAATACTTTATCACCCATGACGAATTCAAGGTCTCGGCGTCGGGTATCTGCATATTGCTTCTGATGATTCTTAGCTGTTCTCACTCTTTCCTTGATAATGTCGACCACTCGACAAGTCTCTTCAATAAATTTCGGTCCAACAATACTACATTCCCCAACTTCATTCCAAAACAAAGGAGTTCGACACTTTCGGCCATACAGTGCTTCATAGGGTGACATCTGTATAGTAGCCTGATAGCTATTGTTATAAGCGAACTCAATCAATGGTAACTTTTCATCCCATGATCCTTTAAAATCAATCACACATGCTCGAAGCATATCTTCTATAATCTGGATTGTAGCTCTAACTGTCCATCTGTCTGCGGATGGAATGCGGTACTAAACTTAATTGTTGTACTCATAGCCCTTTGCAATCCTTCCCAAAATTTTGAAGTAAATCGTGGATCTCTATCGGACACAATGCTTTCAGGTACACCGTGTAATCGCACAATGTTATCCACATACAGCTTAGCTAACCTCTCCAGTGTATACTGAGGTCGTATCAGTATAAAGCGAGCTGTTTTAGTCAGGCGGTCTACAATCACCCAAACTGCGACAACTACTCGAGGAGTCAATGGTAATCCTGTGACGAAGTCCATAGTGATGCAGTCCCATTTCCATGCTGGTTCCGATAACGGCTGTAACAGTCCTGCCGGTCTTTGTCGTTCAGCCTTTACTTTCTGAAAATTTAGGCATTGAGACACGAACTTAGCTACATCTGCTTTCATTCCTCTCCACCAATATAATTTCTTTAGATCATAATACATTTTTGTACTTCCAGGATGTATCGAATAGATGGTGGTATGGGCTTCTTTCATCAATCGGTGTCTAATGTCCAAGTTTTCAGTTTCGGGTACACATATTCTTCCTTTGTACTTCAGTACCTTTTCTTCGTCCAAGGTGAACTCAGGGTTAGTCCTACCTTTTTCGATGTCCTCTTGTACGGTTCTTAGGTAAGGGTCTGATTTGATAGCTGTCTTTACTTCATCAACTATATCCGGTATAATCTTCAATGCGGCGAACATATTTGAAAATCGATGAATAAACCCTTGATTGGCTGATCCATCTGGTGCATCTATCACAAACTGCTCATTACCGTGCTTGAATACCTTTCTGGTAGTACCCATTGCGGCAGTTGTGCTAACCTCTCCCTGAGATTTTATCATTGCCTTTCTACTCAACGCATCGGCTACTACATTAGCTTTCCCCAGATGATACTGGATATCACAATCATAGTCTTTCAATAGTTCCAGCCATCTTCTTTGTCTCATATTCAGCTCATTCTGATTAAATAGATAAGTAAGACTTTTATGGTCTGATTTAATCTGAAATTTCTCTCCGTACAGATAATGTCTCCATATTTTGACAGCATGTACTACTGCCGCTAGTTCCAAATCATGAGTAGGATAGTTCTTCTCATGTGTCTTCAGTTGTCTTGAGGCATAAGCAATTACTTGTTCTCCTTGCATAAGTACACATCCTAATCCCAGTCCTGACGTATCGATGTACAAGATAAATGGTTGTCTTGGAATTGGGATGGTCAAGATTAGAGCTGATATCAATCTAGCCTTCAAGGTTTGGAAACTCTTCTCGTATTTGTCCGTCCAAACAAACTTCTCGCCCTTCTTAGTCAAATTGGTAAGAGGTATGGCAATTCGGGAATAGTCTTCCACAAATCGTCGATAATATCCAGCTAGACCCAGAAAAGTTTTAATTTCTGCAACGTTCTTCGGTGCTTCCCACTTTACAATAGCCTTGATCTTGCTGGGAGCCACTTTAATTCCTTCAGCGGATACTACATGGCCTAGAAATGTGACTTCCTTTAGCCAAAATCACACTTTGAAAATTTGGCGTAGAGCTTCTCCTTCCGTAGTCGCTGCAGAGCGACGTTTAGATTCTTAACATGATTTTCCTCGTCTTTGGAGTAGACTAATATATCATCAATGAATACAGTAACCGACATATCCAACATGTCGTGGAAAACCCGGTTCATAAGTTCCATAAAGGTTGCTGGTGTGTTTGTCAATCCAAAAGACATGACCAAAAATTCATAATGTCCATATCTGGTCCTGAATGCTGTCTTGGGAATATCACCATCCTTAATCTTCAGTTGATGGTAGCCTGACCCAAGATGGAGAACACTTTGGCACCTTGCAACTGATCGAATAGGTCATCGATCCGAGGCAATGGATACCGATTCATGATTGTCAGTTTATTCAGTTCTCGATAGTCTATACACAATCGAACGCTACCGTCCTTCTTCTTCATGAATAATACTAGCGCTCTCCATGGTGATATGCTAGGGCGAATGTAACCCTTGTCCAGCAGTTCTTGTAGTTGTACTTTTAATTCCTTCAGTTCAGTAGGAGCCATTCTATAAGGTGCTTTTGATACTGGTGCGGCTCCAGGTATAAGATCTATAACAAACTCTGTAGCTCCGTCGGGTGGTAATCCTGGTAATTCTTCAAGAAATACGTCTGGATTGTCCCACACGACATCAATATCTTCCATTCATGGTGCTTCTTTGGTAAGGTCGACCACAGATACTAAATACCCGACTGCTCCTTTCTCAAGGCACTTCTTAGTCTTTAGTGCCGAGAGTATGAGCTTTCGTTTACGGGGAAGTTTGGTTCCCAAAAAACTGAACTCTGCTCCTTCCTTGTCCTTAAATGTCAGCTTATTTTCGGCACACAATAGATTTGCAGAATGCCGAACTAACCAGTCCATTCCCAAGATGACGTCAAAGTTTGCCATCTCAAGTTGGATCAAGGTTGCATCCAAGGTCTTTCATCAATAAGAACTGGACATGGTCCATAACCTTTTTCTAACTCCACTTCTAATCCCATAGGTGATCGTACAAGTAGTTTGTAGTCTAAGGATTTAAGGGGTAGATTTAACTTCTTTCCAAACGTCACAGATATAAAGGAATGAGTAGCTCCTGAATCAAAGAGTACTCTGGCGGGAATGCCATTAATAGGTACGATACCTGTGATTTGTTTTAGTTTAGTTTACATGCTCATACAGCTAATACAACTAACTAAAATTTAAGTCATACCTGTGACCACATCAGGAGATGCGGCAGCATCCTCCGATGTAACCGCGTAAACTCGTCCTTGATGTAGCTGCTTCTTGGGCTTAGGACATTCCCTTGCCATATGTCCCACTTGGTTGTAGTTAAAACATTTTATCCCTTCAGTAGTTGGCTTTTGTTGCTGTTGAGCTACGGGAGTAGTCTTGGTTGCAGTGGTATATAGCCTTGAGCACGGAAGGGTTTGAATGTCTTGTTATTCCCTCCATTATAAGAATTTTCAGCTGGCCTTTTTATACCTCTGTTTTGCATGAAATAACTCTCCTTCTGGCTCAATTCTATAACTCGAGCAATTTGTGCCGCTTCATTATAAATTTTCTTTTCATGTCCCAGAACGTGCTCGCGGATGCTTCCCCTAAGTCCCATGACGAACCTTCGGGTCTTTGTGGTTTCCTCTTGCATACTGGTGGGTGCAAAGAAGAACAACTCTTCATAACGCTGTTGATACGCATCGACGGTCATCTGCCCCTGATATAAACTTAGGAACTCTCTTTCCATAGAATCTCTGAAACTTCTCAGAAAGTACTTCTCAAAGAACGCCTCTTTATAAATATCCCAAGTCAGTTGTGCGTGCTTTGTTAATAAATAAGTCCTGGTGGACCTCCACCAATGGTGTGCATCTCTTTTCAGCATAAAGGTGACGCACAACACTTTTTCTTCTTCATTTAGTGTCATCATCATAAAATTTCTTTCCATTTCATCAACCCAGTGTGCCGGCCATAATGGATCTGCTGGCTTGCCATTAAATTCTATGGGCTTCAGTTTTAGAAAATGCTCCACCAATCTGGAGTGGTCTAGTGGCTGCGGGACATACGCTCCATACATAGGTGGTTGGTATTGATATCTACCTTGAGCTATCTCAGGATTTTGTACTTGAGCCTACATGATAGGAGTCTGAGGTGCGTGGGGTACTGTGTTACTTCCCCATGGTGCTGTGCTTACCTGTCCTCCTGGCAATGGAGGTGTCTGTGCAGCTGGAGGAGTTATACCTATGGCAGCTTGTATAGTGGCTTGTGCCTGTTGCATTTGCTACAGCTGTTGGGCCAAGTTCATTACGACTGTGGCCAAGTCTATAGGTGGAGCTGGCAGATTTGTAGGATTTGTCTACCCATTTATGACGGATGGTGCCGTGTTCGTATTCCCCTGTGTTTTCGGGTGTGTCTGACTATTCTCCCCCATAGGTGGTGGTGGTGGAATAGAGTTACGGCTCTGTCTGGTTACTCTGCGTCCCACCATTAATTAATCTGATAGTGGGATTGCCTGAAATCATTGAACACGAGAGACAATCATTAAATACTTCATTCTCATATTTTAAAACCACTAGCAAATGCAAATTTCAAAATTTTCAGATCATTCTGTCAAAAATGTTGTATTTTCACTGTAGGGTCGATGGTGGGGGTCGATGGGTGTCCGACCCTCAGTCTGCGACCCAGGGAAATCACCCATTCTTCCAGAGAGCCGGGGGTCGATGGGGGGGGGGGGTAGGAGGATGTCCGACCCTCAGTCTGCGACCCTGGTTCTCTGTCAGATTCCCGAGAGCAGAGGGTCGATGCAGGGGTCGATGGGTGGGTTGATTGTTTTAATTGAATTTTCCGACCCCCGGACTAAAAATCTGATTTTTAAGTTCCGATTCAAAGTCCATTTGTAAGACCCATATCAAACTAACCCGGTCTTACCACCTTGAACCAGGTCTACCCATCATGGTCAAACCAAATGGATCACATGCGTGAAGAAGATCACGATCCCAGGTATTAAACTGACCCAAAAACACTCAAAATAAGGGAGGGTCGCATACCCAGCAAGGGAGGGTCGGACCCCCCCAGTATAAAAGTCAGACCCCCAGTTTTACATGGGGGGTCGGACACTTTAAGGACCAGGGGTCGACGGGATCTCCGACCCCCCTATCGATCCCCAGTAGTCGGTAAAAACAGTTCGAACCGAAAATTAGGAAACCTTCCTAATCTCAATGGGATTCCTTCCTAATCTCAATGGGATTCCTTCCTAATCTCAATGGGACTTATTTTAGGAGTTTCTACTCTATAAATAGGACGTCCCTAAGCCTCTTTCACTCCTTTTACAACCCTAATTGGATTGAGAGAAAGAGAAGAGAAGGAAGAGAAGGAGAAGAGAAGGAAAGTGGAGAAGAAGACCAAGGAGAAGGGATTCAGAGGAAGAAGCATACTTCTCAGGTATGGATACTATCTCCATGAATTTCTTAAGACCTTAGAGTAGGTAATGAAGAGGGATTATCTAAAAGGAACCCAAATCATCCACCCATGGATAGGTTTTCATGAAAAACCATGGGGAAAATTATGAAAGCCATATAGGTGAATAAACCACGGTTCTAGGCCATAGAACATGTGTGGAATGGACTGTAGGAGCAAGCCATAGGACCCCAAACACGAAGAATGGACTGAAGGAAGAAAAATTGACAAAACACACAGGGGGTCGCATGGGGGTCGATGGCCAATCAACCCTACCAGACCCTGAGCATCGACCCCCAGTGTTCGAGAAGTCCAGAATAGGGGTGGTCGCACCCAGGGTCGATCAAGACTCCGACCCTAGCATCGACCCCCAGTTAGCAGCATGCTTTTTAAAGTCCGAATTAATTCTAATTAAATTCTATCGACTTGGTTAGGTTTTCTAGAGATATAATATCGATATATAGTTGATTCTTAAAGCTTGAAAGAGGACTTACGGCCAAGTAAAGGTGAGGAAACAAGATCTAAACTAATTGGTTAATAACAAACTGTTTTTATTTCTTGAGTCCAATGCTATGCTTGATTCTTTGCGAATATGCTTGTAATGTGCATTCAACATGTCATCCAATATTTCTATTAATTGTTTCATGCATATTTACTTTGTTGTTTATAACATGATGATGATGATGATGATAGGAATAGGCATGTGGATGTATGTGTGTAGTTGGTGTACTTGATGCGAGCGAGTATCAGGGGGAGGTGTCATAGGTCGGGCCTCAGCACTCTAGCTCTATCTCTAACTCAAGTCTTGTGCATTAGCATCGTCGTATCGCCATTACTTTAGCAGAACTATTACGTCGTAGAGTATCAGGGGAGGTGGTCTCGGTCCTTGTAGTCTCTGACTCTATCGGGGGGCCTTAGCTCTATCTCTATGGGCGTTCTGAGGGATGCTGGGGTGAGGCCTTGGATACACTGTTTGGCATTAGGATTGGTTAGTTGCGAGCCCAATTTGCAAGCCCTCGCCAGCAGGGGCTTACGTGTTGGTATGGCACTGTACAACAATAAACGTTAACCTTTGTTGTACAATGTTCATGGTATGGTGGATGGGGACGATAATAAACGTTAACCTTTGGGCGGA
The DNA here is from genome assembly GCA_028583415.1 of Protea cynaroides. Classification (NCBI taxonomy): domain Eukaryota; kingdom Viridiplantae; phylum Streptophyta; class Magnoliopsida; order Proteales; family Proteaceae; genus Protea; species Protea cynaroides. Next base: position 76,165,382 of record CM053268.1, read on the forward strand.
CTTCCACACCCTGTGTATAAAGGAGGGGTCAATAAACGTTAACCTTTGACCACCGAACCTTTCTATTGCGCATTGCAACCTTTAAACCAGACCAAAGATGTGAATTGAATGCATGCATATGTATTGTTGCATTGTTTTGTTTGCTCACTGAGCCATGATGTGTGCTCACCCTCTCGACGTCGAATATTTTTAGTTGGTGATGCAGGTACTATCGTCGAAGATTATGTCAACGCTCTAGTGTACGGGCACATGGCGGCGATGGAAGTTGAAGACGAAGTGGATACGTATGACTCCTCTTGCGAGTGCAACTCATTCGTATTCGATTATATTTTATTTTTATTATTTCGATATAGTAAAGACATGTAATTGATATTTATTTATGTCTTAGTTGATACAAAATAATTTGCTAATTAAATATGATTATCACATCTAAATTTCTCAGTTTATTTTACTATAAGACTTTCGCTATTGTGTATTTACTCTGATTATGAATGTGGATGTATGAGGTTTAGATAAAACGGATATAGCTTACTCGAGATCCTGGTTGAACCGTAGGTTTGCTAGCAGTTCATCACACCATTCTGAATAGTGCAGAATTGGGGTGTGACAACTTGGTATCAGAGCATCTCAGGCATTGTCCGCTAAACTAGCATACCTTCACGACAAATTGTGAACTGAGATAGGAAAAAAAAAACTGTAATATTAACACACTATAAGCACAAGTGATGTCTGAGACCAAACTTAAAAATTGAATAATGCATCTATTAAAGGGAGAATAATTTTAAATACAATGAGAGAGAAACAAACGTATATAAATAGCTAAAGCAGAGTACAGTCCACAACCCGGACAGTTACTCTATAGTACAAAGAAAGAAAATAAATACAATCATGAAGCTGGAGGTGAAGGAGGAGGCGATGCCTCACGGTCTCTGTCATAATCCTCAGCGTAGACTCTAGTCAACTAGGCAACCTAAGTCTGGGTCGTCTGAAGACTAGCTGTGAGACCAGCCAACCGCTGATCAGTCACAGCTGAGTACCCAAAAGCTCCTCCATACGTATATTTTATCGGCGCTGAGCATCTATGAGCTCTCCCATCCTCATGTCCGATATGCGCTGGGCGTCTAGTAGCTCATCCACTCTCACACGCTGAGCATCTAGTAACTCCCTCATCCTCAGATCAGATCTGCGCTGAGCCTCTCTGATCTCATGCAATATCCCCATCATATCAGAAGGTGGGTGTGAAGGACTAGCCGCATGAGAATGACCAGTCGCATAAGAAGTAATAGCTCCAGCAGCATGTGTAGGTGAAGGAGGTGGTATGGAGTCCACATCCATGTACAGACGGTCATCATCACCAGCAGGCTCCCCATGAACTCCAGCGGCTGCTATTGCTGCCTCAGCGTCAGCCATCTCTATGCGAGTGCGAGGGCGCACCATCGCGTTCCTCTCCTCATCACTGACCTGGGCATCCCGCTTGCCCATCATGCAAATAGCCTCCCAATCCAGAGGCAATGAGAAAGATTTCTCCTGAATCTTCTCATCTAATAAGGAAACCCCCAGGCGGGTAAGCAAGGTAGTGATCATGCGTCCGTAAGGAAGGTTGCCCGTGTGACTGGGCAACATGGCACTGATCATGGTACGCATGATGATGTATGGAAGGCAGACAGTTTGCCTAGTGCATATACAGTATAGGAGATACTGGGTCAGCTGGGAGACCCTCTCGTAATGACCACTCTGTGGTACCAGGTTATGCTGAATGATCTTGTAGTATACCCGTGGATCAGAACGCAGATAACACGCCCTCATCTGCCAGTGATCAGGTCGAATGAGCTGACTATCGATCTCAGCCCTCATCTGTAGAGAGAAGAACTGGGGCTCTCCAGGAGCACAGAAAACCATGGGGCTAGCATAGGAAATGCCCAGTAGGTCGGCCAGCTGCCGATAATCAAATGAGATGTCAACTCCCTTGACGTAGCTCGTGATGCGCAGCTCATCACCCCTCTCCACATCATTGTAATCCCCCACCACCTGGAGGTTACAATAGAATTGGCGTACCAAGTCAGGGCAGGTACAGGCATCATAAGTGATGACAGGGAGCCATCCCATATCACCAAATGCTCTCTCCACATTGAACAAGGCTAACTTAGCCAAGTTCACCTTGCAACCTCCCTCTACCTTCTTGCGAGCGTAGTGGGCATACTGTGCCTCGGCTTCGTTGGAATGGAAACGAAGATGGTCATGAACTCTAGGTACCTTGGTACAAGCCATAGTATCTGCAAATAAGAAAGAAAAACAAATATGGGTTAGTAGAGAGTAAAAATCCAAAATTTCGACATAATAACGATGTAAATTGGATAAAAGCCTCACTTTTCACCCATACACGTGGGCAGGAGGACTTACATAGATCCTAAACTAACTTGTGAGACTTAAACCGGTGGAAATTGCAACTAATTAGATTGAATTGCAAGAAATTTCGAGAAATTTAAAATTTTTCCAAAATTAGGGCAAAAAGTAAAAATTTTGAGTTTCTCGATAACCAACCGATGAAACTCGAATATTTTTGAGGGCTTTCGTCCATTGAATCACCAACAACAAAAGCCCCCAATAAAAATCAAATTTTTACGGTTGGAAAAAGTTTAATTTGAAGAAAACGAGATATACGGGTAAAAACCTAGAAAAGAAAACCTAAAAACATGCAAAGGTAAGATACATACCTGTAGGGAAGGTGTAGACGTCGAAACAAGGAACCCAAATGACCAATGTAGCAGAGTTGGCACTGTAGCAACTCAGAGGAAGGAGACGAGTTGAAACGGAGGAGGAAGAATGGAAAATGAACTCAGAATCGGACTTTAAAAATCTGATTTTTGGTCCGGGGGTCGGAGAATTCGACTAGAACAATCGACCCCATATCGACCCCCGCATCGACCCTCGGCTCTCGGGAACCTGACAGAGAACCAGGGGTCACACTGAGGGTCGAATACCCATCGACCCCCCCATCGACCCTCGGCTCTCGAGAAAAATGGATGATTTTCCAAGGTCGGATCCTAGGGTCGGACATACCATCGACCCCCACCATCGACCCTGCATAGAAAAGATGGTATTTTTCACAGAATGATCTAAAAAATTTGAAAATAACATCGGTTAGCGTATCCACATGAAGTATACATGATTGCCTCACGTATTTTAATGATTTTCAGGCATCACCATTATCAGAGGGAAAATATGGCTGGGCGTAGAGTAACCAGGTAGAGCCGAAACGTAGTTCCACCACCACCACCCGTGGAGGAAGCCAGTCAAAAAAATATATATGCACAAGGTAATCCGCAGGTTGCACCACCAGTAAACCAGGGTCAGGAAAATCCTACAAACTTGCCACCTCCACCACCGAAGCTGGAAACCGTGGTTATGAACCTAGCGCAACGGCTGCAACAAATGCAACAAGCACAGGCTCAAATGCAAGCAGCAATGGGAATAATGTTTCAGGCAGCACATGCTAAACCAATGCCGACTGGACAAACAAGTGCAGCACCGGTGGGTAACCACCCAGCACCTCAAACACCTCAACCACCAGCTACATAGATTCCAGTACTAGGTCCTGAAGCGGCTTAGGTTAATTACTAGTGTCCACAACCTATGTTTGGGGTATACCCTCAAAATCAAATGGACCACTCCCAATTGGTCGAGCGATTCTTAAAGATGAAACCCAAGGAGTTTAATGGTAAACCGTCTGATCCTTTATGGCCAGCACATTGGATCGACGAGATGGAGAGAAATTTTCTGATGATGACTATTACAGAAGAAGATAAGGTATTATGTGCCACCTTCATGCTAAAAGGTGATGCACATCAATGGTGGAAATCTACTAGGGCCTACCTATTAACCAAGCATGCCCTATTGACCTGGGCTATATATAAAGAAGCTTTCTTTGAGAAGTACTTTCCCCGAAGCTTCAAAGATTCTATGGAGAAGGAGTTCCTGAGTTTATATCAGGGACAGATATCCATGGATGCATATCAACAGCGTTATGAGGGGCTGTTTTTCTTTACACCACTCAGCATGCAAGAAGAAGACACTAAGACCCATAGGTTTGTCACGGGACTTAGAGGAAGCATCAGAGAGCATGTTCTAGGTTTGGAGAAGAAAATATATAATGAAGCCATGCAAATTGCTCGAGTTATAGAATTGAGCCAGAAGGAGAGTTATTTCATGCAAAACAGAGGTATAAAAAGGCCAGCTGGAAATGCTTATAACGGAGGGAATAACAAGACATTCAAACCCTTCTGTGCCCAAGGCTTTACTGCCACACCCAAGACTACCCCAGTAGCTCAACAATAGCCAAAGCTAAATACTGAAGGTCCAAAATGTTATAACTGCAATCAAGCGGGGCATATGGTAAGGGAGTGTCCTAAGCCCAGGAAGCAGCTACATCAAGGACGAGTTTATGCTGTTACATCTGAGGATGCTGCCGCATCACCCGATGTGGTCACAGGTATGACTGAAACCTTTTAAGTTGTATTACATTGTGTGAGTATGTAGACTAAGTTAAAATAAATCACAGGTATCGTACCTATAAATGACATACCCGCCAGAGTACTCTTTGACTCAAGAGCTACTCATTCTTTTATATCTGTGTCATTTGGAAAGAAGCTGAATTTACCCATCAAAACATTAGACTACAAACTACTTGTACGGTCACCGATGGGGTTAGAAGTAGAGTTAGAAAAAGGTTATGGGCCATGTCCAGTTCTCATTGGCGAGAAAACCTTAGATGCAACCTTGATCCAACTTGGGATGACAGATTTTGACGTCATCTTGGGAATGGACTGGTTAGCTCGGCATTCTGCGAACCTATTATGCGCTGAAAAGAAGCTAACATTTAAAGACAAAGAAGGAGCAGAATTCAGTTTTGCGGGAACCAAACTTCTCCGTAAACGCAAGCTCATACTCTAAACACTAAAGGCTAAGAAGTGCCTTGAGAAAGGAACAGTCGGGTATCTAGTGTCAGTGGTCGACCTCACCACCACGGATGGAAGATATTGATGTCGTGCGGGACTACTCCGACGTATTTCCTGAGGAACTACCAGGATTACCACCCGACCGAGCTATAGAGTTTGTGATAGATCTTATACCTGGAGCCGCACCAGTATCAAAAGCACCTTATCGAATGGCTCTTACTGAACTAAAGGAATTGAAAGTACAATTACAAGGACTACTGGACAGGGGTTATATTCGACCCAGTATATCACCATGGGGAGCGCCAGTATTGTTCGTAAAGAAGAAGGACGGTAGCGTTCGATTATGTATCGACTACCAGGAGTTGAACAAACTGACAATCAAGAATTGATATCCACTACCTCGGATCGATGACTTATTCGATCAGTTGCAAGGAGCAAAAGTATTTTCTAAGATCGATCTTCAGTCAGGCTACCATCAGTTGAAGATTAAAGATGGTGATATTCCTAAGACAGTTTTCAGGACCAGATATGGACATTATGAATTCGTGGTCATGTCTTTTGGATTAACAAACGTACCAGCAACTTTCAAGGAACTTATGAACCGGATTTTCCACGATATGTTGGATACATCGGTTATTGTATTTATTGATGATATATTGGTATATTCCAAGGACAAGGAAACCCATATAAAGAATCTAAACGCCACTCTACAACGTTTAAGAAAAGAGAAGCTGTATGCCAAATTTACCAAGTGTGAGTTTTGGCTAAGTGAAGTCGCCTTCCTAGGCCATGTAGTATCCGCTGAAGGAATCAAAGTGGATCCCAGCAAGATCGAGGCTATTGTAAAGTGGGAAGCACCAAAGAACATTGCAGAAATTAGAAGTTTTCTGGGTCTAGCTGGTTATTATCGGTGATTTGTGGAAGACTATTCCCGGATTGCCGTACCTCTCACTAGTCTGACTAAGAAAGGTGAAAAGTTTATGTGGACGGATAAATGCGAGAAGAGCTTTCAAACCTTGAAGACCAGATTGATATCCACTCTGATTTTGACTATTCCGGTTCCAGGACAGCCATTTATCTTGTACACTGATGCGTCAGGACTGGGATTAGGATGTGTGCTTATGCAAGGAGAACAAGTAATTGCTTATGCCTCAAGATAGTTAAAGACACATGAGAAAAATTAGCCCACTCATGATTTGGAGTTAGCGGCAGTGGTACATGCTGTCAAGATATGGAGACATTACCTATACGGAGAGAAGTTCCAGATTAAATCGGACCACAAAAGTTTTACTTATCTATTTAATCAAAAGGAGTTGAATATGAGACAAAGAAGATGGCTGGAACTATTGAAAGACTATGATTGTAATATCCAGTATCATCCGGGGAAAGCTAATGTAGTAGCGGATGCGTTGAGCAGAAAGGTAATGATAAAATCTCAAGGAGAGGTTAGCACAACTACAGCAATGTGTACTACTGGAACGGTATTCAATCACGACAGTGAGCAGTATGTGATAGATACAATGGATGGATCAGCCCACCATGTAAGACCCGTGTCAAACTAACCCGGTCTTACCACCTTGAACCAGGTTTACCCATCATGGTCGAGTCAAGTGGACCAAGGGCGTAATGGAGATCGAGATCCTAGGTATAAAATCGACCCAAAAACACTTAATTTTAGGGGAAGGTCGCATACCCAGCCAAGTAGGGTCGGACCCCCCAAAACAGAATGTCAGACCCTCAGATTTTAAGGGAGGGTCGGACAGCTTAAGTCCCTAGGGTCGACGGGATCATCGACCCTCCCATCAACCCTCGGTTTCTGACGAATATAGAAATTAGGAAATTTCTATATTTTTTGATTGGGATTCTTTCCAAATCTCAATGGGACTTATTTAGGATGTTCCTAGTCTATTTAAAGGACGTCCCTAAGCCACTTTCACTCCTTTCACAACCCTAATTGAATTGAGAGAAAGAGAGGAGAAGGAAAAGAGGAAGAAGAGAGGCAAGGAAGAGAACCTAGCAAAAAGGAAGAGAATTTCAGAGGAAAAGTAATCTTCTCAGGTATGGATACTAATTCCATGAGTTTCTACAGACCTTAGGATAGTTATTGGAGAGAGAGTGATCTCGGAGAAACCCAAACCATCCATCCATGGTTAGGTTTTCATGGAAAACTATAAGAGGATGCACGAAAACTATTTAGATGGATTATACATGGTGCTAGACCATGGGATGACTGTTGAATGAATGTAGGAAGCAAGCCATAGGACCCCAAACACGAAGAGTGGATTTAAAAGTGGAAATTGGACCAGAGTGCATCGAGGGTCGTACCGAGGGTCGATAGACCATCCGACCCTATGTGTTTCTGACCATCGACCCTCAGCATTCGGGAAGTTCAGAATGGAGGGAGGGTCGATAGACCCATCGACCCTAGCATCGACCCTCAGTTGACAGAATGGTTTTAAATTCCGAATTAATTCTAATTAAATTCTATCGACTTTGTTAGATTTGCTAGCAATATAATAACGTTATAACGGTGATTCTAAAGCTTGGAAAAGTATCTTATAACAAGCAAAGGTGAGGAACCTTAACCCCAAACTAAATTGGTTAATAATAAACTATTTTCTATTTCTTGAGTCCTATGCCATGCTTGATTCTATGCGAATATATTTGAAATGTGCATACAGCATGCCATCCAATATTTCTATTACTTGTTCATGCATATTTATTTAATTGTTTATAACATGATGATGATGATGATAGGAATAGGCATGTGCTTGTATGTGTGTGGTTGATGTACTTGATGCGAGCGAGTATCAGGGGAGGTGTGATGAGAACGTCAATAAACGTTAACCTTTGGCGGGTCTCAGCACTTTAGCTCTATCTCTAACTCAAGTCTTGTGCATTGACATCGTCGTAACGCCATTACCTTAGCAGAACTATTATGTCGTAGAGTATCAGGGGAGGTGGTCTCGGTCCTTGTAGTCTCTGACTCTACCGGGGGGCCTTAGCTCTATCTCTATGGGCATTCTGAGGGATGCTGGGGTGAGGCATTGGATACACTGTTTGGCATTAGGATTGGTTAGTAGCGAGCCCAGTTTGCAAGCCCTCGCTAACAGGGGCTTACGTGTTGGTATAGCATTATATAGCAATAAACGTTAACCTTTGTTGTATAATGTTATGGTAGGGTAGATGTAGACGACGATAAACGTTAACCTTCGGGCGGGCTTCCACACCCTGTGTATAGAGGCGGTGTCAATAAACGTTAACCTTTGACCACCCAACCTTTCTATTGCACGTTGCAAACTATAAAGCAGACCAAAGATATAAATTGATTTTTGCATGCATATGTATTGTTGCATTGTTTTGGCTACTCACTGAGCCGTGCTGTGTGCTCACCCCTCGACGTCGAATATTTTTAGTTGGTGATGCAGGTTACACAGTCGAAGATTATATGAACTCGTCTGCGTACGAGAATATCGCAGCAGTGGAAGCTGGAGCTGAAGAGTATATACATGACACCTCTTGCGAGTGTGACTCATGTGTATTTGATTAGCTATTTTATAGGTTTCTTTGGATTTTATAAAGACTTGTATTTGGTATTTACATAAGCATGTCTCAGTTGGAAACAGAATAATTTACTATTTAATTAATGGTATCATCTTAGCTCTCAGTTCATTTATTTATAAATTTTCCGCTATTGTGTATTACTCTGATTATGATTGTGGATGCGTGTAAGTTTGGATAACGCGGGGATAGCCTATTTGAGATCCTGGTTGAACCGTTGGTTATTTAGCTGTTCATCACACCATTCTGAACAGTGTAGAATTGGGGTGTGACAACTTGGTATCAGAGCTTCTCAGGCTTTGCCCGCCGAACTGACACACATTCAAGACCATTGTGAACTGAGATAGGATAAATTAAAAGCTTTAATACAAACACACTGAAAGCACAAGTGATGATTGAAACCAAATTAAAAAGAGAATAATGCATCTATTAAAGGGAAAACAAGTTACATACAATGAGTAAGAGAAACAAAACGTATATACATCGCTAAAGCAGAGTACAGTCCACAACCCGGACAGTTACTTTGTAGTACAAGAAAAGTAAAGTACAATCAGGAAGCTGGAGGCGAAGGAGGAGGCGGTGCCTCACGGTCTCTGTCATAGTCCTCAGCATAGATCCTAGTCAACTAGGCCACCTGGGTCTGGGTCGTCTGGAGACTAGCTGTGAGACCGGCTATCCTCTGATCAGTCGCATGCTGCACCTCTAGGAGCTCTCCCATCCGCGCGTCTGATGTGTGCTGAGCAGCCAACAGCTCATCCATCCACAGATCAGATCTGCGCTGAGCATCCCTGATCTCCTGTAGCATCTCCATCATGGCTGAAGGTGGTAGTGAAGGATCAGCCGAGTGAGAAGGACCAGCCTCAGGTGCAGGAGCCACCGCAGAAGATGTACCAACCCCAGCCGCATGCGTGGGTGATGGCGGTGGTATCGCATCGACATCCATATACATGCGATCGTCATCGTCGATCGGATCCCCACGAGCCCTAGCAGCAGCCTCAGCATCAGCCATCTCGACCCGAGTGTGAGGGCGCACCATCGCGTTCCTCTCCTCATCACTAACCTCTGCATCTCGCAGCCCCATCTTGTAGATAGCCTCCCAATCTAGAGGCGACGAGAAGGTCTTCTCCTGGATCTTCTCATCTACCAGATCCACCCCCAGACGGGTCAGTAGCACTGTAATCATGCGTCGATAGGGTAATCACCCCTATGACCGGACAATGTGGCACTAATCATCGTCCGCATGATGATGTAAGGAAGGCAGACCGGCTGGCGAGTGCAGATGCAGTTGATCAAGAACTGGGTCAGCTGAGACACCCTCTCATAATGCCCACTCTGCGGGATCAGATTATGCTGGATAATCTTGCAGAAGACCCGTGGAGCTGGACGCAAGTAGAAATCTCTCATCTGCCATCTATCGGGACGGAGCAACTGGTTGTCGATCTCTGCCCTCATCTCCATCTCAACAAACTGTGGCTCTCCCGGCGCACAGTACACCATGGGGCCATCATAGGGAATGCCCAACAGATCGGCCAGCTGCCGATAATCAAAGGAGATGTGCACCCCTTTGACGTAGCTAGTGATGCGCAACTCCTGACCGTGTTCAACATCATTGTAATTCCCCACCACCTGGAGATTACAATAGAACTGGCGCACCAAGTCTGGACATGTGCATGCGTCGTATGTGATGACAGGGAGCCACCCCATATCACCGAATGCTCCCTCTACATTGAACAAGGCTAGCTCAGCCAAGTTCACCATGCGACCCCCTTCAACCTTCTTACGGGCATAGTCCGCGTACTGTGCCTCGGCTTCATTCGAACAGAAGCGAAGTGGATCGCGCACTCTAGGCACCGACAATCACCGAAAGGAATTATGTCTGACCGTAGAGTTACCCGACAGACTCGAAATACAGTCCCACCACCACCACCAGTGGAGGAGACTAGTCAAGAGAATAACCATGCACAGGGTAATCCAGAACCAGCAGGCCCTACAAAATTTGCCACCTCCACCACCGGAGCTAGCAACTGTGGTTATGAATCTGGCACAACAGCTACAACAAATGCAACACGCACAAGCTCAAATGCAGGTTGCAATGGGAGTTATGTTTCAAGCCACTCAGGCTGCAACCATGCACACTGGGCAAGCTAGTGCAGCACCAGTGGGTAATCACCTAGCTTAACAGACACCTCAACAACCGACTGCACCAATTCCAGTGCAAGTCCCAGAAGCAGCCCAAGGGACCTATCAGTATCCACCCCCTATGTTTGGGGCATTCCAAAATCAACTGGATCACTCCCGGCTAGTGGAGAGATTTTTGAAAATGAAACCGAGAGAATTCAATGGCAAGCCGTCTGATCCACTGTGGCCAGCACACTGGATAGACGAAATGGAAAGGAACTTCCTTATGATGACTATTACCAAGGAAGAGAAAGTACTATGCGCCACCTTCATGCTCAAAGGCGACGCATACCATTGGTGGAAATCTACAAAGACGTATTTATTGACCAAGCACGCCCTACTGACATGGGCTATATATAAAGAAGCATTCTTCGAGAAGTATTTCCCAAGAAGCTTCAGAGATTCGATGGAGAAGGAATTTCTGAGTCTGTACCAGGGGCAGATGTCCGTAGACTCGTATCAACAGCGCTACGAAGAACTGTTTTTCTTCGCACCGGCTAGCATGCATGAAGAAGATACAAAAACCCGTAGGTTCGTCGCGGGACTAAGAGGAAGCATAAGAGAAAATGTGCTGGGCTTAGAGAAGAAAATTTACAACGAAGCTGTCCAGATTGCTCGAGTAATTGAATCGAGCCAGAAAGAGAGTTATTTCACTCAAAACAAAGGCATAAAAAGGTCAGCTGGGAATTCGTATAACGGAGGCAATAATAGGACGTATAAACCTTTTCGTCCTCAGAATTTTGCTACTGCACCAAAGTTTACTTCCGTAGCTCAACTACAGCCAAAGCCAAATTCTGAAGCCCCGAAGTGTTATAACTGCAACCAACCAGGGCATATGGCAAGAGAATGCCCAAAACCCAAGAAGCAGTTACATCAAGGATGGGTATATTCCGGTACATCAGAGGATGCAGCCGCATCGCCCGATGTGGTCACAGGTATGACCTAAACTTTTAAGATTATAATTTCATTGATTGAGCATGTAGACTAAGTAAAACGGATCACAGGTATTGTACCTATCAATGGCGTACCAGCCAGAGTACTCTTTGATTCAGGAGCTACGCATTCATTTATATCTGTGTCGTTTGGGAAGAAGACCAATTTACCCATCAAAACATTAGACTACAAGTTACTTGTACAGTCACCGAGGGGATTAGAAGTGGAATTAGAGAAAGGTTATGGACCATGTCCAGTTCTCATTGGCGAGAAAACCTTGGATGCAACTTTAATACAACTTGAGATGGCAGACTTCGATGTCATCTTGGGAATGGACTGGTTAGCTCGGCATTCTGCAAATCTGTTATGCGCCGAGAAGAAGCTAACTTTTAAAGACAAAGAAGGAGCAGAATTCAGTTTCTCGGGAACCAAACTTCCCAGAAGATGCAAGCTCATACTCTCAGCATTAAAGGCTAAGAAGTGCCTTGAAAAAGGAGCCGTCGGATATCTAGTATCAGTGGTCGACCTAACCAAGGACGCGCCACGAATGGAAGATATTGACGTCGTGCGGGATTACCCAGATGTATTTCCGGAGGAACTACCCAGATTACCGCCCGACCGTGTCACGGAGTTCGTAATAGACCAGATACCTGGAGCAGCACCGGTATCAAAAGCAACTTATAGAATGGCTCCTACTGAACTGAAGGAATTAAAAGTGCAATTACAAGAACTGCTGGATAAGGGTTATATTAGACCCAGTATATCTCCATGGGGAGCACCGGTGTTGTTCGTAAAGAAGAAGGATGGTAGTGTTCGATTATGTATCGACTATCGAGAGTTGAATAAGCTGACAATCAAGAATCGATATCCACTACCCAGGATCGATGACTTGTTCGATCAGTTACAAGGAGCGAAGGTATTTTCAAAGGTCGATCTTCGATCAGGCTATCATCAGCTGAAGATTAAAGAAGGTGACATTCCGAAGACAGCTTTCAGGACAAGATACAGACATTATGAATTCTTAGTAATGTCATTCGGATTAACTAATGCACCGGCAACATTCATGGAACTTATGAACCGAGTTTTCCACGATATGTTGGATACGTCGGTTATAGTATTCATTGATGACATATTGGTATACTCCAAGGACAAGGAAACCCATGTCAAGAACCTAAACGCAGCCCTACAGCGTTTAAGGAAAGAGAAGTTATACGCCAAATTTTCGAAGTGTGAGTTTTGGCTAAGTGAAGTCGCCTTTCTAGGCCATGTAGTGTCTGCAGAAGGAATCAAAGTGGACCCCAGTAAGATCGAGGCTATTGTGAAGTGGGAAGCACCAAAGAGTGTTTCAGAAATTAAAAGTTTTCTGGGTCTAGCTGGATATTATCGGAGATTCGTAGAAGACTATTCTCGGATTGCCGTACCTCTCACCAGTTTGACCAAGAAAGGAGAAAAATTTGTATGGACGGATAAGTGTGAAAAGAGTTTTCAAACACTAAAGACCAGATTGATATCCGCCCCAATTTTGACCATTCCCATTCCAGGACAGACATTTTCCTTATACACTGATGCATCGGGATTGGGACTAGGATGTGTGCTTATGCAAGGGGAGCAAATAATTGCGTATGCCTCGAGACAGTTGAAGGTACATGAGAAAAATTACCCCACTCATGACTTGGAGTTAGCGGCAGTAGTACATGCTGTCAAGATATGGAGGCATTACCTATACGGAGAGAAATTCCAAATTAAGTCGGACCATAAAAGTCTCACTTATTTATTTAATCAGAAGGAGTTGAATATGAGACAAAGAAGATGGCTGGAACTATTGAAAGACTATGATTGTGATATCCAGTATCATCCGGGAAAAGCGAACGTAGTAGCAGATGCATTGAGCAGAAAAGCAATGATAAAATCTCAAGGAGAAGCTAGCACAACTGCAGCAATGTGTACGACCGGAATGGTATTCAATCACGGAAACGAGCAGTATGTGATAGATACAACGGATGTATCTGCCAACCAAGGGTTTATTCATCGGTTTTCGAATATGTTCGCGGCATTGAAGATTATACCGGATATAGTGGATGAAGTGAAGACAGCTATCAAAGCAGATCCTTATCTGAGAACAGTACAAGATGATATTGAGAAAGGTAGGACTAACCCTGAGTTCACCTTGGATGACGAGAAGGTACTGAAATACAAAGGAAGAATATGTGTACCTGAAACAGAAAATATGGACATTAGACACCGACTGATGAAGGAAGCCCATACCACCCACCATCTATTCGATACATCCTGGAAGCACAAAAATGTATCATGATCTAAAGAAACTATATTGGTGGAGGGGAATGAAAGCAGATGTAGCCAAGTTCGTGTCTCAATGCCTAAATTGTCAGAAAGTAAAGGCGGAACGACAAAGACCCGCAGGACTGTTACAGCCATTACCGGAACCAGCATGGAAATGGGACTGCATCACTATGGACTTCGTCACAGGCTACCATTGACTCCTCGAGTAGTTGACGCAGTTTGGGTGATTGTGGACCGTCTGACTAAGACAGCTCGCTTCATACCGATACGACCCCAGTATACACTGGAAAGGTTAGCAAAGTTGTATGTGGATAATATTGTTCGGTTACATGGTGTTCTAAAAAGCATTGTGTCCGATAGAGATCCACGATTTACTTCCAAATTTTGAGAAGGACTGCAAAAGGCTATGGGTACAACATTGAAGTTCAGTACTGCATTCCACCCACAGACAGACGGACAGTCAGAGCGTACAATCCAGATCCTAGAAGATATGCTACGAGCATGTGTGATTGATTTCAAAGGATCATGGGATGAAAAGTTACCATTGATCGAGTTCGCCTATAACAACAGCTATCAGGCTACTATACAGATGTCACCTTATGAGGCACTGTATGGTAGAAAGTGTCGAACTCCCTTGTTTTGGAATGAGGTTGGAGAACGCAGTATTGTTGGACCCGAATTTGTAGAAGAGACTTGTCGAGTGGTCAACATCATCAAGGAGAGAGTGAAAACAGCTCAGAACCGTCAGAAGCAATATGCAGATACTCGACGAAGAGATCTAGAGTTCACCGTAGGTGATAAAGTATTTTTGAAAGTATCGCCTATGAGAGGATTGAAGAGATTCGGACAGAAAGGAAAATTAAGTCCAAGATATGTCGGGCCATACGAAATTCTAGCTAAGCATGGAAAAGTAGCTTATCAGTTGGCATTACCACCATCTATGTCAAGTGTGCACGACGTATTTCACATTTCTCTATTGAAGAAGTATGTCAAGGATTCGACGCACGTGTTGACAGTAGATTTGCCAGAATTGACTGATGATTTGACATTTGAAGTAACACCAACAGAAATCACCAGTCGAAAGGATCAACATCTACGCAACAGAGATATCTACTATGTTAAAGTCACATGGAAATGTAGAGACATGGAAGAAGTTACATGGGAAGAAGAGAATGCTATGCGAAAGCAATACCCTCACTTGTTTGATTCAGAAGGTACGTACAATTTCGAGGACGAAATTTTTATAAGTTGGGGGGAGTTGTAAGACCCGTGTCAAACTAACCCGGTCTTACCACCTTGAACCAGGTTTACCCATCATGGTCGAGTCAAGTAGACCAAGGGCGTAATGGAGATCGAGATCCTAGGTATAAAATCGACCCAAAAACACTTAATTTTAGGGGAGGGTCGCATACCCAGCCAAGTAGGGTCGGACCCCCCAAAACAGAATGTCAGACCCTCAGATTTTAAGGGAGGGTCGGACAGCTTAAGACCCTAGGGTCGACGGGATCATCGACCCTCCCATCGACCCTCGGTTTCTGACGAATATAGAAATTAGGAAATTTCTATATTTTTCGATTGGGATTCTTTCCAAATCTCAATGGGACTTATTTAGGATGTTCCTAGTCTATTTAAAGGACGTCCCTAAGCCACTTTCACTCCTTTCACAACCCTAATTGAATTGAGAGAAAGAGAGGAGAAGGAAAAGAGGAAGAAGAGAGGCAAGGAAGAGAACCTAGCAAAAAGGAAGAGAATTTCAGAGGAAAAGTAATCTTCTCAGGTATGGATACTAATTCCATGAGTTTCTACAGACCTTAGGATAGTTATTGGAGAGAGAGTGATCTCGGAGAAACTCAAACCATCCATCCATGGTTAGGTTTTCATGGAAAACCATAGGAGGATGCACGAAAACTATTTAGATGGATTATACATGGTGCTAGACCATGTGATGACTGTTGAATGAATGTAGGAAGCAAGCCATAGGACCCCAAACACGAAGAGTGGATTTAAAAGTGGAAATTGGACCAGAGTGCATCGAGGGTCGCACCGAGGGTCGATAGACCATCCGACCCTAGGTGTTTCTGACCATCGACCCTCAGCATTCGGGAAGTTCAGAATAGAGGGAGGGTCGATAGACCCATTGACCCTAGCATCGACCCTCAGTTGACAGAATGGTTTTAAATTCTGAATTAATTCTAATTAAATTCTATCGACTTTGTTAGGTTTTCTAGCAATATAATAACGTTATAACGGTGATTCTAAAGCTTGGAAAAGTATCTTATAACAAGCTAAGGTAAGGAACCTTAACCCCAAACTAAATTGGTTAATAATAAACTGTTTTCTATTTCTCGAGTCCTATGCCATGCTTGATTCTATGCGAATATGTTTGTAATGTGCATACAGCATGCCATCCAATATTTCTATTACTTGTTCATGCATATTTATTTAATTGTTTATAACATGATGATGATGATGATAGGAATAGGCATGTGCTTGTATGTGTGTGATTGATGTACTTGATGCGAGCGAGTATCAGGGGAGGTATGATGAGAACGTCAATAAACGTTAACCTTTGGCGGGTCTCAGCACTTTAGCTCTATCTCTAACTCACGTCTTGTGCATTGGCATCGTCGTATCGCCATTACCTTAGCAGAACTATTATGTCGTAGAGTATCAGGGGAGGTGGTCTCGGTCCTTGTAGCCTCTGACTCTACCGGGGGGCCTTAGCTCTATCTCTATGGATGTTCTGAGGGATGCTGGGTTGAGGCCTTGGATACACTGTTTGGCATTAGGATTGGTTAGCAGCGAGCCCAGTTTGCAAGCCCTCGCTAACAGGGGCTTACGTGTTGGTATAGCATTATATAGCAATAAACGTTAACCTTTGTTGTATAATGTTATAGTAGGGTGGATGGGGACGACGATAAATGTTAACCTTTGACCACCCAACCTTTCTATTGCACATTGCAAACTATAAACCAAGACCAATGATATAAATTGATTTTTCTTTGCATGCATATGTAATGTTGCATTGTTTTGGCTACTCACTGAGCCGTGTTGTGTGCTCACCCCTCGACGTCGAATATTTTTAGTTGATGATGCAGGTTATACAGTTGAAGATTATATGAACGCTTCTGCATATGGACATGTAGCAGCTATGGAAGTTGGAGCTGAAGACGATACACACGACTCCTTTTGTGAGTGCAACTCGTGTGTATTCGATTAGATATTTTTATAGGTTTCTTTATTGGATTTATAGACATGTATTTGTTACTTAATTATTTATGTCTCGGTTTGATACAGAATAATTTTTTATTAAATTATTAATATCATTTTAGTTCTCAGTTCATTTATTTATAAGATTTTTGCTATTGTGTATTTACTCTGATTATGATTGTGGATGCGTGTAAGTTTGGATAACGCGGGGATAGCCTATTCGAGATCCTGGTTGAACCGTTGATTATTTAGCGGTTCATCGCACCATTCTGAACAGTGCATAATTGGGGTGTGACAACTTGGTATCAGAGCTTCTCAGGCCTTGCCCGCCAAACTGACACACATTCAAGACCATTGTGAACTGAGATAGGATAAATTAAAAGCTTTAATACGAACACACTGTAAGCACAAGTGATGATTGAAACCGAATTAAAAAGAGAATAATGCATCTATTAAAGGGAAAACCAGTTACATACAATGAGTAAGAGACGTATATACATCGCTAAAGCAGAGTACAGTCCACAACCCGGACAGTTACTCTGTAGTACAAGAAAAGTAAAGTACAATCAGGAAGCTGGAGGTGAAGGAGGAGGCGGTGCCTCACGATCTCTATCGTAGTCTTCAGCATAGACCCTAGTCAACCAGGCCACCTGGGTCTGGGTCGTCTGGAGACTAGCTGTGAGACCGGCTATCCTCTGATCAGTCGCACGCTGCACCTCTAGGAGCTCTCCCATCCGCACGTCTGATGCGTGCTGAGCAGCCAACAGCTCATCCATCCTCAGATCAGATCTGCGCTGAGCATCCCTGATCTCCTGCAGCATCTCCATCATATCAGAAGGTGGGCGTGAAGGACCAGCATCATGAGAAGGACTGGTCTCAGGTACCGAAGCCGCCGCAGCAGAAGTACCAGCCCTATCCGCATGCGTGGGTGATGGCGGTGGTATCGCATCGACATCCATATATAAGCGATCATCGTCGACCGGATCCCCACGAGCCCTAGCAGCAGCCTCAGCATCAGCCATCTCAACCCGAGTGTGAGGGCGCACCATCGCGTTCCTCTCCTCATCACTAACCTCTGCATCTCGCAGCCCCATCTTGCAGATAGCCTCCCAATCTAGAGGTGACGAGAAGGTCTTCTCCTGGATCTTCTCATCTACCAGATCCACCCCCAGACGGGTCAGTAGCACTGTAATCATGCGTCCATAGGGTAGTTTGCCCCTTTGACCGGACAATGTAGCACTAATCATCGTCCGCATGATGATGTAAGGAAGGCAGACCGGCTGACGAGTGAAGATGCAGATCAAGAACTGAGTCAGCTGAGAAACCCTCTCATAATGCCCACTCTGCGGGATCAGATTATGCTGAATAATCTTGCAGAAGACCCGTGGAGCCGGACGCAAGTAGCAAGCTCTCATCTGGCATCTATCGGGACGGAGCAACTGGTTGTCGATCTCAGCACTCATCTCCATCTCAACAAATTGTGGCTCTCCCGGTGCACAGTACACCATAGGGCCATCATAGGCAATGCCGAACAGATCGGTCAGCTGCCGATAATCAAAGGAGATGTGCACCCCCTTGATGTAGCTGGTGATGCGTAACTCCTGGCCGTGCTCAACATCGTTGTAATTCCCCACCACCTGGAGATTACAATAGAACTGGCGCACCAAGTCTGGACAGGTGCACGCGTCGTATGTGATGACAGGGAGCCACCCCATATCACCGAATTCTCCCTCCACATTGAACAAGGCTAGCTCAGCCAAGTTCACCATGCGACCCCCTTCCACTTTCTTACGGGCATAGTCAGCATACTGTGCCTCAGCTTCATTCGAATGGAAGCGGAGTGGATCACGCAATCTTGGTAATTTGGTACGGGCCATAGTATCTGCAAAATAAGAAAGAGAAAAGAAACAAGGAGTTAGTAGGATAAAAATCCAAAAATTTGATTTAATAACGACGTAAGTTGACCATAAAGTCCCATTTCTCACCATACAAGTGGGCGTAAGAACTTACGTAGGTTAAAATACATCCTATAATCTACGTGCAGTAGAAAATTTTAACGGATAAGGTCCAATTTGAAGAAATTGATCGAAAATCAAAAATTTCGATAAATTAGGACAAAAAGAGAAAAATTTAAGTTTCTCGTTAACCAACCGATGAAACTCAAAATTTTTGAGGGCTTTCGTTCCTCAAGACCCCAATAACAAAATCCCCCAATAAAAATAGAATTCTTACGGTTGGAAAAAGTTTAATTTGGAAGATACGAGCTAAATGAGCAAAAACCTAGAAATAAAAACCTAAAAACAGGGAAAGTTGGGAAATTTTACCTGTAGAGGTGATGTGGATGTCGAAACTCGGACTAAGAACTATCCACAATAGTGAAGTAGCACTGTAGCAACTCGGAGAGTAGAGACGAGTTGAAACGGAGGAGGAATAGTGAGAATTGACCCAGAATCGGATCTTAAAAATCTGATTTTTGGTCCGAGGGTCGGACAATTCGACTGACACCATCGACCCTCGGATCGACCCTCCAATCGACCCTCGGCTCTCGGGAATCTGACAGAAAATCGAGGGTCGGATTGAGGGTCGGACACCCATCGACCCTCGCATCGACCCTCAGCTCTCGGGAAGAACAGGTCATTCCCAGGGTCGGATACCAAGGGTCGGACACACCAGCGACCCTCACCATCGACCCTACATAGAAAAGATAGTATTTATTTCAGAATGAATTGGAGATTTTGAATTTTATATCGGTTAGCGTCCCTACATGAAGTATAAATGATTTCTCACTGATTTTGATGATTTTCAGGCACCATCCATCTCGAAAGTAAATATGTCTGGCCGTAGAGTGACCCGACAGACCCGAAACACAGTCCCACCACCACCACCGGTGGATGAGACTAGTCAAGAGAACAATTACGCACAGGGTAATCCCGAGCCGGCAAACCCTACAAATTTGCCACCACCACCACCCGAGCTAACAACAGTGGTGATGAATCTGGCACAACAGCTACAACAAATGCAACATGCACAAGCTCAAATGCAGGTTGCGATGGGAGTTATGTTTCAAGCCACTCAGGCTGCAACCATGCACACTGGGCAAGCTAGTGCAGCACCAGTGGGTAACCACCCAGCTCAACAGACACCTCAACAACCGGCTGCACCAATTCCAGTGCAAGCCCCAGAAGCAGCCCAAGGGAACTATCAGTATCCACCCCCTATGTTTGGGGCATACCAAAATCAACTGGATCACTTCCGACTGGTAGAGAGATTTTTGAGGATGAAACCGAGAGAATTCAATGGCAAGCCGTCTGATCCACTGTGGCCAGCACACTGGATAGACGAGATGGAAAGGAACTTCCTTATGATGACTATCACTGAGGAAGAAAAAGTGTTATGCGCCACCTTCATGCTCAAAGGCGACGCACACCATTGGTGGAAATCTACAAAGACATACTTATTGACCAAGCACGCCCTACTGACATGGGCTATATATAAAGAAGCATTCTTCGAGAAGTATTTCCCAAGGAGCTTTAGAGACTCAATGGAGAAGGAGTTCTTGAGTCTGTACCAGGGGCAGATGACCGTAGACGCATATCAACAGCGCTACGAAGAACCGTTTTTCTTCGCACCGGCTAGCATGCAAGAAGAAGATACAAAAACCCGTAGATTCGTCGCGGGACTAAGAGGAAGCATACGGGAAAATGTTCTGGGTTTAGAAAAGAAGATTTTCAACGAAGCTGTCCAAATTGCTCGGATAATTGAATCGAGCCAGAAGGAGTGCTATTTTTCCCAGAGCAGAGGAATCAAGTGACCAGCCAGAAACTCCTACAACGGAGGCAATAATGGACGTATAAACCTTTCCGTCCTCAGAATTTTGCAACTGCACCAAAGTCTACTGCAGCAGCTCAACCACAGCCAAAGTCAAATTTTGAAGCCCCGAAGTGCTATAACTGCAACCAACCAGGGCATATGGCAAGAGAGTGTCCAAAACCCAAGAAGCAACTCCATCAAGGACGGGTATATGCCGTTACATCAGAGGATGCTGCCGCATCGCCCGATGTGGTCACAGGTATGACCGAAACTTGTAAGACTATAATTAGAATTGATTGAGCATGTAGACTAAGTGAAAACGAATCACAGGTATCGTACCTATCAATGGCGTACCCGCCAGAGTACTCTTTGATTCAGGAGCTACTCATTCATTTATATCTGTGTCGTTTGGAAAGAAGACCAATCTACCCATCAAAACATTAGACTACAAATTACTTGTACGGTCACCGATGGGATTAGAAGTGGAATTAGAAAAAGGTTATGGACTATGTCCAGTTCTCATTGGAGAGCAGACCTTGGACGCAACCTTAATACAACTTGAGATGGCAGACTTTGACTTCATCTTGGGAATGGACTGGTTAGCTCGGCATTCTGCAAATCTGTTATGCGCCGAGAAGAAGCTAACGTTCAAAGACAAAGAAGGAGTAGAATTCAGTTTCTCGGGAACCAAACTTCCCAGAAGACGCAAGCTCATACTCTCAGCATTAAAGGCTAAGAAGTGCCTTGAGAAAGGAGCGGTCGGATATCTAGTATCAGTGGTCGACCTAACCAAGGACGTGCCACAAATGGAAGATATTGATGTCGTGCGAGATTTTCCTGATGTATTTCCGGAGGAACTGCCCAGATTACCACCCGACCGAGCCACGGAGTTTGTAATAGACCTTATACCTGGAGCCGCACCAGTATCAAAAGCACCTTATAGAATGGCTCCTACTGAACTGAAGGAATTAAAGGTGCAATTACAAGAACTGCTAGATAAGGGTTATAATAGACCCAGTATATCTCCATGGGGAGCACCGGTGTTGTTCGTAAAGAAGAAGGATGGTAGCGTTCGATTATGCATCGACTATAGAGAGTTGAATAAGCTGACAATCAAGAATCGATATCCACTACCCAGGATCGATGACTTGTTCGATCAGTTACAAGGAGCGAAGGTATTCTCAAAGATCGACCTTCGATCAGGCTATCATCAACTGAAAATTAAAGATGGTGACATTCCGAAGACAGCTTTCAGGACAAGATACGGACATTATGAGTTCCTAGTGATGTCCTTCAGACTAACTAATGCACCGGCAACATTCATGGAACTTATGAACCGGGTTTTCCACGATATGTTGGATACGTAGGTTATAGTATTTATTGATGACATATTGGTATACTCCAAATACAAGGAAACCCATGTCAAGAACCAAAACGCAGCCCTACAGCGTTTAAGGAAAGAGAAGTTATACACCAAATTTTCGAAGTGTGAGTTTTGGCTAAGTGAAGTCGCCTTTCTAGGCCATGTAGTATCCGCAGAAGGAATCAAAGTGGACCCCAGTAAGATCGAGGCTATAGTGAAGTGGGAAGCACCAAAGAGTATTTTAGGAATTAGAAGTTTTCTGGGTCTAGCTGGATATTATCGGAGATTCGTAGAAGACTATTCTTGGATTGCCGTACCTCTCACCGGTTTGACCCAGAAAGGAGAAAAGTTCATATGGACGGATAAGTGTGAAAAGAGTTTTCAAACACTGAAGACCAAATTGATATCCGCTCCAATTTTGACCATTCCCGTCCCAGGACAGACATTTACCTTATACACTGATGCATCGGGATTGGGATTAGGATGTGTGCTTATGCAAGGAGAGCAAGTGGTTGCGTATGCATTGAGACAGTTGAAGGTACATGAGAAGAATTACCCCACTCATGATTTGGAGTTAGCGGCAGTAGTACATGCTGTCAAGATATGGAGACACTACCTATACGGAGAGAAATTTCAGATTAAGTCAGACCATAAAAGTCTTACGTATCTATTTAATCAGAAGGAGTTAAATATGAGACAAAGAAGATGGCTGGAACTATTGAAAGACTATGATTGTGATATCCAGTATCATCCGGGAAAAGCGAACGTGGTAGCGGATGCATTGAGCAGAAAAGCAATGATAAAATCTCAAGGAGAAGCTAGCACAACTGCAGCAATGTGTACCAACGGAATGGTGTTTAATCACGACAACGAACAATATGTGATAGATACAACGGATGAATCAGCTAGCCAAGGGTTTATTCATCGATTTTTAAATATGTTTACGGCATTGAAGATTATACCGGATATAGTGAACGAAGTGAAGACAGCTATCAAAGCAGATCCTTATTTGAGAACGGTACAAGAAGATATTGAGAAAGGTAGGACTAACCCTGAGTTCACCTTGGATGACGAGAAGGTACTGAAATATAAAGGGAGAATATGTGTACCTGAAACAGAAAATATGGACATTAGACACCGACTGATGAAGGAAGCCCATACCACCATCTACTCGATACATCCTAGAAGCATAAAAATGTATCATGATCTAAAGAAACTGTATTGGTGGAGGGGAATGAAGGCAGATATAGCCAAGTTCGTGTCTCAATGCCTAATTTGTCAGAAGGTAAAGGCGGAACGACAAAGACCCGCAGGACTGGTACAACCATTACCGGAACCAGCATGGAAATGGGACTGCATCGCTATGGACTTCGTCACAGGACTACCATTGACTCCTCGAGTAGTTGACGCAGTTTGGGTGATTGTAGACCGTCTGACTAAAACAGCTCGCTTCATACCGATACGACCCCAGTATACACTGGAAAGGTTAGCAAAGCTGTATGTGGATAATATTGTTCGGTTACACGGTGTACCAGAGAGCATTGTATCCGATAGAGATCCACGATTTACTTCCAAATTTTGGGAAGGACTGCAAAGGGCCATGGGTACAACATTGAAGTTCAGTATTGCATTCCACCCACAAACAGACGGACAGTTGGAGCGTACAATCCAGATTTTAGAAGATATGCTACGAGCATGTGTGATTGATTTCAAGGTATCATGGGACGAAAAGTTACCATTGATCGAGTTCGCTTACAATAACAGCTATCAGGCTACTATACAGATGTCACCTTATGAAGCACTGTATGGTAGGAAGTGTCGAACTCCCTTGTTTTGGAATGAAGTTGGAGAACGTAGTATCGTTGGACCGGAATTTGTTGAAGAGACTTGTTGAGTGGTCGACATCATCAAGGAAAGAGTAAGAGTAGCTCAGAACCGTCAGAAGCAATACGCAGATACTCGACGAAGAGAGCTAGAGTTCGCCGTAGGTGATAAAGTATTTTTGAAAGTATCGCCTATGCGAGGATTGAAGAGGTTTGGACAGAAAGGAAAACTAAGTCCAAGATACGTCGGGCCATATGAGATTCTGGCTAAGCGTGGGAAAGTAGCTTATCAGTTAGCACTTCCACCATCTATGTCAAGTGTGCATGACGTATTTCACATATCCTTATTGAAGAAGTATGTCAAAGACCCAACACATGCGTTGACAGTAGATTTGCCGGAATTGACTGATGATTTGACATTTGAAGTAACACCAACGGAAATCACTAGTCGAAAGGTTCAACGTCTACGCAACAGAGATATCTACTATGTTAAGGTCACATGGAAAAGTAGAGACATGGAAGAGATTACATGGGAAGAAGAAAATGCTATGAGGAAGCAATACCCTGACTTGTTTGATTCGGAAAGGTACGCACAATTTCGAGGGACGAAATTTTTATAAGTTGGGGGGAGTTGTAAGACCCGTGTCAAACTAACCCGGTCTTACCACCTTGAACCAGGTTTACCCATCATGGTCGAGTCAAATGGACCAAGGGCATGAAGGAGATCGAGATCCCAGGTATAAAATCGACCCAAAAATACTTAATTTTAGGGAAGGGTCGCACACCCAGCTAAGCAGGGTCGGACCTCCCAAAAACAGAAAGTCAGACCCTCAGTTTTAAAGGGAGGGTCGGACAGCTTAAGACCCTAGGGTCGACGGGATCATCGACCCTCCCATCGACCCTCGGTTTCTGACGAAACTGAAATTAGGAAATTTCCTAATTTTCGGTTGGGATTCCTTCCAAATCTCAATGGGATTATTATAGGACATTCCTAGTCTATTTAAAGGACGTTCCTAAGCCACTTTCACTCCTTTCACAACCCTAATTGAATTGAGAGAAATAGAGAAGAAGGAAAAGAGGAAGAAAGGAGGCTAGGAAGAAGGCTTAGCAAAAAGGAGAAGAATTTGCAGAGAAAAGTAATCTTCTCAGGTATGGATACTAATTCCATGAGTTTCTACAGACCTTAGGTTAGATATGGTTGAGTGTAGGATTTCGGAGAAACCCAAACCATCCATCCATGGTTAGGTTTTCATGGAAAACCATAGGAGGATGCACAAAAGCTATCTAGATGGATTATACATGGTTCTAGACCATGGAATGACTGTTGAATGAATGTAGGAAGCAAGCCATAGGACCCCAAACACGAAGAATGGGTTAAAAGTGGAAATTAAACCAGAGTGCACCAAGGGTCGCACCGAGGGTCGAAAGACCATCCGACCCTAGGTGTTTCTGACCATCGACCCTCGGCATTCGGGAAGTTCGGGAATGGAGGGAGGGTCGATAGACCCATCGACCCTAGCATCGACCCTCGTTGATGTGAATGGTTTTTAAATTCGAATTAATTCTAATTAAATTCTATCGACTTGGTTAGGTTTGCTAGCAATATAATTACGTTATAACGGTGATTCTAAAGCTTGGAAAAGTATCTTTTAGCAAGCTAAGGTGAGGAACCTTAACCCCAAACTAAATTGGTTAATAATAAACTGTTTTCTATTTCTTGAGTCCTATGCTATGTTTGATTCTATGCGAATATGTTGTAATGTGCATACAGCATGCCATCCAATATTTCTATTATTTGTTCATGCATATTTACTTTATTGTTTATAACATGATGATGATGATGATGATAGGAATAGGAATGTGCTTGTATGTGTGTGGTTGATGTGCTTGATGCGAGCGAGTATCAGGGGAGGTGTGATGAGAACGTCAATAAACGTTAACCTTTGGCGGGTCTCAGCACTTTAGCTCTATCTCTAACTCAAGTTTTGTGCATTGGCATCGTCGTATCGCCATTACCTTAGCAGAACTATTATGTCGTAGAGTATCAGGGGAGGTGGTCTCGGTCCTTGTAGTCTCTGACTCTACCGGGGGGCCTTAGCTCTATCTCTATGGATGTTCTGAGGATGCTGGGGTGAGGCCTTGGATACATTGTTTGGCATTAGGATTGGTTAGCAATGAGCCCGGTTTGCAAGCCCTCGCTAACGGGGGGCTTACGTGCTGGTATAGCATTATATAGCAATAAACGTTAACCTTTGTTGTATAATGTTATAGTAGGGTGGATGGGGACGACGATAAACGTTAACCTTCGGGCGGGCTTCCACACCCTGTGTATAGAGGCGGTGTCAATAAACGTTAACCTTTGACCACCCAACCTTTCTATTGCACATTGCAAACTATAAACCAAGACCAAAGATATAAATTGATTTTTCTTTGCATGCATATGTAATGTTGCATTGTTTTGGCTACTCACTGAGCCGTGTTGTGTGCTCACCCCTTGACGTCGAATATTTTTAGTTGATGATGCAGGTTATACAGTTGAAGATTATATGAACGCTTCAGCATATGGACATGTAGCAGCTATGGAAGTTGGAGCTGAAGACGATACACACGACTCCTTTTGCGAGTGCAACTCGTGTGTATTCGATTAGATATTTTTATAGGTTTCTTTATTGGATTTATAGACATGTATTTGATACTTAATTATTTATGTCTCGGTTTGATACAGAATAATTTTTTATTAAATTATTAATATCATTTTAGTTCTCAGTTCATTTATTTATAAGATTTCCGCTATTGTGTATTTACTCTGATTATGATTGTGGATGCGTGTAAGTTTGGATAACGCGGGGATAGCTTATTCGAGATCCTGGTTGAACCGTTGGTTATTTAGCGGTTCATCGCACCATTCTGAACAGTGCAGAATTGGGGTGTGACATCTCAGTTGGAAACAGAATAATTTACTATTTAATTAATGGTATCATCTTAGCTCTCAGTTCATTTATTTATAAATTTTCCGCTATTGTGTATTACTCTGATTGTGATTGTGGATGCGTGTAAGTTTGGATAACGAGGGGATAGCCTATTTGAGATCCTGGTTGAACCGTTGGTTATTTAGCGGTTCATCACACCATTCTGAACAGTGCAGAATTGGGGTGTGACAAACCAAGGGTTCATTCATCGGTTTACCAATATGTTCGCTGCATTGAAGATTATACCGGATATAATTGATTAAGTGAAGACAACTATCAAATCAGACCCTTACCTGAGAACGGTACAAGAAGACATCGAAAAATGTAGAACTAACCCTGAATTCACCTTGGACAAAGAGAAGGTATTGAAGTACAAAGGAAGAATATGTGTATCCAAAACAGAAAGTGTGGACCTTAGACACCGACTGATGAAAGAAGCCCATACCACCATCTATTCGACACACCCGGGAAGTACAAAAATGTATCATGATCTAAAGAAATTATATTGGTGGAGAGGAATGAAAGCAGACATAGCTAAGTTCGTGTCTCAATGCCTAAATTGTCAGAAGGTAAAGGCTGAACGACAAAGACCCGCAGGACTGTTACAGCCGTTATCGGAACCAACATAGAAATGGGACTGCATCACTATGGACTTCGTCACAGGGTTACTATTGACTCCTCGAGTAGTTGACGCAGTTTGGGTGATTGTAGACCGCCTGACTAAAACAGCTCGCTTTATATCGATACGACCTCAGTATATACTAGAGGTTAGCAAAGCTGTATGTGGATAATATTGTTCGATTACACGGTGTACCAGAGAGCATTGTGTCCGATAGAGATCCACGATTTACTTCCAAGTTTTGAAAAGGATTGCAAAAGGCTATGGGTACAACATTGAAGTTTAGTACTGCATTCCATCCACGGACAGATGGACAGTCAGAGCGTACAATTCAGATCCTAGAAGATATGCTACGAGCATGTGTAATTGATTTTAAAGGATCATGGGATGAAAAATTACCACTGATCGAATTCGCGTATAACAATAGCTATCAGGCTACTATACAGATGTCACCCTATGAAGCACTGTATGGCAGAAAGTGTCGAACTCCATTGTTTTGGAATGAAGTTGGGGAATATAGTATTGTTGGACCGAAGTTTGTTGAAGAGACTTGTCGAGTGGTCGACATTATCAAAGAAAGAGTGAGAACAGCTCAGAATCGTCAGAAGCAATAGGCTGATACTCGACGCAGAGATCTTGAGTTCGTCGTGGGTGATAAGGTATTCTTAAAAGTATCGCCTATGCGAGGATTGAAACAGTTCGGACAGAAAGGGAAACTAAGTCCAAGATATGTCGGGCCATATGAGATTCTAGCTAAGCGTGGGAAAGTGGCTTACCAGTAAGCACTACCACCATCTATGTCAAGTGTGCATGGCGTATTTCATATTTCCTTATTGAAGAAGTATGTCAAAGATCCAACGCACGTTTTGACAGTAGATCTGCCTGATTTGATAGATGATTTGACATTTGAAGTAACACCAACTGAAATCACCAGTCGAAAGGTTCAACGACTACGCAATCGAGATATCTATTATGTTAAGGTCACTTGGAGAAGTAGAGACATAGAAGAAATTACATGAAAAGATGAGAATGCTATGCGAAAGCAATACCCTCATTTATTCGACTCAGAAGGTATGAACAATTTTAGAGACGAAATTTTATAAGTAGGGGGGAGTTGTAAGACCTGTATCAAACTAACCCGGTCTTACCACCTTGAACTAGGTCGACCCATCATGGTTGAACCAAATGGATCACGTGCGTGAAGGAGATCACGATCCCAGGTATTAAACTCACCCAAAAACACTCAAAATTAGGGGAGGGTCGCATACCCAGCAAGGGAGGGTTGGACCCCCCCCCCCCCAGTATAGAAGTCAGACCCCCAGTTTTACATGGGGGGTTAGACACTTTAAGGACCAGGGGTCGACAGGATCTCCGACCCCCCTATCGACCCCGAGTAGTTGGTAAAAATAGTTCGAACCAAAAATTAGGAAACCTTCTTAATCTCAATGGGATTCCTTCCTAATCTCAATGAGACTTATTTTAGGAGTTTCTACTCTATAAATAGGACGTCGCTAAGCCTTTTTCACTCCTTTTACAACCCTAATTGGATTGAGAGAAAGAGAAGAGAAGGAAGAGAAAGAGAAAAGAAGGAAAGTGAGAAGAAGACCAAGGAGAAGGGATTCAGAGGAAGAAGCATACTTCTCAGGTATGGATACTATCTCCATGAATTTCTTAAGACCATAGAGTAGATAATGAAGAGGGGATTATCTAGGAGGAACCCAAATCATCCACCCATGGTTATGTTTTCATGAAAAACCATGGGGGAAATTATGAAAGCCATATAGGTGAATAAACCACGGTTCTAGGCCATAGAACATGTGTGGAATGGACTGTAGGAGCAAGCCATAGGACCCCAAACACGAAGAATGGACTGAAGGAAAAAAAATTAAAAAAACCCACAGGGGGTCGCATGGGGGGTCGATGGCCAATCGACCCTACCAGACCCTGAGCATCGACCCCCAGTTTGCAGCATGCTTTTTAAAGTCCGAATTAATTCTAATTAAATTCTATTGACTTGGTTAGGTTTTCTAGAGATATAATATCGATATATAGTTGATTCTTAAAGCTTGAAAGAGGACTTACGACCGAGTAAAGGTGAGGAAACAAGATCTAAACTAATTGGTTAATAAAAAATTGTTTTTATTTCTTGAGTCCAATGCTATGCCTGATTCTATGCGAATATGCTTGTAATGTGCATTCAACATGTCGTCCAATATTTCTATTAATTGTTTCATGCATATTTACTTTGTTGTTCATAACATGATGATGATGATGATGATAGGAATAGGCATGTGGATGTATGTGCGTGGTTGGTGTACTTGATGCGAACGAGTATCAGGGGGAGGTGTCATAGGCCGGGCCTCAGCACTCTAGCTCTATCTCTAACTCAAGTCTTGTGCATTAGCATCGTCGTATCGCCATTACTTTAGCAGAACTATTACGTCGTAGAGTATCAGGGGAGGTGGTC
Source organism: Protea cynaroides (assembly GCA_028583415.1). Lineage (NCBI taxonomy): Eukaryota > Viridiplantae > Streptophyta > Magnoliopsida > Proteales > Proteaceae > Protea > Protea cynaroides. The sequence continues at coordinate 76,195,571 of CM053268.1, forward strand.
TCGGTCCTTGTAGTCTCTGACTCTACCGGAGGGCCTTAGCTCTATCTCTATGGGCGTTCTGAGGGATGCTGGGGTGAGGCCTTGGATACACTGTTTGGTATTAGGATTGGTTAGTTGCGAGCCCAGTTTGCAAGCCCTCGCCAGTAGGGGCTTACGTGTTGGTATGGCACTGTACAACAATAAACGTTAACCTTTGTTGTACAATGTTCATGGTAGGGTGGATGGGGACGATAATAAAAGTTAACCTTTGGGCGGACTTCCACACCCTGTGTATAGAGGAGGAGTCAATAAACGTTAACCTTTGACCACCGAACCTTTCTATTGCGCATTGTAAACTTTAATCCATACCAAAGATGTGAATTGAATGCATGCATATGTATTGTTGCTTTGTTTTGTTTGCTCACTAAGCCATGATGTGTGCTCACCCTCTCGACGTCGAATATTTTTAGTTAATGTTGCAGGTACTACTGTCGAAGATTATGTCAACGCTCTAGTGTACGGGCCCATGGCGGCGATGGAAGTTGAAGACGAAGTGGATACGCATGACTCCTCTTGCGAGTGCAACTCATGCGTATTCGATTAGATTTTATTTTTATTATTTGGATTTAATAAAGACATGTAATTGATATTTATTTATGTCTTAGTTGATACAGAATAATTTGCTATTTAAATATGATTATCACATCTAGATTTCTCAGTTCATTTTACTATAAGACTTTCGCTATTGTGTATTTACTCTGATTATGAATGTGGATATATGAGATTTAGATAAAACGGATATAGCCTACTCGAGATCCTGGTTGAACCGTTGATTTGCTAGCGGTTCATCACACCATTCTGAATAGTGCGAAATTGGGGTGTGACACCATTTCCCATTCTTTCTTCTCCGCTTCGACTCAACTCGTCCCTCTGAGTTGCTACAGTAACAACTTCGATCTGTTGGTGGTTTGCACTCCTTGTTTCACCGTCTACACCTCCGCTACAGGTATGTCTTCTACCTTTTCATGTTTTTAGGTTTCTTTACCTAGGTTTTTGCTCGTTTATCTCGTATTTTTTAAATTAAACTTTTTCCAACTGTAAAAATTTGATTTTTATTGGGGGCTTTTGTTGTTGGTGACTCGAGGAATGAAAACCCTCAAAAATATTTGAGTTTCATCGATTGATTATCGAGAAACTCAAAATTTACACTTTTTGCCCTAATTTTGTCGAGATTTTAAATTTCTTGAAATTTCTTATAATTCAATCTAATTAGTTAAAATTTCCAACTGTATGAGTCTCACAGGATAGTCTAGGTTCTATGTAAGTCCTCCTGCCACGTGTATGGGTGAAAAGTGAGGCTTTTGACCAATTTACGTCGTTATTATGTCAAAATTTTGGATTTTTACTCTCTACTAATCCATTATTTGTTTTTCTTTCTTATTTGCAGATACTATGGCTCGTACCAAGGTACCCAGAGTTCGCGACCGTCTTCGCTTCCATTCCAATGAAGCCGAGGCACAGTATGCCCACTATGCTCGCAAGAAGGTAGAGGGCGGCCGCAAAGTGGACTTGGCTAGCTTAGCCTTGTTCAATGTGGAGGGGGCCTTTGGTGATATGGGATGGCTCCCCGTCATCACCTATGACGCGTGTACCCGTCCTGACTTGGTACGCCAGTTCTACTATAATCTCCAGGTGGTGGGAGATTACAATGATGTTGAGAGGGGTGGTGAGCTTTGGATCACCAGTTACGTCAAGGGGGTTGATGTTTCCTTTGATTATCGGCAGCTGGCCGACTTGTTGGGCATTTCCTTTGCTAGCCCCTTGGTGTTCTGTGCTCTAGGAGAACCCCAGTTCTTTTCATTACAGATGAGGGCTGAGATCGATTGTCAGCTCATCAAACCTGATCGCTGGGAGATGAAAGCGAGTTATCTGCGTTCAGATCCATGGGTATACTGCAAGATCATTCAGCATAATCTGATACCGCAGAGTGGACACTACGAGAGGGTCTCCCTGTTGATCCAGTACGTCCTGTATTGCATATGCACTAGGCAGCCCGTCTGCCTTCCTTACATCATCATGCGGACGATGATCAGTGCCACGTTACCCAGTCACGCTGGCAACCTTCCTTATGGACGCTTGATCACTACCTTGCTTACCCACCTGGGGGTTGATTTATTGGATGAGAAGATCCAGGAGAAATCGTTCTCATCGCCTCTGGATTGGGAGGCTATTTGCAAGATGGGCACGCGGGATGCCCAGGTCAGCGATGAGGAGAGGAACGCGATGGTGCGCCCTCGCACTCGAGTGGAGATGGCTGACGCTGAGGCAGCAGCAGTAGCAGCCGCTGGAGCAGGGGTTCATGGGGATGATGACGATCGACTATACATGGATGTAGATGCCATACCTCCTCCATCACCTACTCATGCTACTGGAGTTGGTCCGTCTTCTTCAGCTGGTCCTTCGCATGCAGCTGGTCCTTCATATTCTCCATCTGATGACATGATGAGGATATTGCACGAGATACGAGAGGCTCAGCGTATGTCTGACCTGAGGATGGGAGAGCTTCTAGAGGCTCAGCGCTTGTTCGATCAACCGGTGGGAGAGCTTCTGGTTGCTCAACACGTGTCGGATCAGCGGATGGGAGAGCTTCTAGCTGCTCAACACGTATGGGATCAGCGGGTGGGAGAGCTGAGGGATGCTCAGTGGGTGACTGACCAGCGGGTGGCTGATCTCACAGCTAGTCTTCAGATGACCCAGACTCAGATAGCTAGGTTGACTAGAGTCTACGTTGAGGGCTATGATAGAGACCGTAAGGCACCGCCTCCCCCATCACCTCTAGCTTCTTGATGTACTTCTTTTATATTTCTTTTTGTACTTTAGAGTAACTGTCCGGACTGTGGACTGTACTCTGCTTTAATCATATATATATATATATATATATAAACATTTGTTCTTCCTTTTGGTTGTATATAAATTTGTTTTTCATTTAATAGATGCATTATTCTCTTTCAGTTTAGTCTCAAACAACACAGATGCTTATGGTGTGTTATTATTACATCTTTTAAATTTTTATCCTATCTTAGTTCACGACCTTTTGTAGAAGTATACGGTTTCACAGACAAGGCCTGAGATGCTTTGATACCAAGTTTGTCACACCTCAATTCTGCACCATTCAGAACAGTATGATGAACCGCTAATAAACCAATGGTTCAACCAGGATCTCTAATAGGCTATATCCATTAAAAATAAAACCATGCACATCCACAACCATAATCAGAATAAATACACAATAGCGGAAGTCTTATAGTAAATGAACTGAGGAATCTAATTGTAATAATCATAAATAAAGTATCAAATTATGTTGTATCAACTGAGACATAAGTAAATAAAATATCAATTACATTTCCTTAATAAATTCAAATGAGAAATCTAATCGAATACGCATGAGTTGTACTCGCATGAGGAGTCATGCGTATCAACTAAGTCTTCGGCTTTCATTACAGCAACAAACACGTATACCGAAGCACTCATATAATCATCAACAGTGGTACCTACATCATCAAATAAAAATATTCGACGCGAGAGGGTGAGTACATATCATGGCTCAGTGAGAAAACAAAACAATGCAACAAACATATGCATGCATTCAATTCATATCTTTGGTATGATAAATAAGTTTGCAATGTGCTATAGAAAGGATAGGTGGCCGCCGCACCTCTATACACGAGTGTGTGAGGCCGCCCAAAGGTAACGTTTATTGTCGTCCCACATGCACCCACTATGGACTATGTACACACAAAGGTCACGTTTATTACTGTACCAGTTGCCCATACCAGCACGTAAGCCCCTGCTGGTGAGGGCTCACAAACTGGACTTACAACTAACCAATCCTAATGCCAATCAGTGTATCCAAGGCCTCACCCCAGCATCCCTTAATACGTCCATAGAGATAGGGCTAAGGCCCCCCGGCAGAGTCAAAGACTACATGGTTCGAGACCACCTCCCCTCATACCCTACGACGTAATAGTTCTACTAAGGTAATGGCGATACGATGATGTCAGTAGACAAGACTTGGGTTGGAGATAGAGCTAGAGTGCTGAGGCCCGGCCTATGACACCTCCTCCTGATACTCGCTCGCATCAAGCACACCAACCACACACATATATCCACTTGCCTATTTCTATCATCATCATCATCATCATGTCATAAACAATAATTTAATTGTGCATGAACAGTAATAATAAAAATATTGGATGACATGTTGAATGCACATAACAAGCATACACGCATAGAATCAATCATGGCATCGAACTTAAGAATAAAACAGTTTATTATTAATCAATTAGTTTAGGTCTTGTTCCCTCACCTTTGCTTGATCGTAGATCCTCTTTCAAGCTTTAAGAATCAACTAAATATCAATATTATATCACTAGAATACCTAATCAAGTCGATAGAATTTAATTAGAAATAAATTCTGATTTTAAAAGCATGCTGTTAACTGGGGGCCGATGCCAGGGTCGGAGGTTCCATCGACCCTGGGTGCGACCACCACCGATCCGGACTTCCCGAACACTGGGGGTCGATTGTTAGGGTCTGGTAGGGTCGATTGGCCATCGACCCCCCCGTGCGACCCCCTGTGGGTTTAGTCGAAATCCTCATCCTACAGTCCATTCTTCGTGTTTGGGGTCCTATGGCTTGCTTCTACAATCCATTCCACACATGTTCTATGGTCTAAAACCGTAGTTCATTCACCTTTTTGGCTTTTATGATTTCTCCCATGATTTTCCATAAAAACCTAACCATGGGTGGATGATTTGGGTTTCTCCTAGATCATATCCTCTTCACTATCTATTCTAAGGTCTGTAGAATTACATGGAGATAGTATCCATACCTTAGAATTAGGCTTGGTTCTTTGAAGCCTTCTCTTTGATCTTCTTCTCCACTTTTCCTTCTCTTCTCTTTCTCTTCTCTTTCTCTCAATCCAATTAGGGTTCTAAAAGGAGTGAAAGAGGCTTAGGGACATCCTATTTATAGAGTAGAAACTCCCAAAATAAGTCCCATTGAGACTAGAAAGGAATCCCGTTGAAATTAGGAAAGTTCCTAATTCACAGTTTCTGTTGACAGATTGGGGGTCGATGAGGGGGTCGGAGATCCCGTCGACCCCTGGTTCTATAATGTCCAACCCCTGGTTAAAAACTCTGGGTCTGACTTTCTTTCTTGGGGGTCCGACCCTGTCTAGCTGGGTGTGCGACCCTCCCTCTATTTTTAGTGTTTTTGGGTCAGTTTAATACCTGGGATTGCGATCTCCCTCACGTACTTGATCCATTTGGGTCGACCATGATGGATAGACCTGGTTCAAGGTGGTAGGACCGGGTTAGTTTGATACAGGTCTTACAAGGCTGGCAGTCTTCGACCCCGTCCCAAATCCCACACATGCTAAACAGACATCATGCTTATCTAAACAATAGATATAGATAAGTGTATATGCATGAACAATCAACAGTTTATTGGATGGTATGTGATTCAATCAAATATGCAACATAGACATGCAGTGGTAATTAAAAACACTCTGTAATCCCTCACCTGATGAGTGAGATCTATGTGCCCTCTGTACCACAGAGGCTTGCTCTATTTCGCTTACGTTTTCACCTACAATGATATTATGATTCATTAGACATTATATGGTCATTGTTAATTAGATAGTTAGTAATCACCGATCCTATCTAACGTTAGGTGATGGCATTGTATTGATACGTGCCACCATGAAACATCGAAGGATACGTTCTATTCACTTTTGGGCTTGTCCGGTTGCAATATCTAGTTGGAAGACTGCAACTAGAATTCCCTCCGAAACTGGACTTGACCTCTCTGGAGGGGTCCAGAGGCATGTCCTGTTACACAAAGTACTTATCGGTACTGCGATCGAACCTTCCTAGTAACCTATTGGAATTGTCTAGAAGCATGATTGGTGGCAATGTCATGCGACCGGACGAGCAATTGGATCTTCCTAGAAGATGAGTTTTGGTCTATGGTGATGTCCGATTGCATGGATTTTGCAATTAGACCTCCCTTCCGACCTGCTTCCGGACAACCTCCGTTGTAGATTTTGTCGAGGGTTTCTAGGTCCAAGTGTTAGGGTTGAGGTTCAACCCTTTCCATGGTTGGGTTCCTTCCTAGTTAGGAATGTAATTCCTCCATCAGGTTTAATCATTCATCCTCTTTGGGAAAATTACTAGTGTTTGGTTGAAGGGTTTGACTGAAGGTCTCCCTTAGGTTTTCCATCATCTCTTTGCATAAGACGACTAAGAATATTATTCATGGATGTTGGGAAGTGAAGCTTTCCTTCATTCTCATGAGAAGACGAATCTTCTCCAAGTAATCTACTGTGTCAAACCCCATTAGAAAGACGGTGAAGCTTATCGATGGGGGTTGAGAACAGAGCTCGTTGTCTCTTAGTTCCTCCTTTGGCACGCCTTTTCCTTTCTTCTCCCCTCCCTTTCATAATGTAAACGCATTAGAAATTCCTCCTAGGGTTGGAGAGCATGTGCATACAGGACATGTATCTAAAGAGGGTGTTTTAATTAGTCTAGAGTCCCCTCTTAGAGTCAAACTCTAATCCTAACGTTTCTTGGGAATATTCTTGCCATGTATACGTGAGGAGTTTGAGAAACTAACTTCTTTCTCATACACGGTTTGGTGCTTTAGAGAGTTATCCCATGTGGGTATACCTAGGGGAGGAAAGGAATATGCCTTTCACCCCTTTTCGACTTTGTTTCAGAGTATCTGACCCAAGTGGGTTGTATTCGCACCCTGTCCAGTTGCATGGTCTGGTTGTAGACCATGTGTCACACCCATATTCTGAATCAACTAGAATGGTGTGATGAACCGTTTATGATCCAACGGTCCAATCAGGATCTCGAATAGGCCGTGTCCCTTTGCTTAAACCATATACATCCACAACCATAATCAGAGTAAATAAACAATAGCGGAAGTCTTTAATATTAACGAACTGAGTATCTAACAGTGATGTCATAAATAAAGTATCCAATTATCTCCAAATAACTGAGACATAAAATAAAATAAAATAATCAATTACATCTTCTAAATAATCCAACAAATAATCTAATCAAAGACGCATGAGTGGCACTCGCACGACGAATCATGCGACTCCATCATAGCTTCTGCATCCATCGCCATGACATGCCCATACATTAGAGCATTTATATAATCTTCTATTGTAGGACCTGCATCATCAACTAAAAATATTCGACGTCAAAAGGGTGAGCACACATCGTGGCTCAGTGAGCAAACAAAACAACGCAACAAACATATGCATGCATTCAATTCATATCTTTGGTCTGGTTCATAAGTTTGCAATGTACAATAGAAAGGATTGGTGGCCGCCGCACCACTATACACGAGTGTGTGAAGCCGCCCAATAGATCAAACACCATTGTCGTCCCACATGCACCCATCATGGAATAGAGATAGAGCTAAAGTGTTCGGATCAAACCTCGCATAGGTGATACTTTCAAGAATAGCTTATCTCCTACAACGAATTCAAGGTCTCGACGTCGAGTATCTGCATATTGTTTCTGACGATTCTGAGCTGTTCTAACTCTTTCCTTGATAATGTCGACTACTCGACAAGTCTCTTCAATAAATTCTGGTCCAACGATACTCCGTTCACCAACTTCATTCCAAAACAAAGGAGTTCGACACTTCCTACCATACAATGCTTCATAGGGTGACATCTGTATAGTAGCCTGATAACTGTTGTTATAGGCGAACTCGACCAATGGTAGTTTTTCATCCCATGAGCCTTTGAAATCAATAACACAGGCTCGAAGCATGTCTTCTAAAATCTGAATGGTGCGCTCTGACTATCCGTCTGTCTAAGGATGGAATGCAGTACTGAATTTCAGCGTTGTACCCATAGCCTTCTGTAATCCTTTCCAAAACTTTGAGGTAAAGCGTGGGTCTCTATCGGACACAATGCTTTCAGGTACACCATGTAATCTGACAATATTATCCACATATAGCTTGGCTAACCTCTCTAGGGTATACTGAGGTTGAATAGCTATGAAGCGAGCTGTCTTAGTCAGACGATCTATAATCACCCAGACCGCGTCAACTACTCGGGGAGTCGATGGTAACCTGGTGACGAAGTCCATAGTGATGCAGTCCCATTTCCATACTGGTTCTGGTAGAGGCTGTAACAATCCTGCAGGTCTTTTCCTTTCAGCCTTTACTCTCTGACAATTTAGGCATTGAGACACAAATTTAGCTACATCTACTTTCATTCTCTCCACCAATATAATTTCTTCAGTTCATGATACATCTTCGTACTTCCAGGATGTACCGAATAAGCGGTGGTGTGAGCTTCCTTCATTAGTCGGTGTCTAATGTCCAAATTTTCCATTTCAGGAACACATACTCTTCCTTTGTACTTCAGTACCTTTTCAACGTCCAAGGTGAACTCATGAATAGTCTTACCTTTTTTGATGTCTTCTTGCACCGTTCTCAGATAAGGGTCTGATCTAATAGCGGCTTTCACTTCATGAAATATATCAAGTACAATCTTCAATGTTGTAAACATATTTGAAAACCGATGAATAAACCCTTGGTTGGTTGATCCACCAGGTGCATCTATCACGAACTGTTCGTTACCATGGTTGAATACTTTTCCTGTGATACACATTGCTGCAGTCGTGTTAACCTCTCCTTGGGATTTTATCATTGCTTTACTGCTTAGCGCATCAGCAACTACATTAGCTTTCCTTGGATGATATTGGATATTGCAATCATAATCCTTCATTAATTCTAGCCATCTTCTTTGTCTCATGTTCAACTCCTTCTGATTAAAAAGATAAGTGAGACTCTTGATCTGACTTAATCTAAAATTTCTCTCCATACAAATAATGTCTCCATATCTTGACAGTATGTACTACTGCCGCCAACTCCAAGTTATGAGTGGGATAGTTCTTCTCATGTGTCTTTAGTTGTCTTGAGGCATACACAACTACTTATTCTCTTTACATAAGCATACATCTGAAACCCAACCCAGACGCATCAGTGTACAAGGTAAATGGTTGTCCTGGAATAGGAATAGTCAAGATGGGAGCGGATATCAATCTAGTCTTCAATGTTTGAAAACCCTTCTCACATTTGTCGGTCCAAATAAACTTCTCTCCTTTCTTAGTCAAGCTGGTGAGAGGTACGACTATTCTAGAGTAATCTTCCACGAATTGTCGGTAATACCCAGCTAGACCTAGGAAACTTCTGATTTTTGCAACACTCTTAGGTGGTTCCCATTTTATAATGGCTTCAATCTTGCTAGGATCCATTTTAATTCCCTCAGTGGATACAACATGGCCTAGGAAAGCAACCTCATTTAGCCAAAACTCACACTTTGTAAATTTGGAGTAAAGCTTCTCTTTTCTTAGTCGTTGTAGAGCGGCTCTTAGATTCATGACATGAGTTTCCTTGTCCTTGGAGTAGACCAATATATCATCAATAAACACAATGACTGACGTATCCAAATCATGGAATACCCGATTCATGAGTTCCATAAAAGTTGCGGGTGCGTTAATCAATCCAAAAGACATGACTAAAAATTCTTAGTGTCCATATCTTGTTCTAAATGCTGTCTTCGGAATATCACCTTCCTTAATCTTCAGCTGATGATATCCTGATCGAAGATCAATCTTGGAGAACACCTTGGCACCTTGCAACTGATCGAACAAGTCATCGATCCAATGCAATGGGTATCGATTCTTGATTGTAAGCTTATTCAATTCTCAGTAGTCTACACACAGTCGAACGCTACCGTCCTTCTTCTTCACAAACAATACTCCCCATGGTGATATACTGGGTCTGATATAATCCTTGTCCAGTAATTCCTATAACTGTACCTTCAGTTCCTTCAGTTCAGTAGGAGCCATTCGATAGGGTGCTTTAGATACTGGTGCGGCTCCGGGTATAAGATTTATAACGAACTTTGTCGCTCGGTCGGGTGGTAGTCCTGGTAGTTCCTCAAGAAATACATCTGAAAAGTCACGTACAACATCAATATCTTCCATTTGTGGTATTTCCTTGGTGAGATCGATCACGGATACTAGATACCCAACTCCTCCTTTCTTGAGGCATTTTCTAGCCTTTAATGCAGAGAGGATGAGTTTTCGTTTATGTGGAAGTTTGGTTCCCGTAAAACTAATCTCTGCTCCTTCCTTATCTTTAAATGTCAATTTCTTTTCTGCACATAATAGGTTTGTAGAATGTTGAGCTAACCAATCCATTCACAAGATAACGTCAAAGTCTGCCATCTCAAGTTGAATTAAGGTTGCATCAAAAATCTTCTCGCCGATAAGAACTGGACATGGTCCATAATCTTTTTCTAGTTCCACTTCTAATCCCATAGGCAATCGTACAAGCAATTTGTAGTCAAAAGGTCTGAGGGGTAGATTTAGCTTCTTTCCAAATGACACAGATATAAAAGAATGAGTAGCTCCAGAATCAAAGAGTACTTTGGCGGGTATGCCATTAATAGGTACGATACCTGTGATTTGTTTTAATTTAGTCTACATGCTCACACAAGGTAATACAAAATGAAAGGTTCAGGTCATACCTGTGACCACATCAGGCGATGCGGCAGTATCCTCAGATGTAACTGCATAAACCTTCCCTTGCTGTAGCTGCTTCCTGGGCTTAGGACACTCCCTTGAATAATGTCCCATTTGATTACAGTTATAGCATTTTACTCCTTCACTATTTTGCTTCTGTTGAGGTGGGACTGTTGGAGTAGTCTTGGCTACTACATTAAAGCCTTGAGTACGGAAGGGTTTAAATGTCTTTGTGTTCCCTCCATTATATGAATTTACATTCGGCCTTTTGATACCTCTATTCTGAGCAAAGTAGCTCTCCCTCTGGCTCGATTCTAGCACTCGAGCAATCTGTACGGCCTCATTATAAATTTTCTTTTCTAGCCCCAAAAGATGCTCTTGAATGCTTCCCCTAAGTCCCATGACGAACCTTCGGGTTTTAGTATTTTCCTCCTGCATGCTAGAGGGAGCAAAGAAAAACAGCTCTTCATAACGCTGTTGATATGCATCCATAGTCATTTGTCCCTGATACAAACTCAGGAACTCTCTTTCCATAGCGTCTTTGAAACTTCTGGGAAAATATTTCTTGAAGAATGCCTCTTTATAGATAGCCCAGTTCAATTGGGCATGCTTTATTAATAGATAAGTCCGAGTAGACTTCTACCAGTGGTGTGCATCGCCCTTCAGCATAAATGTTGCACACAATACTTTTTCTTCCTCATTAATAGTCATCATCATAAAATTCCTTTCCATCTCGTCGATTCAATGAGCTGGCCACAAAGGATCCGCTGGCTTGCCATTATATTCCTTAAGCTTCATTTTCTGGAAACGCTCGGTCAGTCGAGAATGGTCCAACTGATACTGAGCATAGGCCCCATACATAGGTGGTTGATACTGGTAACTGCCTTGGGCTACCTCGGGGTTTTGTACTGGAGCTTGTATAACTGGCATTTGAGGTGCTTGGGGTACCGTGTTGCTACCTTCTGGTACGGTGCTAGCTTGTCTGGCTAGTATAGGTGTAGTATGTACAGTTAGAAAAGCCATTCCCATAGCAGCTTGCATATTGGCTTGTACTTACTGTATTTGCTGCAGCTGTTGTGCTAGGTTTATCACCGCAGTAGCCAAATCTAAAAGGGGGGCTGGCAAGTTTGTAGGATTAGCCTGGTCATTGGCTCCTAGTGGTGCCACATTCTGATGCTCTTGTCCTTTAGGATTTTCATGGCTATCTTGCTCTACAGGTGGTGGTGGTGGAATTGGGTTACATCCTCGCCTGGTTACTCTTCGCCCAGCCATTTCTTGTTCCGGTAGTGGTAGTGTCTGAAAAATCATAGAACATGTGAGGCAATCTTAATATACATCATTCCCATGTCAAAATCCAATTAATCAATGTAAAATTCAAATTTTCCAAGTCATATAGTCAAAATACTATATTTTCCATCGTGTGGTCGATGGTGGGGTCGTAATATGTCCGACCACAGGGTATGCGACCTCACAAAACCCTGTCAGCTCATCGAGAGCCTATGGTCGATCATGTGTGCGCAATATGTGGACCACAGGGTCCAACCACACGAAATCTGTCAGCTTACAGAGAGCCTGTGGTCGATCGTGTGGTTAGTCGTGTGGTCGGATATTTAGTCGAATTTTGCGACCACACGACCCCAAATCGGGTTTTTAAACCTGATTTTTGGAGTCATTTCCCACTTTCTCTTTTTCTTTCAACTCAACTCGCTTCCACTGAGTTGCTACAGTGTCGACCACTCGTGTTTGGTGATTCTTTCTTCCATTCACGACCTCCGCTTCGTTCCTTCAGGTATGTTCTCTACTAGTCCTCATTTTTAAGCTTTCAAAACTAGGTTTTTCTCCATTTATAGCTTTCTTCAAATTAAAATTTTTCTAATCGTAAAAATTTAATTTTTATTGCGGGCTTTTGCTATTGGCTACCCAATGGATGAAAGCCCTCAAGAAAATTTGAGTTTCATCGGTTAGTTTTTGAGAAACTTAAAATTTTTCATTTTTGACCTAATTTTTGGGATTTTTCTAAATTGTTGAAATTTCTTCAATTTCGATCTTTCCTAGTTTAAATTTCCAACTGTATGAGCCTTGCAGGATGGTTTGGGACATATGTAAGTCCTCCTACCCAACTGTTTGGGTGAAAAGTGAGGCTTTTGGCCAAATCATGCCATTATAATGTCAAAATTTTTGAGTTTTGCTCCATAACTCATATCTTGTCTATTTGTCTGTGTCTTTGCAGATAACATGGCTCGCACCACAGTTCCCAGAGTTCATGATCCTATTCCCTTTTGATCAAATGAAGCAGAGGCTCAGTATGCTCGTTATGAGCGTAAAAAGGTGGAAGGGGGTCATTGTATAAACCTGGCTAATCTAGCCTTGTTTAATGTGGAGGGTGTTTTTGGTGACATGGGTTGGCTCCCTGTGATATTGTATGAGGGTTGCACCTGTCCTGCACTGGTGAAGAAGTTTTATTGCAATCTTCAGGTAGTGGGTGATCCAAATGATACAGACAGGGGTAGGGAGCTCAGGATCACCAGTTATGTTAAAGGGGTGGAGTTCTCCTTTAACTGCCGGGAGTTGACTGACCTCCTGGGCATATCAAATGATGGCCCCTTAGTATACTATGCACCCAAGGAACATCAGTTCCTATCTTTGGTGATGCATCAGAGATTAACTGCCAGCTTCTTAGGGATGATCGCTGGGAGATGAAGGCAATCAACCTACGATCGGAACCTTGGGTGCACTGCAAGATTATTCAGCACAACCTGATTCCTCAGAGTGGGAACTATGAGAAGATTTCCCAGTTGACCCAGTATCTCTTGTACTGCATCTGCACTAGGCAGCCCGTCTGCCTTCCATACATTATCATCAGGACGATAATTCGTGCTGCGACGCCTGGTCAGATGGGCAACTTGCCCTACGATCGTTTGACCACTACTCTGCTCACTCGCCTGCATGTCGACTAGGTTGATGAAAGGATCATGAGAACACATTCTCATCTGACCTTGACTAGGAGGCCATCTGCAAGATGGGGATGCCGGATGCGCAGGTCAGTAACGAGGAGACAAACGCTATGGTACGACCCCCTACTCAGGTAGAGATAGCAGACGCTGAGGCAGTAGCAGCAATAGCAGCAGCAGAGGTCCATGGGGGTGATGCTGAGGATGATGATCATATGTACGTGGATGTGGATGCCATTCCTCCTCCATCACCACCGCATTCTACTGGAGCTGGCCCTTCTCGGGTTCCTTCCCACTCAGCTGGTCTTTCGTACCCATTACCAGATGACGTGATGGGGCTGCTGCGTGAGATTCGGGAGGCCCAGCGTGCGACTGATCAACGGGTAGCGGATCTGGCAACTAGTCTCCAGGTGACCCAGACTCAGGTAGCCTGGCTTATGAGAGTGTATGCTGAGGATTATGATCGAGATCATTAGGTACCTCCTCCTCCAGCACCTCCAGCTCCATGATGCATATTTTTTTTTCTTATACTACTTAATAATTGTTCGGATTGTGGACCGTACTCTGATTTGGATATATATATATATATATATATATATGTCACATCCCAATTTCGGCTGAACTAGAAGTGTGAGTAAACCGTCACTGAATCAACGGTTCACACCAGGATCTCAATAAGACCGTGTCCACTCATACAAACCATTGCACATAACCAGGATCAGAATAATAATAAATACAACGGAAGTCTTTAATAAAATGAACTGAGTAATCTATTGATAAATTTAAATAAAATATTCAATTATTAAAATAACCAAAACTTAAATAATATCTTTACATCAACTTCATTCCAACTGAAAATAATTAAAATAAATAAAATCAAATCAAATCAAATCCTAAAGGTACACGCAGAAAGGGCACTCGCATGATGCGTCATGCTCGTCCTCTCCTGCTTGCATGTCCAAAGCAGCAACACCTCCATACGTTGAAGCTTTCATGTAATCATCCACCGTAAAACCTGCATCAACATCTAAAAACATGTATATATACAAGGGTGAGCTCACAACTTAGCTCAATAAGACAATCAGACAGTGTAACATTCATATGCATGAGTAACAATCATATTTTATCATGGTCTGGTTTAAGTTTGCAATGTGCTATAGAAAGGATTGGCGGCCACTGCACCTCTATACACGAGTGTGTAGAATCGCCCAGTAGATCACACCGCTGTCGACCCACATGCACCCACCATGGAATAGAGATAGAGCTAAGGCTTCCAACACCTTCCCTGATGCTCTACCCATACCAACACATAAGCCCCTATTGGCGAGGGCTTGCAAACTAGGCTCACAACTAACCAATCCTACATGTCATCACAGTAGGCCCTATCCCAGCATAGCTCCCTACGGTATAGAGATAGAGCTAGAGTCTGGTGGCCAGGCCAGAGACCACAGTGCCACGTCCTCCCCCTGATGCCCTACCTGCACCAGGCATACTAAGAAAGAACGATACGCAAGGTAGACCCTATCCCAACATAGCTCCCTTTGGCATAGAGATAGAGCTAGAGTCTGGTGGCCAGGCCGGAGACCACAGTGCCACGTCCTCCCCCTGATGCCCTACCCGCACCAAGCATGCTAAGATAGAATACTATGAAAAGATGTTAGTGTGAGGAATGATCCCAGACACCAGGCCATTCCCATTCCCCACACCAACGAAAACAATCACCTGCCTAATAATCACATCCTAGCATAGCGAGTATGCATGAACAATAATAATAACTGAAAGTAAAGGATGACATGCGAATATGCACAAACATCAATCCACAGAGTCATTGTTATTAACAATAGTTTACTGTCCATTAGATTATTAGGGTTTAGGTTTGATTCCCTTACCTAACACTCGTTTGATAGCTTTTTCCACGTCGCAAGATCCAAACGTGCTGTCACAAAGTCCTATACAGTATTAGGGTTTAGTTAGAATAGATTTTCCTAGGTTTTACGTTGGTCGAAAAACCAACGATATTACAAAATATATCTTACAGAGCTGACCGGTCATAGTACCGGTCACAATACTGTGGGGAAACCTACGACTGGTATGGTCAGCCGGTCCCCAGAGACCAGCTCCTAAAAGGTACCGGTCACAGTACCGGTCGCACAGGGTGCAACCGGTATAGTCGACCGGTATATCTTCGGAAGACCATACGTCCAGTTCTCGACTGTCATCGATCATCCCCTATTGATCCTAGGGTTTCTCCTACCCATTCTAGGTCTGAGCACTGAGTTAGAGTTGCTCCCAACTCCATTCAAGTCCTAGCTTTGACGGTCTTCTTCCTAGAATTCAAATCTAGGGTTTACCGACTAGATTAGGGTTTATCGGAAAAAATAGGGTTTATCGAAAAAATAAGGTTTTAGATCAACACATGCTTTTCATGGTATTGATCAAAACAACCTAACCATACTAGAGTCATAATCCTAGAGTCATAATGTAGAAGAAGGTTTAAGCACTCACCGTCGACTGGCGGTAAGGTGTTCTTCATCGAATAGCAATATCGGCTCTTCTTAGCTTCTCCTCCTTCTTCAGCCTCCTTCTCCTTTTTAGGGTTTGTGAGGATCAATGAAAGGGATTCTAGGAGGTTTAGAGGTGTTTATATAGGCTAGGGTTAGGTTTAGGAAGTCTTCTAGGATTAGGAAATTCTTAGGGTTCAGAATTTGGAAAGTAGGACCTGCAGAGATCCGGTTTCGGATCTTGGTAGTCTGCTGACTATACCGGTCGACCGGTACCAATGCTAAGACGGGTACCATCGACCGGTATGACTAAATTCATACCTAATTTGGTCCGTTTGGTCCGATTTCATACCTGATTGTCATCCGCTCGTCCCGTCTGGCCCGGTGATGATTAGAAGACCTATTACGACATGAAATCAAGGTTTAGATCGGGTTCATGGAGTGCGGGTCTTACAACTCCCCCACCCTTAAAAGAAATTTCGTCCCCAAAATTTGCATGTAGGTTGTAGGTTTCACAACTCCCCCACCCTTAAAAGAAAATTTTCCCTCGAAATTTGAGCATACCTTGGTCATCGAAAAGGTTAGGGTATTCCTTTCTCATTGCGTTCTCTTCCTCCCAAGTAATTTTTTCTACATCTTGGCTCTTCTAGTGCACTTTCACATAGTAGATATCCTTGCTTTGAAGGTGTTGTACTTTTCGGCTTATGAGCATCACAGGTATTATTTCAAATGTTAAGTCCTCTGTCAAGTCTGGTGGGTCTGCTGTCAAGATGTGCGATGGATCCCTGACAAACTTCTTCAATAAAGATACATGGAACACGTCATGAACGCTTGACATGGATGGTGGCAAAGCCAGTTGATATGCCACATTACCACGCCTGGTCAAAATCTCGTATGATCCCACGTACCTGGGGCATAACTTTCCCTTCTTACCAAACCGTTTCAGCCCTCGCACAGGTGATATCTTCAAGAATACCTTGTCACCTACTGTAAACTCTAGATCTCGACGTCGGTTATCCGCATAGTGCTTCTGTCGAACTTGAGTTGTCTTCACTCTTTCCTTGATCTGATCAATTACTCAACAAGTTTCTTCGACAAACTCCAGTCCTACAACTCTTCTTTCTCCCACCTCATTCCATAACAGAGGTGTACGACATTTCTTCCCATAGAGTGCCTCATATGATGCCATCTGAATTGTAGCTTGGTAGCTATTGTTATAAGCGAACTCGATGAGCGATAGCTTCTCGTCCCAAGCTCCTTTGAAATCTAGGGCACAAGCTCAGAGCATATCTTCTACAATTTGAATAGTTCGTTCTGACTGCCTGTCCGTCTGAGGGTGAAAAGTTGTACTAAACTTCAACTTGGTTCCCATAGCTTTCTGTAATCCTTCCCAGAACTTTGATGTAAAATGGAGATCTCTGTCAGATACTATACTCTCTGGGACACCATGAAGTTTGACTATATTATCTACATATAGCTTGGCCA
Organism: Protea cynaroides; assembly: GCA_028583415.1. Taxonomy (NCBI): domain Eukaryota; kingdom Viridiplantae; phylum Streptophyta; class Magnoliopsida; order Proteales; family Proteaceae; genus Protea; species Protea cynaroides. Next base: position 76,213,109 of record CM053268.1, read on the forward strand.
GCTTCTCCATGGTATACAGAGGTTTGACCGCAATGAATCGAGCTGTCTTGGTAAGTCGATCGACTATAAACCAAACTGCATCCACCGACCTTGGTGTCAAGGGTAGGCCAGTGACGAAATCCATTGTGAAGCAATCCCACATCCATGCAGGTTTCGGTAGTGGTTGTAGAAAACTTGCGGGTCTCTGCCTTTCTGCTTTAACTTGCTGGCAATTCAGACATTGGAATACAAAACGAGCTATATCCGCTTTCATACCCCTTCACCAATATAATCTTCTTAAATCATGGTACATTTTGGTGCTTCCTGGATGTACCGAATATGGAGTGTAATGAGCTTCTATCATAACTCTATCTCTGATATTTAAGTTCTCACTTTCAGGTATACATAATCGTCCACGATACCTGAGTACCTTGTCTGAATCTAAGGTAAGGTCAAGATTGTTGTTACCCTTATCTAGATCTTCTTGTACAGTATTGAGGTGTGGATCCTGTAGGATTGCTACCTTGACCTCATCTATGAGATCCGATGAGATCTTCAAGGCTGCGAACATCATTGTGAACTTATGAATTAAGCCCTGTTCTACTGGATCTCTTACAGTCTTTATTTATACTCTTCATCATTCTCTGTTGAGCACGAGGTTGCAGCACGTAATGCAGCATTTGTACTTGGTCCCGCCTCAGGTTTCAATGCCCACTTTCTGCTTAAGGCATCAGCGACAACATTTGCCTTTCCCGGATTGTACTGAATGTCACAATCGTAATCTTTTAATAATTTCAGCCATCTCCTCTGTCTCATATTCAGGTCCTTCTGAGTGAAAAGGTAAGTTAAGCTCTTGTGATCTGACTTAATCTGGAACTTTTCACCATAAAGGTAGTGTCTCCAAGTCTTGATTGCATGTATAACCGCTGCTAACTCTAGATCATGCGTAGGATAGTTCTTCTCATGCTCTTTCAACTGTCTTGATGCGTAGGCAATCACCTGTTATCCTTGCATTAATACACATCCAAGACCCAACCCTGAGGCATCCGTATATAGGGTAAACGGTAAGCCTGGTGCTGGGATGGTCAAGATAGGTGTAGAGACTAGTCTTGACTTCAAAGTCTGAAAGCACTTCTCACACTCATCTGTCCATGTGAACTTTTCTCCTTTTTTGGTTAGTCTGGTAAGTGGAACGGCGATCCTTGAGTAGTCTTCCACGAATTTTCTATAGTAACCAGCCAATCCAAGAAAACTACGAATCTCCGCAACTGATTTTGGTACTTCCCATCCTACTATAGCTGCAATCTTGCTTGGATCTACCTTGATACCGTCTTTAGATATTACGTGGCCCAAGAAAGCCACCTCCTTCAGCCAAAATTTACACTTCTTGAACTTGGCATAAAGTTTCTCCCTTCTCAGCCGTTGTAGGGCTGCTCTCAAATGTGTTGCATGAGCCTCCCTGTCCTTTGAGTAGAGCAATATGTTGTTGATGAATACGATGACCGAAGTGTCCAACATATCATGAAACACTCGGTTCATCAGTTCCATGAACGACGCTGGAGCGTTAGTCAACCCGATCGACATTACCAGAAACTCATAATGCCCATACCTTGTCCTGAAAGCAGTCTTTGGAATATCTCCGACTTTGATCTTCAATTGGTGATACCCTGATCTGAGATCAATCTTCGAGAAAACCTTTGCACCCTATAACTGATCGAACAAATCATCGATCCTAGACAAAGGATATCGATTCTTGATGGTTAACTTGTTTAGCTCTCGGTAGTCAATACATAGCCGTACACTACCGTCTTTTTTCTTGACGAACAATACAGGTGCTCCCCATGGTGATATGCTTGGTCGTATGAAACCCTTATCTAATAGTTCTTGTAATTGGGCTTTCAACTCCTTTAATTCGGTAGGGGCCATCTTGTACTAGCTTTAGACACCGATGCCGACCCTGGCATCAGGTCTATCACGAACTCTGTAGCCCTGTCTGGAGGTAGACCTGGGAGATCTTCTGGAAATACATCTGGAAACTCTAGTACCACATCTAGATCTTCCATCCTTGGCACCTCAGCAGTGATGTCAACCACAGACACTAAATACCCTACTCCTCCCTTCTCTAGGCATCTCTTAGCTTTTAGGGCGGAGAGGATCAACTTCCGCTTCCTAGATAACTTGGTCCTAGTGAAGCTAAACTCCTTGCCCTTCTCATCTTTAAGCACAAGTTTCTTTTCACCACATAATAAGCTAGCTGAATGATGGCCTAGCCAATCCATTCCCAAGATGACGTCAAAGTCTGCCATCTCGAGTTGAACCAGATTTGCTTCTAGGTTTCGGCCCTCAATGCTCACTGTACATGGCCCATAATATTTAGTCAACGCCGCTTCGACTCCCAATGGAGAGCGAACTATCAAGCTTGGGTTTAAACACTTGACAGGTAATTCCATTCGCTTCCCAAAAGAAATAGAAACGAAGGAGTGTGTGGCCCCAGAGTCAAAGAGTACTTTGGTAGGTATACAAGCTATATTTACAGTCCCTGAAATTTAGTTATCCCTTAGTTCTACATGCTCAAATATAACAACAGTAAAACAAATAGGAAGGGCCAGAATCATACCAGTAACCACATCAGGTGATGCGACTGCCTTTTCAGTGGTGACTACGAATAACTTTCCTTGCTATGGAGGTTGCTTCCTAGGTAGAGTGCAAGTCCTTGCAATATGACCCAGTTGCTGACAATTGAAACATTTAACATTCTGGTTCTGCCTAGTGAACTGTGTCGTTGGTGGTGCAGTAGTGTTCCTTGCAGGCACCACAGTAGACTGAGCCCTGTACGGGCGGAATGGTCTATGATTACCTCCACCTGAAGTCTCAGTAGCAGGCCTCTTCAGTCCCCTGTTCTGAGCAAAGAAGTTGTCTCTTTGACTGGATTCAATCACTCTGGCAATCTCCACAGCCTCATTGTAAACTTTCTTCTCCATACCCAAGACGTGCTCTCTAATGCTTCCTCGTAATCCCATGGTGAACCTACGAGTCTTGGTTTCTTCTTCTCTCATGCTTGCCGGTGCGAAGAAAAATAGTTCTTCATACCTTTGCTAGTAAGCATCTACAGTCGATTGAGATTGCTGTAGGTTAAGGAATTCCTTCTCCATTTGATCTCTGAAGATCTTTGGGAAATATTTATCGAAGAAAGCTCCCTTGAATATTGCCCAATCGATCTGGGTGTGCTTTACCTCTAAGTACGATCGGGTATAATTCCACCAGGCATTTGCATCTTCCTTTAGCATGTGCGTAGCAAACAACACCTTCTCATCTTTCGTACAAGTCATCAGATGGAAATTCTTCTCCATCTCAGTAACCCACTGTGTGGGCCACAGTGGTTTTCCTGGTCTCCCTGTGAAAGTAGGGGGTTTCAGCTTCAAGAACCTATCCACCGCTCGGCTTAGGTCATTCTGCCCCTGTGCATTCATTCCGTACCATGGTGATGGGTATGGGTAGACTCCTTGATAGGCAGACGACGATGGAAATTGGTGTGGTGGTTGTAGATTCTGTCCTTGGCCCATTGGCCCAGAGCTACCATCCCTTGGCAGTGTGGTGTTATTTCCCCTATGTTCAGGTGTGCCTTCTGTAGGGACATATCCTGGTGGCCTGAACATCTTCAGCATCTCATCCAGGAACGTCTTCTGCTGAGCTTCCATCTGATAAACCAAATTTGTGACAATCTTCTCCGAGTTAGTGTGAGGAGCGCCTGGCAAGTTTGTCGGTGCCCTAGGGATCTGCCCTTCTCCACTTTCCGGGTTCTGATTTTTCTCTTCAACATAATCAGTTTCCACATTTTCCTCAGTTTGGCGCACCCTGGAGTGGTGACGCTTCCGTGAACCTCTTCGACCATTTCTGCCTATCATCTCAGACTAGTCTGTTTGGATCTGAGAAGAAGACATAACACATGAGGTACAGTTGAATAATCATAATAGTGTTAGTCTTTAACAATTGCAAGGCGAATAATCAAAATGGAAACTTAAATTGAAATTTTTAAAATTTTTCCAGAAATTTTTCTGGCTTCCTATGGCTGACCGGTCGCAACATACCGGTCTCTACTTTGTAGAGTATGGTGCGACCGGTATAATCGACCGGTCAGCACCATCTCTTTGACCGAGAGATAGCGGTCGCAGTACCCAGGGGGTACCAGTCGACCGGTATGGGCAAAAACCATCGACCGGTATGCCCAGAACCCCTTTAAAGTCGCGAAAAGTGAGATTTTTCTCACTTTTCTCTTCTTCTTCTTCTCCGGTGGCGATTCCTCTCTGACTCCTTGAGTTGCTACAGTCCGACAGGTGATCTCAGAAGCCATTTCCTTCTGATCCGGACCTAGAACATCGCCTCAAAGTAAGTTCCTTCCTTCCATTCATTATTTTCATATCGTTTCTCTATGGTTCTAAGCCCAAAATGGGGGTTTTTCTTTGTTTATGAAATTCTAACCGTAGGAACTCTTTTCCTTCAGCTTAGAATGGGTTTAGGGACCTCTATGAGCAAAAGCCCTCAACCAATTTGAGGTTCCACCGAAAGGTTTTAGGAAAAATCAAATTTTTTCTAGTTTTGACCTAGGTTTTGACAAAAATCGAATTTTTTTTTCTGAAAATTCTAAATTTCTTGTTGTTTTGATGAATGTTTGGATTCCATGAAGTGTTTGGGGGTTACGTAAGTCCTCCTCCCCAGGTTTTGGGTGAGTTCGAGGCTTTTGCTTAATTTTCTGTCGTTATGCTGCTCAAATTTTCTAAAAATTCTAACAATTTCTCATTATTTGTCTTTGTTTTGCAGCTTCAATGGCTCAGCGTAGAGGTACCGGAAAACGCTCCTATGGTCTTGGCATGCACCGTCCACATCCCCCTGTTCCACAGCTTGATGAGCGGTGGTTCTGTTCCGAGGCGGCGCAAGCTCGCTTCCCCTGGTTTGAGGAGAAGAACATTGAGTCAGGACGACGGGCAAACCTGGAGCAGTTACAGCGGTTTAACGTTGAAGCCGCTTTTGGCAGGCTTGGTTGGTTACCTGTCATTACCTACATTGTAACCACCCACCCCAACCTTGTCAAGCATTTCTTTGCCAATCTAGAGATAGATGGAGATGTGAATGACTTCAATCAGTGCCAGGGACTCCGTCTAACCAGCTACGTCAAGGGTGTCCACATCTCTTTTGACACTCACCAGCTCGCTGATCTCCTGGGGATTCCCAACGATGGGGAGTTGGTCTACTGTGCCCCTAAGATGAAGGGCTTTCTCACTGATGATCTACGCCAGGAGATCTCAGAGCAACTACTCAACCCTGGGGCACCCATGAAGGCTGCTAGTTTGAGGCCCATGCCTCGGGTATACAGTTGCATCATCCAGCACAATATTGTGCCCCAAAGCGGCCATTACAGTGAGTTGTCTCAGCTCACTCAGTACCTGACCTATTGTGTCTGCACTGGGGAGCGGGTCTATCTGCCCTACATCATCATCAGGACCATGCATCAGGCCACACTACCCGGTCAGGCCAACAACCTTCCATACGGTCGACTCATCACCACTCTTCTACGGCGAATACGAGTGGACATGAGGGGTGAGATCGCTATTGAGGATACTATGACCTCGGACATCGACTGGGATGCCATCTTGCGGATGCAGATGGATAACCTGCCGATCAGCGATGAGGACTTAGAGGCTTGTCCTCACCCACTCAGGAGGGTAGCAGCCGCGGCAGCAGCAGCAGCAGCCGCCAATGCTGCTCATGCAGCAGAGGCTGCGGGCGATGATGAGGGTGGCGATGATCAGATGGAGGATGTTCCAATGCCAGCACCACAGCCTACACATGCAGCATGACCATCTCAGCCTCCTCCCGACACCGTGATGGGTATGTTCGCGGAGATCAGGGACGCTCAGCATGAGATGAGCCGTGACTTGGGGCACTTGGTTCGCAGCCTCCGAGTCACTCAAGAGCAGGTGCACTGGCTTAGGGTCGCCTATGAGCGGGAATATGATATTACTGACCCTATTCCTCCTATGCCCCCTACCCCATGATAGAGTTCTTATTTTTCTCTCTCTTCACAGTACTGTTATATAATAGGGTAACTGTCCGGCTTGTGGACCGTACCCTGTAGCACTTTTAACTTAGCACTCTTTAATGTTTTTAATAGTAGTTTATGGTTTTGCCTATCTAGAGCATGTGCATTTATTAATTCCATATTTAGTATAGTATGTTATGCTCTTTCTCATATAGTCTTAGACATCAAACAAGTGCTTATGGTGTGTTCTTATTAAGCTTTTTAAATTTTCCTATCTCAGTTCATCGACGTAGTTAAGTGCAATATGGTCTATTGGACAGAGCCTAAGACCTCTGATATCAAGTTGTTACACCCCAATCCCGGCTGAACCAGAAGTGTGAGTGAACCGTCACTGAACCAACGGTTCACACCAAGATCTCAATAAGATCGTGTCCACTCATACAAACCATTGCACATAACCACGATCAGAATAATAATAAATACAGCGGAAGTCTTTAATAAAATGAACTAAGTAATCTATTGATAAATTTAAATAAAATAATCATTTATTCAAATAACCAAAACTTAAATAATATCTTTACATCAACTTCATTCCAACTGAAAATAATTAAAATAAATAAAATCAAATCAAATCCTAAAGGTACACGCAGAAAGGGCACTCGCATGAAGCGTCATGCTCGTCCTCTCCTGCCTGCACGTCCAGAGCAGCAACACCTCCATATGCCGAAGCGTTTACGTAATCATCCACCGTATAACCTACATCAACATCTAAAAATATGTATATATACAAGGATGAGCTCACAACTTAGCTCAGTAAGACAATCAGATAGTGTAACATTCATATGCATGACTAACAATCATATTTTATCATGGTCTGGTTTAAGTTTGCAATATGCTATAGAAAGGATTGGCGGCCACCGCACCTCTATACACGAATGTGTAGAATCGCCCAGTAGATCACACCGCTACCGACCCACATGCACCCACCATGGAATAGAGATAGAGCTAAGGCTTCCAACACCTCCCCTGATGCTCTACCCATACCAACACGTAAGCCCCTGTTGGCGAGGGCTTGCAAACTGGGCTCGCAACTTACCAATCCTATATGTCATCACAGTAGGCTCTATCCTAGCACAACTCCCTATGGTATAGAGATAGAGCTAGAGTCTGGTGGCCAGGCCGGAGACCACAGTGCCACATCCTCCCCCTGATGCCCTACCCGCACCAAGCATACTAAGACAGAACGATACGCAAGGTAGACCCTATCCCAACATAGCTCCCTACGGCATAGAGATAGAGCTAGAGTCTGGTGGCTAGGCCAGAGACTACAGTGCCACGTCCTCCCCCTGATGCCCTACCCGCACCAAGCATGCTAAGATATAATACTACGAAAAGGTGTTAGTGTGAGGAATGATCCTGGTCCCCAGGCCATTCCAATTCCACACACCAACGAAAACAGTCACATGCCTAATAATCACATCCTAGCATAGCGAGTATGCATGAACAATAATAATAACTGAAAGTAAAGGATGACATGCGAATATGCACAAACATCAATCCACAGAGTCATTGTTATTAACAATAGTTTACTGTCCATTAGATTATTAGGGTTTAGGTCTGATTCCCTTACCTGACGCTTGTTTGATAGCTTTCTCCAAGTCGCAAGATCCAAACGTGCTATCACAAAGTCCTATACAGTATTAGGGTTTAGTTAGAATAGATTTTCCTAGGTTTTATGTTGGTCAGAAAACCAACGATATTACAAAATATATCTCACAGAGCTGACCGGTCACAGTACCGGTCGCAACACTGTAGGGAAACCTACGACCGGTATGGTCAGCTAGTCCCCACAAAACAGCTCCTGGAAGGTACTGGTCACAGTACCGATCGCACAGGGTGCAACCGGTATAGTCGACCGGTATGTCTCCGGAAGACCATACGTCCGGTTCTTGACTGTCGTCGATCATCCCCTATTGATCCTAGGGTTTCTCCTACCCATTCTAGGTCTGAGCACTGAGTTAGAGTTGCTCCCAACTCCATTCAAGTCCTAGCTTTAACAGTCTTCTTACTAGAACTCGAATCTAGGGTTTACCGACTAGATTAGGGTTTGTCGGCAAAAATAGGGTTTATCGGCAAAATAGGGTTTTAGATCAACACATTCTTTTCATGGTATTGATCAAAACAACCTAACCATACAAGAGTCATAATCCTAGAGTCATAATGTAAAAGAAGGTTTAAGCACTCAACGTCGACTGGCGGTAAGGTGTTCTTCGTCGAATAGCAATATCGGCTCTTCCTAGCTTCTCCTCCTTTTTCAGCCCCCTTCTCCTTTCTAGGGTTTGTGAGGATCAATGGAAGGGATTCTAAGAGGTTTATAGGTGTTTATATAGGCTAGGATTAGGTTTAGGAAGCCTTCTAGGATTAGGAAAGTCCTAGGGTTTGGAATTTGGAAAGTAGGACCCGCAGAGATCCGGTTCTGGATATTGGTAGTCTGCTGACTATATCGGTTGACCGGTACCAATGCTAAGACCGGTACCATCGACCGGTATGACTAAATTCATACCTAATTTGGTCTGTTTGGTCCGATTTCATACCTGGTTGTCATCCGCTCATCCCGTCTGGCCCGATGATGAGTTGAAGACCTGTTACGACATGAAATCAAGGTTTAGATCGGGTTCATGGAGTGAAGGTCTTACAGCTCCCCCACCCTTAAAAGAAATTTCTTCCCCGAAATTTGCATGTAGGTTGTAGGTTTTACAATATATATATATATATATATATATATATATATATATATATATATATATATATATATATATATATATATATATATATAGAAATTTCTTCCCCGAAATTTGCATGTAGGTTGTAGGTTTTACAATATATATATATATATATATATATATATATATATATATATATATATATATATATATATATATATATATATATATTTTTTTTTTTATTTGATGTGTTTATGAAACTTATTTCTCATCTTATATATGCATTATTCTCTTTCTTAATTTGTCTCATACAACACAGGTGCTTATGGTGTGTTCTTATTAAAGCTTTTAAATTTTATCCTAACTCAGTTCACAAACTTTTGTGGATGTCAACAGGTTTAATAGATAGAGCCCGAGAGCTCTGATACCAAGTTGTGACACCCCAATTCTGAACCAACTAGAATGGTATGATGAACCATCTATGATCCAACGGTTCAACCAGGATCTCGAATAGGCCGTGTCCCTTTGCTTAAACCATATACATCCACAACCATAATCAGAGTAAATAAACAATAGCGGAAGTCTTTAATATTAATGAACTGAGTATCTAACAGTGATATCATAAATAAAGTATCCAATTATCTCCAAATAACTGAGACATAAAATAAAATAAATTAATCAATTACATCTTCTAAATAATCCAACAAATAATCTAATCAAAGACGCATGAGTTGCACTCGCACGACGAATCATGCGACTCCATCATAGCTTCTGCATCCATTGCCGCAACATGCCCGTACATTGGAGCATTCATTTAATCTTCTACTGTAGGACCTGCATCATCAACTAAAAATATTCGACGTCGAAAGGGAGAGCACACATCATGGCTCAGTGAGCAAACAAAATAATGCAACAAACATATGCATGCATTCAATTCATATCTTTGGTCTAGTTCATAAGTTTGCAATGTGCAATAGAAAGGATTGGTGGCCGCCGCACCTCTATACACGAGTGTGTGAAGCCATCCAATGGATCAAACACCATTGCCATCCCACATGCACCCATCATGGAATAGAGATAGAGCTAAAGTGTCCGGATCAAACACCGCATGACACTTCCCCCGATGCCCTACCATACCAACACGTAAGCCCCTATTGACGAGGGCTTGCAAACTCGGCTCGCAGCTAACCAGTCCTAATGTCAAACAGTATATCCAAGGCCTCACCCCAGCATCCTTCAATACGTCCATAGAGATAGAGCTAAGGCCCCCCGGCAGAGTCAGAGACTACACGATCCGAGACCACCTCCCCTGATGCCCTACGACGTAATAGTTCTGCTAAGGTAATGGCAATACGACGATATTAGTGGATAAGACTTGAGTAGAGATAGAGCTAGAGTCTGGTGACCAGGATGAACCACAATGTCACGACCTCCCCCTGATGCTTCACTCGCATCAAGCACACTAACCACACACATACATTCACATGCCTATTCTTAGCTTCATCATCATCATCATGTTATAAATAAATTGAATTAAATATGCATGAACAGTAAAAACAAGAATATTTGATGACATGTGAAATGCCCAATACACACATACAAGCATAGAATCATTCATGGCATTGGACTCAATAAATAAAAACAGTTTATTATTAGTCAATTAATTTAGGTCTTGTTCTCTCATCTTTGGTTGATAGTAGATCCTCGTTCAAGCTCGGTAAATCACTTTTAAACTACTTGGAAACCTAACAAATTTATAGATTTTAAATTAGAATTTATTTCCAACAATTTAAACCAATAGAAATTGAGGGGTCGCAGGTGTGGCAGCACCTGTGGTCTCAGTTTCTGCAACCACAGAGTGTGTGGTCGCAAGGTGTGGTCGCATATCCTGCGACCACACATGCGACCACACCCTCCCTGGAAACTTCCCGAGGGCCTGTGGTCGCAAGGTGTGGTCGCATATCCTGCGACCACACATGCGACCACACCCTTCCTGGTCTTCCCGAGGGTGTGTGGTCGAATATGTGTGTCTCGTGTGGTCGCATATCATGCGACCACACGTGCGACCACACGTGTGATGGTCGACCTTTCACTCTCAACTCTATTCCTTCATGTTAGGATCCCTTTGCTTATCATCATGGTCCTTCCTATGATTGTTCTATGGCTCAGAATTATTATTTTATACAAAATCCATTATCCATATAATTTTCTCCATGGATTATCTTGGAATTTATCCATGGATTGATGATTTGGGTTTCTCCTAAATCCTATCTTCTTCATGAACTATTCTAGGCATTCAATTTAACATGGAGAATGTTTTCATACCTTAAATTTGCTGAAGATTCAGAGTTTTCTCTGAATTTTCCTCCTCCTTAGTCTTCCTCTTCAATTTTCCTTCTCTTCCTTCTCTTCTCTTTCTATCACTTTTAGTTTGAGTTCTAAAAGAGTGAGAGAGGCTAAGGGACGTCCTATTTATAGAGAAAAACCCTCTATAATATACCCTAATGAGTTTAGGAAAGAACCCCCTTCGGATTAGGAAGGTTTCCTAATTTTCGGTTTCTGACTGGGTTCGTGTGGTCGGAGGTGGGGTCGCAGAATCCGTCGACCACACCTTCTGAAATGTGCGACCACACGACCAAAATTCATGTGGTTGCACTATTTTGAGGTGTGGTCACTCACACTTGTTTAGGTATGCGACCACACGCTTATAATTGACTATTTTTGGGTTACATTTCATACCTGGTCTTGTGGTTTCTTCAAGCACTTGGTCCACTTGGCCCGACCATGATAGGAAGACCTGATACAAGGTGGTAAGATCGATTAGTTCGATACGGGTCTTACACCATGACCCTGCATTTGTGACTAGACAGGGTAGTTTTCCCTATTTTCTAGTCCCGTTTGGTCTTATTTTGGTTATTATTGAAAATCATACCTAGGTTTGATGACATTTGTGTCAATGCGAATTATTCCATCACTAATCTGGCCCTATTCACGGTAGGAAGACCTGCTATGAGCCGAAAGTTTTAACTAGGCTGGGTTTTTGGCATGTGGGTCTTACAATAACTCTACTCAAAACGAGTATGAGATCTTTCCCTTAGTGAGGGAAAGGGCTCTATTTCTTGGGGGAAACGTAACTCGTCCCTTAAGCTTTATAATGCAACAAACCATGGCTCACACCCTTGGATTATGAGTGCAAATCAAGCAAAATTGGTTAAGAATGAGTGAAAACCCTAGATTGATCTAATCACTTCACCAATCTGTGTCGAAAAGGTGTTAGAGGATGAAGGAAAGACTTTCTAGAGTATTTAGAGGCTGCTACGTGAAAGATGGGGTCTATCTCCTGGAGAAATGGTGGATTGGGTCGCATTTGGAGAGTTTCTAAAGTTTTGGAGTCTCTCTTAGGTCAACTCCTGTGATTAGGGTCGTCGACATCGATGCGGGGTCAATCGACCCTTTGTTGCCGTCGGCTCAACTTGAGTCAGAGTGTGACTCTGGTTTTGACTTAAAGACCTGGGGTAGAGCTGTGGGTCTAAGAACTAGTGCTTTATGCTAGGCCCTTCCTTGCTTGCTCTGGTTGGGTCTGAACTTGGCCTGGTTCACAAAAAAATTGTGTCGGTGTTCTTAAACTTGCAATGGTCATAACTTTTGGTTCCAAGCTCCGATTGAGGTGATTTTGTCACCATTGCTCAGTGAGTACTACTAAGTCACTATGACCTTAAGTAACATGGGAAATTTTGGAATTTAAGGTTGACCAGGTCAACTGTAGTCACTGGTATTTTGATAATTTTGATGGCCAAAATCTAGGAAATGGCTCTCCGTGCAGGCTGGATTCCTGTGAGACACATGAGGCTTGAGAATAGGTTCTAAATCCAATACAATAGGATACTTTTGGGGTTTATTTAAGTGTGTTTGGGGAGCTAGTGTGACAAAATTGAGGGTTTATAGTAGCATACCTTGAGAATTGCCTTGATGAGAGTTATTTGCTAATGTGAATGCGAATGGAACTATATTGATCCATCTCTAATAGAAGAAATACATAAATGATGGCTTTGTGTATAGGTTTCGGTCTATTGGGCAAAGACGATCCTCAAATGCCATGTCAAAGAAAAAAAAAATCCAAATTGCGAAAACCTTGTTGATCAATCAACAGACAGGGTTATATATATATATATATATATATATATATATATATATATATATATATATATATATATATATATATATATATGGGGAAATGTTGTAACAAGGGTTTGTTATTTTTCCAAATGTCACAAGAATTTATTCTGCCACATGGGCAGATGATGTGTCCATTCCAACTGTTGGATAGAAAGAACATGGTCTAGATACGAGTACTCTAAACATTACTATAATACTCCCCAAGTTTGAATGGGTTTGATTAAAAAAATAGTAAAAATGAATGGTCCAGATTTATTTTGTTATATTTTCAAACGTAATAAACCCTTGTTACAATAACAATGTCCTTAGAGAGAGAGAGAGAGAGAGAGATAGAGAGAGAGAGAGAGAGAGAGAGAGAGAGAAGGCCCCGTTGGGCCATTCTAGTTTTGCTTGTGTCGCCAAGCCAAATTGACATCCCTAAGCCTCAATCAAACTTTCTCATGGAGTACCTTCTTTTGCTATTTCATATTAGTAAAATCCAAATCATCCAAATCAAATACTTAATATTCCAAGAAAGGAGGTGAGAAAAAGTTTTGGATTGTGAAGCCCAGAGCCCCCTGTTACCCCAAAAAGTTCTGGTGGCTGTAGTTTAGTGGTGGGAACTCTATATTTTTAACATATTTTATAGCTAGTGGCTGTTGTTTAGTGGTGAGAATTTCTAGGTTATGGCCGTAGAGACGAATCCCAGCAGCCACAATTTTCAGTTTTTGTTTTACACTTTTCCCAGGTGCGATGGTTGTATGGATCCTATAACCCCAAAAACCACATTTTAAGACCAAACAAGAGAAGACCAACATCACTCAGATGTGGACAACGGAGACAATTTTTTTTTTTTTTGGGGGGGGGGGGGGGACTATTGATAAGAGGGAGGAGCCAAGGAGCCAAGTTTACATATGTCCATGATCCAAGGAGTAGAATTTGACCAAATAACCTTCCCTACAAAGGTTAAGGCCTTCCTGGCTAGGGACTGAGAAGACAATTTGCCTCCCAATGAACATGTTTATTTAAAAGAGATATCCCCCCCCCACATCCCCCCTCCCCTCTCTTGCTGTTACATAACAGCCTAATATGTTCA